>OX104066.1:84412294-84470089 GCA_944474145.2 Dicrocoelium dendriticum | reverse complement strand
TGTGTGCATCGGAAGTGCAGCAGTGTTGCTGGAAAGCGGTAACTGCATGGTATCTGCCTGATGAGAAGATTACTACAGGTATCGCTGCTACAATTGCCCTGCTCGCTTTTCTGTGACGTTTAAAGACGAATGTTACGAGATTGGGAATGCGCTTCTGTGGCATTCGCACAGTTTTCACGTTGGGAAGCCCTGGCTGTACGCGAGAAATCGGAGGTTAACATGAGATCAGGAACGCATGGTGCTGAACTTAATGAAAACGTTTCGTGGGACGCTGGAGATGCGTGCTTTTGTGCGGCAGCAATATAACATTCGTTTAAAAAGGCGGGATTTGCATGACGTACGGCGGCGTCATCGTAACGCTTGTGTCACCGAGGTGGAGGTAACGCAGCTGTCGCAAAGAAATGGTCAGGTTAAAATTATGCATAAGAGGAATAAGATTCGGTACCTGTTTTTCGTCCCTTCACGCATGCTGGATTTGGTGGTCCAATACGGGGAGGTAAGTTTGGCGGACTCGACATATCAGATCAATTACGCGGCTACATCCTATGGCACTGCATGTTTGTGGACGTTAGCGGCCTCGGTATGCGTTTTTTATGCGCTGTTGCCAAATGAGACCAAGACTGTTTACGAAGAGGCAGTAAGAGGTTTGTTGCACTCGGCCCCTGCGGTTGCCGGTGCTCGGACTTTGGTGATTGACAACTGCACCGCTCAATTGAATGCGTTTCGGAATGCGTACCCCACTGTGAACATCGTATTCTGCTGGGTACACCTAATGCGGGACATGCAGTGGCGTTGTTCACACTTTCGGTTCTATAACAAGGAAGATAAGAGGGCTCTGTTCAGCATGCTGCGGTGCTTGTTGTACACCTACGATTGCGCGCATTATCATCGGATTATGGAGGGCATATCCTTGCGCAGCACGGAATGCGTCCAATACTTCCGTCGTACTTGGATCCCATGGCGGCTTAGCTGGGCAGCGCATTTGATGGGCCACGTGGTATTATTCGGATGTGACAGCACGACTTGCGTTGAGAATGATAATAAGCATCTGAAAGAAACTTTGAGCGAGCGGTCAACTCTACTTCACCCGTTTCAGGTGATAGTGCAGCGTGCCAGTGGCATTATTGAGGAAAGGAAAACACTGCTTGCGAGAGATCAGCTTCGTATATGCGAGGTAAAGCAGAGTGTCAGCAGTGGGGACGTGATATTGAGGAGCATGTCCTCCTACGCCCGGCGTCAGTACGCGCGGCACAGTGTTAGAGTTCGCATTCGCAATGTTAACCAAAGTGGTGGGTATTGGCTGGTGGATGACGAGCGCGTTGGCATGCAACGTGTCCTCATCGAAAATGGCAGCGCATGCGGATGTAGATTTAATCTGCAGTGGCGCGTTCCAAGTGCGCACAGTGTTCACGTGGCAAGCCTACACGCCTACGACGAGGAGGATGTGCTTGGTGGTTGCCGTTGGGTGCTGCAAGCGGTAAGTATATCCAAGCCGGTCCTTTCGGAGGACAGGGAAGGAACCATGACGGTGGCGCGGGTGCGATGCCCCTGTGGTGGATTCCTTGACCGGGCCGCCAAAATTCGCAACGCTCGAGATTTGTTTGCTGGTCTGGAAGCGCAGAGCACGGGTATGGGCACGGAGGAGTTTCAGCGCACAATGGACGTAATTGCATGCATGCGTGAACTGCTAGCTAGTCACAGTATTGTGCAGCTGTACGCGCGATCATCCAAGTTGGAACAATTACAACGGTTATCCCGAGAAGACCTGCCTATCTTCCAAGGACTGCAGGCGTCATCCTCCGGTGCGGCTACCCACGTGACGGCAGGCAATGCTACTGGTACCAGCAGGAATTCCCCGGGAAATGACGTTAGCGAAGCGATCCCCTTGGTTGCGCCAGGGGCTGGTGTTTCGCAGGTTCATTACAACGACCGCAGATGCCGAAAACGGAAGTCATCTTTGGTAGCCCGAGCGGCGCAGGTGGTGGATTCCAGCATGATCTCACGGGATTTGAAATTCCGTACCCTGAAAAGGAGAACATCCGCGCGTTACCGCACATATGCATGGCGTGCAAAGAGAGCCACTACTGCGAAAGAAGCGGACAGCGCCGTTTGTGCTTTGTGTGAGCAAGAGGAGGACGCCTGTGAGAGCTCGGAACATGTCGATTGTTTAAGTTGCTATGTATGCTGTAGATCGTTTCACCAAACTGGCGCAGCATACCATGGCAAGCCGGCATACACATGTAAGCACTGCTGCGGGTACGTTCCGCTTCACGTATGTAACTGCTTTTCTTTAGGGATGCAAAAGAGCATAATGCTATGTTGCGTAATAAAGTTCTCCAAATCGGAAACGCTTATCATCGGTAAGTGCGTACGGCATTACTTTTTTCTGGAACTCCATAATTCCTCGCTTATTTAGCGACCATTGTAACTGGGACATCTGTATTAATCATAGCTGTTTGTCGCTTCCAATTACAACGCTGCGCCTTGTAATTGCAATCGCTTACATGGGGAACAGTGCAGTGCTGGACCAAGGAAAGGTCCAGCAATGTTATAGTTGGTGAGAGTCGTCTGTTAGCGCTAGATTTACGTGGCTTTCTCGTCATGTTAACTGAATGCACGGGGAGTAAAAGGGTGAAATTGCACCAAGCCCTCGGAAGCGCAACCGAAATTGATTTACGTACGAGAAAAGAAGGGAAGAAACTCCCCGTAGTGGGCGGTCGGCGGATTCGTCAAACGATTTACTGTCGCTTGCAGTTACGCCGTCGGTGCAGGTGCGTGAGCATCAGTGCGTATGCAGGTTGTTGGTCGCACTGTCAAACTAAGTTTGGGACAAGGATGGGGAGGGCAAATGCTCCGAGCACGCGTACTTGGAAGGTACGGTTTGGAAGGCGTTATCAGTCGATAATTTGTCGGATCCTTGAGGGTACCGGGTTCGCAAAATGCTGTATTAGTCCCACATTTTCAATCACGTGGAGCTTGGCCTTGCATTAACAAGTGCATGAGCAGCAGCAGCATCATATAGCTTAGCTATAGGTGGGATACATCTCTGCTGCTGGGCCGCAATACACAGAAAAACTGAGAACGAAATGCAACCGGTGCAGGCCCGGTGATCTACCGGTATCTTGATGGGTATCTTGGCGGTAAGCTACCAGCCGTGTACTGTGCATCCATAAAAATCAGTAAGGAAAATTATATGACGCTAAACAATGCGCACAGTACTAGCACGCTTAGTGCTACGCGGTAACTCGACTTTTTGGCGTGCCATAGTGATGTAGCTTTCCAGGTGAATTAGCGTGGAAACTCATGTTCTCATACACCCTGGAAAGGAACTTAGACTATGGTCAAATTTTCTCTGGTGCAAGGTATGTTGGATGATCATCATCCACAACAGCAGAGCCACAGTGACATGCCCGGCCCATTGACTTCTGACTCACGCTACCACAGAGCCCCTCCCACGTACTGCCGCCGCCATGTGGTGCAGCATTGATACCTAGCCACAGGTAACATATACATCTTCCATGCTCACTTCTCTTTCAGAGCCACGGTGACATGCGCCGCCCATTGTTTTCTGACCTCACGCTGCCACTGAGCCACCTCCTACGTACTGCCGCCGCCATGTGGTGCAGCACTGATACCTAGCCACAGGTAACATTTCTCGTCCATCCGCACTCCCGTTTCAGGGCCAAAATGACATGCGCCGCTCATTGCCTCCCGACGCCACGATGCCACAGAGCCTCCTCCCACGCACTGCCGCCGCCATGGGGTGCGCCACTGACACGCAGCCACAGCTACCATTTGTATCCCAAAATCACTTCTCTTTCAGAGCGAATGAGACATGCGTCGCTCATTGCCCCGACATCAAGTTGCCACTCATTGTCCTCCCACGTACTGCCGCCGCCATGTGGTGCAGCATTGATACCTAACCACAGGTAACATGGATCTTCCATGCTCACCTCTCTTTCAGAGCCACGGTGACGTGCGCCGGCTATTGCCTTTCGAACTCACGCTGCCACTAAGCCTCCTCCCACGTAATGCCGCCGCCATGTGGTGCAGCATTGATACCTAGCCACAGGTAACCTAAAGCTTCCATGCTCACTTCTCTTTCAGAGCCACGGTGACATGCGCCGGCCATTGCCTTCCTACCTCACGCTGCCACAGAGCCTCCTTCTACGCACCGCCGCCGCTGTGTGATGCCGCAATGATACCTGGCCACATGTAACATTCCTCGTGCGTCCTGCTTTCTCTTTCAGATCCTCTGTGACGTACGTCCATTCGCCGTCTGCTACCACAGCAGCGGGTCCGGTCTTCCTTTGCCTTCCATTTCCTCTACGTTTCACATTCCTTAGAGAACGGAGTAACTGCCCTTTTCAGGGCCACCCCATGTCTCTGTGCCTTGTCGTCCCCCAACCCATAGGAAGTTTGCAAACTGCTATTTCCTTGCGGCGGACTACAAGCTCACGGGTTCAGCAGGTGCTACCGTAATCTTCAGACAATATATGGTGGAATTCATACATCAAGACGTATGACGCAACCCTACGACCTATGCGGACAACATGCTCCTCCAACTAGAACGTGGTAAGTTCATCTCATGAATACTTTTTTCAACCACTAACATGCTGAAGTACCCGTCCATTATGTGTAAACCCTGTTTCTGTAGTGCACTGCCACTTAACGATATTCATCTCGATGCGTCCTCCCCGCCTCCAGTAACAATATTTGATGAAGCGTTTTTCAGCATCCTCGCTTGGTGGGGAGGAGCGTTCGCAACGCTCCCCACTTAGAAGAGAATATTTGCATCTGTTTTGAGCGTCCCGTCCGCCCACTTCATATATAATCATACACCACCTTAACAACTGAATGCGTACCTCAGAACAACGTAGCCATGCACATCCGTTGGCATTATACGGACAATACCTTACGCCAAACATTAACTTCCATGCGTGACGTTTTGTTACTCGACTATGCAAGCGGTTTACTCATTGATATACGTATAATTAACATAAAATCCACTGCCTCTTCAGCTCAGGCTAATGCACACAGAGCAATACGTCTTATTTTATCTTTTGCGGGCAGATTTACAGAATTCCATTTTCCCTACTTCACAGAATACCATTGCTTAAGTCCACCACGCTTACCGACGCGACATTATTTACGTCATTGATCCCGTTTCCAGAAACCACTTCTCCGCATAACACCCCTTAACCTCCGAAATCAGCGATTACGCAGTTACATGCATACATAGCATCAATTCATGCACACATTTTCCCTTGCGTGAATGAAGACAATCGCATTTAGCAAAGGTAAATGGGAACCGTCTGGTTATCCCTATAACAAACCTCCGCAGTACAAACTCTTATATATATATATATATATATATATATATGGACGTGTAACACATATATATAAAGCCTATACAGGTCGGCATCTATAGGTTAATGAAGTTAGTATGGGATATAGGTAAGATCATAAGTCTGAAATATGTATGATATTTAATGTTTCCGTGTAAGTCCATCTACTCCTGCATGATATTTGCATACCACATGTGAAATGCGATATCGAGAAGATTTCAGATTTGTTAAGTTGGCAAAGAGGAAAATCATCTCCCCTTACCAACCTATTTACATACATATATTTATATATATACATATGTATGTTTTGGGCATCCGGTTTCGGATTTGCCTGTCATTGTGGCAAGCCACAGGACGCCTGCGCCTACGGAGGGACCATGGGTGGCTTGCGCTGCACCACCCACAGCTCCAACCACACACCCCATATCCAGTGTAAACCCGAAGGAATAAGACCGGAAGGCATGCGGCTCGGAGCCACGTTTCATCAACGGAACCGACCCACACTCCTTCACAGGCAAACACAAGCACGCTATATTATGGGAAGCAACCGTACACAAGGCGGTGGCTGGACCGTGGTCCGCTCCACACTGAGTGCATGGAACCACTCTTCGAGCCTAACACGGCCACAAGGACCGTGCACCTTGTCCCCTCCAGCAACGACCAACTGTCTCCTGGAGCCAGTATGGACGAGGTAGTTGGTAATAGACAGGTAGGCACCTTGTCAACATGCACATCAAGCGCAGCCACACCGGGGATATCAAACAACAGCCAATCATTTGAGAGAGAGAGGGAGACAATAAAATAACTCGATTAATGCATAAGGAAACGGTGACAAAATCCTTAACTTAATGAGCATATCAAATAAGTTGTTTACAAACGAATCCTAGATAAGTTCGCGAGGTCAGAAAGTATACTTTACGGTATACCTCGAACACAAACTGCTATGAAAATCGAATACAATTGGCTTAAGCGAAGTGTGCAAGTTAATGGAATAGAGTACAGGTAGACATTTATTTGAGAAAGAAAAGCATTTAGGCAAAATTGAAAACCCACCACCTGAAATAAATAGACTTAGCATGCAAGCACGCGGTTAGTAAATCGAATACAGCGTACCTACAAACGCTGCGCCGGTTCTGCCTACGTTCTCTGCAGGACCCGTAGTCGCTTCTGTAGTGGTCCCGAGTGGCCTCGCTCATGGCTCACATTGGAAAGGGTGACATATATCTTAAAGTAATGCGCATCTGATATAAGTTGTTTACAGAAGAATGCGAGATAAGTTCACGAGGTCAGAAGGCAAGCTTTACGGAAATGCCACGAACACAAAAATGCTTTCGGAGAGGACTATAATTGGCTTCAGTGACGTGTGGAAGTTTATAGAAGAAAGTACGGGTTGACATTTATACGAGAAAGCAAAGCATTGGGACAAAATTGAAAAACCACCACCTGAGATAAACAGACTTAGCACGCAAGTAAATGGTGCCATAAATCTTAAATTAGTGAGCATATGAAATAAGTTGTTTACAAAAGAATAGGTTTACAAAAGAATACGAGGTAAGATCACGAGGTCAGGAGGTTTATTTTACGGAAATGCAACAAACACGAAAAGGTTATCGAAATAACTACAAGTGGCTTAAGCGACATGTGCATGTGTATAGAAGAGAGTATAATTAGGCATTTATATGGGAAAGAAAAGCATTAGAGCAAACTTGAAAACCCACCACCTGAAATAAATAGACTTAGCATGCAAGCACGCGGTTAGTAAATCTGATGCAGCGTACCTACAAACGCGGCGCCGGTTCTGCCTACGTCCTCTGCAGGACCCGTCGTCGCTTCGGTAGTAGTCCCGAGTGGCCTCGCTCATGGCTTACTAGGCCTGCCTGACTCAGGCACTCGCGACCGCAGGTACTACAGCACCATGCACTCGAAGTCGATGAACAACAATCCCTCGGTGCTTGCCGCTTCCGCACTTGCCGCTTCTTCTCTGCATGCATGAGGGCTTTCTCTCGCACTTCAGCAACTGCCTTCGTGACGAGATCGCGCCATACGCGCCGATCAACCGCTTTCGATTCCCATGAGCTGCAATCAAGATTAGAACGTGAGAGGCTCACTTTGATCATGTCCTGGTAACGTAACTTTGGTTTCCCCACGTGCCGCTTCCTAATACTCAGCTGACCGTATAAGAGTAGTTTCGGTATACGGGTCGAATCCATGCGCCACACATGACCGAGCCATCTCAGGTGACTTGGTAAAAGTTTGCAGTCCACTGCATACATCCCACTTCGGCGCAACACTTCCATGTATGCAACTCTGGCGCCCCATCCGATGCACAGAATTCGTCGCAGACACTGCTGATGCAACCGCTCGAGATATCGCACATCCTGACGGTACATCGTCCACGTTTCACTGCCGTATAGAAGAACTGACAGTACAATGGATTTGTACACCATCAGCTTCGTGCCAATGCTAAGCTGATGTTTGTTCCACACTCGGTATTCAAGCTTCCCGAATACCGCCGCTGCCTTCGACACGCGAATACGCAACTCAACGTGGAGCTGCTGGTCAATCGACATCACACTTCCAGGGTTGCTGAAGCGGGAGGTGGTTTCCAGTACTTCAGCACCAATGCTGATTCGCCGCAGTATTGAAGCTTGCACCTCCAGTGAAGGCTGAAAGAGACAGACAGTTTTGCTTGTGTTGATGGTGAGCCCGAGTTTGGCCGCTGTCGAAGCCAGAGCACTAGTCATGTGCTGCAACTCATCCGCGCTGTGTGAAAACAACGCACAGTCGTCAGCAAACAGCAACATACAGATAGTTGTCTCACAGACTAGAGTTCTCGCACCGAAACGACGGATGTTCAGCAACCCACCATCAATACGGTGCTCCACACGAACACCGTAGGCACAAGCAGCATCAAAAGCACAAGACAACATTGCATGAAGATATATATTAAACAGGGCAGGAGCTAAGACACAGCCTTGCTTCACACCATAGATAACTGAAGTCACTTAGGTGCCTCCACTCCTCTGCACCCTCACCCGCAAAGCACTGTGCAGACATTCAATTAAACTTACAAACTTACGCGGGCAACCAAACTTACCCAACACCAGTCACAATGCCTCGCGGTTCACCGTATCAAATGTCTTGGTGAAATCAACAAAAAGTGAGTACAATGGCTGGTGTCGTTCTCTGCACTTCTCCTGCAACTGACGAGCCGCAAACACCATATCTATAGTGCTGCAACCCGAACGGAATCCACATTGCTCTTCCGCCACGTTAGGTTCCACAACCTGACTCACGAGGCGATTGAGCAGGATTCGGGCAATCAACTTGCCTACACAACTCAGCAAGTTGATGCCACCATAATTTGTGCAACATTGCTTGCGCCCTTTACCCTTGTACAGTGGTTGCACAAAGGCATCCTTCAACTCAGGAGGCATCTCCTCCTCAATCCATACGTGTTGCACGAAGTGGTGCAGCGCAGTCAACAACGCGGGTCCGCTGCGTTTTAATACTTCAGGCGGGATCCCTTCGGCTCCGGCACATTTGCCGTTTCGCAGCTGAGCAAGTGCTCTCTGCGTCTCATCCAGTCTCGGCGTATCCGCCAGATCCGCCTTCACATCATGCTGCTTCAGGCCGTTCAATGTAGGCCAGTCCATCTCTGAACGGTTGTTCAAGAGACAGGCAAAGTGTTTCCGCCAGACCTGCATTATGTCTGTAGTCTGCGTGTAGGTAGTGCCTGAACTACCATCAATCAGTGTCCTCAGAGGCTCTAATCTAGGTCCATACACCGCCTTCAAGGAGTCAGAGAATTCCTTGTTTTGGTGGCGTTCGGCGTAGCATTCCATCTGCTTCGCCTTCTCCGACCACCATGCATTTTTTATGCGACGGCGCTCTCGGGTCAGTCGCCTTTGAAGTTTGCGAAACTGGCTCCTCTTCCCCAAGTCGCTGGGGGTCTTCAACATGTGCAGCAAATGCTGCATTCTTCTCCGACACCAATGCGCCGATTGTCGCGTTGTTGTCCTCAAACCAATCGGGCCGCTTACAGTTTGCGCTCCCGATGGTCTTCTCGGCGGCATATGTCACCTGGTCGCGAATGTGGTGCCACAGGTCGACCACTGTGGCTATGCAGTCCACCTCACACAAGCGTGCAGCCATCGCCTCCTTCAGCTCAGTATGTTTCGCCACAATACCGAGGGAGAGAATGTTAACTTTACGCCGGTTCACGGCTTGAGTGCAATACATAGATTTACGAAAATATATGTACAATTTGGTCCGCACCAACTTGTGATCAGTGCCACACTCAGCTCCATGCAGCACACGTGTCATGCGCACTTCACGCATATCACGCTGACGTACGATAACCTAGTCGAGCAGGGGAGCGTGACCACTCCGTGGGTGCGTCCAGGTTGCCATATCACTCGCACTCAGTGCAAACCGAGTGTTCGTGATCGTCAGGTTGTGAGTGGCAAACAGTGAGAGCAGCCTGTCACCGTCCGCATTCGCTGAACCCATGCCTTGCAGACCGATTACATCTGTCCACACTGATGCATCACGCCCGACACGCGCGTTGAAATCACCCAGCAGAAATAGTCGGTCGCTCCTCGGCACAGACCGTATCACGGAGGATAGCTCAGTGTAGAATTGATCACTCGTGTCATCAGGATAACACATGGTCGGACCGTACATGCTTATAAAAGTGGCAAACTTACCTCTTCCGAGTCGTAGGCGAACAGTCATCAGTCGCGTGCTGATGCCCGTTGGTTCACCCACCAGCTGGCCATGGAGGCGATCGGCTGTTGCAAATTCGACCCCAAGTTCACGTGGTGCTGAGGCGATGTTGTCCGCCCATTAGAAGGTGTAGCCAGCACCTGCTTCCTGCAACTTACCTTGCTCTTCAAACCGGATTTCACTGAGCGCCGCAATATCAATGTTGTAGCGCGCCAGCTCCATCGCGACAAGTGCAGTGCGTCGTTCAGGGCGCTCGCTGGAGTTCCCGTCCAGTAGTGTGCGCACGTCCCAGCACCCGTTGCTGAGTGCTTTGCGCGCAGGCATACGATTGCATTGATGAGCAATCGCACGCGAGGTGGTCGTTGTGCTTCGGAGGTTTGCTTGAGGGACTCCACCCGGAGCCTTTGGCTCAATAGCCTGACCCACAAGGCCTTGGGGAGCAGACCCAGCTAGGGAATGTGATTGCAGAGACAGCTTGAGATCTGCTTGCCGGCCGTCACAAGCAGCCTTGGAGGTACTGGAACAATTATTATATGTTATGCGACCGTAGTAGGATACGCACCTGCGACCACGGCCAGACGCCGGTGGGTTTTTGGCGGGTTTGCACCAATTTGACCAGGGGCTGCGTGGCTTGAGACGGGCAGTAGCAAACCATTGAACACCCGGAGTTGTCCTCCCACCGTCAGAGACAATGCGTGGCAATCGTGCTCTACACCAATCGAGCCGTGAGCTTATAACCCTTAGACCTGTTGACTCCCATGGCTAGGTTTTACGGGAAGTGGGCCATCGACCACTTCCTAACCTCCGAAGAGGATGGACTAGGATACTGCCAGGGCACCCACATCTGACAGGAGAACGACTCGGGTCCTCAGCCAAAGCCTTCGATTAAATATACACCCGAAATGCAGCGGGTCTAGCACATCGTCAGTTAGCGGACTCATGCGGATTGGTGTCCTGGATCTTAGCAGGGAGAAGGGCGAAACCCAAATCCCACCCAGCGGTCGCTACGTGGAGGCGCAATAGGACATGAGACGATGGCGCAACGGTAGCAGCAGCGGGTAGACCATTTGTCAGGATCTAGCCACCGCCAGCCTCAGCGCACTATATGCTCTCCCGCCTGTACATATGTATACATTTACATTTATATGTAGATATATATATACCCTTTCGACAGCACTTTCCTTGCTTACACACACGCAATCTATTATCTATCCATTAGTAAAGATTCTAGTCCTCATGTCGATTATACGGTTAATAATTCCATATGTCGCTTCCACTGAAGTTAAATCCCACTTAGAAAACCATTTGTAAAACACCGAATCTCCTATGTCTTGGAAAATTTACCATACATGCTCGCACTTCCTTCTTTCTACGGATCCATACCGCGGCCTTCCGTAAATCGCTTTTTATTCCGTTTCCATTTTAAGCCCTTACATACTGTTATCTTTTAACTTTTCCACTTTTATTCAGCTTTGTAATTAAACATGTTGCAGTTCAGCTTTTAGATTTTTGGAGCTACCGACCTATTCGCAAACACATTGCGCAAGAAAAATTACCCAGTAAAACCCATACATTTAGAGAATTCAGAAACCGGTTGTCCTGTTGAACAGCAGCCTGTATCCAAAATCGCGCCAGTAGCGGACTCGACGATCCCAACTTTTGTAAGGAAAAATAGTCTAACGGGGCGCTGCTTCTGGGTACGCCAGCCAAAAAGGTGGTCATTTTGTAAATAAGGATTAAATACATTTATATTGAATGTCGACTTTAAACGGCTTCAATTGCAGTTGAATAACATATGCCAGCATTTCACCCACCACGCACATTATTTGAAATGGCAATCAAGGAACGAGGCTCATGTGGTTCAGCTTCGCCACGTTGGCTTATGATGCCGCGTTTTGAGGTATTGTTTGTGCTGGCTACGAAAGTGCTGAGGAATTGGAGGATGCTTTGCATCATAGTGCATTCGGAAGTATTGGTTGGTTACTCCGCAGCTTGAGAGTTCCCCGTAACCGTATGTGATTTTACGCAACTTGCATTCGAAGCGTGAGGACTCCTGTGGGAGCTCGTTCGTGGTATTGCCTGCACCGATGGTTTTCAATAATAGAATCCATGACCACCCGTTTCAATACTGGCGTCGGCCTGCTAATTGTACTTTCGTGCTTAGCATACTAATGGGTATTTTAGCGGAAATATTGTGGAAAGAAGTGTGTGCTTACAGACGAGAAACAAAGATTGGTCATTGTCTAATACTATTTGCTCAAGGGAAACAGACCGATGCTAATGTCGTTGCACCCAACGTTTAGGTGACGCAGGAGACTACAGGAAGAAGGGGGATAGTAAAGGGTTCCGGAGGTGGTAGTTTATCCGTCCTTCTTTCGGGAACCTGACCACTAATGCAGTGGTACAGTTCTTCTCAGTGTTCTTGCGCCTCCACCTAGCATATTGCGTCCAGGCCTGTCCACCATGCCTTGTCCGGGACAAAATGGCATTAGAAAGGGTGTTGCGTGTCCGTGCTAGGTTGATGGAAGGGTTACCAGGACAAACGTACCCCGAACTCTTATTTAGTTTGGGGACGCATTCAAAGCACTATAGAAGGGACCTAATCCTAACCTACCGTACTTTGACTGAGTAGGTTGGACCTGACTTGTACTAACTATTTAGTCCTGCTGGATTATCTGGTTTCCGCGGGAATTGCATGAAGCTGGACAAACCGCTGTCCGATCGCGTTAGAGCGGAGACACTGTTGTCGCGTCGAGTCATCGAGCGCTGGAACTTGATTCCAGCAGATGTTGTCGAGGATGCTACGTTTAGGTTGTATGAGAGTCATCTAGATGCTCTGGGGTGGCAACACGAAACCTTTCCTTTTTCCTAACTAATTCTTATCTACATACTTCGCTTCTATTTTCTGTATTTTCCCGCACCATTGGTAGTATTCTCTTGATTTAACTGATTATTCTTACTCTTTACCCTCGATGTTTATTCCTCCCTTACTCTACAAAACTGCCCTAGACTGGACAGCCAGTGTAAGCAACGCATACACTAAATTGGTAGACCAGGTTGTTCTCTTTGTAGACTCATTAAGAAGTCAGAGCACTACAATGATCTCCTGGTTCGACAACCTGCTCAAGGAGTAGCAGTTCCGGGATTCATCCAATCGTTCCAATCACACCTGAACTTACACATGAGGCTTGCTGGAGCATAAGATGTACAATTCATTTGCTTTAGCGTCGTTAATTATCGTGCTTCTAGTCTCCTTGCCTGCAGCTAAGCCGGCTGCTGCGCCTTGCCTCAGTTCTAACTTGATACTAATGTAAGAAGTCAGGGAGGACAACCACATGTAAGTTAGTGTCAAATGAAGAAGGACTGTAACAGCAATCAATGGAAGAAACAGCAAGAGTTGGTAAAATGTGGTTCTACTGAGGTGAAGTGGAAGAGACACGACGATCTTCAGGTGCGTGGGCCTCCATGTTAATAAAAAAAGCTAGCTAATGCCCAGCGTTGTAACTGATGCAAGGGTGGCTGCGGATTAACCCGGAATAGGTATGGAGCGTGCCGTGCAGGGCGCTAAAAATAAGGGCACGGATTTTGGAACTAGAGAGCCTAACGCGTCTACTTCTGTGATGTCAGGATGCAGTTAGCGAGAAGGCGACTAATAAGAAGGGGCTAGATTAAGGCCAAGTCCGAATAGATATACGTGCAATGCAAAATGGAATGCAACTGGAGGATGCGAAAACAAAAGTATAGGGTCTGGAAGGAAAAGGCTCCATTGCTGAGAAGCATAAAAGCGTACGATGGTTTAAGGTGTTGTGCACCGACGTCTGAATTTAGCGCTGCTTCCTCAGTATAAGCTCATTAGACGGAATGCAGAAGACAAAAGGGACGAGACTAGAATGTCGGCTCATAGAGGGAAAACCGTATTATTAGTATCGGAATGCTAGCCGAGAATGTCGATACGACTACACATGTAGAGGATAGAAGGGAATGTAATAAGAGGAGTGATTCATTACCAGCAATGTTCTGGAGGTCAGCGTTACAGAGCGTTGCTTGTGCAGTGCATGGCTTATTTAGACCTCAGAAGTCCGAAAGAGGTCAGAAAACCGGAGATCGTTTAGACAAGACCGGGTAAGATCGCAACGTGCAGCTAGGCCGCCAAAGTCAGGTGGGGATAACATTATTGTGTATCATGAGAAAAGAAAGATTGCGGGGAGACAGCGGATATAGGAAAGGCTAGTTAACATGCCGAGGGAAGCTCGCAGGCTAATGGTAAGGGTATATTGCGACTGCAGTGCCTAGAGCGTTTATGCCTCGGATATCTGGAAAGAGTCAGGAAATTGAAGATGAATCAACCGAGGCTAGATTAGAGCTTCGCTCAAATTTACGTCCGTCCAATTGATAAAGGAATGCAAATTATTCCACAAAATGAATTAATTGGGGTTGAAAAGGAAAAGACTAAGGAGAAGTGGAAATGTTTACAAATATCTCGAGGTGCAGAGAACAGGCGTTTGGACCCCTCCATGGTTCATCGGTATGGGCACAGTAGTCGATGCGTGAGACCATTGCGACGAGACTAGGGTGTCGGCTCATCGAGAGAAAGCCGTATTAGTAGGGTCTGAGTGCTAATAGGGAGCATCGGCAGGAATAGACGCGTTAAAGAAGAAAGGGTACATTCTAATCAGGATATATCCTGAGCTGCAATGTTCTGGAGCTGGGTGCAACAGAAAATTGCGACAGTGGAGACTAGACCATTTAGGCTTCAGAAGTCCGTGAAAGGGAGACCGCGTAGGCCAAACTAGGTATGTCAGTAACGTGAAGCGAGGCCGCCAAATGGTGGTTTGAATAGAAGTAATGGGTTTCACCAGAAAAGAAGAAAGTTGGGACAAAAGTGACAACATGTGGACGCTGATTGTACGCCGGGCAAAGGTGGCAGGATAAATGGAATAGAGTAGAGAGATTGCAAGGACTAAGTCGTTGACGTGCCGGATGCCTGGAAGTAGTCAGTAAGCAGGAGACCAGTCAGACGACGATGGATTATAGCAAGGTCCGGAGAAGTATCTGTCCAGCTGTAATAAATGCTAATATAGAGTGATAAAAGGAAAGGGCTCTATTAGTGAGAAGTGGAAAAGCCAACGATATTCTCGAAATGATGTAAACAGATCGTTGGGTCTGCCGATCCCTGCTCACTGGGGGCACAACAGTCGGAAGGTAGGAGACCATGGAGACTTGACTGGAATCTCGACAAATAGAGAAAAAGACGTATTGGTAAGATCAGAATAATAACAAAGAGCATCGGCAGCAATAGACAAGTTAAGGAATAAGGGGATATACTAATGAATAGGAATCATCTCCAGCTGTGCTCTGGAGCTTAGAGTAACAGTTTTGCTTCGGTAAAGCCTAGATCGTTTAGATCTCAGAAATCCCAGTGAGGTCAGAAAGTAGGAGACCGTTCATACAACACCGTATAGTTTAGAAAACTGAAGCTCCGCCAACGAATTAAAGTGGGCATAACAGTAATGAGCATCACCAGAAAAGAAATAATGCGGGACTGCAGCAACTATAGGAAAAGCCAGTTAGCATGCCAAACGAGGCTCTCAGGCTAAGGGACAGAGTATGTTGCGACTGCAGAAGCTAGAGCGTTTGCGTCTTGTGTCCGGAAGCGGTCAAAACACAGGAAACTGGTGAGACAAGGTATAAGCAAGGCCGGCAATGAAGTGATATCCCCCCAAAGGAAGAAGGAATTCAAAAGGAGAGGGCGCGAACAGGCATGAATAGAGTCGGGAAAGAAGGAGCTCTATTGTGGAGAGATGTAAAAGCCCAACCTATTCTCGAGGTGGGGAGAACCGACCATTGGGTATGCCGAGTCCTGAGCATTAGGGTCAAAGAAGCTGGATGGTAAGAGGTCATAAGCCGAGAGCATAATATCTAGCTATATGGGGAAGCCGTATTGTCAATGTCGGAAAGTTAAAAGAGAGAGTCTGGAGAATAGACATGTTAAGCATATAAGAGAAGTATAACAATAAAGATGAATCATTACCAGCAATGCTCTTGAGTTGTGAGTCATAGAGCCTTACATCGGTACAGCCTAGCTTATTTAGCTCCCAGTAGTCCGAGAGGTCAGAAAACTGGCGACCGTGCAGACAAAACCGGATAAGTCAGCAAGGTGAAGCTAGGCCAGTAAAGTAGAATAAGAAGCATAGTAATGCGTGACATCAAAAAAGAAGCAGTTCATAACCAGTGCCTATATGAAAAGGCAGTTAGCAGTTCGAGCCAAGCTCACAGGCTGAGGGGAACAGAGTATTTTGCCGGAAGAGCCTAGATCGTTAAAGTCTCGGAAGGCCGGAAGAGACTAGTCAGACGAGGCTAGATTACAGCCAGGCCCGAAGTGTTGTCGGTCCAACTGAAAAAGGAATAAAAACAGAATGCACGGAAAGACTAGCATTGGGGCTTGGAAGGAAAAGTAGCCATTGATGAGAATTAAAAAAGCCTACAAAGATTTCGGGGTGTCGTGAACTGATTTGTAGAGAACGGCAACAGAAATATGCAGGTTATAGATGGAGGTGGCTATATTAATAAAAGACAGGCGCTTAATATGAACTGGGAGTGAGCCGCAAACTAGGTGTTTCTTCGAGGTCTTTCAGTCGGGCTACGGTTAAAAAAGGTGGAGCCAGGAATTGAATTGCGTGACGTTCGTGGCTTTGCGGATATACTAGGGCGAAACATGAAGTTTAGAAGCAAAGAACAATGACATACTGAGTGCTTAAGTAGAGAATAAGGAGAAATGGTCCGTTGCAGTGTGATTCCGAGCAGATCCTAACCATGCGTCATAACGTCTAAACAAACCACGTGCATGAAGTAAATAGAAAAGCTCACCAACAAATCTAGAAAATGATGGGTATTTTTACTGGTTTGTATGGAGTGCTTTGACGGTGCGCTTCGAAAAATTGGATATGGGAAAGGTAACCTTGCCTTCCACGTACTCTTATTACTTCTCCCATTTGCGGCTGCCATCGTAACCAGCGTGCACTTTGCTATTGGTAACGTAAGCATAAGCGGGAGCAACACACATACCCACGGACAGTTCAGCATGCAGGCTAGTTTGCGGGGGTTAGAACTGCAAACCATGAGTTTGTACTTAACGAACCTAATCAATAAGCTGCCTCAGCAATCAGCATTCGTTGTTCGGTTTTCTTTGTCCAAGGTACAAACGTATGCGCAGCGTCGCGCAGAGAAACGAGTCATTTTAGGGTGCTAAAGAAATGGTACTAGGGCATGCTGAGCCAGGAAATGCCAGTGCGTATGTTGGACTCATACATGAGTACATGTCACAGACATAGCAGCGAATAAGTGCCAACTGAACACCTAGGAAGCAGCAGCTAACGGGCGTCTGTGTGCTGGCTAAATGTGGGAATCGATGAACTAGAAAGCTAAGGAAGCTTACTTGTAGAGAGGGCAACAAATAGCCGAAATATAAGCATAAATTAGGATGGCTGAATATACCAACGCATGAGGCCTAGCCGCATCAGCCCGCAGCAAAGCAAGTCATGCTAGTGTGCTAAGATGATAGTACCAAGCTGGCTAGAGCCAGGGGATACTAGCCCGAGAGCTGGAGGACTGCAGGTAAAAGTCTGACATTACAGCCAGTAAAGGATAAATGAACATCTAGAAATGTTTGGCGAAATAACGGCTTGCGCCGAATACATGGGTTATGCTTGCACGACAGAAGAAAGCTAAGAAGGGTTTCGGGATGAAAGGACAGCGAACGGGATAGGCGCAAGCATACGCGAAGGTTGTTAATTAGTTCAGAGCATGAAACTAAGACGAAACAACGTGCTGATAAGCAAAGCATGCTGGCGTGCGAATGCAATAGTACAAAGACGGCTTGAACTGGGAGACGCCAATGAGAGGCTGGACTACAATTAATTAGGTATCGCAGAAGAGTAAGTGACAGCTAAGCACCTACCAAGTAGCGGCTCTGCGCTGACCTGATGAGATGGCAGGTCATCAGCTGGAAGCTAAACAAGTTGGATAAATAAACAAAAGCAGGCAGAAAGAAGGCAAACATACATTAAGTTTACTGTGGAAGACACATCATATAAGGCTGAAGCACGGTGGCGCATACGTATATAATTCATGCTAGGATGCTGGGATAATACTACTTTGGATAAAGCCAAAGAAAACTAGTCCGAGAGCTGGACGCTTGCAGGTAAAAGGGTGGAAGATATTACGAGAATAAGTCGATATGAAAAGGTCCAGAATAGAGAGGCTAAGGGGCGGTAGTGCGCTGACCTGATGCGTTCGGAAGGAGTGCTAGAATGGAGCTAAGAAGCTCACAAGAAGGAGGATGTCAAACAAGCAGAATGTATGCATACATTAAGTTACCTGAGGACGACACAGCATTTGTGTCAGGGTCGCACAGATACTGAAGTCTTGTAAGGGTGACAAAGGGAATAGTGCAAAGGTAGACAATGCCGAAATGTCAATGAAAAATCTGGACTGCTACATGAGCAGGTGTCGCAGACGTGGCAGCAAGCAAGGGATAAATGAACCTGTAGAAAGGTGAGACTAAGCAGCAGCTGTGCGCAGACCACATGATTTAGGTTTGCTCCACAGAAAAGAGTTAAAATAAGTTTCAGGATGCGAGTACAGCGAACAGATGAAGCGCAAGCATCCGGTATGTTTGGTAAATAGTTCGGAGTATTAGAGGCTAAGGCGCATCGACCGGCAGATAAGCTGTAGTGCTACTGGAATATAACTAAGGAAGCCTGAGCCGGGAGAAGCCAGTTAGAGGGTTAAACTACAATTACTTAGGTGCCGCGGACGGGTAAGTGACAGCAGAGCAACTAGGAAGCAAGCCTGGTCCGGGAAAAACCAGTGAGAGAGCTGGACTACCGTATAAGTAGATGTCATATACGTTGCGCGTAATAGATATCTGAACATCTAGAAAGTACCGGCTGTGCGCAGACTATTTGTGTTAGGTTGCCTGGACAGAATAGAGCTAAGAAAGGTTTCATGATGTAGGGACCGGGAACGGGAGAAGCGCAAGCATGCAATAGCGCTGCTAAATAGTGCAGCGCATGAGGCTAGGCCGCATCTACGCGCAGATAAGCAAAATGTGCTGGGGTGCTAATGCAATAGACCAAAGGTAGCTTGAACTGGGATAAGCCGGTTAGAGAGCTGAAGTACAGTTAATTAGGTGGTACAGACGGGTAGGTGACGGCTGCGCACCTAGCAGGGAGCGGCTGTGCGCAGAACTGATGAGGTGAGAACGTCGCCAGGAGCGAGCTAAGAAAGGTTGGTTGAAGAAACGAAAGCAGGCAGAAAGAACGCAAGCATGCATTACCTTCACTGAGGGAGTCTCATCAACAGAGGTGAGCTAAAAACGATTGAAGGAAGCATAGATAGCAAACAGGAAATATGCATACTAAGGTAGGCTGGGCCGAGAAAGCAGATGAGAGAAAAGGACTACAATATATGTAGGTGTCTTAGACGTTGCAGTGGGTAATGGTTAAAGGAACGTCTAAACAGGAGAGGCTAGGGAGTGGCTGTGAGCAGACTCGTAATATTTGGATGCTTGCCATAAGAATGTTAAAAAGGTTAGATGAAAGGTCTACGAACGGGCGGCGCCCAAGGATACGTTTAGGTTGCTAAACGTATCAGAGCGTCAGGCAATAAAGCGCAGCGGCGCGCAGCTACTAAACTCATTCTGGCGTGCTAAGAGAATAGTGCTAAAGTAGACGGAGGCATAAATAGCTATTGAAAGCTTGACTTATACATGGAAAGATGTCACAAGTGTTGCAGGGAGTGATAAAAAAGAACATCTAAAAGCAAAGACTATGGAGTGGATTGCGCAGACTTGAAGAGACAACAATGATTGCCAGAAGTGAGCTAAATGTTAGATGAAAGGACATCCAACAGGCGGAGCCTGCACGTACATTAAGGTTGTTAGCTAATGCAGGGGGCGGCATTTACGCAAGATGTTAAAATGTCTAGTCAAGCTATAAAATATGACAGTAGAGCTCTTATGAGATGCATATATGTTAGAGTATTGTCTCAGCTGCCTGTTGACAGTCTTGAGGTGAGATGCAGAAATCCGGGGGTAGAAAGTGTTGTAACGGGAGTTGAAGACAAGCATTATTTTTCTTTGGAGTTGAGGGGATCCAATGGGGAGGACGCTTATATTTGGGCAGGTCCATTTCCCACAGGTGGTCCTCAAGACTGTTAATGGTTAAAGGAGTAGCAACCTGACGGCGAGGTACCCATTAAGTGCTGAACGGAATTGGATCAGATTATCGGGTGACTGCAAAGTTTGTGCAAACCTTTCCCCACCTATGCGTATCTGTAGAAATAAAAGTTTCCACGCGTACTTCAGTTGGCTTTCGGCAGGATAATGAAGTGTGGTCGAGTACGAAGAGGTTACGAACTTTGCCCGATGATAGGAAGGGCGTTAGTGAGCTTGCAAGTGAATTACGGATAAGGAGGTATAGTAAGATGAGGTTAGTTTTCAGTCTGCGCAGCAATAAATGCTATGGCGCGAGTTCCATGCACTGACCGCGATAGGTGCGCGTAGAGTGGACCGGAAGACGTCTGGTGGACGATCGTGGAAATTTTCAATGACTTCTCTGTCGCAGTTTCTGGAGTTGGTAAACATAATGGAGCCGTATTCTAGCAGAGGTCGGGCGCAGGTTTTGTATAAAGCTAGCTTAATTCTCTCAGCGTCATGGAGTTGTATATGTAGCTTATAAGGGCGCGTGCTTTCGCTGAGCAATGGCTCACTTTTTCTGCAAAGGTAAAAGAACCGTAATAATACACTCCTAGGTCTCGAGCTGTGAGAATATTGACAAGTGGTGTGTAGTGAAACGCTGACGCCTTAGGCGGAACGAAGCGGCGGTATGAGCGGACGTGGCATTGCTTCGGTGAGAATGCCATATTCTAAGCGTTGCAGCAAACATCTGGATTCCAAAGGTCCCTTTGCATCCGCAAGAGACCAGCTTGCATGTTTGCTGCGTGAATGGAGAAAACTATTTTGATGTCATCGGCAAACAGGTAGGAGTTGCCATATTGTATTACCTAGAAAACGTCTTTGATATATAGCAAGAATAACAGTGGGTCTATTACGCTGCCTTGAAAATCGCCACTTGTGACTGGTTTATGGAGTAATATAGACTCGTCCACCTTTACTGATTGCGTGCGAGCTGAGAAGTAAGATTGAAACCATAAGAGCAGGCGGTCTGAGATTCCGCAGGGTTCAATCTTTACTAATAATTTCCCGTGTGATGCTCCGTCAAAAGCTTTTTGCATGGAAAGGATGCTTATGATCATTGCTTGTTTAGCATCAAGCTGTGCAGTCACATTGTTGAGAAACTCAAATTGGCAAGCCTGACCAGATTTGAACGGTAAAGATCCGTATTGTTGTCTATTGCTATGGTTGCGACTGAGTTAAACGTTCAGTTAGTTTTCCTTAACTATTCTTTCCATCACTCTAGAGACAATGGGCGTGTGGCTGATTGTACGGTAGTTTTCTATGTTTTGAAGCAACCTTGTTTATGTCTAGGGATGTATATGGAACGCACCCACGTATTTGAATGAACGCCAAATTTCGTAATGTGTGTAAATAAGTTAAGTGGTATTATCTGTGCAGATAGGAGACCATAAGGAACAGGGTTTAGTGACAGCATAAGTGGTCCAATTATTCGGATTATATAACGTAAGTCAAAGGCAATTACGCCTAGCGAGTCGCGGGCAAGTTTGAGCACAGCAGTTGGCAAAAGCAAGTTGATGGCAGGGAAGAACTCGCGGAACTGGTTACTGAGAATCTCCGATATTTCCTTCGAATCGCCAAGTACGGATGCATCGGAGAATCTTAGAGAGGCGCTGGATATTGCTGTACGATTGTTCCTATATTTCGGTGGCCGAGTGAGGGGCTTGGTTTATGGTTGGTGTTAGATGCAGTGCGCTCTTCAGCTAGATTAACCATCACCTGAGACTGCTGCCAGTTGTTTATGACGTTGCAACCGCAACCAAGGATATGGAACTAATGCGTCTTAGAGTTCGGTGACGCATTTTCAAGAGCTTCCTCAGCACCCTGTTTAGATGGGATGAACACTTTCTCGGTTTCGACTATGGTTGTGCGTTAACGAAGCGACCACGTCTAAACGGTTGGTGATGTTTTTGAGTTCATGCGGGGCCGTGTCCACATCCTCGGACAAGAAAGGGGTATCCCAATTAGCTGATCGAACAAGCATAGAATAGTTATCCAAATTAACGCCTCTGAACACTCGAGGTTCACCAGCTAGACTAGTTGAGAGATGGGGTGAGAAATGATAGCTGAACTACCTTGTGGTCGCTTCCTGGGATGTTGGCTTTAACACTAATGACAGCAGCCGAGATGCCAAGCGTAAACCTTAAGTCAAGGGTATTACAGGGCCCCCTCGGAACATGGAGGTGTGGTATCCGGTTGTTCTTAGATATGATGTCGGCAAATCCACTGTATCTGCGTGGGGCCTTCCCAGAGATATGTGGCATAGTAAAGTCACTACCCACTACATTGTAGCTTGGGGACGTTGTGGAGACAACAGTGGAAATGCATACTAGTGCATACCCTTGGCATAAGAAGCATGTGGTGGTTGTATATGTAACCAATTAGGAGGTCAAGTGCACCTCCATTAGTCTGAATCCAAATTGTATCCTCAGGATATCCAATTGGTACCAAATCGACGTCAGAAGAACCAACCATCCCGTAAGTAAATATGGCATCCCCTTCCGCGTTGGTTGTTGCGTCCATTGCAGCACGTGTGGTACACGAGGATAGTTAGATAGTTGTTAGTGGTGCATGAGGATTGCCAGGCTTCCGTGATCAGAACGATTTGTGGGAAGGCGAGAAGAACTAATGGAGTTATATAGTACGTTTTGTCGTTAATGCAGCGTGCATGGATAAGGAGCATTCTGCAGGTGCAACCGCGTGCGTCCTTAGAAAGAGTAAAGTCGGGGTCGTGGGTAGTAGACCAGCTTGTCACAACGGTGGAGTCAGTAAAGAGTGCAGCAGGTATTTAACGTGAGGGTAACACACATGTGGCGGTTGCTGCATCGCGGCGATCTGGGGTGCTGCACTGAGATGGCTGGCCGGTTACGTTATTGTAGGCCCACAGGTTGTCCGTTGCCGAGTTGTTAGACGACTGCAAGATAAAGTTTTGGTAAGGTGAGGGGCCTACTGACACATTCTTTTGTGCAGATACTTTTAGACTACCGCTTATGGAGCTTGCTTTAGTAGGAGCGGTATCATTGTCGTAGGCATGTAGGTCATGCCGCAGGTTATCGTCAGCTCTTGTGCAGGGTTGGTTTGGTGCCGTTAAGATGTAGGCGGGGTTATTGATGCCCCTAGGATGCACCGAGTATGGATAGATGGAAAATTGCAAAGGGGGAAGAATAATAGACAATGCACCTTGATCGAGAAATCGGATCGCTATCCGAGGTCGTCAAATGCGGGATAACGTGGGCATCTTACACTTTCGTGAGAGAGGAGAAGCACCGAGGATTCGGGGAAGGTAGAGTTGCGTTTAGTAAATGAACGCTTGGCACGTGTGTGTTTATTGGATCGCAGTGTTTGGTACTGCTTAATATTTGCTATCGACTAGCCGGGCGTATAATTGAGAAATGCTGGAGCTACCCGAAGGGCTGTAACCAGCAGCTTAGGGAGGGCTGTAATGAACATGAATCGGAAATAATAGAGCGTGTGCTAACCCTTGATGGCTTGGACGCGGTGGACCATACCCTTTGGTGTTTAATATAACTGGGTCGGTGCTAAAGGGGCCGTTTTGCGTGCAGTTAGGTTATACAGATTCACGAACTGCGGCTGCCCAGATTTTGGGTAGTGGTGGTTTAGAGAGGAACCTGCTGTTTTGTACTCCTTGGTTGATGAGGAGTACCTAAGAACTATGTCCAGGACCAGATTGATTTGAGCCTCGCGCTTTGGGCGATTGTTGGTAGGTCGGGGCGCGGGGTGCCAACATGGGAGCTTCAAGCAGGTAACGGTTAGCTGGCGGCTGTCTTAGCCTAGTAGTGATCACAGACCACATCGAGGACTGATATGTCGGGAAAGATGGTTTGACGGTTACCGGCTGCCTCGCTTGCGTCCTAACGTCGGCGGGTACCCTCAGGTACTCAGGTAATTTATTGTTAATGTTTTCGTGCTACTGGGTTTCGTGGGTTCTGCGGAGCTTTGCTGGGTTCCTTGTAGGTGTGGATAACAGACACCGATGGGGTGCATTAGTGGGTATATGTGAAGTTCTGCAAGACGCTTCCGCATTGTTGCGTTCAATAATGATGCTGGGAGTAGCGGGCGAACCGCTAGACAGGATTGCTGGTACAGTATCAGAATGGCACTTACCAGCTTCATAATTCGGCAACGCTCTGATTGGTTCCCTTTCCGCAGTAACCGCAGTATCTCGTGCTGAGCCGGCTTTGGGTGTAACCCATTTGGAGAGACACCCTGTGGTTGTTGTCGTTGTGACGCATCTAAATCAACAGCACACGGTGATGTAAAGCGTGTGACGGACCGTGCGTCTTATGTTTCAGTTCAAGATTTTAGTTGGGATGATGATGTAGAGGGGGGCCATCGACATTTGTCGGGTCTTATCCTCTCTGATAAGCATAGCATCGAATTTAGTCTGTGCACAAGGAGAAAGATGGAGGCGATGAAGCGTGCTGCAAAGTTAGTACCTGCAAAGCTAAGCATGATAGGATATGTTCGGCCGCGAATCTTTCTTAAGCGGTTAGCAGTGCTGGACTCTAGCGGTAATTTGCCGACGTTTAGAAGCGCATGTAGCAACTTTCCAAGTGCAAACCGGCCTGGGACATTGAGTAGTATGGCATTATTAGCTTGAAGCAAGTGCACTTTGACTTAATTGACAATTAGATACAGGCGCATGCTAGCCTGATTTAGGTCTGATGACTTTTCAGGTTTCTGGATGCCCGATAGGTTTACCAGGGGCATCAACTTTAAGGTCTCATTGCTAGGCATTAAGTCGCGTTTTAGCAAGTTTACTTGAGGTTCAAGTTCGTAAAATTTTAGCATCGCTTCAGTGAGAGAGTGAATAAGCATGATGTTACATTCCTTAGAAAGCATTTTAGCAAATATATCAGGGGTTGGTGAAGCTTTTACAACCCCTTATCACCAATCGCTGAGTTATGGCTATTGCCCACCACGATGGGGTCAATTTGGTCAATGAGTTGGACATGGCGCATGTCAGCTAAAGCCAAGTTGACTTTAATAGTGGAAAATCTAGTCGATTTAACCCTTTGTTTAATACGCCTCATGGTTGCAAAACGTTTAGCCAACATTATGTAGAAGAATGTAACACGATACCACAACGCTACAAAAGACAACTCGGGCAGAACGTCCAAAGCAAACCCAATGGAAGGTTATAAAATGACGGTGTGATATAATTAAATATCACCAACGCTATGCTACGTTAAAATGGGCGCTTTTGCAACGCTGAATAGTCAACCAAAAGCATTCAACTTATTCAAATTTACCACGAATCAGATGAGGACTTGATGGCTTGGAAAGGTAAAACCCCGAAAAACGTTACAAAACCCTTCCTGCAAACCAGCATGACCATAAGAGCCGGGTGTCCATTAGTCTAGTGGCGTCACTCTTGGTGTATCCATCAGCGTGCGGCAATCTTTCGGCAGTGTTGGATGTACAATGAACAATGGTTTATCACGTGCCAAATGCAAATGCTTGACACGTCCCGTAGGATGGTTGGGGTGAATATGGTGAAATCAAAAGACATCCGAGTCATGTACCGAACGTCTGCCTAGAAGAATACCTCGATAAACTACATCGGTATAAAATTAAAATAACCGAGCCTAAACCTTCAGACAAACTCTTGGTTGCATTGATCTGTGAGGTAAGGCGTGAGGAAAGTAAAATATAGTCGCGCAATTGGGTCCATTTGATTCATAAACCCTGTTTAAAAGTATGCTAAGCATAATCCACAATAGAGGAGTACAGGTAAAAACTGCTGGGTGCTAAGAGCAACATCTAATCTTTTCGAAAACTTCAAAGGTAGGAGGGGGTACTACTGAGTCTGGGAGTGAGTTCCAGAGTTGGCAAACCCGATGGGAAAAGTATTTCTTTCGACACTAGACGGCTATTTTCCTTCAATTTTAAGCGGTTATCCTTGAGCTGCTTTTTGTGGCTAACTTTCAGCCACTGGCGGCGTACGAGTTTGGGCCATACAGTATCTGATACGCTAACATGAAACCACCGCGCAGCCTCTGATAGCGTCCGCTGAAATTTTCCAGCAACTTCAGCCTTCGATGGTCAGTGTGGTAGCGCAGGCTATTTACATCCTTTGTTGCTCTTCGTTGAGGTGTCCCTAACGCCTCTAGGTCACGCTTCCACGAAATTTGCCAAGCTTGTATAGCGTATTCAACCTGCGGGCGCACGTAGAAATTGTGCACGGCTGGGAAGATTGATGGGGCAAATCCCCCGGATGTCCTTCGTAGCATGCAAACGTACCTCTTGCCGCAGCTGCCTCAACCTGAGTTGAACAGTTGAGGTTACTCTGTACAAGCGCACCAAGGTCACGTTCCTGCGAGCTAGTCTGCAATCTGTTTGTCCTAAATAAATAGGTGCAGTTATGTCTATGGCGTAACTGTACAACGCGACAGTTGAATACGTTGACTGGTAGAGCCTTCTGAATTGATTATTTGTACCTCGCGTTAAGCTCGCATTGGAGCCGATCGTGGTCGTCCAGTCCTCTGATCCTTCGCCATAACTTGATATCATCTGCGAAACTATGAATTCGGAAGCAATTGCTATCCCCAAGTTGTTTATAAACACTAAGAATGGACACGGTTCAAGAATCGAGCCTTGTGCTACTCCACACGCCACATTGATGGCCTTAGCTAATGACCATCGGACCATCACCACCAGCCGTACGTCTTGTAGAAAATTGCTAAGCACTCGGGATTGGTCGCCAGTGTTGTAGTTCCAAAGCTTCTGAAGGCGAATTCAATGGTCTAATCGATCAACCGCTGTAAACTATCCGAGTAGGTGACAGCGACGCCTACTCCAGCATCAACAGCTTCAGTCCAGCTACTACGTGTACATAATGGCTTAGTATTACTCGACTGGTTTTGACAAACGCGTGTTGCTCTGGAGCTATTAAGTTGCGGCTTTTCAGCTACTGCATCAGCGCTTCTGCGACGCTTGCTTCCATCACATTGGATGCTACAGGGAGTAGTGTTATTAAACGATAGGTGGCAGGATCAGTGCAGCTACCTCCTCTATGGATAGAACTGATGACCGCTCGCTTCCGTACTAGTGCAATAGGTTCTCTTCTAGGCAACGCTGATGGAAACAGCCCGTGGTTCTGCTCGATCTCTAGCTACCGCCTGCAGCACCTATGGTCGGAGGTTGTCGACCCAAAGAGAACTGTAGATATGCAAGGATAATAGCTTCTACAACACAGCTTCCGTAGTAGAGCTGAGGTTGTCTACACCAGGTGGTGGAGAATTGGAAATGAGGAGAATGCTTGGGCTCGTTACCTTCTGGAAATTTTGGGAGTAATGAAGCCCTAGGGGCTCAACTACTTCCATTGCTGATAGCGTGCACCCATCAGCCGTAGCTAGTGCTGGACCCCCCGCTTCACTTTTCGGAGGCCGGTAATCTGCTTGTACAAAGTTTGCGGTTCGAGCAGTAGCGTTTCCTTAAATCCTGCTGCTGATTAACCTTGTCTTCGCGAATCAGTTTCACACAGATGTTACGATGTGTCACGTATACAGTCCAGGTTTCGACATTCCAGCAGTACTGGCGATCTCGCCATGCCAAGTCCCTCCGAGACATACATTTACGTGGTCTGCTCCTCAAAAATGCTTTATGCTTGCTTTTGGTTTGTCAGGGTTTCTGTTCTGATGCGAGCGCAACCAGTGCGCTAAAAGACCTTGTAATGGTGTCCCAGGCAAAACTTGGTGGGGCTTCGGTTAAGAACGTCAAAGCTGTATCCTTAACGAGCTAGATAACACGTTGTCGTGCGTGACAATATGCACTTTAACGTCCGCCGTTACAGGGAACTCCGCGTGGCATATATAGTTAAAGACTAAAGTAATATTATCAGTACGACAAACTGGTGTGCTTGTAACTACCCCGTTAGCCATACGTTCTTTTTTAGTTAGCACGAAATCTAGTAGCCATGGCTTGTTAGCAGTTCGAAATCTGGTGAAAGAGGTTACCTGGTTGCCAAGAGGGTGGCTACCATTTAACGCTTGCAAGCAGGCTTTAATCTGCTTCTCTAGGTCGTGCACATTGAAGTCTCCAGCGATAAGCATGTGGGTGTAGGACTTGTTCGAAGCAACCTGGAAAACTTGGTTCAGTATTGAGTCCATTTCCGACGTTGAGATTGGTGGGCGATAAATCACAGCCAATAGACAGGTGCCCATGTTTCACAACCATAAGCGGCACCAAAGCGAATTAGGAGCGCGCATTTCCGAGTGATTGATAACTTCACCTCGGAGGTTTGAACTATTGTAAAGAATCACACAGCCACCCCTTCCGGTGCTATCGGTCCGAAGCAGCGACATACCAGGCAAACTAAACTCAAAATCGGTTAGCTCAGGGTTTATCCATTTCTCTATACACATGACGTGGTCCCGCGGTGGTGATGCATGGCGTTTGCTAAGTCCGGTCAAACTACTTCGAAGGGCTTGGGCGTTTGTGTACATGCAAGCTAGGGCGTTTGTTGTTAGGAGTGCGTTGACGGATGTCAGTGTATTAGATGGCCGGCCATTAAGCGCTTTTTGGTTTATGTCTATCGATCATGTTGCAACACATTCATGTGCGTTCCTGAACAGACGTTTCAATCGTGCTGTGCTCTGTACTGTTGTGTGCCGTGGGCGCTGTTGTGTCGGGCTCACTGCAGGGCTGTGCAATTATAGAAGGTTTGGTGCTTGCAAGTTACATTGAATTGTTTCCGCCTTTTGGCCGTGCGCCCGCTGCCGTTAGCCGGACTTCGGTTGGCAACCTAGCTCGAAACTTTAACCAGCCGTCCAACAGCACTGGCATCATTCCCTCAGAGGGTAGAATTACTTTTAGTAGCCTTGGACCGCAGCCCTTTTAGTTAGGTGATGAAGGAACTCAGGGATTAGGCAATAACATTGTTAACAAAGGGTGCTTCGATGATGTAGTACCACTGCTCTAGGTCACATGTTTGCGCATCGTGCTCAAAAGAATGCAGAAGCTCGGGAAAAATATACACAAATATTATGAGTTGCTATCTCTATTGGGCATGTCGCCTTGGTCAAAGTAGTTCGGGTAATATGCGCACTCTGCTCGGTGAGTTGTGCAGACGAACTGCTATGCGCAGGATAACCTCCTTTTCATCTGCTTTGTCTAATGTTACTCGAAGAATTCGAGGTTCACCAAAGTGAACTGAAGTCGGGTGATGCGCTACGCGTTGCAGCACTGCAGGCTCAACCGGAATACCAATAACCTGGTAGATGCAACTCCACTGGTTTTGATGGGCTTGCAACTTGCCTTTTATTGTGTCCGATTTGGATTCCGGTACGTTGGTGCACACGAGAGGTGACGCAGCGTGGTTGTGTCAAGCGAGTGTTGGTTTTGTACCATCAGCCAGCAAGTCGAGTTGTTTTTAAGACACCACTGAACTTAATGGTGAAAGCTGCTTTGCACCACGCGTACTCAATACTGAAGATGGACATAAGTGTGCCGCTCCTGGTGTGTTATTCGAGGCAATCGATGTGTACGTTACATGCACGTTAGCTGCAATAAATTGCGTCCAGCTCTGACCTGTTCGTGTCGTGGCCGAATCTCCAAGTGAAGCGCCTATGATTGCAAAAGTGGAAGCAGGCATGTTTGAGGCTTGGCCACTTATGGGAGTGAGGTGACCCAGTGGATTTTGAGCCATAGACGCTGCAGTGCGGTTAGTGCGTCTAATACTACATCAACCTAGATTTGGAGCTTACTTTGACTGAGTGTGGTATTATCGTCGCTATATTTACCGTGGGTTCGGACTTAGCTTTTCGCAAAGTGCGCGCCTACCTCAGCCATCCTGTCGCACTTTTTCGTGAGAAATGATAAACAGTAGACACTTGGAATCACTTAACACGTTTGGCAAAAGCAAATTTTGTTAGCTTCTTGCTTTTTCTGGTTTACTTCTTGGATGGATTTGCCTACACCTTGCGGTCGATAGGAGCTGATGCAGCTAGAACACGTAACATTGATCTTAAGGGCTTTACTGCAATTGTCTGCGCAACATGGCTGACGTTGAACTATTGGAATTCTAGTCCTCCTCTTACTAGTGATTGTTCTTTGCGAAAGGGGTGACGCACAAATAGGTCAGGACACGCACACCACTTGAGAGTTGTTCAACCACACCACGGTCAGGGGATAGGGGCCGACGAAGGTGGTAACGACTAGACTATCCGGTTCAGCCATCAACCGACTCGCAGTTGAACACCCACACAAAGCGGCAGCCTGTGTTAATCGGCTTACCTTAAGCGAGGATGCAGGTGGAGCGCTGATAAGCGTCCCAAGACCTGCTCAGTTGATGTGCGGAGCAAAGGGCTGTAACTGTTACGCCGCAAATTGCAGGGATATTTGCCGCGTAGTTTGGGATCCCTCAGCTTCTTCTTCCGACTTGGACCAAAATCTTTTCCGGTAAACCGGTTTGATATAGTTACACAAGCAGAATTTGACAAAGAACAGGCCGAGGATACGTAGTGCCGTAAGCAATCCATTAACGTTGAAGACGCTGTGCATTTTCCCATTGACCCATTTATAAATAAAATCATACGGAAAATTCCGGTTCATGCAATCTAACGGCTTCACGAGCTGGGGTCAAATTTGCACCATCACAATTGCAAGGAGTTTAAGTGCGTCATAGCGGCTTGCCTAACTTATCACCAATTACTTGCGTTGAATGCTCTCGGTCGGCTTCATCATAAGCTGTACCTGCGTAGCCGATACTAGCAGCCTGTGTGACACCTACATACTAGATGCGGAGTAATGAGTATTAAGGCACACATATCTGGTTATGAATGCTAAAGACTAGTGCTGCTTGTGACATCCATTCTGACGACATTCCGGTTACGCAAAACAGTAGGGCCGTTTAATCGCAATCGTGCACGTCACCACAAAGTTCGCTCAGGAGGAAGGGCGAAGGCGCAAACATTAAGCGGCTTTCGGGTACGTATTGAAAAATATCTTACTAACATTGCCTACCTACACGCGTGTACTTGCTTAGTAAAACCCACACAGGTGGTCGCAACGTTATACGACAGCAAAGGGTGTTACCTGCGCATGGAAGGCAACGGCGGAAAGCACGGGGTGCAGTACAGCAAAAGGCGGATGTGTAACGCGCAAGCACGGAAGAACTTCAAGGGTTAAGAACGAAGTTCTTGTTAGCCAATGTCCTTGTGTTTTGTTCTCCTCCGGTAATTGAGAAGGAAAGACACTCTGAAAGGCGAACGAGAAGGAGTGCCGTTATTGCAACGATTCAACTTTGGACGCACGCCAAAACATTTTCGATTCTTCTCTACTGATGCGATGGCTTATCTTGGTTTATTAAAACAAGTGACGACAGGATTGTCTTTGGGTTTTGGTCATGCCCGGTTTGTCGTGAAACGAAACATGCAAGAATAATAGTTTACATTTTAGTCGCGCCGGACCATATTTATGTTTTGTTGCACTAGTTATGGTGGTACTATCCCCATATTTGCCTTCGTTTCTGTCTAGTATAAATAACAAAAGGTAATGCAGCCCTTCACAGTCTGATAAGTCGATGCCTAATTTTGGCAAAAGGAAGCAGCATTTAAAATTCAGCATTTGTTGTTAGGGTTAAGCTGCGACAAAGTGATGGTGACGTTAACTTATTGTCGACAATAATGCGGAGACCTTCCTACCCATGACAACAAATATCTTTGCATGTTGCGCCAATGAATACAAACGTTGACAGTAAAGGTACTCAAGCTAACAGAAGTTCAGTGAAGGAGGCGTCATGACATCGTGATGCCCCAAAAGGCCGTCCGCAGGCAGCGGGCCTAGTACAGCTAAACTGCAGCGTGGTCGACCTCCATTGTCACACTTAAGTAAAGTAACGCAATAACATTGTGTCACATATGAAGTAACACACACTCGAAGCAGCACTCTGTTCCCAATCTAGCACATCCTGGCACGAAGCACTTCCGCTCGATCCCTTAAGCATAAGAAGTACGATTAAAGCGGATTTGCACGCCACTCCATCTTCGCTTGTCTTTGGATGCACATAAGGCTTATCTGGTGAACTATTATCACCAAAAGCGTCAACAACCTTTGACTATGGTGACTACGCAGCTCGCCTATGTCATCACATGCGCGAGCTTCAGCCTGTGCAACCCAGAACACAGAGCTTGCGTACCAACGTGGGCGGATGCTTAACTACTTGCACACACGTGTTCGTTCGCACTGACAGCGTAAGCCGGCCACTTCAAACTCCTTACTCTGGTCCGTACCGTGTCGTACGCAGAAGCGACAAGACGTTTACCATTGACTAAAATGGTAAGACTGACGATCAACTTCGATCGACTCAGGCCACCCCTCCTCGTAAAGTGACTCTTCGGTACAAGAAGCACCTTTACTGCCTGCGCCATCGCAGCTCGCACCGCAACCTCACACGAGTCACTCCGGTCCAGCAGAACCGACAACCTCAACCGACAGCACTCCTACTCGCCCTACTATCAATCGACGAGATAGGAAGCTCAAGCCTCCAGTTCGTTTTTCAGACCTCGTTAGCACTTACTATTTTACATAGAACGTGCCGCTGAGAATTTCAGCTCTTACCAAACGTTCTTCAACATCCACAAAAGAGACCAGAACGTTTGGGCACGATCAACAACGATCAAAACCTTTGAAAACCCATAAACTGCTTTGCACATTTTTCGCATTACACTCGTCTGTGTATTGCGATGCATTTATACTGCCTTTTCATTTTGATTTCCAAATACACCGCCGGTTGGTTGCACCTCGGTTTCACTTATTGCTGGATCCCAGCACGTCAACCGGAAGTGAAACGAACATTCTGCTCAACCGCCTACGTAAAATTTACTAACTGTCCCCCCCACAAACTGCTATCTTACGGTTTCAACACCGTAGGGAGGACACGGGTGGGAGCACGCTAGGGTCCGATTGCATGGTTCGCCCCCAGCAGCTGCATCAGGTTTCACAACCTTGTCTGGCAGAACGCTGGCCTACGAAGGACAATTCTTACGTAAATCGAAGGACTGCTTACACAGGCCCTTCTGGGAGAGGGCTATGTAGCAGTCTGGGGATTCCCTGGTTTGCCTGTGTAAAATTCTAACCAAAATTATTTCATTGTGCATCTAGGCAACCGGTGTGGTTGGTTGAACTGATTGCTGAGTTCGAATGCTTGACTTTCTCATCGCCATTTTTGCTTGGCGCTCTTTTCGGTTGCAACTTGAGACTCCGCTTTGTGCTGTGCTTGCTCCGTTCCCCTAGCTAGAGCGTCCACGGTGTCGTTCTTTTATATAGGCAGATAACAGGGAATCGTTTACTGTACTAATAAAGGTTTTCCTGCAACTCGGTCCGTCTTTTCGGATCGCTCTCTTGGCTCCCGGTACAGGCGACCCACTAAAAAGTTCTAAATGGGCACGCATACCTAGTAATGCCCAGTCTAGCCTAAAATTTCCGTTGTAACTGGGTATACCGTAAGTGGCCGAACACCAAACATTTCAGGCCTACAATGCAAATATAGGCAACAAAGTGATAACCTTGCTCGAAAACGTTTGGAATCCAATAAAGAAGTTTACATATGCAAGAGACGTCAAGATAAACTATAATTAGCCCATCAATAGAAATCCATACAGTACAATTTCCGCTGACTACTGAGCCACATAAACTACTAGGAAGATAATGTTGTCCGTTTAAACCTCTAAGTGACTGTAAAGGTTATAACAAGACTGCATTAGCCGGGCCTACCCGGATATTACATGCTGACTTCAGGATAGTTCGACAAGTTTGCTCATGAAAGTGCACATACTTACTGGATAAACGTAGCAAGCTTAACCTCCCAGAGCACAGCTTCTATATCTATAAGGCTATGTCAGCAACACCAGTGAGCTAAAGAGGACTGTCGTTAATAAGGAAGCAATGAGCCCTGGAACATTTTGCAAAACACTTCGGGTATGAGGTATATTTGGTCTGCTTTCGTGGGTACTGACAACATCGTTTCTGTTTATGCTTGTAAAATCATGAATAAGTATTTTGTCTCATGCGTTGAAACACACGATTGTGCACCTCCTGTCTTATTTTCGAGCATTTTTTCTACTTATAAGTTCTACACCAAGTGCCATTGGTGTGCATCTAGCTGACAATGTTACCTAGTTCTGTAAAGTCACATCAACAAGTAGTTTGGTGAGGTTTCTGGTAAGAGCTGTTCTAGCACCCTAAGCAAAGTGATAAGGTAAATAACGAGTATGGAAGTAGGTGAACTGTTTAGCAGCGGGTTGTTTATCCACTATTACGCATAAAGCAAGTAGAGCTATGGAGCCCGGTAAAGCATACTAACGCACGGGCCACCTAGATAAGGCGAAGTGATGGTCAAATTTTTCTGGATATCCAGCCAGCCAAAGTGACAGATGCCTCTCTGCCCCTAGGTAGATTCCGTGTTAGTGAAATTGTACTAGGAAAAGCGAATAAGTTACAGCCAAAAGCGGTTGATGAAGATGATATGCTTTTCATGATGTCTGTCTACTAGTGTTTCCAATAGTGCGCCGTGCATATATAACTCAGATGTAAATATGTAAGTACCTTATATTTCTGTGCTTACCTTTGGCTGTGACAGCAAGTGAGCAGAAAAACATTTACACAAAATCTACAATCTCTTGTAGTCCGAACAACCTCCTCGTGGTGCCAGCTGGGTGGTTCGGGTTGTACCCGTTCCAGCTAATAGTTCGGCGGCGGTGTTCCAAGACGTGGTGGGTTTTCGGTTGGCAAGCGTTCTCCCTATAAAAAGGCAAAAACGTCTGCTTAACAACACTGTGACGTGGCGGCCGTGGCTCGCCACAAAATAAAGTCACTGCCCCGGTGATATCTGGATAATCCTTTCCAACCCACGGACGCCAACCTTCCAATCGCACCTTGCAGACGATAGCAAACATTCAAAAATTGAGCAGCACAATTACAAGCGCAAGTTACACAGCTACATAAACGAACACAAAATTACATACTTACGTTCCCCCTACACAAACAAGCACTCTCATGGCAAACATATCGGATTTTTGCAACTTCTTGATCATGCATTGTTTTGTCAAAAGGATCATGCCTGTAAAAGTGTGCCTCGCCTTGCCGAGAATAAACGCTTTATTTATTAGTACTGAGAGCCGTGGGAGTATAGGTTCCTTGTTCGTCATAGGGAAGGCAAGGCCTTCGTCAACGTATAGCGGAAAGTTTTGTACGCACCCCTAGGAAGTTCAGCTGGCTCTTTCAGGCAATTTTCTATTTCACGACTAAATCATGTGTGGCACTTCAACTATTCTTTCCTTTTCCTTCGGTTTGGTTTTTGCGCTTCCTCACGTTTATTCTAAAGCCTTTTCAATCCGAGGATGCGCTTAGTTGCTCGAGCCAATTATCCAAAACTGACCTCATTTGGTTTGCTTGTTGTCTGCCTGATGCTTTCGGCTAGTATTGTCTTACTTGGCTTTGCTGTTGCCTTACCTCTCTTAGGCTATCGATGATTAAAGGTCTGGGTTACATCATATTCTCCAGTGGTATTCACTTTTTCTTACCTGAGCCGGGCTAATTCACTTTGACCGTACCGTTCCAAATGCTATTATCTTGAGCATATGCTAACCTGTCTGCTTACCCTGCCCTTGATCCCGCCTCACCCTGACATTTTGGATCTATGCATATCGCTGGATTAGCTCAGTACCACCTCATTCAGCACAACTATCTTCTTACTTTACGATATATGTAGCTTTCCCTGAAGTTCGTCTAAGGTTTCGGGTCCCGGATACCTGTTTGGCTCTTTAGTGTCTTCCCTACTTCTGCTCGTCCGAATAGTCTTTTCTCTCTGCCTAATCCAGTCGCGGCTGAGCTCGCTCGCCTATCCTTTGACATCTGCTAGGCGATTGAGGTACACTAACTCACATTTGGCCTTTCCACTGATCCTTTCCTCTTTCCTTGCTTTGACTGTTGCTCCTACTCACATTCTTCTAAAGCCATTAAGGGCAGGTGATACTCTTGTATGTTTGCGTCACTTATCTCATTCCTTCCTCACCGGGCTTGCCCGTTTATTGCCTGATGCTTTCTTCTTGCTTTGTCGGACCTGTATTTTAGGTTTCCTTAACTTGCGTAGACCACTGAGGCTTAGAAGCCTGGTTTAAAATAAATGCACCCATTGTACAGTTTGGTCCTCCCGTTTACTTTCGCTTGTCATCTGCATTTTTCCTAACTCACCGTCTCATTCCTGGTTCTAATGGCCAAGCAACATTCGTCCATATAGATTTTATAGATCGTCGCAGGACACAAAATACCGAATACTTTTTGCCTTTTACACGTATCATTCTCAACACGCTTTAACGTATATGACGTTTGCCTTCACACCAAGTGATGACACAGGTTTCCTTGTCGGCCTCTGCTCCTGATCTTTGCTTTAATTTTATCTCCACTTACCCCAGGTCTGACGATACCAAGAGATACTTAGCACAAATCCAACCTGGACGATGGGTCTGAAACTGGATAACCTACAAAGATGAACGTGGGTCATATCAGGTCTCCAAGACACTGACGCTCTTCCTGGTCTACTTACACTGGTCAATTAGAGCTGGAAGCCCTTATTCAGAGGACTATATCGACCATGGCCTGCACGCAATACAGCTTACAAAACAAAATCGTACCACAACGTACCTGAATCAAAACATAACTACCTACTTGTGTTCCCTTTTGTCAAGCGTCCAAGCACTCGCTTATGGCTTGCCAGCCATCTCAGGCTGCTAAACCGACAACGAAAATACGACTTCCCGGGGTACCAATTGTTTAGCGACAATGTTCCAGGACGTGGTGGGTTTTCGCCCGGCAAGCCTTTTACCGGTAAAAGCCAGCTATGTCTGTTTAACAGCACTTCGACGAGGCCAATGTGACTCGCCTTCAACTAAAGTCACTTCCCCGTGATTAGCCAACCAACCACACTCCCACGCCTGATGACAAGCCACCCTTCTCACACTACCCACGTGCTCACGCGCAATGGCAGGGGCACTTGTGAAACTCCGTATGACATATAAGGCTGGTCTCTACTGCTCGTAAGTGCTCTTGCTCTGGTGGGGATACCAGGAAACCAGAAGAACGGACACAAGGGATTATATTCGAGAAAGGCTACAATCGAACAAAACCGGTTGGAGCCGCTCCATCATAGTCTTAGTTTTCAAAGGAGGCTGACGATCGGAATGCGGCAGCCATAGAGGAATCAGTCTGATCTCCATCGCCTCCAAATTGCTTGCCTCTGTCATCCTTCACAGACTGACTGTCACTCGTGAAAGCCAGATTCGTGAAGAGCAAGCTGGATTTCGTCGAGGTCGTAGCTGCATTGACCACATCTTCACCTTGCGTCAGTTGTTGGAGCACCGTCACATATATTGGCGGCCCACCGTTGCCGTGTTCCTCGATATCAAAGGTGCATTCGATACGGTGGATAGACATGCACTTTGGGGCTGTCTACTCAGGAAAGGTGTACCTGAGAAATATGTGAATATTATCCGAGCATTATACGCTCGTAGCTCGGGCAGAGTGAGAGCTTACGGCAAGTTGTCTTCGCCCTTTAATATCTCCAGCGGCGTGAGAGAAGAATGCCCGCTGTCACCTTTCCTCTTCAACTTCGCTGTTGACGAAGTAATGGAAATGGCGTTCACAGGACCCGACTTGGAAGGTGTGGAGCTACTCCCAGGAAAACGACCTCTTGATTTAGAGTATGCTGATGATATTGCCCTCAGCTGTGACAGCTCACAAACGTGCCAAGCGGCACTGGGCAGATTAGCACTAGCTGTCCGTCACTTCGGGCTTTGCTACGCACCCTCGATGTGCAAAGCGTTTCTCCAAGATTGGTCTGGACCGCCTCCTACGCTGACCCTTGGTGGGGATCAGCTAGAAGTCGTTCAAAACTTCAACTACCTGGGAAGTTGTATCAGTGCCTGTGGGATTGAAGATGAAATCACGAATCGTATAGCAAAAGCTCGGGGCGCTTTTGCTAACCTTCGCCACTTATGGCGTCGGCGCGACATCACTCTTGCCCTGAAGGGTAGAGTGTACAATGTAGCAGTACGTTCGACCCTATTGTACGGTTGTGAAACCTGGACCCTAAGATCGGCGGACATGAAGAGGCTAGTTACGTTCGACCACCGGTGCCTTCGTAATTTAGCTCACGTTTGGTGGGAACACCTCGTGAGTAACGAGCGTGTTCGACGCCTTGTTTATGGCACAGGAAAAGGAACTGAACCGCTCAGCACCTTTATTTCGCGCATCAGGCTCCGATGGCTCGGCCACGTGTTACGCATGCCAGCCCACCGACTTCCGCGACGTGCGTTGTTTGCGCGCCGGAGGCGTGGATGGAAGAAGAGGAGGGGCGGCCAAGCGATGATTTGGTCCAGAGAAATGAAGACCCTCACTTCGAAGCTGGCCTCGGTTGGAACGTCTCGGCTCCCTGGTTGCGGTCCGAAAGACGATGAACACGTTTGGTTGGACACACTTGCTGATATGGCTAGGAGCCGACCTCAGTGGCGTTCGTGCTATGAGTTTCTTTGTCCCACCCCATCCCTCTTAGCCTCCCCCTCCAACCACGATCTCATTATTTAGCCTTATATAATTTTGCATAATAATTTTTTTGGATGCACAGCAGCCGGCTGGTAGCTTACCGGAACGATGCCCATCCGTTACCGGTAGCTCAGCCAACTTCCACCAGTTGTTTTTCTCTCCTTTTTTTCTTTGTATTGCGGCACAGTAGCTGAGGTGTTTCCCACCTCTAGCTAACGTGTATGATGATGATGATGATGATGAACAAAACCGGACGAAGCGACGCGAGCGTACGACAGTGTCGGAATGCACCGTGGAAACAAGTGGTAAGACTGACCGTAGCCTAGTCATTAAATCAAAAACCAATATTGTATGATTGAGTAGAAACGTGTACATAAGATAAGAAATATCTTTGGGTTGCTACAGAGCTCCCCTCCTAGAAGGCAAAACGAAGAAGCCTTCGAACCAAAATTGGTTGTGAATCGAAGTTCACAGAAGCATTTCGTACGCAAAGAAGTGTCTCTTCGGGTTCGGAAATAAATGTAGTCGACAATTAGTGTCCGCTGTGCCCTACGTTCTTTATTATTTATTGGTTGCAGGACAGGGTGCATTTCGGAGAGCCATTGGAACGGGCTTGTCGGACTACAAAACTGGCTAGTCCAGAAAATGGCCGACGGAATCTCAGCATCCGCCGCTGCCAAACGGTGCGCTTTAGAGTTAGCACTTCCCCCGCCGCACCAAACCACGCGCCAAAATCACGTCCATCCAACAAAGGAACGACCGTGGTCCAAAGAGGAATTGACCCTCGTCCCGCGGAGAAGCGATTAGCGTTCGCGTCGGGGTCCTCGAAGTATTCCTTTGGTAAGCCAGTCTATCGAACTGCAGAGCTGGAAAAGGTGGTGACGAGAAAGTAGAAAAAGAACATGCGCAGAAAACGCTAGAAGGAACGAATGAATAATCTGCATGTATGAGTTTTGTTTTCTTTTAACATTTTAGAAAAACTTTCAGAGGTTTTGGGTTTATGTTCGTTTTCAAAACTTTATTCGACCAAAACTGGTGCAAATAGCCACAAAGCTAAATGTATTTACACTGTACATAGCCGGAGGAACGCACTGGCTTACGCTCCTCCCGACCACGGCGAATGGTCGTGGGAGGTGGCGGACTAAGTTTGGGAGAGGTCGGGACGGTTGAAGCTTGTAGACCGTGACCGCGGTCTGGTTGAACTGCACTAGCAGACTGGAGACTGTCGCGGTGGGTTGCGACGCCGCACAAAGCACGACTAGACGAAGTAGGCGAGGTAGTTTCTTCCATCAAGGCGGGTTATAGACGGTCGGTGGTGACGACTTCGCGTCGAGCACCGCCGTCAATTGTTTACCTCTTACTCGAACGGTGTATCAATTTGTAAGTTCCTATGTGCTGTGATTGAAGAGGCTGTCGAAAACGGTCTGCGCAAAGGAGGACGTGCGAACACGTAGACAGCTACCCGGGCACGTACACTGGTGTCTTCTGCGACCGAGGAGCGGGATGAGGTAGCTGACGCAACTGGTGAGCCAATCGATCAGTGTACCTTCCGTGGTCAAAAGTAGAAGTACATGGCGCTGGTGCTACCAGATGTCCGGGCAACCGCAGCGTGCAACCGTGGACAGGTTGCGCTAGTGTGGCGTCGAAATCGGTTTTAATCGTTCCTTAAGCCTAAGAGAACGAGGGGCAGCGTTTCAGACCATGAAGGATCTGCTTGCGCGCCAGCGCAGCCTTCAACTGGCGGTGTTAATGCTCTACCATGTCGTTAGCTGCCGGAAGATACGCCGTCGTCTGAAGGTGTCGACAGCCTAAATCCTTATGCAACGTGGCAAAGGTTGACGAGAAATGTGACCCTCCTTCGGTGGTCACGATGGTGGGGCAGCTGTATTGAGCCACCCAGCGCTCCAGAAAAGCCTTCGCTACCGTTAGTGAAGAGAAGTTAATTATGGGAATAGCTTCCGGCTACCTAGTGAATCAAACGACACAGAGCTTTCGGAAGGCGGCAGAGGACCTACGAAATCGACATGCAGTGATAAAAAGGGGCGTCGCGTCGGAAACCTGCCTAGTGGGCCTCGCGTGTGCTTGTCCACCTTCGCGTTTTGACACGGAAGGCAAGCGGCTTCTCAAGTACAGACATCCCGATTAACATTGCGCCAAACGAATCGTGCGGTTACGAGTTTAACCGATGCAGGAACGCCTGGATGAGACATGCCGTAGAAAGTGCCGAACACCGTCTGCCGAAACTCGCGTGGGACGACTGGGCGCGGCGTGCCCAGAGGCAAATGGCAGAGTATAGTGCCGTCTGATGATTTCAGTGGAATAAGTCGTAGGTTTAATCAGGATCGTTGAGTTGCGTTGTGCACATGGCTGCTAAGTCGATAGCGGTGCCAGCGTCAGCGCAGATAGCTTGGATGTGGGAAGTGCATCGGCGACGACTTTGTGCACTCCTGAGACGTGCCTTTTATTGGTCGTAAACTAAGCGATATAGTCAAGGTAGCGCGAATTAATAGGAGAGTATCGGTCGGTAGTCCAGTAGAGGCCGTGAGTCAGGGGTTTGTGGTCGGCGAAGCCGACAAAGACGCGGCCTTCTAGGATGAGTCAAAAGTGATGTATCGCTAGATATACGGCTAGTAGTTCTCTACCGAACGTGCTGTAGCGAGATTCGGTAGGTTGTAGGCGTTTGGATAGAAACGCTAAGGGCTGCCAAGTGTCAGCTACTCGTTGCTGCAAAACTGCGCCGACTACCGCGGCCTAGGCTTAGGCGTCAGTACTGAGGGAGGTGGAGCGGCCAGATGGTGATGCGCTATAGAAGCATTGTTAACAATGGCCTCTTACAGCCACTTAAACGCAGCGCGTGCCGCGGTGGGAAATAAGAATTTCTTGAGGTTCCCTCGGAGGAGGTCCGTGAGGGATTCCATCAGCGAGGCCCGGTTGGGTATAAACCGTCGGTGAATTTTGACAAACTCATCAAAACGCATGAGCTGCTTGAAAGAATGAGGCTCGGGGTAGTCGAGGATGGCTTGAATGTTATCCTGCAGTGGCGCGACACATGCAGAGGAAGTACGATGGCCAAGGATGTTTACTGCGTCGACACCAAACGAACACGTTTCTGCTTTGAGCGTCACCTCGTGTTGAGGTAAACGGTCAAAAAGGGTTCGAACGTGGCGCACGTGCTCTTCTCGTGAAGGGCTCACGATTGAAATGTCATCGAGATACGCGTAACTGAAGTCTAATCCGCGACAAACTTGGTCGATGAAGCAATGAAAGGTCTGTGCGGCATACATTAGGCCATATGGCGTGCGTAGAAACTAGAACAAACAAATGGAGTCGTCACGGCAGTTTCAGCGATGTCCGTTTCGGCTACCTGAAGTTGGTTGTATGCGCGTACCAAGTCTATTTTGCTGAAGATACTTTTACCTGCGAGACTGTCGGTGACATCCAGTATGTGTGGGATCGGATAGCGATCAGGCGTGGTAACCCTATTCAAGGTTCGATAGTTGTCGCACAGCCGCGAGTCTCCCATGGCGTTCTTCGGTCCGTGTGTAGAGGCGACGCCCATGGGCTGTTGGACGGCCTGACGATACCGAGCTGAAGCATGTGGTAGCATTCGGCTCGTGCTGCACGCAGTTTGTCCGAAGCGAGCCGTCTTGGCCTGCGCTAACTGGTTGACCGCGCATGTCTATGTGGTGGTCGACCCCTGTCGTGACTGGTGGAACCACTGCAGCCGGTCGAACCAGTCGCGGGTGTTCAAAGAGGAGGCTCAAGTAGTCGGAAGGTGCGTCTGCGATCGGTAATACAGGGCTGATTATCGGAGAATGTGAAAGGACGCCACCAACAACTAGTTTTGTATGAGCATCTAAAATGCTGTGGCGACCCGCGTCGAAAAAAATCCGAAAAGGCGAAGAAACTCGAGGCTGAGGATTGTGAAAGGTACTGGCGCAATCTTGAAAACCCAGTGCACTTCTCCGCGGAGATTTACATCTAGGTTCATCGTGCGCTGACCGTATGAAGCTATCGGCGAGCCGTTGGCTGCCCGTAGATTGTACGTGGGCCTCGAACGCTTGTCTTGCGCGCTGGCACGGATAACGCTTACTACGGATAATGGGTCAATAAGGAAAGTGAGGCCGGAACGCCTATCCTCGACGTAAAACAGACGACCGGTTTTGTAGCTGCCGGACGCGTGGGCCGCATTCACGTGCCGGCGAACTAAATTCCCTGTGCCACCACACCACGTTTGGCGCAAGGTGAACGGCAACGTCGTGCATTGTCAGCTTACTGGCGATGACACCAACACAAACCATCCATTAAATTAGAATTTCGGGCTCGGCTGCGTGGGACGGATGGACTGTGTCTGTGCAGTGACCTGGATGTGTAGGGTGGATGACGGGACTGATAGGCGCCGGGATAAATGGCGTGCGGTCTTAGTAAATCTTGTTTTGATAACCGCGTTGTTGCTAATTCACTGCAAAGTGAGGCTATCTCTTCGTCTCTGGGGTCTGCTTCCGCGAGCACATTCTTACTCAAGTTTTTATTAGCTAATGTATCGAAAATGTTACTGGATGCCTTCGGGTGCTAAGGGATTCTCCCAAATGCTGCGTCTGCGATTATGGCCAACCTTTTGAGTGATCTACCTGGCTATGCAACGAGTATTAAAGAAAGAGGATCAGGTAGGCGTGAGCGCAACAGTTCTTTTATAGCTTCTTCACTTAGGTTCGAAGGGCTAACTACCTGCTGAATTTCGCGCAGCAAAACTGAAGGCTTGCGCTCGCCTAGCTTAGCGTTATGAATGAGTTACTACATCAAGCACGAGCACTAAGTTGCGACTCCTTTATGATCAATTGCTTCATTGCTTCGTACTTACCATCTTTCGGTGGATGAAGCAGTACGTCTTCAACCAGTGTCACCACCTGTTGCGAAAGACGTGGGACGAGTTGGTCGTATTTACCTTGGTCGGCAGAGATCTCTCTGTTCCCTAGCTCCAGCTTCCAAGTATCAAAGCATCCGCTGGGCTTGCGTGCCATAAACTCCGGAATATCCAAGGTAAGCAAATTCATGCTGCCGCCCTATCAGGGGTTTACATGGGCAGCAGACATAGTATATGTATAATACGAGTGGTTTTAAAAACAAATGGACGGTAAATAATCCACCAGGGCTTAGGGAAAACGGCTCGGAACGAACTCACTGAAAACGAAACGACCAAAAAGTTTGAAAAATCGCGCTTGTGAATCGGGGTCACTAAATTGTAAGACTAGTCTATACTAGACCTAGAGTGTTCTCGCTCTAGTGGGGATAACAGAAAACAAGAAGAACGGACACAAAGGATTGTGTTCGAGAAAGGCTACAGTCGAACCAAAGCGAAGGAAGCGCCGAGAGCGTATGACATTGTCGGAACTCACCATGGAGACAAGTGTGAGCCGGTTGTAAGTAAGACTGGCCGTAGAGTAAGTCATTAATCAAAAGCCAATATTGTACGATTGAGTAAAAACGTGTACATAAGATAAGAAATATCTTGTGTTGCTACAAACAGACACATGCACTCTCACATACATGTATGCAGGCAGCTCTGATTTTCTTGTCTAAAGCACCATTTTTATACCTTCTTAAATACTGAATTGTAACTTTAACGTAAGCGTATCTACATTGGCGTGTCTTGCAATGCAGGAGAATGAACATTTTATTTATTTATTGTTAGCAAACGTTTTGCAGAGCCACAATTGTGCCTGTTTCCTTACACGCAGAGTTCAATTCTCCAAGAACTTCACTATAATTTCTTTGGGCTCGAAATTTATCAGGCTCCTATAGATCAGTTTGCTCCTTGCGTTTATTGGGAGCAAACGATTAAGCAAAGCCGTGCTTGTTCGTGTATTTTCTAAAAGCGCAATTCAACTCACCACGAACTTAACTATAAATGCTTTAGAGGATTTCGGCATGCTTGGTCCTCATGTTAAATGATACGCACATGGAAGAAATAAGAGCGGAGCTAAAAAGCAAACCAAATAGGTATCAAAGTCGTGTCCATAAATGCAAATAGATGGGAAACGCCGTTTTTGGTGATAGGCTAAGGCAAAGTACTCAAGTAAAAGGTTAAAAATATCAAAATTTGAAATTCGGTTGGTCACGCTAAAGTTGATATCTAGCACTACATTTAACCCGAGTACCTTCCAGAACTATAGAAAAACCTCTTCTAAGGTAGGAATATTGCGAAAAAGACATGAATAGAAGCAGTCCAAAACAAATTTTAACTGCTGATTAAGATAAACTAAAAAGCAATGTGATTCGTGCAGTAATACGTGAGTTAGGCGAGACTGGATGACGTACAACGAGTAACGCCTTTACGTTATAGCGATAACATAAGACTACATCAGCAACACCAGTGAGCTAAAGAAGACTGTCGTTAATAAGAAAGCAATGAGCCTTGGAACATTTTGCAAAACACTTCGGGTATGAGGTATATTTGGTCTGCTTTCGTGGGTACTGACAACATCGTTTCTGTTTATGCTTGTAAAAACATGAATAAGTATTTTGTCTCATGCGTTGAAACACACGATTGTGCACCTCCTGTCTTATTTTCGAGCGTTTTTTCTACTTATAAGTTCTACACCAAGTGCCATTGGTGTGCATCTAGCTGACAATGTTACCTAGTTCTGTAATGTCACATCAAAAGTAGTTTGGTGAGGTTTCTGGTAAGAGCTGTTCTAGCACCCCAAGAAAAGTGATAAGGTAAATAACGAGTATGGAAGTAGGTGAACTGTTTAGCAGCGGGTTGTTTATCCACTATTACGCATAAAGCAAGTTGAGCTATGGAGCCCGGTAAAGCATACTAACGCACGGGCCACCTAGATAAGGCGAAGTGGTGGTCAAATTTTTCTGGATATCCAGCCAGCCAACGTGACAGATGCCTCTCTGCCCCTAGGTAGATTCCGTGTTAGTGAAATTGAACTAGGAAATGCGAATATTTTACAAGCAAAAGCTGTTGTTAAAAGGAGCATTTCTTCATGACGCCTATCTACTAACTTTTGTAGTAGCCCTGTGAACACTAACAACATGGGTAACTTTGTTTCTTGTGCTAAGTGGGTTACGGTTTGCACAACTTGCCGGTATCTTTAAACCATGACTTTTACGTTGGTTAATTTAGATGTGATGTAATATTGCTATTGTTCTGCGGTATACATGCCCATTGTGTTTATAAACGGCAGACGAGGGTGGCGAATGCTCGTGCCTTATCATAAAACATTAATTAAGGCCAAATAGCAAATGACGTCGACGAAGTTTCGTAGAAGTACGTTTAAGGCTGAAAGTTAGATGAAGCTTTTGGACAATTCTGCTGCTAAATTTAGGTGCGTTATGTGTATCCATAGCAGGATATACCCTAACTTATTATACAAGGCATAGGTCTGGTAGGATGCCCTTCTATACGTACCTCAAACGTAATTAGCCTAATAACTTTTGAGGGACCAATTCGTCTAAGAATTTATTAAGTGATATAAGTTAATGCTGCAGCCAAAGGAATGAAGGTGTAGATAAGTTGTAATGACGGAGTTTGCCTTCTCGGATGGATTCATTATTGCCCTGAGATACGTGTATGTAGAATACCTGCAGATTTACGAAGCTGTCACTGAATGTTTGCCACGTTTTTGGAACACTGGGCATGTGGCCAATAAAGAAGAGAAGTTAGAACGGTGTATATACCGGGCAAACCTTGCCGCATTTTGTCAAACGTGTTAGAGGGGAAACCGGCTCAATTCAAAAACTAAGCAGAAGTGGCTAAATACATTTCCTATTCAGCATTTTAGTTAAAGCACCTGTAAGCTGCGTGCGACTGATCCACCTGAGACCTTCTGTTTGTAGAGACTGCGGTACAAGATAACGTGAAAACAAGGGTGGACACTAGTGGAGACAATTCATGAGGGTTAAGCCACCCATTAGCCCATTCCAAACTGCCCTTACGGCGGTGTTTAGTCTTCCTTTAGTGAAGCCTTAAAGCACAAGTTTCCGTAGGCAAACTCAAATCAGGTAAAAAAGGGTCAGCGAAGCCGAAGCATTATGTGGTCAAATTAATATTTCTAAAACCTGGAAATTGTGTGGTACGGATCCTGCAAAAGTTTGTCAGGTTTTAAGACGGTAAAAAAAGGAATGTGGATGACTTTGAACGCAAGTTGTCTCGATGTCACGTAATACCTTTTAATCGTCTTTAAGACACATTGGAGCCAGCTTGAAATTGGTCTGGCCAATGGCAGATATCGGAAATGCGCTGCATAATTTCAACATATAGGAATGGTTATACCAACTGCTTGCATGCCTACAGCTATTTAATTTCCCTTTGTTTAAAAGGCAACCTGTTCCCTATGTTTAGGTACACAACCAAAAGGCAACTAAATCCCTTCGCTTTGCCCTTAGCGAAGTAATAGAGTAGCGCTTGTTTCAGAGCTTCGGTGTAGATGTACTGCTTTTTACAACAGGTGATAGTATTGTGCAGCTTTTTATAAATTAACTTTTGTAAGACGTACAGCTTAAGAATAATTCGTATTTGCAGAAGGTGCTGAATTTTAAGTTATTTGTACCTATGTCGGTAACTCAGAGCTTGCTGTATTGCAATCAACACTTTCGTAGAGCGCCGCCGAGCCTTTTCAAGCAGAACACGATCCGAGTTCCGTAGACTGCTTTGTATAATAAAACAATATTCCGTATGTGGACGAACGTAATACTAATAAAGCCCTGGCCGTGCATCTGCGCTTTTTATGTAACGGCGTACGTGGAACGCTACTCCCTTTCCTCTTACCACTTGATAATAACTGGCACCGCAGAGTTTATACTCAGGTAACAGGGCAAGCCGAGATCCGTTATCATCGCATTCTTAAATAAACAAATAAATAAATATTTTATTCTCTAAAAAGCTAGGTGCGCTTTTTGGGCATGAGCAGAATATTGCAATACTGTACATGACAGCATGATTCGCAGAACCAAGCGCGGGTATAGCACAGTTGGAGACAGTTGTGTGGGCCCATATGTCCCAAAGCTTGAACAAAGTCTACGTCCACAGAATGCGAGATGTATAGATAAGAGTCAGGTCACTAATGTGGAGCAGGTTGCTGAGGAACTAGTCCGATTAAGTTGTGTACACAGTACAGGTCAGGTGAGTGAGGCGCGAGGAAAAGCTGAAAAATATTTAAGGATAGTGGCAGGTCAATAATCAAATATGTAGGCATGTTCGCACGGGAGCAAATATATGCACAGAATTTGTAAATGTGGTATCGGTCAGCTTGCCAATGTGTGTTATGGGCGGTGACTTCATTGAGCGGCAAGTCACATCCGCCACGTCTCAGTGTTGTTAAACAGACATTTGTGACTTTTTTTAGGGAACACGCACGCCAGACGTAAACCCACAACGTTCTGGATCACTGCTGACCGGTGGTATGGTGTTGAAAATATTGCGTCTGACAAATTACCCTCGAGGATATTCGCAGTCACTTTTCGCCAAATTTTTTCTAATGGTTGTGTAATCTCTTTCGGAGTAGACCGCAAGTGGTTGGAGCTGTTGACGTCAGCCGACTCGGGTGAATTGTATTGAATTGATTAGTTTTCTGGGTTCCGTTGGTGTGTCAAGATTGCTAAGTGCGGGAGAGCCGCAGGTATGTCCTCAGTGGTGCTCCGTGCAGATATTGTTATTCATGCTGGCTAGCCGAACAACATCCTCGTGGTGTCAGATGGGTGGTTCGGGTTAAACCCATTCCAGCAAATAGTTCGGCGGCAGTGTTCCGAGACGTGGTGGGTTTTCGGTTGGCAAGCGTTCTCCCTATAAAAAGCCACAAATGTCTGCTTAACAACACTGTGACGTGGCGGTCGTGACTCGCCACAAAATAAAGTCACTGCCCCGTGGATATCGGGATAATTCTATCCAACCCACGGACCCCAATCTCCTACTCGCATGTTGATGACGATATCAAGCATTGAAGATTGGAGCAGCACAACTACAAGCAAAAAATACACAGCTACATACACACGCAATGACATACATACATACCCCCTACACTAACACAAACTGCTATGGCAAACATATCGGAGTTTTGCACATTCTTGATCATGCATCGTTATGTCAAAATGATCATGCCTGTAAAGGCGTGCCTCACCTTGTTGAGAATAAAAGATTTAGTTATTTATACACGGCAGAGAACCGTATAAATGGTGTCGTTAAGGTTCAGAGAACCAGAAGCTATAAAAGATTTGTGTGCAATTGGATAAGGTTTTGAGCGGAAAACCTTAATTGCCAGTGTTGGCACCACATTTCACATGCTTCCAAATCCTCGTGGATTCTAGCAAGCACGTATATTCCATTATCAGTGGGAAGCCGTCTAAAACATATACATAATCAACAAAGTTGAGGTAGCGACCGTGCTGTAAACGCCTGTAGTAGGCATGGATATAAATCAAACATAGGGAAGGACTAAGAACGCTCGCGTTAACCACGCCACTGGCGACGGAGATCCTATTGGATAGATTGTGCTCAGTCTTAACGGAATGCGTGCGTCCTATTAGATAGGAACTCAAACGTACCAATATAGCACTGTCTATCCCGTAAACCTTTCCCTTATATATCAGGCACTTATTCGGCACCCCGCCCAACGTTTTTCGCATATCGAGGCAAAGCAAGGCAACTGGCACCAGAGCCAATGGTCTCTGTGACCAAACTGAGGAAGTCCAGCTAGCAGGGTGCCCAAGGCCGAACTCTTAGGTAGCCGTGCTCTGCTGCTTTGGAGTGCAAGCCTGGATACATGCAACTCATGAGTGCACTATTAATCAACTTCTTTATCAAGTATAAGGTAAGAGAATTTGTAACAACAGCACCGAATGCACCACAGTGGGTCGTCCCGTCGCAAGTTGAATTTACCGTCCCCTTTCACTAGGCAGCTATGACACGTTAACTACGGATCGGTTTTGATCAGGAATGTAGAACCTGTAGGCTTACCGAATTAGGGCATCATGGGTGGACTGCTGGCTACATATAAACTTATGGCCAAAGTTGTATTGCCTTTCAGATAAAAAACGACCGTAGGACTTGTTTACTCCGTTAAACCTGATTTACCCTGACTACGGTGGCAATAAAAACAAAGAGAATGAAGCGCACCTTATATTAGCAGAAAGGTGCTCAGAAGCCCAGCATGCCGATATTTGTAGTCATTGCTGAGGTTATTGACTGAGAACGAATATACTTTGAGTTCAACGAAACGTGAGACAACGTATGACCTTTCCGTCTCAAACTCCTAAAAGTCACGTAAATAAATGAATCGAAGAGTACCATCTGTAGGCTTTTAGTGCAAGGTTTTATCTTTAGGTAGCTTATATGTACGACTTCGAACCGCAAAATTGCGTAGAAGCATGATATAAACGGAAAGGATATGCTATAACCTATTACCGGTCGGGATGTGTTACTGCACGTTTAGCCGCCAGATTACTTTAAGCTTAAATTAATGAAATATAAGCATTTCGTTGTCATCGACTTCAATTCCCATGAAAACAGTGTAATAACTCCCTTTTAGTAGCAGGGAGGCAGAGTTGACACAGATGAAAAACCTTTTCTTTTTACCACTTCCGATACAATCAACTTTGGGAAAATCCGTTTACTACATATTTGGTTGAAAGCAATCAAGAATTACGTGTCAGGCCGTTGGCTGAAGGTTCTAAGCTAACATACTAACCCACGGACAGGAAATCGAGCAATTTTCATTGTTGTCTTTGTTGCAGACATACTTGATCACTTAAACGCCCTTCTCGGTTGAAAATTAATAATAACACTTGAAATATTTTGGTCTGAATGACACTGAGTCGATGATTTTGGGGCGTGCACGTAGAGAATGTCTTTGTTCAAGTTCCGCTTCTGGGCTTACACTAACGCTTTGCGCTGGTTGTGGTTACCTCGGCTTAGTCGGTGCAAATGTATCTAAAAGAAATTTTAAGTGGAGCTTCGTAGTTTCATTTTGCTTGACCTCTTTTGGTGCAAAACAATGTTTGCTGTGGTTCAAATGACATGTAGTTATTTGGTTTTGCCATTCCACTTCGTACGGGACATTTCCTTTACTTGCTTTGACAATTCCTGGAACGCAGCGGTTATGTGCATACCTGTGGTTGTGCACGAAGTCTAGGTCGCCGGGATGAAAATGTCCTATGCGAGTACCGTGCTTATTGTTGAAGTGATCTACCATTTTTTGGTCAAGCTCAGTAGTGTCCTTTGCTGAAAACGTTGCATATAAATTTATTGCTAAACGTCGACCACGAAACGGCTTCGACGGTGATGGCCGGTTTTAGAGAACATGGCTTGGTGTTGAAGGATACATGTTTAAGAATACACCTAAGTTTGTAACCAAATCTTTCTTTCCTTTATGTTTACACAGGGCACGTTTAAATGTATATACGAATTACTCAGCCAGTCCATTGGACTGGGCATGATCAATGGGACTAAATATATATTGACAACATCGGTGAACACGTTCCACGTAACTTTTGAACGATTAGCAGCGATGAGTGTTGCCGGTGAGCCAAATTGTGCGAAATAACCTCAAAGAACAACGATTCTTGAACCTGCCGTTGGTTGCATGACACAAGGTATTTTTGGTCATTCTGATTATGAATCCAAGATAAGCAGAAAATATTGCTTGTTCAGTAGACCTGTATAAATCACCTGGATCCGCAAACCGGCAACAGTTCATTTGGGTAAAGGGTGGAGGTGAACCTTGATGAAGGCTCTCGCTGTCTGTGCACAGTAATCACAACTATGCACAACGCTTTCAATATGTTTTCAATAATTGGCTAATAAGCGTAGCAGCTGGGAAGTGCTTTATTAGTGTATTTCCCTAGTGTCCGGCGTAAAGCACTTCAATCACTTTTGCTCTAAGCTTTTTGGAGGTCACAGTGCGATCTGCCAGCAGTAACAGTTGTTCGGTCTTGATAAGATAGATTTACATACAAAACATAGTTTAATTTCAGCCACTGGTAGAATGCTTGTCCATCCGTTTCGTAGACAACAAAAAGGCGTTGAAAACGTCTATCTGACCGCTTGCGCTTTTAACTGTCACTGTGCGTAGCCGGTAAGTTTCGTATGGACCCAAGAAGTAGAGGTTACCTCGGTATTAACTTCAGCTTCTGAACTGACCTTGTCTTTATGTAACTGCAAAGCTGATGTGTTAGCAATTAGGCGCGAGGAAGCATCAACATACTCAAAGCAGTCCGAAAGCATTTGTTTAATGGTAAAAGCGTATTCCAGAAGTATGCTTGCCAAAACTGCGGGCATTTCGTGGCGCGAATTGGAATTGCTTGCTTGGTGCCAAATATAGACAACAGTGGCTTGTGGATAGTGCTTAAGGTGAATTTCTTACCATGCAACAACTTATGAAACGTTTGGTTGCAAATACAATTGCTAAACCTTCTTTTCAATTTGGCTTTAATTAAGTTCATTTGTTGTTTGCCTGAGTGAAACATGACTGACCGACTTTTGCCTGCCATCCGGGAACTGGTGCAAGTGTGTTGCTCCAATCCCGTATTCTGTGGCCTTAGCGGCAACTATGACAGGTAGTGGGGAGGCATAGTATCTAAGTGCAAGACCAGCAATGAAAATGCGTTGTATTTTAGCAATTGCTGACCAAAAAGCTTGTGCCCATACCTAGCTTGCATTAGTTTTTAAGTCTTTATTTTGCGGCATACTTAGCGGGGGCATATTAGGGCCAAAAGTATTGCGAGAGTTTACTAGTCCTAACCTTGACTAAAGTATTTCGTGCCTTTGGAACTTGTAGCCGTCGGATTGCCATTAACATTGATAGATTAAGACGACGATTACTGACCTCAATTATTACACCGATGCAAAAATCAGGACATGAAGAAGGTACGTTTGCCTATTCGCAGCATAAATTGGGAACGCATGCTCTTGTCAAACACTTTATGTGGTGTGACTGAGGTAGCTCAACTGAAGCGCTTACAATTATTAAGTCATCAAAATGGACCTATCGTTATTCTTCAACGCCACGCTGCGCATTGTCTGGCAACCTTTTACCTACACCAGCGCTGTTTACCAATTTAGGGGTACCCCGCTGGCCCTTTTCCTCCTCGTGGATGTTAGCAGCGCGCGGTCGCAAGGCATAAAAGCAAAATTGCTCCAACGTAAGTCACTACGAAGCATCGAAAAACGTAGTTTGCTACGAAATTTCTGAGTCAAATGTCATGCTATGCGCATCCTTAGTTTAATCACGGTCTCCTAAAGCATACCTTTGCTTATCAGTTTATCTTTCCTTGGTCACATATCTAAGCTGTTAGCTGCGTTGCACAGTCGCTAACCAACGTCAAATAAATAAATAACGTATTCTTGAATAATACAAGGCACACCACAACTAGCAGTATCTAGGCACTACGAGGGATACCTCCGCAACAGACAGGTTGTTCTGCTTGAATTGCGCTGTTAGCCAGTGTACAGAAGCTACCCAAAACGGCGAATGCGCTGATCAGGAAAGGAATCTCTAACGAGGTGACGAAAACCTGGGTTGAATAGTGTGTAACAACGTAATATATTGTATGGAGACGGAGGATAGGAATAGAGGAGTGTCTTTCTAGTGCACGTGTCCAAAATATACGGAAAGGATGTGCAACATCGCTCTGGTTAACTTGCCAGTGTGTTTTTGGACAGCGACCACTTCCGGTGGCCGGTCACATCCGCCACGTCGCAGTGCGGTTAAACGGACATGCGTGGATTTTTATATGAAGGACGTTTCCCAGGCAAACCCAGTACGTACTGGAACACGGCCGTCAAGCTGTTTGAATGTTACTGTATAACTGACAACTTGACAAACGGACCCAATGTACCCTCGGCTATTCGCAGACATGTGAGCTCCAAACGCCTGTGCCATTAAAAAGAAGGTTGTCCGCACAAGAGAAGCAGCGTTCCCCCATGGGTAAGTCATTGACAAGAGAACTTGTCTCTTAGTCAATCAATAGCTTCACGGTAAGTCACCGGAAAATCTACAGCTAGAGAACTATTTAAAATTTTTGCAGAAATTTGAGGCGCCGAACCCAGTGAAAGGCAGCCAAGCTGTCCATGACAAGTAATGAAATGTTGGATGGTGGGGCTGTTGTCTACAGTAACCCAAGGGATTCAGATAAAGACAATTTCAGTATGTTGTGGCCGTGTTATTGCCGTGTGTTTGTTTTAGACACTGCGCATGTCACATCTTTCCAAATTGCCAAATGGATTATCCAACCGGAAGGTAACTAGGATGGTTGGAATGTCAATTTGCCATTGGGGTCCAGGAGTAGACATCATCTGTTTCTAAACAGCTGGCTCTCATGATGGATCAGACGCTGCCAGCTATTGTACCGTCATGCGCTGGCTGCCGTATCTGTGGAAATCTCAGGACAAACAAGCAACAAAAGACTAATAGACTGCCGCTGCCACGAAACAGATCCACATTTGAGCGCCATTCACGCCACCACAACAGTTAATATTTCATCGCTTCTGAAAGTGGCGCGGAAGCTATTCATATGCCAGAGACACCTGTCATACCGGCTAGCTGGAAATCCAGCTATTTCGAGCCACTGCTTGCCTTATATTGAGCATCAGTACAAAATTTATTTGTTAACTGGCTCCGTTGGCTACCCCGCGTTATGCTTAGTGGTGTGTGGAAAGCCAATTAATATTTCCTGCGTACTTTACCGTTCCTGACGCATAATATTATTCATTTATGCTGTCTGGTAAACGAGAATAACTCTCATCAGAACATTCACCGAGATGAAAGCTTGTGTAAATTTAAGCCAAAATTTACTTCAGTGTCAGCAATATTGAACCTCCAAAATTGGAGAGAGAATTCCCATAAAGAGCCACCAGTTGCACAGTAGTGCGTCTCAGCACCAGAACACAAATATGCTGCACGTCTGGAAGAACTTTACCATAAAAACAGAGTTCTTGAGGTCCTACCCACGTAGACTGTAGTGAATTTTACGTTCAGAAGCACTGTGCGATTTTTTGGAAGCTCATTTCTTTATTCATGACGCTAGACTTATGTAGCTTTGGGCCGTAAGTGTCGTTGTGTAGGGATGCATAACATGCGCCAAACTTGATAACTCATGCGGGATTTGCCTACTTAATGGTTGGGGATTTCAGCCTTAATGGCGTCAAATGGACCCTGAGCTGTGCGGGCTTTTTCATGTAGACCAGAGTTACGTAGCCTCGGCACACCATCCACGCCGGTTTAAAGTTGACTATTTTGGAGCTTCTGCTTATACAGTGGTTTTTCGACCAGCTGACCTTTGAAAATGACCCACGGAGGTTTTTTGATAATGGTGTACTAAAAAGCGGGCAAGTAATTTCGAGCAAGCAATACGATTTTTGGTGCCGTTGAGCGTTTCTGTGTATAGCTTTCACACATGAGTACAGGTTTTAGTACCTACGCGTGAAACTGCTTGGTGTGGTCACGGCATATTACGTCGAAAGAACCGTTACCTTGGAGCTATAGTAAGTAAATAAATAATAAATAATTATATGCTTGACGAAACGAGACACGCTAGTACAGGCGTGATCAAATGCCTGACAGGGCCATATAAACAATAAACCCTGGTGTATACCACACGACAGCAGTACTTTTGGCATGGTACACAGATTAAAAATTGCACATAAGTTTGCACAGGAATGATGCGGGGATGGAGCTTGGTGTCAAAGAGAAAGGTGGCGCCGAAACGCTCTACCATCACTAAGTGCTTCTGTTATGAAAATGCTCGGTGCTGGTTCAAATGGCTCCGGAGATTGATCTCCGTTTTTCCATAGGCGTAGGGGTCCGTTCGTATAAGAAACACGTGCTCGCAAGTGTGGGGTCATGCGATCATGCTTTATGTGCAGCAGCGTGCAGTGAATTTATTTATGGCGAGTCAGGTTTGCCACGTCGCGATGTCGTTAAACAGTTATTTTTGGCTTTGTATATGGAAAGCGCTTGCCAAGCGATACCCCACGGACTCCTGGAACACTGCAGTTGACCTCAAGGTATATAACATTGCGATACGTTAAGCTTTTGTAGGACCGATTTCCCCAGCAGCTAATCGCAGTCGCGGGACACCCGATTTTCCGTTGGTTTGGTGGAAGGCTTAGTAAGGATTCACCAGGAAAGGTTGTGGATAGCTGTACTGTTCAGAAATAAGCTGTGTAAATTGCAGTGCTGCGTCATTCAGGTGAGTATGGAACTCAAATCATAAGCAGTAGCATTGTCTGAGCAGATGACCTACGGGCCACGGGTGTGTCACAGATAGGTCCACGGGAGGTAACCATCGCAGCTAAGTGAGACGTTTGCTTGAAGAGGATGTACCCAGGGGCGGACAATCTTGCTGTGGTTGTTGGGATCAGGTATGGCCAAACATAGTAGTATAGACCAAAGACAAATACCTCCGGAGGCCATAAAATCATCCTACCACACTGGCAAGGTGGGTGACGAATCAGGAAGAAGTAATCCACTGGCGAGGTGGACGGAGCATACCGCCATGGAATCGCAAGTAAGTGGAACACTATCAGAGAGTTGAAATGGTTTTAAGATTTGCCGAAGGTCATAAGGTTTCGATCCAAATTGTGCAGGCTCATAGGGATATGGATCGAAAGGCTTCCAGGAGAAATTATCCACTGGTGAGGTGTAGGGAGCATAACGCCATGGCATCGCAAGTATGTTGATCATTCGCAAGGGGATGAAGCCATTTAGTTGATAAGTTAGAGGTACTAGTGATGTGAACCCAACTGTTCAAACCAGTGGAAGTTAAGGATCAAAAAGCTTCCATACTAGATAGCCTTCCAGATCCCTAGACTTGATGGCAGACTACCCTGGTGAGGTGTGTAGCCTATCCATAGGATACTAAGGCCAAGCATATGAAGGATCCGGTACCATAAATAAGCCACTGGCAAGGCTCACGGAACACAAAGCCATGACATCGCAAGTCAGTTGAACACTTGCCGGTAGATGAAACTTTCTTGAGTGAGGTTCCGCAAGTGAAAATGATCTGTACACAGGCGTTCAAAGCGCTCGGTGATGCATATCCAGGGAACAGGATGCTCCAGGTGGTAACGAGCTGTACGTAAATGTCTATAGGTCATAATTATAGATACTACGATTCGGTTACGTTAATTCAGCAACTTCTGCATGTCGCGGGGGCAGGGAAGTAAAGACACAAAATGAAGGACTTCGAAAGTAAAGAAAGGAGTAATGAGAACTGGCAACCTCGAACCTTGCTAACCATTTTACCTAGTTTTATATGTGTATATATATTAATTATGGCGTCATCTGTTTGTATGTGCCTCCTTGTATTGAGGATGAAATAAGGAATCCCCGTCCAGAAACTAGGTGTCTTGAGCTGCGGAGTACTGCATCAAAGGAAAGAGGGTGCAGTACACAGTTGGACAAAATGCCTATCTCATTGGAGCGTGGAGTTATTACGACAAAAGCTGCAGCAATAGAACTGTGGAGGTGACAGCAAAGCAATTGAGCTAACTGTGAAATACAGAGGAACAGCGGTGCCTCAATAGGCTAAGCGGACCTCCAGAAGGTAGAGCTATACAGTGTCACGGGTAAGTCAGATGGACGAAAGTGACCAAAGGGGAAGTTTCGGGATGCAGTATTAGAAGAGTCAGGCCATATTTAAAAGAGTACTGGACATGCACTGCCGAGCTGTCAGTTAAAAAGATTAGCGACGACTAATATAAACACGGTTGGCAGTTGAAGTTGAGATGGAAAAGAGGATCCAGCGATGCTGTATTCCTGTAAAAGTGAAAAGATATGGATGCCGTGCCACGCAAAATGTGCGGAACTGCATTTTAAAAGCTAAGTAGTTGCAAAACGGTAGGTAGGTGGTGCGTAGGAGAAGAGGAAAGCCAGAAGCGAACCTGTAAGAAATGTAGTA
>OX104066.1:84393315-84411795 GCA_944474145.2 Dicrocoelium dendriticum | reverse complement strand
TTGCTAAGCAGCCGAACGCAGATCCTATAGCAAGGAGTTACATTTGTTAAATTTTTTATTTTCACCTTACATGCTTGAAAACTTATACGGTATTTGTAGCAAGACGTTTGGCTACGGTATTGGCAGTTGCTTCAGAACTCGGGAAATACTGCAATTATTGGGGAATGTTGCTCTTAGCGTGTATAGCAATCAAGCAATGTTCTGACTAAACTATCTAGTTTTCATTTTTAACAATCTTTACGCTATAAAACTGGTTTTTACTCTATGCTGCGAGTAAGGCCATTTGAGTTTGGCGGTAGTGCTCATCGGTTACTCAGATATATGTGATATATCCTACGTTTACGATTTCCAGCCAATTACGCCGTGCCGTAAGCTTTTAGTTATTTAATATAAATAAATTTTTCACTACTGCTTACTAGAAAGCATTACAAAGCATTTTTAACATTTCCGGTGTCATCGTTCTATCTCTCTATTTCCATGAGACCACCTTTTAGGGGGACCCGTAATTTACCCAAAATGGGCAGTAAGGCTGGAATGGATATGGTTGAGATACCGTTCCTCAGCTTTGGTGTAGTACGCGCGACCAAGGAGTACATAGACTTCACTCCATTGTACTCATGCTAGAGCTTGTGATTACCGTACATTAGGAGCTGACCCCTCGAGAACACAGCTCCTAGCCACGTCTAGCAATATACCCATTCCGTTATTTAGTTTTCTTGTACCGGAAAGTAAACCTGGACAACCAGTACTTCAACTCCTGAGCTCTCCTCCTTGCCTCTGCAAATGACTGGAAGCAAGCAAACAGCTACCTTGGGACGTTGTTAGAGCACGTACCTCAAAGTCTATTAGAACCGTTTATATATTTACGCTAATACAGGAGGGGCTCCTGCCAACCCTTATGCAGGCCTTTTCAGAAAGCTGGTACAGTGGCACCAAAAGTTGAGGCAGGAGTAGGTTTGTTCCAATTATCAAACAAAACGATTTGCAAAGTACTTGAACCTAATCTTCAGTCTGAACCACCTAGGTTTACTCCTATCCCAATACCCCCGTAGAGGCCCGTTACAGTAACGTCACGCAACTCGGAGGGCTTGACCCCACCGAGAACGTTCATATTCTTGAACGTTTCTGTCAGATCACCTCTCAGTCTGCGCCTCGTCTTCTAGAAAAATCCCAGGCCCCTTAGGCGCTCATCGTATGATTTCCAGCGATCGCACATGATCATCCCAGTCGCCAGTTTTTGGACCTATATTATGTGGGTCAAATCTTTCCTGAGCTACGGCGCACATGCCTGTAACAGTATCCGGGTGAGGTCGCACTGCTGTCTTATATAATGGAGAGAAAACCCCTGGCTTGGGGTTGCATGTTATGCCCTAGTATATAATAGGTTTTCATATGTGCGCATGCATAAACGTAGGTAGGTAGGTAGAGGTGTTGCTTTAGTTTGTAAATGTGTTACTGTGCTTTTGAATAGGTTCGGTTGCGTCCCCGTTTGGCTGTAGAAATGTTTGCCGTCTCTGGATTTGCTAAGCTAGTCAGCATAAGCTTGGGCAGTGCCTATATGTAGTAATGAGTCACAACCGGCAGTCACAGGGTTGTTAAGCTGTCAGTCGTGGATTTTTATAACGAGAAGGCTTGCTTGACGAAAACACGCTGCGCCATGCAAGACTGCCGCGGAACTATTTGCTGGAACGTGCTACTGCCGGCCAACCGAGCTGATATCACGGACAGGTTGTTTGGCTGGCCAGCCATCGTTGCTGGAAAGTAACTAGTGACAGCTACTGGTATTAAGGAAAAGCGCTTGTGAAATATTACCTCTACATTTCTAAGGGTTTTTGAATACTTGCCTTTGGCGCCCCTGTTTACAAGATTTGCACCGTCTGTTACGGCAAAGCAAGGGTTTTTAAGAGGCGGAGCCAACACATTGATACGTAAAATTTACAGCAACGGGCCAAAAGCAGAACCTCAAAGGAAGCCGCTTTGGGCGTTACTCTCATTTGAGCAGGAGTCACAGGCTCTACCTTGAAAGGTTCTTTGGCAGAAAAATCCCGCTATCTAATTCAACAGCTGAGGATGTGTCCCAGGTCATTTCAGCTATTGCGAAACGATGGTAGAAGCCTTACTGAAGTCTAAAGAGCAAACTCGACGGGGATGTCATCACCTAGACAGGGAGTTGACTCATATGAAAGCAAATATTTGTAAGTCTGGACTTATGCCAGAAGAAGCAGTACTGCTCCGCTCCTGATATGTTATAGGCAACCAAACGCCCACCAATCAGCTTCCTGCTAAGCGTTTATGTGCATTTGAGTAAGAATCTAGTAAGGCTGGTTGGACCAAAAGTTGCATGGGAAGATATAGAGAACCCTTTGTGAATTGCTACAACGGCTGTCTCATTGCAGTCATGCGGCAGCCTACCTTCATGAACGGACAGGTTGTGGAAATCTAAAATTGAATACCGGAGTATTGCAGCAAAAAGCTTGATGGTAGCAGGATGCCTATGCTTTGGTCCAGCCGGTTTCTAGAGGTCTGAGTGTGTGAAGACGCCAAAGGCATCAGATATGCTTAGGGGAGTTGGACGTTATACGCTTACTTTAGCGCTGTCCGTGTGCAGCTAGGCAAGCGACTAACAACGCCTGTGAAGCTCCTGTGTCTTATGTGCATCACCTGTATTATAGCAATCGTCCTCCCTGATTAAGTTAAGCTTCCGAGTAAACCTAACTACAATAAAGCTTCGGATTTGTTTTGCTTTTCTCGCAAGCCATAACTCATTGGGATAATTAGTATTTCTCTGTAGGTTGTCTGCCAAGTTCCGTGACCTATGTAGTGTAGTCAATTCATAAACCATCCGGTTTCCTGAACTTCTTTTCCATAAGCGTCGCGCTTCTTTTTCGCTAGAGCAAGTTTCCGAGGCTACCAGCGAAGCTTATTTGGATGCTTACTGCGGTTCGACGGCAAAAGCTCGTCCATCGTTTCAGCAAGTCTATTGTAGCTTTTACTTGATTGCTGTGCTAACTTGGCTTGCGCTTGTTCATGAGCCAAGTTTATTTATAGAGCCCTATTCCGGAACTGAGTAGCTTTGATGCGACCGAAATTCCTCACCAGTCGGGAACTCGCCGATAAGCTCACGGTATTAAGCAAAAATGTAAGCACCACAGTATTCAATTTTACCTATGGAAGCATCTTCATGAACCCTTAAGCACTGACTATGCTTTGTTATTACGAAGTCTAAGTTTGATGGCAAAGAGCCAATGTACCTACGAGTAAGGAAAGTGCCATGCCAGCCAAAAGCATTCACGTGCATTCCCTTACTGGTTTTCCTTCCACGGTACATAGAGTGCTAGCGGCACGTTCACCGTCTACATCCGGAAGGCTAAGACGGCGATAACCGCAAAATTGGACGCAGCTGCAGCTGCCCGTTTGAGCAAGATACTAAGCACTTTTTCCACGAATGGCCTAGCGGGTGGATTACGGTGTGCACAGCTAATTATCGCCAGCTGATCCTCTAATCGCAGGAAGCAACTGCTGCCATGTATATTCGATGTCTTCTTAACGATTGGAGACCCCAATTCCCATCGTTACTCTTGGTAAGCCAAAGAACGCCTCCACCGACCTGCTTCACAGGTCGATCCCACTTGTACTCGGATATACCAGTCAGTAAGTCAATGTCGAGATCATTTTCCGAAAGCTAACCCTGGGTGACTGCAACTACTTCAGCATGCTTACTGCTCCCTGATACCGCTTCTCATTTATGCCTTTTGATACGACAGTTGGTCTATCACACGTGCACTCTTCAATTCGTGCTTTCCCCGCAGGTTAGTCTCTCTATCGTTTACCCTTGGGCGTAAACTCAGAGATAATAACCGACGTTCTGAACCACTATATAGCTTATTTTGCATTCCGACAACTGGAGATTAAGAAGCAAAGACGGTTTCGTTTGTGTCACCGCGGGACACTTTCCGCTTCCTGGACCTTGATCTTCTTTCTTTTCCGCCAGTGCCGTTAACTGTTTTACCCAATTGGTCCTACCAAGCTACCCGCAGGTTCTGCTGTTAGTGTGGTGACTCCGCGCTTTGTCCTGCGTATGCTTGGTGCTACCCAACATACACACCCAATTAGCCACCACAGTGCTCTCCACCATCGATGATAACGATGCTATCTTTGTTGAAACAATACCTTAGGTTATTTTGTTCGCGTGCAGGATGCGAACTTATTTAAAGTGGCTGGGTCAACTCCACTTTCTACTGGTGACAGTGAAGTCAATTAACCCGACAGCACCATCCGTTCAGAACTTATAAGGTTGCCGGCATCCGGTTTCGTATTTGCCTGTCACTGTGACCAGCCACAGGACGCCTGCGCCTACAGGGGGACCTTTGGTGGCTTGCGCTGCAACACCCACAGCTCCAACCACACAACCCATATCCAGCGTAAACCCGAAGGAATAAGACCGGAAGGCATGCGGATGGGAGCCACGTTTCATCAACGGAGCCGGCCCACACTCCTTCACATGCAAACACAAGCACGCTGTATTTGGGGAACCAAGCGCACCCAAGGTGGTGGCTGGACCGTAGTCCGCTCCACACTGAGTGCAAAAAACGGCTCTTTGAGCCTAGCACGGCCACAAAGACTGTGCACCCCGTCCCCTCCAGAAACGACTAACTGTCTCCTGGAGCCAGTATGAACGAGGTAGTGGGTACTAGACAGATAGGCACCTTGTCAACATGCACATCAAGCGCAGTCACACCGGGGATATCAAACAACCAACATGGAATTTGTGGGTAAGCAAACGTGCGAAATTGACACAAACTATGCAACAGAACTGATCGAACCCAATAAAGTGGAATGACTTTTATCCAGATAAGTAAATAAATAAACTTTTATTCTCTACAAGGCGGGGCACACCTTTACAGGCATGATCATGCTTAGCTAACATAGGGTGATCAAAAATGTACAAAAAGGACATGTTTGGCATAACAGTGTATTTAAGTGTATGAGTGTATATACGTACGTAATTTTGTATGAACGTAGCTTGCGTCTTTGAATATGCCGGAGCATTTTTGACTGTTTGTTATCCTCAGGAATGTGAGCATAAGCGATTGATGTCAGTGGGTTGGATAGCACTTTCCGGATATCCACGGACCAGTGACTTTATTTTGTGGCGAATCACATCCGCCACGTCGCAGTGTTGTTAATCAGACATTTGTGGCTTTTTGTAGGGAGAGCGCTTGCCAGGCGAAAACCCACCACGTCCTGGAACACTGCCGCCGAACTATTTGCTAGAACGGGTTAAACCCGAACCACCCAGCTGGCACCACGAGGAGGCTGTTCGGCTAGCCAGCCGGTGAAGAAGCCTCATGAATGCAACATCAACCTCAGCATGAGGCACTGACCACAATATATGGTCAGTGTCTCATACTGTGGTTGATGTTGCCTTCATCATACTTCTTCACCGTGGTTGGGCTAGACTAAGTTACACATAAACTTGATCTTCTAAACCTATATTTATGTATTTCGGATTGGCGGCATCCGCTTTCCGATTTGCATGTCACTATGACCAGCCACAGAGCGCCTGCGCCTACAGAGGGACGATGGGTGGCCTGCGCTGCACCAACCACAGTTTCAACCACACACCCCACCTCCAGTGTAAACCCGAAGGAATAAGACCGGGACTCATGTGGGTGGGAGCAACTTTACATCATCGGAGCCGGCCCACACTCCTTCACATGCAAACACAAGCACGCTGTATTTGGGGAACCAAGCGCACCCAAGGTGGTGGCTGGACCGTAGTCCGCTCCACACTGAGTGAATAAAACGGCTCTTTGAGCCTAGCAAGGCCACAAGGACCGTGCACCCCGTCCCCTCCAGAAACGACTAACTGTCTCCTGGAGCCAGTATGAACGAGGTAGTGGGTACTAGACAGGTAGGCACCTTGTCAACATGCACATCAAGCGCAGCCACACTGGGGATATCAAACAGCAGCCAATCGCTTAAGCAAAAGATACAATGAAAATAACTCGAATAATGCATAAGGAAAGGCTGACATAAACCTTAACTTAATGAACATATGAAATAAGTTGTTTATCAACGAATCCTAGATAAGTTCACGTGGTAATAAACTATACTTTACGGAAATGGCACGAACACAATACTATTATAAAAATCGAATATAATTGGCTTAGGCGAGGTTTGCAAGTTAATGGAATAGAGTACAGGTAGACATTTATATGGAAAATAGAAGCATTAAGGCAAAAATTGAAAACCCACCACCTGAAATAAAGAGACTTAGCATGCAAGCACGCGGTTAGTACATCGAATGCAGCGTACCTACAAACGCTGCGCCGGTTCTGCCTGCCTTCTCTGCAGGACCCGTCATCGCTTCTGTAGTGGTCCCGAGTGGCATGGCTCCTGGCTTACTAAGCCTGCCTGACTATGGTACTTGCAACCGTATGTTCTGCAGCGCCGTGCGCTTGATGTTGATGGAGAACAACCCATCGGTGCTTGCCGCTTCGCACGTGCCGCTTCTTCTCTGAATGCATGAGGGCTTTCTCCAGCACCTCGGCAACTGCCTTTGTGAATAAACCTCGCCATGCACGCCGATCAACCGCCTTCGATTCCCATGACCAGCATTCAAGATTAGAAAGTGTGAGGCTCACTTTGATTATGTCCTGGTATCGTAACTTTGCATTCCCCACGTGCCGCTTCCCAATACTCAGCTGACCATATAATAGCTGCTTCGGTATCCGCGTCGAATCCATACGGCTCACATGACCGATCCACCTCAGGTGTCTCAATAAAAGTATGCAGTCCACTGCATACATCCCACTTCCTCGCAACACTTCCGCGTCCGCAACTCTGTCGCCCCAGCCGATGCGCAAAATCCGTCGCGGACTCTGCTGATGGAACCGCTCGAGATTTCGCCCATCCTGCCTGTAAATTTTCCACGTTTCGCTGCCGTATAGTAGAACGGACAGCACTATGGATTTATACACCATCAGCTTCGTGCCAACGGTAAGCTGATGGTTGTTCCACACTCGGTACTCAAGCTTCCCGAATGCCTCCGCTGCCTTCGACACGCGGGTACGCAACTCACTGTGTAGCTGCTGGTCAGTGGACATCACCCCCCAAGGTAGCAAAAGCGGGAAGTGGTTTCCAATACTTCAGCACCAATGCTGCTTCGCGGCAATATTGATGATTGCACCTCCGGAGAAGGCTGAAAGCGGCAGACAAGTTTGCTTGGGTTGATGGTGAGCCCGAATTTGGTCGCTGTCGAAGCCAGAGCATTAGTCATGTATGCAACTCATCCGCGCTGTGTGCAAACAACTCACGGTCGTCAGTAAAACGCAACATACCGATAGTTGTCTCCCAGACTAGAGTTCTCGAACCAAAACGACGGATGTTCAGCAACCCAATAGCAATGCAGTGCGCCACACGAACACCGTAAGCACAAGCGGCGTCAGAAGCACGGGACAACGTTGCATGAAGATATATATTAAACAGGGCAGGAGCTGAGACACAGCCTTGCTGCACACCAGAGACAACTGCAAAGTCATCCGAGGTCTCTCCACTCAGCTGCACCCTCACTCGCATACCACTATGCAGACATTCAATTAAACTTACAAACTTACGCGGGCAACCAAACTTACCCAACACCAACCACAATGCCTCGCGGTTCACCGTATCAAATGCCTTGGTGAAATAAAAAAAAATCGAGTAAAATGGCTGGTGCCGTTCTCTGCACTTCTCCTGCAACTGACGAGCCGCAAACACCATAGCTATAGTGCTGCGACTCGAACGGAATCCACACTGCTCTTCCGCCACGTTAGGTTCCCCAACCTGACTGACGAGGCAGTTGAGCAGGATTCGGGCAATCCCCTTGCCTACACAACTCAACAAGTTGATGCCACCATAATTCGTGCAACATTGCTTGCGCCCTTTACCCTTGTACAGTGGTAGCACAAGGGCATCGTTCAGCTTAGGAGGCACCTCCTCCTCAATCCATACGCGTTGCACCAAGTGGTGCAGCGCAGTCAGCAACGCGGGTTCACCGTGGTTCAATACTTCTTGCGGGATCCCGTCGGCTCCGGCACACTTGCCGTTTCGCAGCTGAACAAGTGCTCTCTGCGTCTCATCTAGTGTCGGCGTGTCCGCCAGACTCGCCTTCACATCGTGCTGCTTCAGGCCGTTCAACATGGGCTGGGCGATCTCTGAACCGTTGTTCAAGAGACAGGCAAAGTGTTTTCAGCAGATCTGCATTTCCACTGCAGTCTGCGTGCAGGTAGAGCCGGAACTACAATCGATCATTGTCCTTAGCGACGGCGATCTCGGTCCATACACCGCCTTCAAGAAGTCAAAGAATTCCTTGTGTTAGCTGCGTACAGCGTTGCATTCCATCTGCTTCGCCTTCTCCGTCCACTGACTGCTCTTTCCCAAGTCACTGGGGTCTGCCACATGTGCAGCAAATGCTGCATTCTTCTCCGACACCAATGCGCCAACTGTTGCATTGTTACCATCAAACCAAGCAGGCCGCTTACGGTTTGCGCGCCCAATCGTTTCCTTGGCATGAGCTGTCACCTGGTCGCGGATGTGGTGCCACAAGTCGCCTACTGTGGCTATGCAGTCCACATCACACAGGCGTGCAGCCATCGTTTTCTCCAGCTCAGTATGTTTCGCCACAGTACCGAGGGAGAGAATGTTAAATTTACGCCGATTCACGACAAGGGTGCAATATGCATATTTTCGAAAATATATGTACAAGTTGGTCCGCAACAGTTTGTGATCAGTGCCACACTCAGCTCCATGCAGTACACGCGTCATGCGCACTTCACGCATATCACGCTGAGGTAGGATGACATAGTCGAGCAGGTGAGCGTGACCACTCCGTGGGTGCGTCCAAGTTGCTATATCACTCGCACTCAGTGCAAACCGAGTGTTCGGGATCGCCAGGACGTGAGTGGCACACAGTGAGAGCAGCTTTTCACGGTTCGCCTTCGTTGATCCAATGCCATGCGCACCGATAACATCTGTCCACGCTGATGCATCACGCCTAACGCGCGCGTTGAAATCACCCAGCAGAAATAGTCGGACGCTCCTCGGCACAGACCGTATCACAACGGATAGCTGAGTGTAGAACTGATCACGCGTGTCTTCAGGAGAGCAGATGGTCGGATCGTACGTGCTTATAAAAGTAGCAAATTTATCTCTTCCGAGTCGTAGGCGAACAGTCATCAGTAGCGCGCTGATGCCTGTTGGTGCACCCACCAGCAGGCCATGGAGGTGCTCGGATATTGCAACTCCGACCCCATGTTCGCGTGGTGCTGAGGCGGTTTCCCACCCAGTAGAATGTGTAGCCAGCACCTGCTTCATGCACTTTACCTTGCTCAGCGAGCCGGGTTTCACTGCGCGCCGCAATATCGACGTGGTAGCGCGCCAGCTCCATCGCGACGAGTGCAGTGCGTTGCTCCTGGCGCTCGCTGGAGTTCCCGTCCAGTAGTGTGCACACGTTCCAGCACCCGACGCTGTGCTTTGCGCGCAGGCATACGATTGAATTGGCGGGCAATCGCACGCCAGGTGGTCGTTGTGCTTCGGAGATTTGCTTGAGAGGCTCCAGCCGGAGCCTTTGACTCAATAACCGGACCCACATGGCAGGAGGTGATTTGGAGATTGGCATGAGGGACTATGCCCAGAGCCTTTGGCTCAATAGCCTGACCTACAAGGCAGTGGAGAGCAGATCCAGCTCGGGAATGTGATTGCAGAGACAAATTGAGATCTGCTTGACGGCCGTCACACGCGCCCTTTGAGGTTCTGAAACGGTTTATAAAGGTTTTGCGACCGTAGTGGGATACGCACCTGCGACCACGACCAGACGCAGGTGGATGTTGGTGGGTTTGCACTAAGTTGACCAGAGGCTGCCTGGCATGAAGCGTGCAGTAGCAAACCACTGAACATTCGGAGATGTCCTCCCACCGTCAGAGAAAATGCCTGGCGCTCGTGCTCTACGCCAATCGAGCTGTGAGCTTATAACCCGTAGACCTGTTGTCTCTCCTGGCTAGATTTTACACGATGAAGGCCATCGACCACCTCCTAAACTCCGCAAAGGATGGACTAGGATACTGGCAGGTTGCCCACACCTGACAGGAGAAGACTTGGGTCCTTCGCCAAAGCCTTCGATTAAATGAACACCAGAAATGCAGCGAGTCTAGCACACGGTCAGTTCACTGACTCATGCGGATTGGTGTGGCGTCCTGGACCTTAGCAGGAAGAAGGGCGAAACCCAAATCCCACCCAGCGGTCGCCAAGAGGAGGCGCCCAGGACATGAACAAATGGTACAACAGTAACAGCAGTGGGTATACCATCTGTTAGGATCTAGCCACCACCAGCCTCAGCGCACCATAAGCTTTTCCGCCTCAGTACTTATATACGGGCTATGATATCCATTATCTAAAACCTGAGAGGGGTATAATACAATTTATTGGCCGCCACCTATTCGTCCTTTCAAGGTTCCACCATGCGGCGCACCTAAGTAGGAAGAGCAAAATCCTACGTTGCTTATGGCTTCTTGTCATGGCACACCAGAGCAAGGAACCCGCTTACTTCTTCAGCAGGCATTGTGAGAATAACGTCTTTCTGGCACAGCTGGGAGGCTGTTCTTCCTGAAGCTAGTGTAGCCAGTGTCATTTGATACGAATCGGCAGGATCATTCGACTGTACACCTGCCCGGGTTAACAGTAGATGGCGGTAAACGGGGATTTTGAACCTAACCAAAATGGGCCTTGCAAATGCATTCTGACACAACCTTTCCTTTTCTCCCCAGCAGCCGAACCTGTAGAATCCTTTTATCAATAAAGAAATAAGATAATAAATGAATAAATTTTATGCCTAAATAGTACAAGTCCCGCCAAACCGAGCATGAGCAAAATTGGACAAGCAGTGGCGTTCCGCCAAGTTCAAGATAATTTACACGCATCAACGTGCTAATGTGAAGTCATCTTGTGGGAAGCATTATAGTTAGCTCTGTGTTGATAAGGAAGGCCAGAATATGATTAACAAAAGTACATATACAATTGGAAGCATAAGCCAAATTTGGTGGTGTATTCAGTAGGGAGACTCGCTTGTGTGATGCGAAGTACAGTGGTTTTATTCGTTGGCGTGTCACCTCCGCCATGTCGCAGTGTTGTTGAACAGAAATCTGTGGTTTATTCTCGACTTGCGACGCACGCTTATGGAGGCATGATGACTTAGATGCACCCGCGCAAACATTTTATGGCAATTTTACACCGGAAGTAGAAAATTGTTCATACGTTAAGGATTAGAACTGTACAGTGGTCAGAATGTGAAACAATAATTGGGCTGTCGTGAGATCAGGCCTCGTTTGTTAGGGCACGGTTGGTCCGCCCTAGATTGCAGTCATGCCTCAAGTAATACTAGGTTACGAATCCTGAATGATCCGTTACAGGATATTTGAAGCGCACGATCGAGCGAGGTTTGACGATGCATTGCGTTCGTGCCTACGGAACGAAAAGCGCGAAGGCGGTATTTTAGAACGTAAAGAGACGGCAGTTTATGCAGATGCAGAAGTTGCGGTGTAACGAAAGGAACTAGAATGGTCACGCTAGTTGACCTGCCAGGGTGAAGGGTGGCGCTTACCAGGCGAATACTCACCACTTCCTTGGACCCCACCGTTAATTGTGAGTTGATTTAATTGTCGCTGGCGACGCCGCATTCGGATCGAATTATCTTAAGTTATTCACAGTCAGGCTGCATCCAATATCTTCGTTGGCTGACAGGGTGGCTTAGTAAAGATCCACCGTGGATGGTTAAGCCAAGCGTACTGGCGAAGGTGTTATACCATCAAGGAAATAGAGAGGAAGGGTCCCGCAGGTTGGGAAATAAATTAATAAATAGGTATGTTTCCAGACTGGCTAGTGGCTGCACCCTGAAAGATTCAGAGCAATCTTTAATCCTATGCACTAACATAGAAGTAGGCAAATACGAGTACATGTTACTATTTGGCAATTACAAATGCATTGGCATTGTTTGGTGTACAGCTGATGGGTTTGCAGGCGCCCAACTTGAAATTCTTTTTGGTTCCTTTGGGCGATATTTAGCTCAGTGTTCTTTGGTTGTGGAAGCTGCGCACAGCTGTAGTTGTGCCGCTTTTCTTTGGAACAAGGTCCTATTCACCACCGTTTTATTTAAAATTCATTGGATATTTTTGGCCCGCTCAGTCGCCACCGTTATTGGTGCGCACATGGTAGCAATGCGAGTAGCGAAATTATACAGGATACGAAAAGTTAAAAAAATACTTTCACGAAATGCCAATGAAAATAAAAAGGATTGGTTAAGGAACAAAGTAAGACGACTTGCTTCACTAGAAGCGTACTCGTTAAGGAAAAATATAGCCAAACTCTTCTTGCGCTGATATTGCTTTTCCGCGCGAAATGTCAACCTGAGTAAAGCTCATAAAACAAGGAAAACCTTTTCTAATTCTAGATTACCGCGTAAGATAGCACAATAATAGATTGCCCAGAACAATTGTTAACTGCTGATTACGTTAAAAGTAAAAATGAGCAATGCGTGCAGGATTTTGCGAGTTATCCGCAATTGAATTGTGGTCTGCGAATAAGGCCAGTATTCGTTTTCGTTAAAAAGGGCTTTCTGCCTTGAAAGCAGAAAGCAGCAAAAAGAAAAGAAAATGTAAAACTTAGCGAAGCGGTATGCGTTCTAAAGAGGCATAGGTATCTAGAACTCAGCAAGATATCCCGTGATACGAGGCCATAAATGGGACTACGTAGGTGGCCGAAAAGTACACTTTACAGGCATATATAGCAAATATAAACAAATAAACTATGATTTTGCGTGAAAACACTGGAAATCCAGTAAGGGTATTACGTCTGCGGGGGGATTCCGGTGAGCTTATAATTAACCCACGGTTATTACGCCTCAACATACCATTTCAGTAGATACTGAGCCACCTAAACCAGTAGGAGGATAGATTCTAGTATTTTTATGCCGCTAAGTTGTGCTGCTGTTTATATCAAGGATGTATGAGCTAGGGCTATCTGAGTAACGCAGGCGATATTTCGGATCAGTTGACACATTGTGACCTCGAAAATGCACACATTGCTTAGTTGGACATGGCAAGTTTTATTGCTTAGAGCCGATTTACTATATTCATATGGCTAGGTCGCAAACAGAGCAGCCTGTCACTGGTAATACAGAAATGAGTAACGGAAACATTAGTAAAATTTATAAAATTGCTCTGGGGCGTGAAACCCATTTTGGTCTGCTTTGGTGGGGCAGCACCAACTCTACTTCTTGGAATTGAGCTAGCTCAAACATGAGGCATTGTTATGTCACATGTGTTGACGCGCATCATTGTGCAGCTGTTTGATTTATTTCGAGCTATTTCTCTCCAAGTTTAAGTTCCAAAGCAAGTGCCACTGGTGTTCATCTAGGTGGCAACGTTAACTAGTACTATACTGTCACTCAGGCTAGTTCCCATGTGGTTGTCCTGGAAAGCGTTGTTTTGGCGCCCTAAGCAAAGAGTGATAAGGTAAATCAGTAGTAGGACAGTAACCAAAACTAGTGGGAGCTTGTCGTTCACCCGCCATTACGTATAACGCCTCGTAGGGTTTGGAGCTTGCTAAAAGATAAATAACACTCGGGCGGTCATGGTAAGAAAAATGGTGATGAAAAGTTTCTGGTGGTCCAGGCAGCCAGTGTGACAGGGGCCTCTGTCGTCGGTTAGCTATGGCGCCAGTGTAATGGAATCTGGAAATGCAGGTGTTTTACTAGCGAAAGCAAGTAACAAAGGAGCTGGTTTCCCTTATGCCTGTCTAATAGTGTTGCCGATATTGAGGCGTATATGGATACCAGATAAAGCTAAATGTATGGGGCCAAGAGAGAATAAGTAGGGAGCAAAGTGTCTGAGGCTTGGGCGTAGGACATTTTAAGTGCGCTTTTTGTCAACATTATGAAAGATATATATATTAGTTTACTGTTTACATACTGATAATAGTTGGAAACGGCGGAGTGCAGTAGCTACTGCGCAGGCTTAATGAAAACGCAGCAATAAGGGCCAGCTAGCAAACGATATTTACGGAGGCACATAAAGGTAAATCTAAAGCCGGTATTTGGCAAATTTTAGACAGTTCTATGCTAAGCTTAGGTGCAGCAGCAACAACAAACGTTTTCAATATCTTACGCAAGGCTTAAGTCTGTTAGGATGCCGCTATTAGGGGTACCAAAATGGTCATAAGCCTAATACTTTTTCACGGACCAAGTGGTCTAAGAAGTTGGAAAGTGATGAATATAAAGTTGTAATGAAGCTGTAGATAAGATGTAAGGAATGAAGTTCGCCTGATCGATTGGCTTCGTCATTGACCTGATTATCTTGTATGAGGAATTCCCACGGACTTGCCAACCAGCCGGTCAGTAGGCTAGGCTGTACTGTTCGTTGCAAATTTTAAACATTGACGTAGTGAAGCTTGGAAAAGATAAGCCGCAGGGTTGTGGATACCAATTGGTCCATGCAGCCTTTGTACCAACGTGTCAGCAAGGGAACCGAAGCACGTCAGGACCTAATCAATAATGGCTAAATATCTTTTGCAATCAGCATTCTAACGTTAACAGTTGTACTATGCGTGCGACTGAACCTACTGAGATCTCCTGGGTGTTGTGATTGCGGTAGTGGATAACTTTAAAAAGTGGGCATTGAAGGAGACAGTTCGCGGAGTTATCCCTTATTTGCCCTTACCGGCTGCGTTTACGGTGGTCTCTACCCTTTCCATAATGTCGGCGTTAGACGGAATTTTCCGTATGGGAACTCGAGTAGGCCAGGAAGTGACCGTTGCTGACTAAAATCATCTTGTACTTGGGTTGCTGTACAGAAACCCTAGCAAATGGGTGAAACGGAGACCGTTAAAGTCTCTTAGGTGATAAGTCGGTAACGACGATGACTGTGGAGGAGTTGTGAACTCAAGGTGCTTGCACGTCATGCACTATATCTTAAGCTTCCCCAAGTTACAACAGGGCCAACTTCGAAGAAGTGGTCTTGCGAATCGCGGATGTGGAATATGCTATGTATATTGTCAAAACTTAGGTATCTTCGTATCTCTTTCTTAAATGCCTTTACCTATTAGAATTCTCTTATTCTGGGAGGCAACCTGTTCCATAGGTTTCGTACACAACTAAGAAAAAAGAGATCGCAGGCTCTTATTTGCCTTTAGCTGGGTAATGGGAGAGCAATTGTTTCGGAATGTAGTACAGGTGCGCACCTTAATATAAGACAAGCGATATTTTAAGCAACTTGAAAATTCCCATTTAGAGTCAAAAGAACACGACACCATAGGTTAACAATAGTTTTCGATGATTCGCTTCAGACCAGTACAATCATATTTAAGCGTAAAATAATGAACTGAAATCGACTCATTGGGTCAAGTTACATAGTTAATTAACTGATCGGTGAGGGAGGCTAAAAGTTGCCCATTGATCTGACAGGTCGATTGCATGTTCTCGAGCTTGATCTGTGGCAACCGACCTCAGTATGATAAATGATAAATGTTATATTCCTCGGTGTTTCGAGGTGCAGTCCAACTATGTGGTCTGATCAATGCAACTATGTGGTCTGATTAGTATTGTTCGTTCTAGATGGCCAAGGAAGCTGGAAGGCATGGAGCAACTTCTTTTGCTTAAATTATTCAGGCCTCAGTGGTGAAGGATCTCAATCAGTTCCTGAAGTTTTCCACAAAGCTTGCTGAAGCCAAAACCAGTGTTCCATTTTTCGATGAGTGTGTTGAGCGTAACGAGTCTCCCGCTAGATTTTGCAAGCAGCTACGTCGTACTCGGATTTATCTTAATAGCAAGACGCTTAGACGGAATGCGCTTAACCAACATGACACGGTACAGTTCAAGATAGCGGAATTCGAAAGGAATTTAGAACGACGCCAGGTAGCAACGGAGGAGTTGGCCGCAGAGGAAAAGCAGAGGTTCTTGGATTATGTCCAGTCTATTACCAGTAATCGGGTACATCGGAGGCATTCGGCTTTAGAAAAACCGCTGTCAGTTAAAACCGCAAGCTGTGTTTCCGAACAATCCCGAAAGGTACGTCCGCAACTTTTCTAGCGTGAAACTGGATACAACTTTAATTGAAGTGCTGTCGCTCGGTTTAAAATTTTGTGCACCTAGACGTAGAGACAAACAACTTCATTAGGAGTTGCAATTCGAAAACCTATATGGCTAAACAAATGGGTTAACACCTACGTCTAATATGGACCTCGAACGCTTTAAGTGCTTCTTGGTAAATTGTTGCTATCAATATCGTAAATAGCGTGTCCATAATTGTGGTCCATTAACAAGAAAGCAACTAGACGCGCTGAGGGAGCTTAAACGCAATGAGGAGGTCATTCTGTGCAAACCGGACAAGGGTGCCGGTATTGTGTTATTAGACAGAAAAGATTATATTTGTTAAACTCATAACCATTCTGAGCGATAAGACGGTTTTCCTGAGACACAAGGAAAGCTGCCCGAACGGAACAGATTGTGAGACAGATCACTAAAAGCCTACAACAGCTTCGGACCAAGGGGTACATAACCGATGCATTGTATGACAGTCTTAGACTTTGTGGCACAAATGTTCCGAGACTTTACGGCTTACTAAAAGTCCATAAGGCCGATATCCCGCTTCGTACTATTCTGTCAAGCGTTAACTCCCCCTACCACGCAACAGCCCAGTCGCTTGCGGAAATTCTTGAGACGATGAGCCAACAGCTGGTGACTTACAGCCTGCGCGACGGTGTTCAGTTTGTCGAGAGCATCAAGGAGGCCAAAATTAATGAGAAAGTGATGCTCTCCTTTGAGGTTGTCTCGCTTTTCACTAACGTCCCGCTGATGGAAACCATTGATTACATTTGCGAGCAGATAACGAAGTTGGAAATTAAGGTCTGTATACCTGTGCATGAATTGAAAACTTATTGCTGCGGTGCATATGGAATGTGCAATTTCTAGTTAATTGTAAATTTTACCGGCAAAGGATGGTGTGGCCATGGGATACCCCCTCGGTCCATTGTTTGTAGTTATATTCATGGCCAAGTTAGAGCGAACAAAATTGCAAGCAGAGATAAAAATATTCTGAGCACTACCATCGTTATATTGATGATATATTTATAGTGGCGGATAAAGGCATAAAGCTGGATGAGGTTCTCGATGGTTTTACCCAGGCTCACGCAGCATTGCCATTACCTACGAGGCAGAAACTTGCAATGGGCTTTCATATCTCGATGTCTTGTTAAGTAGAAGGCCAGGTGGCTCCATCCAGCGAAAAGCCTACAGGAAAATACGTGGATTGGTCAGTACACGAATTCTTACCGCTTCGTCCCACTGAGATATAAGCGAAAACTAATCCACTGCCTTACCACAAGAGCACGTAAAATTTGCTCGCAGGACACCCTGGAAGAGGAACTAGCCTTTAGAAAGAATACGCTGCGCGAGAGTGGCTATCCTGGTAGAACGGTTTCAAAGATTCTTGAAGAAAAGGCCAAGCCGGTACCAGTTGTAACCGCAACGAAGGAGTTATTTTTAAGAATACCTATCAGGGGGGATGTCGCTGTCGAGCGCCTAACCAAAAGACTTTCAGCCGTAGTCAAGTCGACATTCCCAGCAGCCAGGTTAAAGTGCACATTTTCTACTGAACCACTTGTTTGTTCACGCAATAAGGATATGCTGCCATTTCTGACCTCATCTATGGTTATTTAGCAGTTCAAGTGCGTTTGGGACGCTACTTATATTGGTCGAACGACGCGGCACTCGTCCAAACGCGGGAAGGAGCGCTGCCCGCGCTGACTGCGTCAGGGAGGAACTGGGGCCATTAGCAGCGCCGCTTTGGCCCATGTTGTCAACACGCTGCACCAAGTCGTTCTAAAGCGCGCCTTTAGGATAATTTATAGGGTCTCCCAGCATCAAGCAAAGGGTTTGCACCTCCGTGCTTTCGCGACAGCTGATTCGATTTGCATTACGTTGTTTTAACCTTCACTATGCTCGCAAAAAAGTTCTTCCATGCCTTACAGCTTCCCTGGCCATCTAGAACGAACAATACTGAGGTCGGTTGCCACAGATCAAGCTCGAGAACATGCAATCGACCTGTCAGATCAATGGGCAACTTTTAGCCTCCCTCACCGATCAGTTAATTAACTATGTAACTTGACCCAATGAGTCGATTTCAGTTCATTATTTTACGCTTAAATATGATTGTACTGGTCTGAAGCAAATCATCGAAAACTATTGTTCACCTATGGTCTCGTGTTCTTTTGACAAGTGATACTATTGTGCAGCTTTCTATGCAGTAGCTCATATAAGAAGCACAGGTCAAGGATAATGCGCATTTGGTACAGGGGCTGAATTTTAAGGTGTTCGCGCCTTCGTCGGTGACTCAGCACTTGCTGTGGTGGAGGCAACCGCGTTGTAACGTGCAGCTGAACGTTTTCAAGCAG
>OX104066.1:84076202-84392820 GCA_944474145.2 Dicrocoelium dendriticum | reverse complement strand
TTTCTGAGGGAACTGATACGTAGGTCCTCCAACACCTGGACCGTCTACTGAGCATCCTGCGCGCCTCATTGTCAAACCAAGGCGGCTTTGCCCTCACTTTATTCCTCGCTGAGATTGGAATGGTGGGGGAGAGAAATCTCGCAAAGAAAGGGTTTGAACTTGTCCCAAGCAACCTGGACGGTTTCATCCTCTGAAACGATACATGGTTGATTTGCAGCCTTGTCCCTGATGGCTTGAAAATCAGCACGCCAGATAATTGGTCTCCTGATAATACACTCTTCACGACCCCGATTTAAGACCCACTTAAGTAATAGGCAAACCTGATCACTATAGCCCACTGGAGAATCATACACTACATCTCGTACAAAGTCCATCGATTTCGCAATGGTGAGGTCTAAAATGGAAGGCTTTTGACCCTTTTTGAACCTAGTCGGCCTTTGTACAATCTGATGAAGGGTTGCTTGTAAGAATAGATCAAGATCATTAGAAAAATGTCCAGACACTGCTGTGCAGAAATAGCTCCAATCAACCTCAGGGACATTGAAATCACCCATAACCAGACATTCGGAGATTGTTTCGCCTAAACCAGATCGGAAACCGGTAAAACGAATAAGATGGAAAAGTTTTCTGGTTTTGCCAGAGAGGCTAGCAAGTTCCATCTCTCTTGCACATTCACACCACCAGTTTTCACGGTCCTTTTATCTGCCCCTGCGCAGTTCTCGATCGCGGAATCGACCTTTTTCAATACAGTTGGCATCGGCCGGAACCGAGCCCGTCTGTCCATCAGCGACAAGGAGGCACTAGTCGTCCGGCTTTTCGGCCGGTGATGGGCAACTCCGCAACTATCAATGCTGTCAAGGACTAAGGCGTTTTCGATGCGCATCTACTAGGAATTCAGCTCATCGTCAGGAGCAGTGTTGATAGGCAGGTTCGATATTTGGCTGACATCGTAAGGTCTTGTAAGGTTTCTACACTTCGTCAGTAGTGCGTACGCCTAGGCGATCCTCTTAAACACGCATAACTTAACACGAACCAATGCGTGATAAGAGTCCGGAATAGTTGCCCAGTACTAACGGCAGTCAGGTACACTTCCGCACCAACTCTTGAGTGGGATCGAGTCGAGCAGCGTGGACTCAAAGCGACCCAAACCCCGGCCTGGCCAGAAGCGGCAGGTCCTAGGTCCCCGGAAAGGCGTACACGATATTTGACGTCTGGGTTTGGCGGAGACGTCATTTTGATGACGTTACTGGAGTCGCAGTCTAGTTTCTGAAAAGCAGCAGATGCCTCCTGAGAGCGTCTCATGTGTCCGGGTCAAGCACGCTTGCCGTTTGATTTGCATCAGAGTGCGAACGTTTAACGCTGTAAGGCCGAATGGAGAACCGGGTCGAAGAAAACCTGGGACTTCGGTGGAGTGTGATTAGGTTGTACCAATCGCAGTGAAACTGGACCTTAACGTGGTGCGATGGTTTGTGTGCTTCAGTGATCCATTGAGCTACGCTGGGTGGCGCTTTTTGCACATTCAGAGACACTCATGCCACTCATGGTCAATGGTTAGAGGCCAGACAAACTCCTAGCTCTCCAGGTTAGGGATTGGAGTGAGAATGGCTTCTTACTCCCTAAAATGGGCTCTCTGTAGTCCTGTGTCAAAACCCTGATGCCTTGTTATAAGGTTTTTAAATCAAAGGCTTTGCTTGAGAACCCTAATATGTCTCCTGTCTAGGCCTGAGCAACCTGACAATATCCTGTTTATGCACTGCAACATTATGACATTTTCTTCTAACAACCTCTTGATCCTCTGGCCACCGCAGAGGATAAAAACGGCGCCCTATCCGCTGTATCGAGCAGGGTGGATAAGGGTATAGATGCTACTGCTCAGGCCTTCCCGCCTTCTTATTCCCCCTCTTGCGCTTTTTCATCCTTAGCGTCCTGTTCCAAGTTCACTTTTCTCCCCCGTTTTCAATCCCCTTATCCTAAGCCATCTCCCACTTCGCTTCAATACTCTTTCGTCTTCTAGTTTCAACTTACTCGCAATCGCAAGGCATCGATCCAACCTTGTCGACAAGTCCATGTTCAACCAAGCGGCCAGCGTCGGTGCATCCGTTTCCCTTTGGAGTCCTCGATCTTCACTAAGATTAGCATTCCTCAACCTGCGCAATTTGCTACAGCTTGAGCAACAGGCAGCACTCGCCCGCACACTAGAGACCGTATCGATCGATATTTGTTGTTTACCAGAAACCCGCCTGCATGATTCGAGCTCCGTGCTTACCCTGCGATCCCCCACATACGACACTGGCGGCACATTCTCACTGCGCCTGTCAGGCGATGATGTAGCTTCAAATGCCAGTCAAACTGACGTCGGTATTGTTTTGAGGCCCCCGGCTGAAGCTGCCCTGATCGATTAAATCCCAGTCAACAGTCGGATGTGCGCCGTTAGATTAGATGGTCCGTTCCATGCTACAAAGTCGCGCAGGAACAAACTGTACCTGTTTGTCATTGTGGCTTACGCCCCTACAAACTGTAGCACTGATTCGGTGATAGATGATCTCTATCAGCAACTTCAACTGCTGATGCGCTTTGGCGGACGCCCACGACAACGTTGTGAGCACATTGACACCAGCCAACTGGCGAAGCCAGCTGTTCTGAATGCCTACCAAAGTACCATGTCATGCGAGTTGGATAAACGCTCACTGGATGCAACTGTAGGTCAGTGGTCTCATATTCATCAGACCTTATTAGCAGCAGGAAAATCCTCATGTGGTATGTCTAATCGCCAACATGGACATTGGGTCTTTTCACAGTCTCTGGAACTTATAGATGCTCGCCGGCATATCCCGGCTGGAAGCGAACACAATGAGACTCGCAAAGAGCTCCGGGCAAAACTCCGTGCTAGCCTGAAGAGAGACCGCGAATCCTGGTGGTGTCATCGTGCGTCAGAGTTGGAAATGACCGCTGCCCTTTGTAACCTTCACAAGTTATTCCGTCTGATATAGGAAACGGGCAGCAGGAGACCTGGTGTTAATGAAACTATACATGACGAGAGTGGACAGCTTATCCACAACTTATCAAAACGCTTAGAGCGTTGGGCTTAGCAATTTACAAGTTAATCGGTCGGAATAGTTAGATTTCTCGCCGACCACTGATCGCGCCGCTCTCTGGGCTGCCCTTTGGATCCACTCTCTCGCTCAGAAGTCGAACATGAGATGGAACTGCTGAAGTTAAATGTAGCCGCGTGACCTGATGATCATCCTCCAGCCCTCTTCATATTCGGGGGACCTGCTCTTGTGGATGATTTATACGAGTTACTAGTCAAACTGTGGGAGTAGGAAACTGTCCCAACCGACTGGAGTCGCTGCGTCATAGTCCCAATTTTCAAAGGAGGCTCACGATCGGAATGCGGCAGCCATAGAGGAATCAGTCTGATCTCCATCGCCTCCAAATTGCTTGCTTCTGTCATCCTTCACAGACTGACTAGCACTCGTGAAATCCAGAATCGTGAAGAGCAAGCTGGATTTCATCAAGGTCGTGGCTGCATTGACCACATCTTCACCTTGCGTCAGTTGTTGAAGCACCGTCACATATTTTGGCGGCCCACCGTTGTCGTGTACCTCAATATCAAAGGTGCATTCGATTCGGTGGATAGACGTGCACTTTGGGACTGTCCACTCAGGAAAGGTGTACCTGAGAAATATGTGAATATTATCCGAACATTATATGCGCGTGGCTCGGGCAGAGTGAGGGCTCACGGCAAGTTGTCGCCGCCCTTTAAAATCTCCAGCGGCGTGAGACATGGATGTCCGCTGTCACCTTTCCTCTTCAACTTCGCTGTTGACGAAGTCATAAAAATCGCATTCACAGGACACGACTTAGGAGTGGATCTGCTCCCAGGAGAACGGCTTCTTGACTTAGGTTATGCTGATGATATTGCCCTAATCTGTGACAGCTCACAAACGTGCCAAGCGGCACTGGACAGATTAGCACCAGCTGTCCGTCGCTTTGGGCTTTGCTTCGCACCCTCGAAGTGCAAAGCGTTCCTCCAAGATTGGTCTAGACGGCCCCCTACGCTGACCGTTGGTGAGGATCAGCTAGAAGTCGTTCAAAAATTCAACCACCTGGGAAGTTGTATCAACGTCCGTGGGATTGAGCATGAAATCGCGAACCGTCTAGCAAAATCTCGAGACGCTTTTGCTAACCTTCGCCACTTATGGCGCCGGCGCGACATCACTCTTGCCCTGAAGGGTAGAGTGTACAATGCAGCCGTTCGTTCGACCCTACTGTACTGTTGTGAAACCTGGCCGCTTAAAGCAGTAGACCTGAAGAGGCTAGTTACGTTCGACCACCGGTGCCTTCGTAATTTAGTTCAAATCTGGTGGGAACACCGCGTGAGTAACGAGCGTGTTCGACGCCTTGTTTACGGCACAGGAAAAGGAAATGAACCGCTCAGCACCGTTATTTCACGCCAGGCTCCGATGGTTCGGGTGCGTGTTACGCATGCCAGCCTACCGACTCCCGCAACGTACCTTGTTTGTTCGCCGGGGATGTGGATGGAAGAAGAGGACGGGTGACCAAGCGATGACGTGGTCCAGGGGAATGAAGGCCCTTACTTCGGCGCTGGTCTCGGTTGGCGCGTCTCAGCTCCCTGGTTGGGATCCGAAAGACCATGAACAAGTTTGGTTGGACACACTTGTTGATATGGCTAGGAGCCGACGTCAGTGGCGTTCGTGCTGTGAGTTTCTTTGTCTCGCCCCACCCCTCTTAGCCTCCCCTTCCAACCACGATTTCATTATTTAGTCTTATATAATTTTGCAAAGTAATTTTTTTGTTGCACAGTAGCCGGCTGGTAGCTTACCGGAACGATGCCCATCCGTTACCGGTAGCTCAGCCGGCTTACACCAGTTGCATTTTTCTCCTTTTTTCAATGTATTGCGTCACAGTAGTTGAGGTTTTCCCCACCTCTGGCTGACGTGTATGATGATGATGATGATGGTCAGCAACTTTACGATCTCCTCCGTTGCAGACGAAGCACGGATACTGTGGTGTTGGCCGGCGATCTAACCGCCTAAGTCGGAAAATTGTCCTCTGATGAGTCTCATTTGGGCGGCCAACATGGTGTAGCCTCCCGTAATGATAACGCTGAGCGATTGCTACAGCTGTGTGCAGATATTCGTCTCTTTTCCTTACGAGCACCAACTTTCGACATAGCAATGCAGGGTATGGGAGAACCGAGAATTGGGGGGCTTGAAAATGGAGGAGAAAAGTGAACTTGGAACAGGACGCTAAGGATGAAAAATCGCAAGAGGGGGAATGAGAAGGCGGGAGAGCCTGAGCAGTAGCATCCATACCCTTATCCACCCTGCTCGATACAGCGGATAGGGCGCCGTTTTTATCCTCTGCGCTGGTCAGAGCATAAAGAGATTGTTGGAAGGAAATGTCATAATGTTGCAGTGCATAAACAGGATACTGTCAGGTTGCCCAGGCCTAGACAGGAGACATATTAGGGTTCTCAAGCAAAGCCTTTGATTTAAAAACCTTACAACAAGGCATCGGGGTTTTGACACAGGACTACAGAGAGCACATTTTAGGGAGTAAGAAGCCATTCTCACTCCAATCCCCAACCTGGAGGGCTAGGAATTTGTCTGGCCTCTAACCATTGAATGGGCAAAAAGTGCTACTCAGCGTAGCTCAGTGGATCACTGAGGCACGCATACCATCGCAGCGCCTTATGGTCCAGTCTCGTCGCGGCTGTACTGATCACATTTTCACATCACTTCTCTTTTCGGAGTGCGCGATTTATATTCGCAACCTACCGTAATCATGTTCCTAGACATCAAAGATGTCTCCGATTCGGTCGATTGTTATGTCCTTTGTAACTCTTTGATTAGGTGGATGTCTGGGAAACACGTAGATATCATCGGAGCGCTTTGATCGCGTAGTTTGAACAGAGTGTGGGCTTATGGTAGACTGTCACCGCTTGTCAATATCTCCAGCGTTATGGGACAAGATTACCCTCTGTCATTTATTCTTTTTAACTTTGTTATCAATGAAGTTCTGGAAATTGATTTACTGGGAACGACTGACACAATCTGGAGCTGATTCCCAGTGTTCGACTTCTTGACTTGTAGTACCTTGACGATATTGCTCTAACCTGTGACAGCTCACGAACGCGCCAATCAGCGCTGGGTACCTTAGCACTGAATATTAGCCATTGTTGGACTTTGCTTTGCACACTCGAAAAGCAAAGTCCTTCTTCAAGGTGGGCAGGAAACAACTCACACGCTAACCCTTAGCGGTGAGCGACTAGAAATCGTTCAGAAATTCGAGTAAATTCAAGGTACATTAGAAAATGAGATCGGGAAGCGTTTAGGAAAGTTTGAGGTACCTGTGGCGTCGACGCGACATCATTCTTGACATGAAGGGCAGAGTTTACAATGTAGCCGTCCGTTCACTTCTCCTGTACGGTTGTGAAATCTAAGTTATCAAATCGACAGACATAAAGAGGCTTGTTACGTTTGACTATCGCTGTCTTCGTAGTTAAGCTGTCTGGTATTAACACGCCCTGGGCAATGTGCGTGTTTGACGCCGCGTATTTGGTGCATTTAAGGCGAGTAAACATTTCAGCACCGTTATACCGCACAAACAGGCTCCGATGGCTAGACCACGTGTTGCGCATGCCAGCACACCGACTCCCGCGACGCGCGCTGTTTACGCGACCTGAGTCTGGAGGGAAGAAAGGGAGACGAGGCTAACCAACCAAGAGAAACAAAGATCCGCACTTTGTACTTGGCATCGGTTGGTGTCTACCGACTGCCGGGCTGGGGTTCTAATGACGATGAACACGTTTGATTAGCTATGCTAATTGACACTGCGTAGAACCGACCTTACTTGCGTTCTTGTTATGGGTTATTTTCTCCGCCCCCAATCTCCCATATCTCCCGCAGGCAACCACGATCTTATTCCCGAGGCATAATATGCTACTTCGCATAATATCACTTGCTTTTGTTTTTGTATTTTATGTTCTGTACTGTTTAGTGACTCGCTTTTTCATATATCCCATTTTGTAATGTGGCACAATAGATGAATTCTCACTCAGCTAACTATTGTTGTTGAGGTTGCATGTTAGATCAATCTCTGTTGCACTTTGACATCACCAGACTCGGAAATTTGTTTTCAGATTATCACGCATTTTCGCTCCGAAGTCTTTGCGAGTATCATTGTGCTGGCTGGCAGTCGAAATGTGTCGGCGGGCATCCAGGTGTTCCAGGGCTTGTGTAGAAACCGAATGTCCTTATTTGCATTCAGTTTTACCACGTTGAGACATGCATGTTACTGTAAAACTTTGGCGGATATGCGGCTGGTGACACTCAGCTGCGAAAATTGGGCACTTACTGAACCCACATGCCAGCGCAGCTTGATATGCGTTCAGAACGCTTTACTTCGTCTGTTCACTGTTGTCCATGAGCTCACCGCTTCATCGCACGCGTCCACTTTAGCTAACTCGTAAGTCGGCCCATACGTTTGCATGGCTGGAGTTAACGCTGGTGCTACTATTTTGTACAAAGCCTCTCCAGTATTAACTGATAGCAATGTCTTCGATTTGCGCCCATGTCTGGTCTCAGGCTGTTTGACGCCATGTCATTCTTTTGCGGGTACGGTGTCGGAAGCTGTTTCTGGCGAGTTATAGATGAATATCTTCACATAGACGTAGCAACCGCTCACCATTATCATCACTGAAGCCGACACCTTATTGACCGCCCAGGTGCAGCTCACCAGTGGACAGTTTTCCGTCTTTGGCGTAGTTACCCAGTTCCCAAAATGACGATTATACTCGTCATACATCGATATACCTGTTGTTAATATGTGTGTGATCGAGGATCTTCAACTGCGTTCATTGAGCGCTTACTTAGCCTGCATGCCAGGGTACTTTGATATGCATTCGGAGCACCTGTTTTCACCATTTGGGTAGTCCATACACTCACAGGGTCGTTACCGACGTCCGCCTAAACGCACCCACAGATAGGCACATACAGCTACGTGGTCAGAGTCCACGCTTGTACTCCAAATCGAGCGGACCTTCTGAACATCTCTCTAGCGTTAGCTGCTCGCGATGTGACCGATTTGCCCCCACACCTTGTGCGCACTGTTTTACCTTGAGGTCGGTACGGTGATGGGAGTTAGTGTTTCAAGTAACCGATCAGCCTCCTAATACAAATGTAGTAACCGTTCGTCATTACCATTACGCTAGTCTAGGTTATGTTGGCTGCTTTGATAGCGCCCATCATTGGACAGTTTTCCAACCTGAACGTTCAGATCATTTAACAGCACTACGGTATCCGCATGTCTGATGAACGAGCTCTTTCGGGTAAAGTCATTTTTTTAGAGTTAGCGTTACATCCTTTTTCTCTCCACTACTTCAAAACGAACCAACCACTGTGACAACGACATTCCGCTACTGGTTGTGAACCAATGTATCAGAGTAGCCTCGGATCGGGATCTCAGCAATGACTGCACCAGATTGATGTCATCAATATTCCGGTACATCGTACCGACGCGCCACTGCCACGCGACCACCGTCGGTCGCATGGGGATAGAATATACCGCGAGATCACCCGCTCCGATGGGGTTTCGAGCCGGTGACGTCTGCATTTCAAGGCAAGCGTCTAATCCTTCCGGTCACTAGATTGACTGTCAGTTGAAGCTGTGGCATGTGCTGATAGACGCAATGAGAAATTGCAGTCGGTCTCCCCTAAAGGGCATCTTCGGTTGAGCTTAGGACTAAAGCTTTTTGGGTGTTTGCGATAACTTGCAGATGTCGATTGATAGGGCCTCTATAGCGGAATCCTCGATACATTGCTTCCAGCGAGATTTCCAAGGTTTGCAAGCGATACGGTAGGACTTATCTGGAAAGCCCTTTAGAGACTTCGTGCAAGCCTCTGACTTTGCCAACTGTTTCGAAGCGATGTTCTTCACGAAAATTTTCAAGCGGCAGAACAATGGGGGACAAGTCAGGACTGTTGGGTGCGGCGGAGGACCGGTTGACTCCTTTGAATCGGCCAGGAAGCGTGTCACGATGAAAACGGTAGAGACAGACGCGTTGTCACAGTGAGGTATCCAATCGTCCGCGATTTGGATGACATTTTCTTCAAACATAAATTTCATCCTGCATCGGCCGTCGCCCAGATTATCAAGGGTCGCCTTATCTGCTGCATACAGCAGGGCGGATAAGCGAAAGCATGCTACTGCTGGCGCCTCCCTTCTTTCTTTTCCACCTTTTTCTCTTACTCCCATCCCGGCCCCCATTACTAACCTTCCTTCTATAATTCCCAGCTTAATTGACAGCAACCGAAGTGCTACTGGAGTAGAACCATCTGCAGCCATCATCCCACAGCACCTATCGGACGCCTATCGGCAAAAGTTCCTTATAAGGCCACGCTGTCCCGTTACCATGGCGACATTCAACGTCCGCCCTCTAAGACAAACAGGTCAGCAGGCTGCACTCGCACGCACCTTAGACACACTGGGTGTTGATGTGTGTTGTGTGTCCGAAACTAGGATTAATGACCCTAACGGGGTTATTGAATTGACTGCACCCGGCTTATCCTCTCGTTATTGGTTGCACGCATCCGGAGACGCCGATGCGGCACTCACGGGTCAAGCTGGTGTAGGTATCATTCTCAGCTCCAAGGCTGAGTCATCGTTGGTTGATTGGATTCCGGTGAACAGCCGTTTATGTGCAGCCCGTTTGACTACATCAGCTAAGGTGAATTCGCGAAGTAAAACAAAACGCTGTTTGTTTGTGATTTCTGCTTATGCTCCCACGGACTGCAGTTCAAATGCAGTCAAGGACACTTTCTATCACGAACTGAACACGCTGCTACGCAGTGCTACTAGTTCAGATATTGTAGTACTTGCAGGGGATATGAACGCACAAGTAGGGCGTCTGAGCTCTTCAGAAGCTCAGCTGCGTGGTAAGTATGGACTTAACTCCGAACGGACTGACAACGGCGAGCGTCTGCTGCAACTGTGTGCGGAGCACCAGTTGTTGCTTACTAGCACTGCTTTTAGACACAGTGGGCGCCGAAGTGCCACTTGGCGTCCACCTGTAGCTGGTCAGCGATGGACCCAAATTGACCACATAGCCATAAGTTACAGGTGGCGCGGTTCCATTCTGGATTGCCGCTCATACTGGAGTACCTGTGTCGACTCTGACCATGCCTTGGTGCGCTGTCGTTTCTCCATGAACTTTACCGGAAGGCGCACAAAGCGTCTCCCCCGATTGGCAACGGAGAAATTGTCCCAGCCCTCGGTCAGGCAAGCCTATCAAGAAGCACTGCATAGCGAACTCTCGCTGTCTTGTCCTAATGACACTGAACTTCAGTGGAATAGGATCTCGGCCGCTATGCACGACGCAGGAGCATCTGCTTGTGGCACTATCAGTCGTCATCGCACCAGTCACTGGATATCCGAGAGGTCCGTGAACCTTTTGGAAGCTAGAAGGCACCTCCCGGCTGGTTCTGAACACAATGTGACCAGACGGGCTATTAGGCGTGAACTAAAGCGGAGCCTACGTGCTGACAAGGAAGCCTGGTGGACCAGTCGGGCTCAAGAAATGGAGGAGGCAGGAGCAGTAGGCAATTACCGGAAGCTCTTCCAGCTAATCCGCACCACTGGTCCGAGGAAACCAGGCGTCAGTGAGACAATCAGGGACAGCGCGGGTGCGCTGATACACAATAATGAGCGCCGTATGGCTCGTTGGGCTGAGCACTTTGAACATCAGTTCAGCTGGCCCCCTGCTCCCGGACCTCTTCCTACTCAGGTGATGCAGGACGAGCCATGGACGGTTAGTTTAGAGCCTCCGTCGGAGGCCGAGGTCCGAAACGCGATCACAGCCCTCAATCGTTTTCGTGCCGCTGGCCCGGATTCCCTACCACCTGCACTATTTAAGGATGGAGGTGAGGTCCTCTGCAAAGCACTGACCTCCCTATTCGAACGTATCTGGAACGAAGAGAGTGTGCCGGCTAATTGGAGCGAATCGATTATAGTGGCAATATACAAAAAGGGCAGTCGCACAGACTGTGCGAACCACAGGGGTATTAGCCTAACGCCAGTTGTGACAAAATTACTGGCCTCGATTATCGTTCGTCGTCTCACTGCAGAACGGGAATCTCGGATTAGAGAAGAGCAGGCCGGTTTTCGCCCAGGACGTGGCTGTATAGACCATATATTTACTTTGCGGCAGGTGCTAGAGCAGCGCCACGCATACCGCAGACCGACAATAGCTGTGTTCCTCGATTTCAAGAGTGCGTTCGATTCAGTCGATCGATCGATTCTGTTCGAAATACTTGCGCGAAAAGGTGTTCCCACGAAATATGTGAACATCCTTCGTGCTCTATACTCGAACACTAGAGGCCGCGTCAGGGTCTATGGTGCCCTATCGGATAGCTTTTCGACTACAAGTGGCGTTCGACAGGGTTGTCCGATTTCCCCATTTTTGTTCAATTTCGTCGTGGATTCTATCATGGAGTGTTCCCTTGCGGAATCTCACGATGTAGGTGTTGAAGTGCTGCCTGGTGAACGGTTAGTTGATCTAGATTATGCGGACGATATCGTCTTGCTTTTCGACAATGTTGAGGCGGCACAATCAACCCTGAATAGTCTATCCAGAGTGGTCCCATTATTTGGTATGCACTTCGCACCTTCAAAGTGCAAAGTGTTGCTGCAGGACCACCAGCCACTCGATGACCCCTTGACGCTTGCTAACGAGGAACTCGAGATGGTTGATCAATTCAATTATCTTGGCAGCTGCATCAGCAATGATGGGCGCATAGAAACTGACGTGAGCTCACGCATTGCAAAGGCCAGAGCTGCCTTCTTGAACCTGCGTCATCTTTGGCGACAGAAGGGAGTTTCCCTCCGTCTGAAAGGCCGTGTATACAAGGCCACAGTGAGGGCCGTTCTGCTTTATGGTAGTGAGACTTGGCCCCTTCGGTCTGAAGATCTGAGGCGCCTTCAAGTCTTTGATCATCGTTGTTTGCGAAGCATTGCTGGTGTCGGATGGCACCAGCGTGTCCGCAACGATGATGTGCGTAGGCGAGTACTAGGTGGTGATGATCATGCTAGCTCGCTAGAACAACAGATAGCACAGAATAAGTTACGTTGGCTCGGGCACGTGCTACGCATGCCTGGTCACCGCTTACCTAGGAGGGCCTTGTTCAGTCTACCAGGTGTCGGATGGCGCAAGGCTCGAGGTGGACAGAAGTTGACTTGGCAGCGGGAAATGAAGTCACTGACGACCAAACTGGGTGCCGTTGGTCCGTCTCGCCTTCCGGGTTGGAGCCCACGTGACTCACCTTGTGCTTGGCTCGAGACTTTACAGGACATGGCTCGCAACCGACACCAGTGGCGCGTCTGCTGCCGTCTCCTAATTGGATTGTCTGTTTAAAGTGTGTTTGGTGCTGAGTTATCTGCGGGGTAATGGCTGATTATGACGCGTGGCAGTGAAAGCCGCAAGGAAGCTGTCTCGCCGATGCCGCCTTATCTTTGCACGATAGCCAGCTGTTTGTGACGGAATGTTGTTAACACAAGGTGTAGGCGCCTTGACCCTGAATGTTTGCTTAGGGCATTAAGGTTTTCAGGTAAGTCCCCCTTCCTCTCCCTCTTCTTATTCTTTATTTCATAGGTCCTCATGGTTGTATGGCAGCGAAGCATCAGTTCAAATGGCTGATGTACTGCTGTTGATGATGATGATGATGATGATGTGGTACTCGACGTGATGCAATCTTTCTTGGAGTCCATTTAGCTAGTACCAACCGACTTATGAAGCTCCCAACCTTATTTACCTCTCGTGCATGTAATTCACTGTCCTCGAATGAATCACTACCTGCTGTCAATTTGACTTACCCTTGACACCGTAGTTCTCCACTTCCGAATCGAACACAATTTATTGTGGCACTGCATTCCGATTATACTCCGCAGCTGGCTCTACAATAATATTCTGCTGATGCTGAAAACTCTAAACCTAACCTTTATTTCTCCTCCACTTAATCAACGACTGCTATGCATTCAACGTCCACCCACCTTTCGATCACGAGCGGCCACTACTTCATATTTTAATCCGGCTCTTTTCCTTCTAATGAGATACTACCAACTGACGTAGGATGCTTCCACCCTTATTTACTTCTCAAGCGTGTGATTCACCGCCCTCTTGCTGTGCCCCCTTTCTCTCGTTTCCTCGGATGCATCACTGTTATCTGTTGTCCATTTAACTTGCCTATGACCCCGCCGCTCTCCACTCCTGAGTAGCATTTAACCTGTTGAGGTGCTGTGGTCCCATTATATTCTACAGCCCCAAGTTCATTCCTCGGCTGAATTTGCAACAATATCCTCATTGCAGCTGCGGCACTTATCCCATCCCTTATCCCTCCTCCATCGAACCATGGCTGCTATGCAGTCCAGGTCCTGAACCTATTCATTTATGCTTTCGTTTTCCCCTTCTTAGTCCTATTTCCATTAGACTGCTTACCATAACTCTGCCTGACCCAGTATCGTCTGCGTGCCGCTTCTTATTCTGACATCTAGCGAAATCGTTCGGTCGCTATCAACTCATGTTCGTTTCGCCTTCAGGAAAGTCGGAAAATGACGAGTATATGAGCGAGGTAGACGTTTATTGTCGGTACGCACAATCCCGCTAGCTAAAGGCACCGTAATAAGGTTCTAGCTGAGGGAAAGGCATAGTCGCCAGCTGAGACGCAGCGAGCACTCTTTTAGGCGGGAAAGCCGGAAGCGCACGAAATTCGATTCGTCTGGTTGACTCGAACACACGTGGTCATCGTTCGAACAGACAAGCTCACTACGTCTGTGTACCAAGTGAAATTATATTTTTTATAATATTTTACACATCGTACCCAAACAAACAAAGGAATTTCCGGGTGACTTCACCTTTACCATTCGGTCAGGTGCTGCTTGTTGTCTGAGCTATAACAAGTTGCGCGTTAAGACGTGACAGTCTTATTATGGATCCGAGGGCCCCAAATAGCTTTTCTGCGTTTTCAGACATGGATTTGCTAACGAAACTTAAACAATACTCTCCGAATGTAAGTCGGAACTAGAAGACTAACACGTTTCAAAGCAAGGTAGGGGAGGGCTAAGACTTAAGGTATCAAAATGGGAAGGATAAAGTGAAGCTGGAACTGAATGAAACCGTGAACCAGCATATGCAGACAAGAATTCCTGCTTAAGAATATTGTCTCTTCCGTCTACTCCACTCGATTCGGCGGATAGTGTGCTATTATTTATTCCTTACGATGGTCATAACTTTAAAAGTTGAGGTAGATTTCATTGCATTTCTTTGGCAATTCACTAGCGGATTGCCCAGGCCTAGACATGAAAACCTAGTTTTCAATTAACAGCTTTGGTTCGAAAGCTTAGTTGCCATGCAGTGGGAGTTTGGCAATGGACTGCAGGTATTCCATTCTAAGAATTGCGAAGCAACCTTCCATCCCACAACTTGGAGGACCATGAAACTGCGTTTACTTAACGTACGATTGCTGCCCAGTCTGGTAAGCGTGCCTTTGAAAGTGAACAAAGCAACACTCAGCACAGTGAGTATTGAGGCACATAAACCCCGCCATGTTAATACCCAGTCTTATGATAATTCAACTTAAGTATCTAATGCTCACGAAGATTGTGAAAATTAGTGTTAAGTGTGGTACAGTGCAAATTCCCGTCCAAATTCCGCTTGACTGTTGTAATCCATGCATACCAAGTTTGCTCTCAAAACACCACAAAGTGCAGTTCCGTGTCACTGCAACAGACATTAATTATGCTGATCTATTGTCCTATACCGATGGCATCTACCAGCCATGAATTTCTTCACCTGTATTGTGCATGTGGCGGTGATATCACAATCTACTACCTCAGCTACGGTTTAAGTACTCAATATTTGTTTCATGGTACCTTACTATTTACAACCAGATAGTGTATCCTAATCCATACACCAATTAAACGCCCCATGGATGTGACAGTGAAGTCGTAAACTGCTTCTCTTACTCAGTTTCCTTATCTGGTTGTCGTCATTACGTATCTTCCTAGTGTACCCAGCTCAGGTTTATTTGTTTTGCTAAACTGTTTACTTCCGCTTCTTGTGCTTCTTCACCCTGATGTTCCTATCATTGGCCAGTAACCGAAGACATGAGGCGTCTACGCCGTAAGCCAGAGGTCACAAGTTCGAATCTGCATAAATGTAGACGACCTCAGAGTACCATTAGTTTACGCATGCCTGGTGGCGGTCGCGTTTTAGCGAAGCTTCGTTGCAGAGCACAGGCGCACAACTGATACCTTTTTAGTTCGAATTACAAAACTTGTTGTGTGCCTTTTGCCTCATCTACTTTAATTTTGTATGAGTTTTTGGTAATGTTAAATTGTGTTTTTCTGCTAAGGTATGAAGAGGAGATCCGGTTACTGGAAATGGAACGGGGTATTGATGTGGAGTTTATCAACCCCATTCCGGGACACTGTCTGAAGTCTCATCACTGGCCCAAAGTTTACGCTGCGGATGCCACCCACGACCACTCGGATGGCGAGAGCGTAAAAGTGTTTATCAACGTTTGCAAATCTGATAAAGTTGAATGCCCTATCATAAAGTCCGCCGTAGATAGCAATGGGGAGAAGGTCTCTGGTGGCTGCTTCTGGAGGTTGCCACACTGTCTTTCGCCTCCTCGAGAAGATTTTGACAAGAAGAAAAGGCGAGTCATGGTGAGAATTCCCTTCTCCTTCATCTTCATATAGTTTTTTAACCTATTTTGTACATCGTCGTTCAGAGTCACGCATGGCATGTCTCTAGTGCTGTATCATGAAGTCGCGCAGCTATCTGCGTGGCACTTAAGGTACCATGACAGTTTGCTCCTATCCGATCTGTCAAGCTGTGCCATATGGCGCTCGCTGTTGTTGTGTGGCGCCTCGGATAATGGTCGGTAGTGGTGACACGTAAGAGACGTGCCGAATATGAAACATTAGTGAACATGGAGGCAGTTGAACCCAACCTACATTGAACAGGAGAGCGAATCAGCAAGGACAAGAAACGTGTAGCGCGGAACTCACCAGAAAAAAGGTACCAACGATGTACACACAGTTAAGGAAGTGGATAGTCAGAGGGCAAAATATTTAATGTGTCTTTCTTCAGGTTCACTTCAAAGGCCCCCCTTTAGAATGCTGACAAATGGAAGCCTTCAATAGAGCTGTAAGGGGAAAAGAGAAGTAAAGTGGGGGCTGTACTCGAGATTCAATAATGGGGTGTATTGCAGAGTTCACTGGTTCCAAGCTCATTTGGTATTGACGTGTCGAGTGGAATGCATCATCGGTGGAACGTCGGGGCGGGCTCGTCGGATTGCAAGCAAATTGCCTAGTCCAGAAAAAAGTCAGACAAACTATGTCCTCTGCTGCAGGCCCAACGGTGCGCTTGGGAGGTGTCACTCTGCCCACTGCACCCCGGTCCACGATGAAAACAGTCATCGTGCCACGAAGAAATCCGGGTGTCTTTGTCAACATCACGTAGCCAGGCGTTTGAGGACCAGTCCGGTTGTAGCTATCCGTGTTCAAGGGAACCTGGTTGTCGCTTGGGCCAGGGAGGAGCCTTGAGCCGATTGGCGGGTAAATCGATGCTCGGCTGTTCTGAAATTCAGAACTCGTTGGGGATAGGTCAGGGGTGTAGCCTGCCGCCGAAGAGTAAACATGGCATACAGGACGAAAGCAAATACGCCATTTTGGGTTTTAAAAATGTTTTGGACTTTTTGTCGGTTTTGCAAAACGTTTGTGGCCGAAATCCACGATTACGGGAAAACGTCAGGACACGCACCTTAACGGAAGTAACAAATTTTCACCTAATCTGCAAAACGGACCGGATCTTTGACCTGTCTGCTGCTTTGGTGAGTTGCCGGGGGTCGAGACGAGACAAGCGGAGGGTCTAGAGGAACAGAGGGTTTTGGGTTAACTGTTGCTCGGGAAGTCACCGCAAGTGCGGGTTCTTGTGTGATTGCATCAAAATGGGTTAGAGGTGGTTCGTCAAAGAAGGCGGTCGATGGACAGGGTTATTCGTTGACTTATCTAGTCCAACGTTTTATGCTTCGGAATTTGTTGCAGAACTCTGTAAGGGCCTGTGTAGGGAGGCCGTAGAGGGCACCGCGTTGCGTCAGTGCGGACGAAGACGTAATTGCAGGTATGAGAATGTTGTACATTTACACATCTCTAGTCTGCTGACGAACAGAAGCCGGGCATAGTGAACGCATGCGTTGTGCTAGGAAGGACGGGGCGTTGGACAGGGGCATACGACGATGTGGGAGCTGAAATGAATTTTTCTAGTAGCTAGAGTTGCGCCACAGACCAGCTCTGCTGATGCGCATTGCAGCTCAGCCTTGATGCTACTTCGTCGCAGTGACACTAGACCTTATCGTAATGCAACAGTTTGCGTACCTCTTGGACCCGTTGAGCTATACTGGGTGGTGCCTCCGGGCTCCTTGAGAGGTACTCCTACCTGATTGGTCAATGGTGAGAGATCAGACAAACTCAGTCTCCTGGCCCTGCAAGTTGGGAGTTTGAAATGGAATGGTGTCCATATCTGTAAAACTAAGTCATTGCCACTCTCGCTACCTTGCGGGCAGGCTTTTAATCCAAAGGCTTTGGTTGAGGACCCTACTCGTACCCCTTTCTTGTTCTGGACGCCTTGGCAGTATCACAGCCCATATACAAATATGACTTTTTCTTCAATCAGAAACTCCATCCTACATCGGCCGTCTTGCAGCTCATCAAGGGTCGCCTTATCTGCTGCATACAGCAGGTCGGATAAGCGAAAACATACCACTGCTGGCGCCTCCCTTCTTTCTTTTCCATCTTTTTCTCCTACTCCCATTTTGACCCCCATTACCAACCTTCCTTCTATAGTTCTCAGCTTAATTAACAGCAACCGAAGTGCCACTGAAGTATAACCATCTGCTAACCACCTTCCCACAACATTCCTCGAATGCCTATCGGCAACAGCCCCTTCTAAGGCCACGTTGTCCCGTTTCCACACTCTAAGACAAGTAAGTCAACAGTCTGCGCTCGCACTCACCTTGGATACCATGGGTACTGATGTGTGTTGTGTCTCCGAACCTAGGATCAATGACCCTAATGGGGTTGTGGAATTAACTGCGCCTGGTTTGTCGTCTCGTTATTGGTTGCACGTATCCTGAGGCGCCGATGCAGCACTCACGGGTCAAGCTGGTGTAGTTATCATTCTAAGCTCCAAGGCTGAGCCATCGTTGGTTGATTAACAAGCAAGGTCAACAAGCAAGGTAATATCGTCCGCAAAATCAAGTTCAACTAGCTTCACCAATCAGCACCTAAACGCCTGCATCGTGAGGTTCCGCAACTGAACACTCCATGATGGAATCCACGACGAAGTTGAACGCAAATTGGGAAATTTGACAACCCTGACGAACGTCACTTGTTGTCCGAAAGACATTCGACAGGACACCATAGACCCTGAGGCCGGGCACGTAAGCTCTTCACATATTCGTGGGAACACTTTTCCGCACAAGTATTTTGAACAGAGTGGATCCATCGACTGGGTCGAACGCACACTTGAAGTTGAGGAACATAGCTATTTTCGGTCTGCTTTATGTCTTGCGCTGCCATAGGGTAAATATATGGTCTATACAGCTCTGTCGTGGTCGGAAGACTGCCCGCTCTTCCGCAATGAGGCGACGAACAACAATTAAGGTCAGCAATTTTGTCATCCATGGCGTTAGGCTAATACCCCTATGGTTAGCACAGTCGGTGCGGCTGCCCTACTTGTTTCTCACCCCTATAATTGATTCACTCTAGTTAGATTGGATGGTGTCTGCGTTCCAGACATGTTCGAACAGGGAGGTCCGTATTTGCAGAGGAAGCCATCTCCATCTTTAAATAGTGCAGGTGGGAGGGAATCTGGGCCACGTGCACGGAAACGATTAAGAGCTGCGATTGCGTTTTGGACCTCAGCTTACGATGGAGCCTGTAAACTAACTATTCATGGCTCAACCTGCAACACCTGAGTAGGAAGAGGCAAAGAAGCAGCGGGCCATCTGAACTACTCTCGAAAGTGTTCCGGCGAACGAGCCATATGGCACACCTTATTGTTAATCAGGGCACCCGCGCTGTCTCTGATTGTCTCACGGATGCCCGGTCTTCTGGGACTAGTGGTGCGGAAGAGCTTGCAATAATTGCCTACTGATGCCATCTCCTACATTTCCTGAGCCATACTAGTCCACCAGACTTCTTTGTCATCACACTGGCTCTGCTTTAGTTCGCGCCTGATAGTCCGTCTGGTCACATTGTGCTCAGAGCCAGCCGGGAGTTTTCTTCCGGATTCCATCAGGTTCACCCACCAACTTATCGCATATCCAGTAACTGATTCGAAGACGATTGATAGTGCCGCAAGCGGAGGCTCCTGCATGGTGCACGTCGGCTGATATCCTGTTCCCTCGACGATCTGTGTCATTGGGACGAACGAAGTTCGATACGCACTGCATCCTGGTAGGCTTGCCTGATCGAAGGACAATTTCTCACTTGTCATTCGAAGGACGCGCTTGGTACGCATCCCGGTAAAGTTCATCGAAAAACGGCATAGAACCAAAGCATGGTCAGAGTCGACGCAAGCATTCCAGAAGGAGCGACAGTGCAGAATGGAATCACGCCACTTGTGACTTATGGCCATGTGATCAATTTGGGTCCATCGCTGACCAGCCACAGGATGACGCCATTGGCACCTCGTCGCCCACTGTGTCTAAAAGCGGTACTGCTAAGAAACAGCTGATGCTCCACACAGCTGTAACAGACGCTCGCCGTTGTCCGTTCTATCTGAGTTAAATCCATAGTTAACATCTAGCTGAGCATCTGAAGAACAGACGATTTACTTGCGCATTCGTAGCGTCTGCAAAAATTACGATATCTGAACTGGTAACACTACCTATTAGCTTGTTCAATTCGTAGTAGAAGGCGTGTTTCGCAGCATCAGAGCTGCAATCGGTGGGGGCATAAGCGTAAACCACAAACAAACAGCGTCTATTGCTACTTCGTGAAGTAACCTTACTTGATCAAGTCAAGCGGACCGCACACAAAGCGCTGTGAACCGGAATCCAATTAACCACATGACTCTTCCTTGGAGCTGAGAACAATGCCCTCCCAAGCCTGGCCATTGGTTGCCGCATCGGATTCTTCGGATGCGTACAAGCGATAGAGGGAGGACAAACCGGGCGCAGTTAATTCAACAAACCCGTGAAGATCTTTGATTCTAGTTTTGGATAGGCAACACACGTAAATACCCATGCTGTCCAGTGTGTGTGCGTGGGCAGCTTGTTGATCTACTTGTCTTAGAGTGCGAACGTTGAACGCCATCAGGTAAACGGATCAGAGTGGCCTTATATAGAGCTGTTGGCGGTTGGTATCCAGTGAGTGGTACGGGAAGAGAGCTGTGGATGGTAAAACTGGAGTGGCGCATCGACTGCTGTCAATTAAACTGGGAATTATGAAAGGAAAGTTAGTAAAGTGGGTTAGGAGGGGAGTGATAGAAGCAGGTGGAAAGAAAAGAAAGGCGGCGCCAGCAGTCATATGTTTTCGCTTATCTGCCCTACTGTATGCAGCAAATTAAGCGACCCTTTAGTAGCTGCGCGACGGCCGATGCAGGATATGTTTGAAATTTGAAGAAATAGTCATGGTTGCATGTAGGCTGAGATACTATCAGGGCGTCCAGAACGATTAGGGTCCTCAACCCAAGGTTGCTTCGTATGGGCAGGATTCGGTTTTACATAAAAGGACACTATCCCATTTAAAACCCGCAACCTGGGGGACAATGAGACTGTGTTCGTCTGACCTCTAACCATTGATCAACCTGGTACGAGTAACTCTCAAAGAGCCCAAAGGACCCACCAAGCATAGCTCAATGGGTCGTCGAGGTACGCAAGTTGTCGGACCACGTTAAAGTCTAGCCTCCTTGCCAGGATCATACCAAATGAGTGAAAACAAGTATTCCAGAGGACGTAAAACTAACAAATATTTCTTTACTTTGGAAAACAATTTGAGCCAAGGTTATGCAGCCGATGCATCGAGTCGTTTATGGATCACTTGCGTCCATCACAAGGCGCACGTACCTACCTACCTAGTGGCTAAGGGAGCTGAACTACCAATCAGAGCAGCTGACTTAGCTGTTATAAGACGTGAACATTCCCGCGTTGACCTATAAATGTCCATTCGTTTTCGGTAGTTGTTTTGCAACGCACTTTTGCTTCTAGCCATTGATTCATGCGTTTGGCTGGGATTCGGAGCTAGCAGAGGATGTGGTCGCATAGCAAGAGGCAAATCTAACAAATGTCGATGGAGAAAACTAATAATGCACTGAACTTTACTGTAGTTACATTTCAAATGCTGCTACGGCAACCGTAAGCACAAATTAAGACAAATGAAGCTTATGGAAGCTTTGACGCCATGCCTCCGTCGTCTGAAACAGCTTCACTGGACACTCAGGTAAGTCCTGTTGATATATCAAATTCAGTTCTTCCGGATGTACTTTTGATGGGTGCTTCAGACACTGTAAGGATATGTTCAGAACAGATTTCAGCCGTCAGGACGACTCTTGCTAAATGCGACTGCTGTTCCGCAAACTTGGCATAAATGAATATTCAAGGTTCCTTGATCCCACACTACATAAATTACCAAAAATTCTTAGACTTGACAAACCTTTGTCGCAAGTTAGCGAGATTTTTGGTTTGTCGTCATGATTTTAACATTCGCTATTAGTGTCAGGACCCTGGTAGACAGTCAGCCGTGAATGTGTGCACTTCAAGTTCCACTCTCTGACAGATAACCAGTTCAAGTGTCTCATCTTTATCCGTCCCAGCAAGTTTCCGAAACCCTCACAAGACTACTCTCGATGCTCGACTAAAACCCGGACAGCAAGCTGAATTCCCTTACTGCGAAACATGGCACTGCCATGGGCTGGAAGGATTCACCCGCACAGCCGCTAAATAGCCATGCTGCGATGAGGACATAGTGAAACAAACTTCTCAAGTCCATTCGCATGTAACGGAACTGGTCGCCTGCTGCCTGCCGGTTATGCGGGAAGTGGAATTTTCCCCGATTCGACCCATTCATGAACCACATTTGCTAAGTGCTATAAGCGGGGCCTTAAGGACGAATTTTGCAGGCAATCACAACCGTTCACTTCGGAGAAGAGTGTCAAACATGCTGTTGCAGACTACTTGTCAGTCGTTTTCGCCTTTCAGAGAGGGAGTTCAGACCCCGAATATCTTTATCACCATACATATCATATGTCCTCCGTTATAATCATCGTTTCAAGAGCACATGGAAGCACACAAAGAGGCCGGAAGTTGCTACTTCTTACAGTCGTTCACAACTCATCTCGCGTAGTGCTTAATCTGGTTGGTGAAACGACATACAAAACCTCAATTAATGGGGTTGGAAAATATTGCAAGAGGCTACCTGCTGGCCCAATAAAACCTGACGTGCGACTGGATCGAAAGGCGGGGACTCTTTGATGTTTCACTGACAGATCTTTCATCGAATCAGAGCATTTCCAGATCATCCAGCGAAGTCAGTCTAAGGCTTATCACGGTCCCTGAAGCGGTGTTTCGTTGTGTCTTTGCCCAGGATCCAAGCCAGCGTTCACGACCAAAAGACCGGTACCATCTGCAATCATAACAATAGTTGATCAAGAACTCGACTAGATTGGCGGCATCTGATTCCAGTTTTCTCTGTTACTGCAGCCTCCGTAGGACAGCCACGTGACGCTTGCGCCTACTGAGATGCCACAGGTAGCTTGTGCTGCACCACCCACAACTCCATCCGCACACCCCACATCCAGTATAAACCCAAAGAAATGAGACCGAGAGGGATGTGGATGGGAGCCGCGTTTCATCAGCGGAGTCGGGCCGCACTCCTTCAACATGCTTTGCGCGCAGGCATACAATTGCTTTGGTAGGCAATCGCACGGGAGGTGGCGGTTGTGCTTCGGAGATTTGCTTGAGGACCTTCACCCGAAGCCTTTGTCTCAATAGCCTGACCCACAAGGCAGTGAGGGATTCGGAGGTTTGCTTGAGGGAATGCGCCCGGAGCCTTTGGCTCAAAAGCCTGACCCACAAGGCAGTGGGAAGCAGATCCAGCTAGGGAATGTAATTGCAGATACAGGTTGGGATCTGCTTGACGGCCGTCACACGCGGCCTTTGAGGTACTGGAACGATTCATATATTTTTGCGACCGTAGTAGGATACGCACCTGCGACCACGACCAGACGCAGGTGAGTTTTGGCAGGTTCGCACCCATTTGACCAGTGGCTGTCTGGCTTGAGGCGGGCAGTAGCAAACCATTGAGCACCCGCAGCTGCCATCCCACCATCAGAGACATTGCGTGGCGCTCGTGCTCTGCGCCAATTGAGCCAATTGAGTAGACCTGTTGTCTCCCATGACTAGGTTTTACGGGAAGAGGGCCATCGACCACTTCCTAACCTCCGACGTGGATGCACTAGGATGCAGGCAGGGCAGGGTCCTCATCCAGCCCTCCATTAAATGTACACCCGAAAGGCAGCGGGTCTAGCACATGGTCAGTTCACTAACTCATGTGGATTGGTGCTCTGGATCTTAGCAGGAAGAAATGCATAGCCCAACCCCCACCCAGTGGTCACCACGAGGAGGCGTCCATGACATGAGGCAGTGTCACAACAGTAGCAGCAGTATTAGGCCACCTTTCGGGATCTAGCCATCACCAGTCTCTGCGCACCATAGGATCTCCCGCCTATATATATATATATATATATATATATATATATATATATATATATATATATATATATATATATATATATATATATATATATAGGAGAGCCTGTGGTGCGCTGGGGCTGGTGGTGGCTAGATCCTGACATGTATATGCATAATCTACAACTGATGCACTGGTTTCTGATAATTGGAATTCGTTTCCATATTATCGATCACGTTTTCGTGTTAAGTTTTGCGGTTCAACTCTCGAGTGCAAGTGTCCCGAGGCACTGCTATTTTCCTATACTTTTCAAAAACCTTATTGTCAAAATCCTGGTCCATTTCTTTTTATTTTTGCTTTCAATATTTATAGACTTGAGTTATATCGCTTTTTCTTATACATGTATCTCTTTAAATGCTGTCCTATTTTACCAATAGTGTTAATGCCATTCTTCACTCTGGAGGTCATATTACCAGATTGCTTCACTTAAAGTGATTCTAAATATGTGCCCATTTTTTCGTTTAGATTTACGACGTTGCGTTTCATTCGAAAGCATTCGATCTCGCTTTTACTCGTTCTACCCTTCGACGCCTGTTGGATTACACCGCTGTCGATGGCGTTAGACGTCAGTTCAATCTGTGTCTGGGCAAGACCGCTCAGCAAGCCGTTTATTTGGCCCAATTGCTTGGACCCACTGAACATCCTACAGAGAGCAGTAATGCCTTTGCTTCACCAGTCTGCGTACCACAATCTCCGATGCATGAGGAAGCTTTATTAAAAGCCGTGCGCACCCTAAAAGGGACCGCCTATAAGGGCATTGCCCGACCTACTGTCATCCGCCGGCGCCGACCGGATTATGCATCACGTCAAGCTGAGCTCGACAGGCGAATTTCCGAAGATATGCAGAATTGCTCCGACGCCAGCCAGCGGGAAGCGCTAAAAATGTTGGCCACATACCCCTGCGTTTCTTCAGAGCGAGCTCCAAACAGAAGTCAGTGATGCTATATTATTCTTTACAACATCGCCTTCAATCATTGGTTCTCTCACCTTCAATCAAATTTTTACCTACACACCTCCCCGGTTTTATCCCTCAGTCGAACCGATAGCTTACATTTGAACTTTTAGAACTCCAAAGGAAGCAGACTGATGTGACCTGTCGTTGTTTTATCCAGCTCTTCGTCCCTTTATCAGAAGCTTGCTTATCAGATCTTGGATTCCCGCATTGCTGTTGGTTTGTCCCGTTAGTTCTCTTGGGACCAGATGTTTTGAGCTGATGAATTGGCTGGATCTAAAGTTTCGTCTGTTACGCTACCTTTGCTGTTAGTGTTATTTCCCAGATGAGCATTTAGAGCGCCGCACGTTGTGGGATGATGTTGTCAGTTTATTCATCCTGTTTAATCACTTTACTCGTAATCAGTATTAGTTTCAAAAAGACACGGCTATGTGATGATATCGCTTGATGGTCGATTGGTGCGCATCCCCAGTTACTTCTACACTCAAAGCTGTGGTCGCTGTCGATCATTAAGAATTCTTTTAAGTGGCTTGAGAATTTATGGATTTTACTCGTGACGACTGTGAATGGTCAGCGTTAACCTGACGACCGTTACTCAATAACTGCCTGTCGATTGTTGACTCCGCCTTCCTTCTCCATTCACCTGTTTCAGCTATCGAATCTTCTACTTGAATAGCATGGTGAAATGACAAATATCCATCACTTTGCACAGCTAATTTAGATCTATTTGTTGGTTTATACACCCAGATTTCCATCAATGCACCATGTTGGTGTCTTCGCAGGCACGGAATAATCTGTGCAGACAGTGTGACGTGCGTCGACGCCGGCTTTTTGGCAACGGTAGTTCAGCTGCATTGTATAACTTTTCCGATAGTACGCTTGTTCTTTTCAAACTTAATTTCACAGTGTGTTCATTTTTTGAACAGAAATTCAAAAAATCCCTTCTTTTTCGGGCCGTTGTCATTCCATCTCTTTCCTTCCTGTCATTAGAACATCTTATGCGTTGCAACGGACAACCGTTGGACTGTTGCATGTCGAATACCTGTTTTTTTTAATCTCCAGCGTGACTGGGGTACGACTCATGTGAGCTCGATGGAAACATCTGGACTACACAGCATACTTTTTGTGTCGGATGGGAGATCTTTTAGCGTAGAGATTGATCTTATCAAGTCGCCTTCCTGTTGACTTATATTTTGATCGAACCATCCAACTGTTGCGTGAGCAGTATTTGTACACATAGGAAACAATTTTATTCCTCAATTTCGCGTCACAGTAAGGCTTAACGCGCTCTATTGAGTGTCAATTGTTCTCATCATTAGCAGTATGTCGTTGACTTGACGAAACCATCTCTTTTCTCTTCATTCGTACCCATTAATACTTCAACAAACAACGGACCCATTGACCTACGCATCATTGCTCTATCTGTTTGCTGCTGCTGTGCTTCTTCTTGAAAGTATCTTGTGTTCACATAATGAGTTTGGTCTCCAATCTTTCCTTGTAGAGCTATAGTTGGTCATCTTCCCAGGTCAACTCACAAGCCTAGTCAACACTCGTCCAGCAAAATGTTGGTGGATGTAGCTTGCATCTCAAGTGCACATATCTGCCTTCGGATGGAGATTATACTTGCCAATTAAGGAATTGCTTCCAATGTATACGATAATGCCTGTTATCTGGTGAACTTTCTCACAGGTTCAGACACACAGTTGAGCCATTTAGCCATGTTGTCATGGTACAATGAATTCGCTGTCCACATGAGATGGTGATTGGTCTTCCGAGTCGTGCAATTTTGTTGCGTATATTTCGCCACCAATCGAGTTGACATCTTCATTGAATAGTAGCAATAGTTTGATAGTAAATGTTGAGCCTCGAACAAATCCGGAGATGTACTCTGTCTACTACTGGGATGGCTTTCTTACATATTTCAGGCACGTTTCATCGATATTGCCTATCTGTGGTACTCAAGAATACCCGAGCGATTTATACAGGCGTGTATGTAACTAGTTTCGACGTTGTGTGGCGGCTATAGCTATTCCATGGGTGCACTAGCAGTTGCACAAGTTACTCTATTGCGGTTCTACCGTTACAAGTTACCGTTTCAAATCTGTGTAATAATTTATCAGTCGTTGGTATACAGAATCGAGGTCGATGCGTTGGTTCATAGCAATCTTTATCGAGTGTCAAATCTTGGGGACTTATCTTTTTCTCGCTTCTCTGTGTATCAGCATCTCTGTCTTAGCCCAAAATTGTATCCTTCTTTCTCGACGTGCACCGAGATTAAAAAGGATACGCAGCGGTTTTTTGTGCTTCTGTATTCTGGTAGGCACTTTTCTCTTTATTTGGCCCACACATTTTTTGATAGCTTTGGCACTGTGTCTTTTGTACGACATACCATAATTCACATGCTTCTGTTTTATCTTTCGGTTCGTACATGGAGCTCTTCAGCGTGATTGTTAGCATCGTAGCCACATCGCCTGATGGTGCTGGGGCGACAATCAGGAGCATCACAGATTCTCTCATTCCCATAAGCAACACCGTCCGGTTTGCTGGGTGGAGCACTTTCATGAACATTTTAGATAGCCTGGTGCTACGGGACCACTTCTTGTTCAGTTAGCTCGCTGATCCATGGCGGATTAGTTGGAGATTTTTCTCTTGATTCGGAGCGTACTCAGAATTGTCATCATTTTTACTCTACGGGTCAGGATTCTGTCGCATTTGCGCCATTTGTCCACTGTGGTTAGGTCCTCTGTGGAAGATTAACCCACAGGTTCAAAGAAGTATAGAAGTGAGACATCATCCTATCTAACTGAGGTGAATCTATCATGATTGTACTATTCACAATCGGCGGTTGCAGCGGCAATCTGTCAGGCAGTAATAAAGATCCTAGACACAATTCTTTCCGTCACCTTACTGCGTAACAGGCATCCCAGATGAAGAGAGAGCAAGCCAGTTTCCCCTTGGTCCTGGGCAGCAGACGGTGTAAACATCGATCTTACTTTCTAGGCCGTATCTTCTCTGGTTGATTGGATTCACTTGAATAGATGTTTATGCGTGCCTCATTTGACAATGGCAATTAGATTTTGTGCATAGAGCAGCACTGAATACTGTTCGTGGTTGCCACCTATGTTCCAATCGTCTTCTGCCATGATATTTCCAAGCTTGCTCTCTGCAATGAACCTAGCACACCATTTCGCAGTTTATCCTGTTTAACTCATTTTGCTTGCAGGAGTTATGAGCGAGCAACTAGCCGTCTACACTCCTCCGGAACTCAGTTGGGTAGAATTTTTGAGCCTAATTCACATGCACGATCCACTTAGAGTCCTCAGCTAGTACTTTCCTCTTTTCACTGTTCACTCTTTTCACAATTTTCTCCTTTTGTGACAAGGATTAACTTGCTCCGTTTGTTTGTCTTTGTGATGTCACCATTTCATATTGTTACCTACTGCTAGCATACGGAGTATTCTGAGTTGACATATTTGTTGTTCGCTAGTTGGACTTATCACCACCTTTTTTGCCAATTTTAGGAATGCCACCATACTACTGAGTCTCATAAGAATGCAGCTGACTGGTTGTCTTCAATTTCCAGCTTATTGTAACTGGGCTATATTGCTGGTCCGGCGCACTCTATGCAACGCAGGCAATAAATGTGGCCTTTTTCAGTTTTCTGCATAGCTTAGGCTGCGCCGGGACTTGTAACAGCGCTTAATGCGAACTCTGATATGTCTACCTATAGCAACAAATAATGGAATTTTGCCAGAATACATGTTGGTCTTGTGATGCTCCCATATTGACAGATAACTGTTTTTTAAAATAGTTTTCGCCCTCGAAACTTGTTATCTGACTGCGAAACTTACCACTGGGATACCTCAAAATACACCTCAATGTTTTGGCTATTAACGTGCAACCGAGCGGTGTCGTTTCTTACACAATTTTGCGATTTTTCTACCTTCCGCATTATTACCACCATCTGTTTGAGTGCAATCATGCTGTCTGTTTCTTCCATTCCATTGCTCAGCATCTCGGTAGATAACAGCATGGACACGTTTGGTCACTTTTTTGCTCAGCACGTATTGGGTTTTGTTTTCTCTGACAGTTCTCCCTACGGGCAATGCCCATTAATGCCCCGAAAATACCGCGATAATAATGGAAACGGCTTTGATTTTATTGACGTACAACCGATCTAGAAATTCCTGTTGGTTGACATCGGCTTAATCTTTACCGATTAGCTTTGAATTTGGTTTATATGGAGCTCATTGCGAATATAAATGTGACGAGCAAATGAACTTTATTGTGCTCATTTTGGTTGTGTTGCATGGAAGAACCGGTTCAATTATATGTTGCAGCGGCCCTGCTGCTGTTCACAATGAGTAGCCATTAGATTTCCATACGCTCATGTCGATCTCACTTAAAATGTCGACGTTAACTCTGAGCCGCTTATTTTTTTCGTTGTGGCTGTCGTGATGCACTTCATATCGTCAATGTTTTACGGTCTTACTCTGGAAATCGCATATATGTTTGGTAATGCATGTTTATGTAATGTACTTTCACTTGCGGGTAGTCAAACCTATTATTCTATGGTCAACGTTCTCCGTTTGTTCCTTTTTATTTTATCATCCCATTATATTCCAAGGCTTGTCATTTTTATGTTAGTTCACTGCTTTTCACCTAAGGTTCACATCTGTCTTGTTCACTTCCACAGCCACCAAGGATCTTGCTTCCCCCACCGAACCACGTTACACTGTCACCCACTGTTCAGAGTTTGACATGATCAATAGTAGAGACGCTCCTGATGTGAATCCCCTCCGCCCACCGGACAGTTTAAAAATCGCTATCAAGTTGCCTGGTTTAAGTTCTTCTGCCTGTCTGGACCTAGACGTGACCTCTACGCACTTGATGCTCACTGTGAGTCACGTGGTTTTTGATTGTAGCTCCACTTATTACTCGGGTCATTGCTTGCGAAATTGATTCGACCATGCATCTTTCACCTTTTTTACTGGTGTTCAGCGTGATATTTTTTGACGGACTGTCCTTATTTTTTTGATTTGCCCTGGTTGTTGGTTTTGTTTACCTAGTTTCTTTTCACGTGCAGGAAGCTACCCCTGACTCTATGTACAGAGGCTGTACTTTAACATGGTACGACGGTTTGCGTACATTGTAGACCCATTGAGCTATACTGGGCTAGGTCCTCGGACTCCATCTCAGCAACACCTACCAGGTTAACTCTTAGACAAACTCAGTCCGTTGCTCCTCTAGGTTCGGGATTAGAATTGGGATAGCGTTCATTACCGTACAATCGTTGCCACATCCGCTACCTAATGGATAGGCTTTTGAGCCAAATACTTTGGTTAAGTATTCTAATCCTTCTCCTGTCTAAGTCTGGGCGCCCTGGCAACCTCTCAGCCCATGTACAGTCATGACTACTTCTTCAAACTTTAACCATATCATGCATCTGCTTTCGCGCGGCTTCCAAACCGTAGTCTAATCTGCTGCATACAGTAGACCGGATAAGCGAAAACATGCTATTGCTGGCACCTCCCTTCTTTTCTTTCCACCTGTTTCTCTTACCTCCCTCCCAACCTGCATTACTAACCCACCTTCTATAATTCCCAGTTTAATTGACAACAGTTGAAGCGCCACTGCAGTTCCACTACGCATGTATCCTCCCACACCACTCATTGATCGCCAGTCGCCAACAGCTCCTTGTAAGACCACAGTGTCCTGTTTGACTGGCGGCGTTTAATGTTCGCACTCAAAGGCAAATTGGTCACCAATCTGCAAAAGCGCGAAGGCGTCGGTAGTTCGAGGAGGAGCTTGAAACCTCAGCGAAGAAGATTTTTCCTTACGTGAAGCGGCGCCTGAGGCGCGCAATTGACGTAAATGTGTTAGAGGGTACTGACGGACAGCCTCTGACCTCCAACACTGAACGTGCATCCGTACGAGGACCGATGTAGGAGACCAGGGCTTGATACCCTGCCATATCATCGGCTTCGAGTTGAGCTCATAATTACACACCGGATATTGCACCTGGACCACTTCCGTATCTTGTAGCTGCTGTTGCAGGTTCGCGCACCAAGCAGCACACGAGAACACCGGTACAAACTGGTGGTAAAGGATTTGAAGCGTATCCCCCACTCACTATGCTTCGCGCATCGAGTAGCGAAATATTGGAACAAGTCGCCAAAGACAACAGTCGTGGCGAATGCGGTGTCGTATTTAAGGAGATTACTCGACGCCCACTTTGCGGATTACAGGTATTGGGAGCGTATTATGGCGCGTTGATCGGGCGCTATATATACGGTACGAGACTAACGACCAACCATGAGCGTATGGGAGAACACACGGAAATAAGCTAAGGAAAAGATTTATTGAGTGGCAGCAAACCTAGCTAAGGCTACAAATAGAGCACCAGATAAGAGCTAACCAGGGAGAATGTGCATATTTGGGTGTTACTCTTCCCAACACTGGCACTGGAGAATGTAGTTAGTTGAGTGCGTGGACCGGGCGTCGTTCGCAGTCGAGTCGCGCTTGCCAAAGGCGGATATCGGGTTCGCCTTTTAAACAAACGGGAACATCGTTCCAACAGGCAAACCGCCTAATTCCCTAATACATAAGAAAGCTATAATTTTAACATTTTTTCGAATAATTTGCACTGTCATACGGGGGAATCTCCAAGTCACTACAGTATCGCACCCGGATAAGATATAATGTGGTTACAATGTGCTGCCACCGCGCAGGAATCAGCAACGTGATTCCGCGCATGTGCCCGATCCCCCTACGATGGAGCACCACATATTTTTATCTAATTACAGAAAAATAGTAAGGGGAGTTGAATGGTATAAGTAGAAATTCGTCACATTTAGACTCACTCAGACAGCCGCCACACGCCCGGAAAAGCACTGTACGCGCGTGTGGCGGCTGTCTGAGTGAGTCTAGATGTGACGAATTTCTACCTATACCATTCAACTCCCCCTACTACTCTTCTGTAATCTAGTACGCAGACCAAACTGCTTATAATGCCATAAGTTAATTGGCGGCTTAAGTTTGGTAAGCTCGTCGCTTGGTGAGGGGGCTGCCCTGTCCTCTGCACGGCAGTAACGTGTAAGTCAGTGGATAGTGAGCGGCGCCATATCACATCTAGTAACTTATTCACGATGGTCGTTGCCGTCCCCGTAGCTCAGTGGTCTCAACCACGGACTGGCAACAGTCGAGTTGCGGGTTCGAGCCCTACCAGGGGTCCGATGGAATGCGCACTGCTGATGATTCCCGAAAGGATGAAACGCGCGTACAGTGCTTTTCCGGGCGTGTGGCGGTTGTCTGAGTGAGTCTAGCTGTGACAAATTTCTACCTATATTTTTATCTACTTGCGCTCTATTCTCAGTATTCAGTATGCACACGCACTTTGAACTCATTGCGAACTAGCAATATGCAGTTTAACTATATCATGACAAACTGTCCTTTCGATTGACAACGATGAATGATGATGGTGAGCTGAAGGCTGATTAGGATCGTCGCAAGTGCACAGTGATGAACGCGTTTGACACCCACCATACGCCTAAATTATGATGTCTTAACAGTGAATAGATGTCTGAGGTGTAAGTATGATCAAAGAAAGGAAAAAGGTCACGATGGGAACTTTCAGATTGTCCGTATCTCCTTGATCTGACGTCTAACAAGGAGTTTTCGAATCGGATGGGAACGTTGGTTGGTGACAAGGGCCCGTGAGATGAAGAATGCCAGTGACATAGTGAACAGCATGTACCATCCCAGCTCATCCAGAACACGGGTGCGAGATTTCAGTTCAGTTGAACAACTATGATCCGAGCATCGAAGTGCGGTGGATCCAGGTGCCACGACTCACACAGCAAGAAGAACAATGGGAAGATAGGGAGGTGAATGCAAATAGAATGTAGAGAAGACAGAAGCAAGAAGGTGCGTTATACTAACCGAAATAGACCGAGAGTTAACGACCAAATGTAAGAAACCGAATGTAGAACCGCCACTGATTGCGTGGCTGCGCCATGTCTGATCCGGTATCTAACCGCTGGTGTGGACCGTGCCGGGGCCACCACCCACGAAGACGGCACACACCAGCCTGACCAAGTATCTCAGCCAATTATTTCATGCCTATATGTCATGTCGTCGACCGACCAAATCTCGGTTTCCTCCAACTTGGTGCAGCGACGGCATATAATGCACACAGAAGAAGCCGGTCAACCGGCATACAGAAGACATGGCCTAGCCAACCTAAGAGACTAAGCTTCAGCAAACACTCGAGTTAGGCAGCAGAAGACTCCTTGCCAAAAACCAAGTGGCGAACCTTAGCACTGCTCACCGGGGTTTTCACTAGACGTCAGTAATACTCCGCAAGCAACGGCTGTCGAACACGATCGAGCGTTTAATGTCTTCGTCGTGAACTGGCCAAGTCTCTGATCCATACAATACGACGCTATCCGTTATATCCACCTTTCATTGACAGGTTGATACGCGCGTCTCCATAAATTGGTTTGTCGCTGATGGACAGGCGACGCTTGATCCCAGCCGACACCAGATGTAGTGAGGAATGCTGATCCCTGGAACTAGTGTTGAGTAGGAGCTTACAGAAAGACCTTTAGACTTGGTAGTGTGAACATGTTAGATAGCTTGAACTTGCTAATCTCTCTGGTCATACCAGAAAACTGTCCCACCTCATCCGAGTCACCGAAGGCTTCCGATCTGGAGTAAGCGAAACAATCTGCGAAGAGGATGGCTCCTTAATCACTAATCTTCAACGACGGTTGGAGCGATGGGCCGAACAATTTCGCTCGCAGTTTTCCTGGCCGCCAGCTTCATCTGTTTTCCCTGAGACGAGCAATGGTGATGAGTGGACTATCCCAACTGACCCTCCTTCTCACCAGGAAAGCTGGCAGAAACTCTGCTGCCTTTTGTTGAAAACAGAAGTACAGTCAACAAAGAGTCACCAACATCGTTTAGCAAAGATGGGTGAAGGTCGTCAAGTCCAGGATCCTTGTTGCGTTTTAATACGACGAGCTCATGTCGAATCTCTTCCAAAGTGGGTGTGACATCTACTTCTCATGCCGGCTCAAGTGATTCGGCAAGCGGCAGCGTCGCAGCAGGACTGTTGAACTGCTGCTCAAAATGTCACGGCCAACGGGCTAATGGAATAGAATAGAATATATCAACAGTCCATCTTTCTCAGCTATTGTCTCGCTGATTGCTTTCTCGTACAGGCGTTCTGAATGAGCTGGAATAGCCCCCGGCTGTTTTCAATAGCACTGGCTTTCTCTCATGGGCTTTTGCAACACACCAAAGTTCCCAGTCAACTCGAAGACTCCTTATCAAACGTGGTTTCAGGGAGTTGCGGATAAGCTAAAATTCATTGCCTAACGGAACCTGTTAACGCACTTTGATCAAACTGATCAATGCTTCAAGTCAGGTGCACAGCAAACGTCAAAGGCATTCTTCATGAAACAATTGAGATGATCCCAGTCAGGGTTCGGTTCACCAACCTCATTAATCACTAACAATTGGTAGATCAGTTCGTTACGATATAATAATAATAAATAATAATAAATACGAATATATGTATATTGCTCTTGAGGAGAAAAACTGTGTCTGTAGCGGCGCAGATCAAGTTGTACAGAAGTGTCCATGCTCTTGCATGGGTGACATGCATTAACATTCTGGCAGATGGTTGAGGCCAAAGCCTAGTTATGAAAACATTGGTGTTCAGATGTTTTTGGGCCCCACTTGAAATAGCTCATCGAGGGATTTTTCCCATGTGAACATAGTGATTATGGTATTTAGATCAAAATAACTGGATAGTCTGCTTCTAATTGTTGCCACATTGTCACATGAACTGGGTGTTAATGGTAGTTTATTCCACAGACAGCTATATCTGACCAGGAAGAAATTAGAGCGATGTTCGTTATAGCCGTTGGTATATTCAGTGTAAAACCTTTGTGATGAAGCGCTAGAGTTGAGAAAGGTTGGAAATTGATTGTCGGCAGGTCGAAATAGAACCTTTTGTGCAGCACGTTGAAAAGCGGCAATAAATTGTGTTTCAATCAACGAATGCTAGATTGTGAATGCAAGTTATAGTTAAGAAGGTTAGAAGATAGGCACTTCTTTGAAACGGGAAGAGTGAGCGGCAAGCGTGCGCGCACTAGAGTACGGTGGAATCCAGGCACGTACTACCAATTTAACAACAGTCTCAGACGGATGTGTGCTACCTGTAACTGATGGCAATATGGTCACTTTGTGTCCAGATCATTAAGGAAATCGGTGGGCACCAGGTGACGCGATGTGCACGTTTGTGCTGGAAAGAAGTGCTGCTAAGGTAAAGGTTGTGGTCGGCGCACAGTTGCAGGAAACCATCACCACTGTCTGTTCGGTGTGCATCGACTCCGAAGCGGCCTCCCAAGTGTTGTTCAGAGTCCGAAAGACGACACTTGAGCATTCATATCACCAGCAATAATCACGACGTCAGCCTTATTCGTCATGAGAAGAGATGAGAGCTGTTGATATAAATCGCTTTTGATATCCTCTGAATTACCTTCATGAAGTGAGATGATGATGCACGATGGCTTCAGACGGTGTTAATTAACTGCAATATACGTTCGAATTCGTACTGCCCGATGCGACTGTTCACCGGCATCCAGTCAAGTAGATTGCTTTCAGAATGTCTGCTGAGGGCGATACTAACACAGTGAATACCTCGAGCCATTGACTTAGTATTGCCAGAGAGGCAGAGATTGTGGTCATCGTCACCAAATTCAGAATCAGGAAGTTGGGGATTCGTCACGACGCTGTTAGCTTGAATGCGTGTTTCGGAGACACAGCGCACATCACTACCGAAAGAGTAAAGAGTGCGAGTTAGTGATGACTGCTGGCCGATCTGTCCTAGAGTGCGGAGGTTAAAAGAGCCAATGTGAAATGAGAATCGGGGTTTGATGGACGAGTTACGAGTATCGATGGCAGAGGCAGACAAGTCAGCTGCAGATTCTTGCTCAATAGACGGGAAAGAAGGTAGTTAAGAAGTGATAGAAAAATGAGAAGGAGTATTGTCGACGTGGTCGAAAGGGCACGTGATACTATCCGGCTGCCCATTCCGAGATAAGTTCCCATTGATCAATCAAGGTAGGCGCTTGGTATGCCTTCTGGTATAGCTCATCAGATAACGACAGAAGCAAAGCATGATCAGAGTCGACGCAGGCATTCCAGAAGCAGTGACAGTGCAGAATGGAATCACTCCGCTTGTAACTTATGGCAATGTGATCAATTTGGGTCCATCGCTGGCCAGCTACAGGATGACGCCAAGCGGCACCTTGGCGCCCACTGTGTCTAAAAGCGGTGCCATTAAGAAACAGCTAATCCTCCACACACAGCTGTACCAGATGCTCACCACTGTCCGTACGGTCGGAGTTAATTCCATAGTTAGCATCTAGCTGAGCTCTTGGAGAACTTAGACGATTTACTTGAGCAATCATATCCCATGCAAAAACGATGGTATCTAAACTGGTAATACTGCGAACTAGCTTGTTCAGTTCGTGTAGAAGGAGTCCTTGGCAGGATAGGAACTGTAGTCGAAAACCATAAACAATCAGCGTCTAATGCTACATCGTGATATCGTCAAACGGGTTGCCCACAACCGGCTGCTCACGGGAATCCCATCAGCCGATGAGTACACAACCTCAGAGTTGAGAACGATACGCACTCCAGTTTGACCAATGATTGCCGCAGCAGCGACTCCAGATGCGTACGACCGATAGCGAGAGGGTAAACCGGCGCAGTTGATTCAACAACTCGGTGAGAGTCATTGATTCTAGTTTTGACTACGCAACATAAGTCAATACGCAATGAGTTCAAAGTGCGTGTGCATACTGAATACTGAGAATAGAGCGAAGTAGATAAAAATATAGGTAGAAATTTGTCACAGCTAGACTCACTCAGACAACCGCCACACGCCCGGAAAAGCACTGTACGCGCGTTTCATCCTTTCGGGAATCATCAGCAGTGCGCATTCCATCGGACCCCTGGTAGGGCTCGAACCCGCAACTCGACTGTTGCCAGTCCGTGGTTGAGACCACTGAGTTACGGGGACGGCAACGACCATCGTGAATAAGTTACTAGATGTGATATAGCGCCGCTCACTATCCACTGACTTACACGTTACTGCCGTGCAGAGGACAGGGTGGCCCCCTCACCAAGCGACGAGCTTACCAAACTTAAGCCGCCAATTAACTTATGGCGTTATAAGCAGTTTGGTCTGCGTACTGATGGCGGAAAAGTAGTAGGGGAGTTGAATGTTATAGGTAGGAATTCTTCACGTCTAGACTCACTCAGACAGCAGCCACACGCGCGTACAGTGCTTTTCCCGGCGTGCGGCGGCTGTCTGAGTGAGTCTAAATGTGACGAATTTCTACTTATACCATTCAACTCCCCTTACTATTTTTCTGTAATTAGATAAAAATATGTGGTGCTCCATCGTAAGTGGATCGGTCGCATACGCGGAATCACGTTGCTGATTCCTGCGCGGTGGCAGCACATTGTAACCACATTATATCTTATCCGGGTGCGATACTGTAGTGACTTGGAGATTCCCCCGTATGACAGTGCAAATTATTCGAAAAAATGTTAAAATTATAGCTTTCTTATGTATTAGGGAATTAGGCGGTTTGCCTGTTGGAACGATGTTCCCGTTTGTTTAAAAGGCGAACCCGATATCCGCCTTTGGCAAGCGCGACTCGACTGCGAACGACGCCCGGTCCACGCACTCAACTAACTACATTCTCCAGTGCCAGTGTTGGGAAGAGTAACACCCAAATATGCACATTCTCCCTGGTTAGCTCTTATCTGGTGCTCTATTTGTAGCCTTAGCTAGGTTTGCTGCCACTCAATAAATCTTTTCCTTAGCTTATTTCCGTGTGTTCTCCCATACGCTCATGGTTGGTCGTTAGTCTCGTACCGTATATATAGCGCCCGATCAACGCGCCATAATACGCTCCCAATACCTGTAATCCGCAAAGTGGGCGTCGAGTAATCTCCTTAAATACGACACCGCATTCGCCACGACTGTTGTCTTTGGCGACTTGTTCCAATATTTCGCTACTCGATGCGCGAAGCATAGTGAGTGGGGGATACGCTTCAAATCCTTTACCACCAGTTTGTACCGGTGTTCTCGTGTGCTGCTTGGTGCGCGAACCTGCAACAGCAGCTACAAGATACGGAAGTGGTCCAGGTGCAATATCCGGTGCGTAATTATAAGCTCAACTCGAAGCCGATGATATGGCAGGGTATCAAGCCCTGGTCTCCTACATCGGTCGTCACTCCATATACCCCACTGAACTGGTGGCTAGCTGGGTAGGTACTTGCTTAACCCGTTCCAGTCTTTGCCTCACTCCTATTGTGATCTGACGATGGGTGGGTCCTATTATGGAAGAGAACAGGCGAGTGGAAATGTCTTCGGTCCAAGTGCAGAAACTGCATCTGAGTTCCTAAACCTGAGGTAATCTTTTTCTCTACAGTCTGATTTCGTTGTTGACTGACTTCAAGTTGCAGCATTACAGTACCCCTAGATCCTGTACGCGGCTTGTGAGATGCAGTGTTGGCCGCCCAGGGTGTTCATACGCCCATCACCCTCCTTCCCTAAACTCATAAATGTCGACTTCACCGGGTTGACCGGTAGGTCAACTTTTGCAGATCACATGAACAGGCGGCCGAGGTCCTTCTGAAGGACGTCACCGTCGTCGTGAGAATTATTAACCATCCAGACCTTCAGGTCATCTGCAAACAATGCATAGAGCGATCGAATAAGCTGAGGCACTTCGTTTATGTGGATCAGGTGTAACATAGGTCCCAGTACTATGGCTTGTGGTACACTGTTAGTGGAGGGGTACCATTCCGTTAATTGGTCATCCACCTGAACCCGACATTTTCTCCCTTTGAGGAAGTTACTGATCCACTGGTGCAGTGCGCTACCAACACCACACATCTTCAGCTTGTGGAGGAGGACCTGGTGGTTCACTTTATCGAAATGTTTGCTGAAATCAACGTAGATAACATCTACTGATTTGTCCCGGTTCAACACCTGCAACCATCCGTGCCGCGTCAACAGCAGGTTGGTAATGCAGGAGTGGACTTTAATGATACCGTGCTGTGCGGCCGTTAGGAGCTCTTTCGACTCTAGCAGTTGGAGAAGACCTTTTTCCACATTCCCGCGTTGCGCTATATTTGCTCGTCAAGGACCTGGCTGGTGGCGACCGCGTGATGGTCAGCCTTCCACTTGGCGTCCGCACATATATTCGCTGACGTCGTATCTAACCGCTGTTGGCTCCTTACGTCTTCCAGGATGGGGACTCAAAATTGAGGAGTGCCAATGACTTGACACTTGAAGACATGGTCCGCAACCGGAAGCAGTGTAATAATTGTGTACGGAATTGCATTGATCCACATGTTTAATACTTCAAACATTGAAAATGACAAAAAGGAAAAGGACAAAAGAAAAGGAAAATAAACTAATAACTGCTTTTTAATTTTTATTAAAATATTCCTTTCTTCCTGCGGCACATTAGCTGCAGTGTGTTACTCACCCTCAACTAATAGGCTACGATGATTATGACGCAGTGACTTCCCCTTATTTGCTAATCTCCATAGCTTTGTTGGCTTTATGTCTACTTGCTAGACTGTTGAGATTACATACATTTTTCACATTCTTTTTGAGTGTCTTCGCCAAAACAGTGTTGAGACAAATGGGCCGGTAATTGTCCATCTTGCGTGAACCACCGCCTTTTAGAACCGCTTGCACTACCGAGCATTTTCCGTCACTGCAATGCACCATCAGACAATGCTCTGTCGAACAGATCAGTCACAGCAGGCGAGATGATGGGCGATAGGGGTTTTAGAGTTAGCGGATGCAGACCGTCGGGTCAAGCAGACTTCGGCCGTCAAGACTCGCGAGTAGACTGCGGACATCTTCCACATGGTAATCAAGGCACTCGAGTTCCGTAGGAGCTTCACACGTCGAGTTTGGCACATGTGCATGGCCACCTGTAAATACGGAAGCGAAGTGCGCAACCAATGCGGACTCACGCTCAGTGCTGTATGTTAGAGCCTGTCCATACGAGTTCTCTAACGCTGCTAGGTCACCTGTGGACCTCAGGCGTCGCTTCACGTAAGCAAAACTCTTCTTAGGGCCCGACTTCGCTGAGCTTGCGAGCTCCTTTTCGAACTGTCGACTATCGTGTCTTAATGCTGTTACATAGATTCCGCTGCCTTTTGTAAGCATCATAATCGCCGATAGAGTCAGATACGAGGAATTTGTTCCACAATACTCGTCTCCACCGCGCTAAGTGGCCATATTCTGTCGCACCAATGCGGCTTCACTGGTTCAGTTTTCCTATATTCGAGGGGTATGAAACGGTCGCACAACAATTTCACACCCTCTTTGATAACAGACCGACAGCCTACAACATATGAATCCTGCGGTAGCGACCAATCCACTTCACTAGCGACTCGATTTAGACCATCGAAATCTTCCATTAATAGTAGGACGGCTCCAACGGACGCCAAAAGGGTAGCGACAGCTCTAGACTGGTTACGACCCTCGAGTGTCTACAGGCTCTAGGGACTGAGCATCATAAACACGTTGATCTCAACTTTAATTGTGGTTCCAGGCACGATGGAGCGGAATGCGGTGTAACGCGCGTCGGTTGACAGTCTTGTCTTCCTGCCCCGTTCTCAAATATCTTCTCCATAAACTGCGCCTGGATTTCCTCGTACCCTGGGAAAATTTGAAATTCAAGCCACAGTATTCGGGGGAAACTAACATCGTTCGTAAGCAGGAAGTGGGGCTGGCTCATGTAGCATCTGACATACGGTTACCAATCCAGACGTCGACTACGTGAGCTGCGATAAGCTGCACCCACAAACAGCTTACTCTGTCTTAATCGGATCGAGCACCATAGTTGCTCGCACAGGCCATCTTCGCTACGATTTGTGTTTACCAGTCTACCGCACGGCGTGGACCGAATGTATTGCAGCACACCACCGCGTTTGTTCGGTAGTCTGTCGCACCGGAAGCAGGAGTAACCACTGATCTGGAATTCCGGGTTAGTGATCTCAGGATTTAACCGTTTCGGCCTGTTTAGATTCGTCCGGACGACGAGAGGCAACGAAGTGATATAGATCGCCACGTTCGTTCATTAAATTATAAAAATTGTGAAGGCTACACGCAGGCCGCCGTAGGAACCGCCGGGAGCGCATGCAGCGTCATCGACCTGTTGACCCGAGTGGGGCGGATCTGGGGAACTACCCGAAAATTCACGATGGGAAGATTACTTTATTCATTAGCGGTAAGCCGTTTCAACTCAAAGCGGATTTCAGTTTCTCTCGGTCCGACGAATCCATATCTGGACGAATATAGATTTTCAGCCCTTTTAGCCTACCGAGGCGGAACAGTACCAGCCTCGGACTCACTTCATCAACAAACGTGACTCATAGAGGCTAGGATTTTTCCTCCTTTTTCCAAGACGAGTGCTTTGCTTCACTCTCAAACCCTATTCACCCTCATCGAGGAGCCTGTCAATCAGGCTCTGTAGAAATTCGACGTCGTGATCATAACGAGCCTGAGGATTCGTATCCTTTGACTCAGGCGCGTGAAATATCATAAGGTTGCAACGCCGCTGGTCGCTGGCAGTTGCTCTCTCCTTCTTACTTCGTTGCGTTCGCCATTCGCCTACTTCGCTTGAGTTATCGCACACCGGGTTGCTAGTGCCCGTCGGACGCAACACAGTCACACCAGCTCGACCTCCACTACCGGATGGACATGATGATGATGCTGCCAATGTTGATAATGTTGATTGATAAACAATGGTGCTCCTATCTTTACAATTCCAATTATCGTCCTGCCCTTTTGTCCTTTCTGGGAGGGACGCTGGTTCAGGTGCTTTGCTCCTGGGGTGCTATTTCTGGGAAATATTCACTTTTAATATGTCTCGAATTGTCGCACCTTCGGAGATATGCGTAGCAAGTTAAATGACCTTGGCCTTCCTGATTATTTTATCCGAAACCATGCATTGTTTTTCATGCTCCCATCAGTTGTTCGTCGCCGATACCACTGTCATGGGTTTTATTGGCTATGGTCGTATATTGAACCTCAACAGCGCCGTCAATCTAGGTTTGTATGTCATAGCATTTTGCTCCTTTTACTGTTACTTGCTTCTAGGTACACCGTTCACGGAACGACCGAAGCGACCGTTCTTCTCACCTTTCCTCGAGCGGACGTTCCATTGTGGCCGATATAACCAACAAGCCCACTGTACACGCTGTTCTGGATACACCGGCGCAGAGCGATGCACTGCGATATGTCCTTCACATAACCAGTTGGGCCAAGCGATCCGGTGCCTTGAAAAAAGTACAACATCGTCACGCGGCTCCGGCCATGGACCTCACTCATCCACTCCTCTGTTGTGGCCTGTGTTTGAGGCCGCTGGTCATGTGATACAATCTGTCTGGCATCCTATAATGTCGCCTGTCTTGTCAGTATAGAATGACTTGACGTCTGGTCACTGCACTGTCCGTTGCGGTGATCTTTGTTCAGTACGCTCTGCACCCCACCATCCGCGATTAGAACAGCAAGATATTATGTCCAGCAGCAACAGCAGTGATGCAACCAGAACAAAGACACATGCATTGTTGTTCCAAGCATTCACTGAGAAACTATCATCCATAAATCTAACATTCGTCACAAGGAGAACCGAGTCCATTTTAGCTAGAGCGTTGGCAAACGGAATGCATGAATTCCAATAGGACACAGAGTACAGGATCACCTTCTCAACCTTGTACAGACAGTATGAAGACATCTTCCTGCTTGACGATGCGGCCAAATTACGGTCGTTGTTTCGGAAGATGAGAGCAACTATACAACCATAACTGTAACTTCATACTATCGAAACATTCCCGCGATATCACTTTCTTGGCTACTGTCTATGTCCTCACTTCCATTTCTGCTGAAAGATCATCAATTTTTAACACCCGTTATCATTGTTTGAAGTTGATTAAAGATTCACCCAAGAATTGTTTCCTACACATGTACGGTGAATGATTCATACAAACGTTTCATGCTCAAGCGACTTACAGACGATAAGAAGACAAGCACAACGTTTCGTGTTATCTGACCACTTGCAAACTAACATATATAGATCATGGTATAGGTGGAAATTCATCACATCTGGAATCAGACAACTGTCACAAGCCCGGAAAAGCACTGTGCGCCCGTTTCATCTTTATGGGAATCGTCAGCAGTGCGTGTTCCACGTGATCCTTGTAGGGCTCAAACCCGAGACTCGACTGTTACCAGTTGATGGTTGAAACCGGTGAGCTACGGGAGATTGCAATGAACGTCGGAACTGTTGTTGGATGAGATATGGCACCGCTCGCTATCCAGTGATTTACACGTTGCTGCCGTTCAGAGGACAAGGCGAGAAGACAACAATCCCTTTTTATTCCTCAGAAAAAGCAAACAGACACAAACAACAGATGATTGCGCTGGGTCAAAAGTCATTAACACCAAAGAAGCTTAAGGGCTACTGTTAGCTACTTTTGTACACAAAGCGTAGGATGGCGCCGATTAAGTGCCACGGCCTTTGTAAGCTACTGCAACCGCAGCGTTTTGGATTCGATAGAGTCAGGGTCAATATGATGACCTGTACTGATCAGGTGTCTAGCGATGGATGATGCCGATAGTTTGTCTGCCGTTCCTTATCCGGTTGCTTGTTGTGTCATCAGTCTAGCAATTCGCTCCGGAATATGCTCTCCAATTCGCTTATTCAGACCACGATCTGTTCAGCCAATGTAACCCGTCAGTTTGCAAGTGATCAGATAACGCGAAATGTTTCCATCTTGCAGTGCTCGTCTTCTTATCGTCTTGTTTAAACCGGTACATGGAACTCAATGCTTTACAGACGATCAGTACAAGTCACCCATTCTTTGTATTTGGCCTAACTTCTACAGTTGATGCAGAAATCCAAACAAGTCTGGACTCATCTCCCGAGCTCACCATTCAGGATGTCACCGCAGTGTCAGCGCCTGGTCAACTTAATAAGTAACCCATATTTTTGAGTCGAGATAACTGGTGTCAGAGATCGCGATAGTTGATGCACTTTTTACAGACAGAAGTGTATAACCCTGCACGACAGAAACCCCAATGGGTTTATTGGAATTGTGCTGAGTAGCATTTTTCTAGAAACTATCCGTTCATCAATCACCAGTGCACCTTCTGCCACAAGAAAGGCCATAAAGAAACACAGTGCCGATCCACCCCACGATGCCCTTATTGGGAAGAGGGGGGGACTAGTCAAGATCGTCTCAGCAACGCTTGATCAAATAGGAGTTTAATGTGGCTTATGAAACTGCACGGGATAATGTTTTCCCTTCGTGAGTTCATCACCATCACTATCGGTAGTCACCCAGTGCGCCTACAGCTGGATACCGCATCTGACACTACTATCATCTACAGTCGAACATGGTCGGCTTTCTATGGACCGATACTTGGCACTATGGAAAATACCGCAAGGAGTGCATCGAACAATATCCTGTGAATATGTTTACAAAAACGATAAACATAATTTTGTCTGTTACGTTTCTGACAATCCGGGATAAAACATACTTGCTATCGAGTGGATCACCGCGTTGAAAATGTGGTATCTTTTTCTTGATGCTCTGTACCATCCAACCGAGGAAAGCCTGTTAGGTTCTGACCGCGGTACGCAATTTACGACAGTTATTTTCACAGTTTGGCTAACTGAACCCTTTGGTTTCTGATAACGGTACATAATTTATCTCGGATGAACTGTGTTTTTTCAGTGTAATGGCGCTAACCACTGCCGGTCGCTTCCGTGGCATTCCCAATCCAACGGACATGCAGAAGGATTTGCGGATTCTTTTAAGCGTTCACTCCTAAAACTGCGGGGGTAGGACCGACAGGGGAGATCACACAGCTGTTCCTGTTATCTGGCTATGTTTAACCCCGCTGCACCAGGTGGCATATTCTCAGCGGAATCCATTTAAGATGTGAACTACCTCCACTAGTTGATGCAATAAGCCAAATTACGCAACGGCCGCTTGCGTCAGGGATGAGCAGGAGTTTTCTACCAGGGAAGCCGATGTACGCGTTGGATACAAGGTCGAACCACCAAACGTGGCAGTCTGCAGTGGTACGCAAAAGAAAAGGCACTGTGCTGTACGATGTGTCTATCGGACTGTCGTCTTTCCTTTGACACATCAGTCAGTTACGCAAACGACGGGTCCAACACACAATCTCTTCCACTTTTGAGTTGCCGTTGGATGTACTGCTGGACACGTTTGAACTACCAAATCTCTGGAGCTCAGGTAGCCAACAGGAACGCCTACAGAGTTATGCCATGAGGTTGTTTAGAGATCCATGTAGGCAACCATCTGTATGACTTTCACAGTTGAATCCTGCATTTCATTTCTGTGATCCAGGGAAACAGCGTATTTTCGAAGATGAGGACCTTGGATCAGTCGATCCGGTACCCATTAGCTTCACTTAGACCCACCGCTCCACTATGGCTCATGTGCAGTAGTAGTAGTAGTTGCTGCTGTTGTCGTTGTTGTTGTTGTAGTATAAGCAGCAGTCTGTTAACTAGACAGAGCCAAACAAACCCACCGAAACACTGGAAGAAGACAAGTTTAACACTGCACCATCATTACGGCATCTTGGCTGAAAGTAAGCAACATACTTCAGCTATCGCGCCACAATACAAGAAAAAATAACAGATCATTTTTGTTGTTTTGCACACACCACTTTTCATTTTTTGTCCTTTTAAAACGTTAAGTATTAAGGATCTAAATTTAATCAATTATGAACGCAGAACCTTCACTGTGCTGTGTACGCCGCCGATTATGCGCAGCGGCTTTTCTGACGCACCATCTTTCCTTACCCTCTATTGTTGGCTATTTTACCATTATGGTGTGACTCGATGTGGACATTACACTGCCCGGTGTCATAAGTCTTTAGACTGCTCTACGCTACATCAATCGCGGTTGTAACATTCAAAATACGAGGCGCTGTCACAAGACCATACTGTCACACTGCTTGCTCCAGCTATCAACGGACAGCCACTGGAAATCGTACGTAGACTAGCTTACACTGATAACCTTATCACCTTCGGTTATCGCGTCACTGAGGATATTGCTGAACGTATCAACACAGCCTGTGTGGCTTTTTAAGTCTCAATTCTCACTAGAGACATTTGGATATCGGTGTCAGTCAAAGGTAGGATGGATAAAGCTCTACGGTAAGGCCGGTATTACTACGGAGGTCAGAATCATGACAACTTCACATTGAAGCCTAAGAGACTGGTCTGCTTCGGTCATCTGTGCTCTGCACGATATAAATGACCTCTTTTGGGGCACTAGTTTAGTAATGCGTGAGCCATCGGTCGGTGTTTGAAGTGTGACTCACCTTTGGAACTGTTTTGGAGTGCCTGTTAGACGAACACCATAACGTTACTTTGGGCATGTGCTTCGTATTCCCATTTACTGTACACTCTGAGCTTCACTTTAGTTTCGCAGCAGTATCAGTGTTTAAAGTCTTAGTCTCGCGAGTCATGGCAGCTCTGTGTGCATTAATTTGGTGTTCGAAACCTCTACTTATCTAACCCGCACTGAAGCGTCTCTTTACTAATACCGTATAGTTGGGATTTTTTAGTAGATTATTAACATCTTTGCTTTATCTTTTTTTGTACCTACAAGTTTTACTAATTCACGGCGGAAGAATAACGGATACTGGCATCTGACTCCTAATGCTGGGAAGCGTCGTGAGAATTTCCGGTATCTCGGAGGGGTGTCTTTTCAGATGCTTCCATAGCCTACCTTCCACCAGTGTCCTCTCGGCCTGTAGCCTAAAGGTAACAAGCTTGTCTTGTAATCTGACAGCGCTGGTTCGAGCCTGCGTAGGGGCAGGGTGACCTTCGAACTACCTTTGGCCCACGCGCGACCGCTTGTGGTTGCTCGGCAGCAAAGCGTCAGTACTACGTACCGGCGTACTTCTGATGCCTTGCCTCTCCTGTCTTTAACGACCAGACTGTTTATGTTCTCCACATCTATTAGTTTCACTGACTTCTTTGTAGTGCTAATGGCTTAAGCCTGTAAATAACACTTTTTCCCATACTTTAGTGTCATTTTTGATTTCAACCACATGGTTAGGCGGGCTTTGCGTTGTACAAGAACGTGTCTCTCAAACACAAGTGGTAGGTGAACCCGTACGCGTGCTGTTTCCAACCAGTGTTGTCAAAACGGCAAGAATTCGCAGCACTATGACAACCACGTCTATGTTTGGATACAATACTGTAGTTTTGCATACATTCTATTCCTTCCTCCTCGTATCCATTTCTGCAATAAAATTCTTTCACAAAGTGACCAAATTGGAAATCCCTAACTCATCAGTGATCAGCGTGTGGAAAGTGACCGCATTTGCGAGGTATACATATCACTATCTAGGGTTCAATCGAATTCTATCACACTCATACCCGTTGCTTCCCGGCTTTTTGGCCTTGAGCGTTACATGCACTTATGTTTGCCCCACCTACAAGTGCGCATTCTGATGATGAATACATACATATCGCAACTCCATGGTTCTACTTATTGTTAAAACACTTTCTAGTTGGTTCGACTCTTAATCAGGACAGACGGAACACTTCCCCGAGAGTGCTACCCAACTAAACTCCTCTCAGCACACTGCAGCATTTAGTGCACAAACCACACTGACACTAACTGTTTCTCTCATGACATCACCACTACGCTGAAACTCGTGCATTGCCAACGTCCACCTCCCTTTATAGTTTGTGTATTTTGTTGCTGCACTATTAAACTATGTATATGAAGTTGCAGAAGGTATGATTTACCTTCTGCTGGGTCAATAAACGAACTCTTGCCGTCTGTCAGACTTTTCTGGGTCTCGGTGCCCTCGTGCGAGTTTACGCGTTTCCTTCACAGTCTCAGCTAGCATGCACAACGTCAAGCGCCTGTGTCACTACAGCCGTACCAATTCGAATTCATTTGGTAATTTGCGCCTGGGGTACTGTCGGTGAAGAGCGTCTCGTCCGTTCCGATAGGAATTAGAAACGACTAGGACGCGTTTTGACAAATTGGCCACGGAGTTAGGATGAATCATTAGTCCTCATCATTAGTACACAACTAATGTGCCGCAATGCAAAAAGAGAAGAGGCTAACAAATTACACCACAAAAAAATGTGATGTTAAATATTATATTATGCGTATCGCATGAGATCGGCGTTGGAAGGGGAACCTAAAGCGAGAAGGATGGACAAAGCAACCCACAACACAAACGCCATTGGGGCCGGTACTTCCCCATATCAGCAAGTGTCCAACCAAACGTATTCATCGTCCTTAGGACCCCAGCCAGGCAATCGGGATGCACCAACCGACGCTAACTTCGAAGTGAGTGTTTTCATTTCTTTTGACCAAGTCATCGCTTGGCCTCGCCTACTCCTCTTCCAACCGCACCCCCGGCGCGCAAACAATGCACCTTGCGGTAGTCGATGTTGTGGCACACGCAACACACCCCAGCCATCTGAGCCTGGTGCGTGATATAATGGTGTTGAGCGATTCACTCACTCTTCCAGCACCAAATACGCAACGCCGAACACGCTCGTTGCTCACGCGGTGCTCCCACCAGACATGAGCTAAGCTGCGAAGGCAGTGATGATCGAACGTGACTAGCCTCTTTATGTCTGTCGACCTGATGGGCCATGTTTCATAACCGTATAGGAGGGTTGAACGGACGGCTGCGTTATAAACTCTGCCCTTCAGGGCGAGAGTAATGTCGCGTCTGCGTCACAGGTGGCGCAGATTGGCAAAAGCACCTCGAGCTTTTGCTATACGGTTCGTAAACTTATCTTCAATCCCACGGGTGTTAGTATAGCTGCCCAGGTACTTGAATTCCTGAACGACTTCTAGCAGTTCACCACAAAGCGTTAGCGCAGGGTTGGGTCGTTGCCAATCTTGGTGAAGTACTTTGCATTTCGATGGAGCAAAGCATAGCCCAAAACGGTTGACAGCCAGTGCTAATCGATCCAGTGCTGCTTGGCATGTTTGGGAGCTGTCACAGATTAGGGCAATATCGTCCGCATACTCCAAGTCAAGAAGTCGCTCACCAGGAAGTAGCTCCACACCTTCTAGGTCGTGTCCAGCGAACGCTGTTTCCATGACTTCATCAATAGCGAAGTTGAAGAGGAAAGGTGACAGCGGGCATCCTTGTCTCACACCGCTGGTGATACTGAAGGGTGGCGAGAGTTTGCCATAAACCCTCACCCTGCCCGAACTATGCGCGTACAGCGCTTTGATAATGTTTACATATTTATCAGGCACATCACTGCTCAGCAGACAGTCCCAAAGAGCACATCGATAGACTGAGTCGAAGGCACCTTTTATGTCAAAACATGACAGCGGTAGGTCGCCATTAAACATGGCGGCGCTCCAACAATTGGCGCAAGCTGGAGCTGTGATCGAAGTAGCCATGACCTCGACGCAACCCGACTTGCTCTCCACGAATCTGGCTTTCACGAGTGCCAGTCAGTCTATGGAGAATGACAGAGGCAAGAAATTTAGAGGCAGTTGTGATCAGACTGATCTCTCTATGACTGGCGCATTCCGAACGGTAGCCTCCCTTGAAAATTGGAACAATGATGGAGCGGCTCTAGTCTGTCGGTACAGTTTCCTGTTCCCAAAGTTTCATTATCAACTTGTGTAAATCATCTACTAGAGCTGGTCCCCTGAATTTGAAGAGGGCTGAGGCAATTCTATTTGCCCCATGCGGCCTTATGCAATTTCAACAATCTGATCTCACGTTCGACTTCTGCGCGTGAGGGCGGATCCAAGGAGACGGCACAGAGAGAACGGCGCTTAATGCCTGAAAAAGAGAGGGATAAGTCAGATTGGTTAAATTGCCTTGCAAAGTATTCGGCCCAACCCTCCAAGCGTTTTGACAGGCTGTTGATCGGGTGTCCACTCTCGTCGCGTATGGTCTCGCTAACACCAGGTTTTCTGCTGCCTGTTTTCTTATCAGAGGTAATTACTTACGACGGTAGTGGCTGTTTCCATCTCCGAGGCACGATGAGACCACCAGGCTTCGCGATCTTTCTTCAGGCTAGCACGTTCTTTTGCCCTGAGATTTTTGCGAACCTCATTGTATTCGCTTCCGACCGAAATACGTCGGCGAGCATTCATAAGTTCCAGAGACTGTGTAGAGACCCAATATCCAGTTCGACTATTTGATTTGCCACATGAAGACATGCCTGCTGATAGTAACATTTGACGAATATGCGGCCAGTGATCTTCGATGGTGTTCAATGGATGCTTACTTATCCCGGATGTCAGCGCACTTTGATACACATTCAGAACACCTGGCTTCACTAGTTGGCTGTGTCAATCCGTTCACATCGACCTTGCGGACGTCCACCGAAACGCACCCGGAGGTCAGCGCAGACAAGTGCGTGGTCAGAGTCCACGCTCGTGCTCCAAATCGAGCGACAGTTAACACAGTCTATCCAGCGGTAACTGATCGCTAATGATCGGTTTGCCTCCACGAATGGTGCGAAGCTGGTGGACACCAACTCGCGCTTCTGCAGGTGCTGTGTCGTAAGTTTGCTCGCGAGTAGAAGACGTGCATCTTCACACAGCTGTAGCAATCGCTCACCGTTATCATTACGGGAGCCTACACCATGTCGGCCACCCAGACGAAGCCTATCGGAGGACAATCTTCCGACTTGTGCGTTCAGATCGCCAGCCAACACCATAGTATCCGTGCTTCATCTGTAACAAAGGAGCTCTTGAAGTTGCTGCTAGAAATCATCTTTCACTGAATCAGTGCTACAGTTTGTAGGGGCGTAGGCCGCAATGACAAACAGGCACCGTTTGTTCCCGCGCGAATTCGTAGCATGTAACGAACCTGTTAATCTAACGGCGCACATCCGATTGTTGACTGGGATCCGATCGATCAGGGCAGCTTCAACCCCGGGACTCAAAACAATGCCGACGCCATCTTGACTGCCATTTGAAGCTACATCATCGCCAGACAGGCACAATGAGAATGTGCCGCCAGTGTCGCATGTGGGGGATGGCAGGATAAACACGGAGCTGGAATCTTGTAGTCGGGTTTCTGATAAACAGCAAATATCAATCGATAGGGTCCCTACTGTGCGGGCAAGTGCTGCTTGTTGGTCAAGCTGTAGCAAAGTGCGCAGGTTGAGGAATGCCAATCTTAGTGAAGATCGCGGATTCCAAAGGGAAACGGATGAACTGACTTTGGCCGCTACGTTGGACATGGACTTGTCGACTGGGTTGTAGCGACGCCTTGCGACTGTGTGTGAATTGAAGCCCGAAGACGAGATCATTGAAGCAAGGTGGGGTAGGGCCAAGAATTGGGGATTGAAAATGGGGGAATAGCAGTAAAGTTGATGCGGGACGCTAAGGATAAAAAAGCTCGAGAAGGGGGATAAGAAGACTGGAGGGCCTGAGTATCGAAGCCCCTATCCACCCTGCTCAATGCAGCAGATGGGGCGCCGTTGATTTTCTACGATTTCCAGAGCATCACAATATTCCTTAAAGGAAGACTCATTATATTGCGTGAGCAGAATACTGTCAGGTTGCCCAGGCCTAGACAGGAAACCTATTAGGGTTATCAACCAAAGCCTTTGGTTCAAAAACCTGACCGCAAGACAGCAGCGTTTTGGTACTGGACTACAGAGAGCCCATTTTAAGGAGGACTAGGAGTTTGTCTGGCCTCTAACCATTGCCTAAAAGGGTATGAGTGGCTCTGAATGTGCAAAAAAGCACCACCCAGCATAGCTCAATGGATCACTGAGGCACACAAACCACCGCACCACGTTAAGGTCCTGTCTGCTTAGTAGTAGTACTCTCAACAGTCTGTGGACTAGACATAAAGCCGACAAAAACCATGGAGGTTAGCGGATAAGAGAAGAATCACCGCGTCATAGTCATCCTGGCATAGTAGTTGCATGTGAGCAATACACTACAGCTACTGTGCCGTAGGAAAAAAGAAACATTTTAATAAAAAATAGAAAATAGTTTTTAGTTTGTTTTCCACACGCCGATTCTTCTGTTTTTTGTCGTTTTCAATACTTAATGTATTAAACATGTGGATCAACACAATTCTGTACATAATATTTCCACTGCTTCCGGTTGCGGATCATGTCTTCCACTGTGTTAAGCCATTGGCACTCCTCATCTCTTGGTCCCCCTCTTGGAAGGCGTACGGATCCAACTTTGGCTAGACACAGCGTTAGCGTTTAAATGTGCGGATGCCAAGTGGAAGGCCAACTACCACGCGGTCGCCACCAGCTGAGTCCTTGACGATCGAATGGAGCGCGACGCGGTAGACGCTCAGGTGCCATGCGTAGGACGTGACCAAGCCATCTCAACTGGCGCAGCAAAACCAGTTTGTTAAAGGGAATACTCGCATTCCCCAAGATGCGACGTCGAACGTCATTGCTGTTAACTCGGTGTTGCCATCAAACACGAGCAATCCTCCTTAAGCGACCGTTATCGATGACAGAAAGACGACGCATGTCTTCCACGCGAACTTTCCTAGACTCGCTCCCATACAACAACACTGAGCGAACTGGTGCACTGTAAACGCTGCCCTTTAGCGAGAACGAGACGTCGCGAAGACTCCATCTTGCTCCCCCGTGATTTCAGAAGGGCTCTATAGAATCTGTCCACGAAATGGGGATGGGACGCAATAAGCTTAGGAAGCCCATGTTGACTGGAGATCCGTAGTGGACAAGCCGGATTGGCGATAGTAGTGTTAAAGGTCAAGGCAGCTGTTGTGTCTCAATGCGTACACTAGGTTCCTGCTCAAGCAGGGTCTTGAATCACTACGGGCCTAACCCACTCAAGAAAGCAGGACAAGGAGCGGACACGCTCTGGACACTATTCTTAAAGGTGAGTCAGATAAGATACAGGCTTAATGACCTTGATATTGATCCATCGGTGACGCTCATCCAATCATTCGCAGGCTGCGGTGCGTGGCGTGACAGACATGACTGGAGGTTGCAGTAGGCGCTACAACAACCGCGACCTTACGCCATTTAAAGTCGACATCGATAAGGAACACCTTGGAGATACCGTTGCTCTAACCAGCATAACCGTCGTTTATGAGAGACTACAGTTTGCCTGTTGGTTGCCACTTTACTGATGGTTGACGCGACCCCATCTTGACTGCTTTCTAGCAATGTGAGCACCGGTGAACAAGCTCTTCCGTATCCCTAGTGATACCAGGTCATTTAACGTATCTGCGAGCGATTAGTTTCATTCTACTGTTACCAGGGTGTGCAGAATAGAACTAGCAGGCTGGAACTAGGACTTTTTCACTTGTCATGAGATAGGAAAGTAAGAGAAACAAAGTGTCGCGACGCTGAGTGAGGTGTTTGTGTTCTCTGGATAGATTAATGTCTAAACTGCTTTTGTTGGACTTTCGCACTTTTTTCAAAACAGGTACATTCCATTCCCGAAAGAATGCAATTGGTGCCTAATGCCTACGCGTTCCCGCTGTTTTTTGCATGGTGCTCACTGTCACTCGCTATTTTCGAGTTTACTGGCCCTTTTTTTCGAATTAAGTGTAGTTTGAGTCATCGGTGTCCGCTAATTTGTTAGCTGTATTTCTGGGATCCAAAAGCGACTATTAACTACCGGTAACTTGGCTATATCTGGCTCACTGATAACCCGTGTACCCTATGGCCTTCACCATTGGTCTCAACTGATAATCCCACTGCCAGTTGAAATGGTTCCTTGTCTGGCCCCTTTCGTTTTCTGTATTCGCTATCTCCTTTTTTCAGTGATTTTATCATGCGAATAAATTGAATGTATCCTTCACGTAGCGCTGCTCCAATGTGGCTTGTTCCTTTGACTAGTTTTACACCAGGTTCCTTCATACCAATCTGTTTTCACTGAAGAGATCTAAACTACCATCCTTCGTATACATAGAACAATACCTCAGTTTCGTGCAAATATTCATTTCTGTAGATCTATTTATATTGACTCAATTACCCTGCCCTGCGGGAATCTCTGTGATGCGGATTTTTGGCCAGCTTCAATTAAACGTGCTAAGACCGATCTCTAGTTGTACTGAGATTAGCGCAGTCCACTGTTTTACCCACATCGCCTACTTTAGCCGCGGGGGTCGAAGACGATGAAATAGGTGACGATATTTTACACTTTTTCCATGATCCCCTCATGACTGCTATTCCGTTTCTCATCGCTCTGCTTATTACAACCGTCATTTTTTTGCCAGAGTCATTATCTCGGATGACTAGATGGGTCATTATCATTTGGTTCATCAGTGATCAGGATTCGCTAGTTTATCAACATCTTCGGAGAGTATGCCTCTACATGTGCAGCATCGCGTCACCTTTACCCATCGAACGTTTGCATATCGTCTATTGGCTGTTGCTCCCTGCATGATTGTCTGTCACTCACCACTAACCCATTCCGCTGACTGGCCCTTTCTCCATGCTCGAAACGTCGTGCGAGAAGCTAACTTAGATGCAGTGAAGAGTTTTCTTTGACTCTCCTGTCCCCTCCCTCCACGAATAGTTTCTTCGTTGTTTGGACTTTTCAGATGATACTAGCTTGATTTGAGTATGGAATCCGTCTCATACTAACCGACGACTGCGCCATTGTCATCAGTCCATATAGCAGTAATCATAATAGAGCTTGCACGTGACCTGTATGAAATTTTCATGTTTTATGCCTGTCACCCATGAACCCTTTACTTTGTTTTATCGCGAGGATTAATTCCGTTCATATCATAATGTGACATTAGCCACGGTGGGTACACTTGGACTTATTTGCTATGAGACACCTGATTTTTTGGAGCAGATTTAGTTTTCAAATCACATTTATCAGTTCATCTCGCTAGGGGCGAACGTTCTGTGATTATCTTAATCTAATTACCAATCCCCACATCAATTTTCCTGACGTCCAATACGTCAAATGTTTGTGACAGCACGTTGGCCCAGGAAGATAGAAACGTTCCAATGCACTGCGATCATACGTGAATTCCTTTTGGTGTTGCCTATTGGATCTGGATTACCTTCGAGTTGTACGATGATATGTATGTGTCTGTGGCACTACTGTAGTTTTCAAAATTGAGGCTAGGTGAATACTAGCAAACTCACCATTTGCATGCAACAGTCCCTCCCTAATTTCCCTCCACAAACATTGGAGACGTTTCGGCCACTAAATGCCTTTTGGGTGATGTCGGGAGAAATACAGTCAGAGGGCGTTTGCTTTCGGAATACGAAAATAAGCTTACCTTGTAAGCAGCATGTGCGCCTCTGTGCCACCTTCCTTATGTCTTTTGTTTCGTATTTATTAACCTGTGGACCCCTTACTGCTTTCCTTCTCATCATCATCATTATACACGTTAGCTAGAGGTGGGAAGCACCTCAGCTACTGTGCCGCAATACATAGAAGAAAAACGTTTAAAAATGCAACGGGTGCAAGCTAGCTCAGCATCGTTCCGTTAAGCTACCAGCCGGCTACTATGCAATAAAAAATTACTATGCAAAACTCTATAAGGCTGAATAGTAAGATCGTACTTGGCAGGGGAGGCTGAGGGATGGGGTGGGACAAAGAAACTCACAGCACGAACGCCACTGAGGCAGGCTCCTAGCCATATCAGCAAGTGTATCTAGCCAAACGTGATCATCGTCTTTCGGACTCCAACCAGGGAGCCGAGACGCTCCAACTGAAGCCAGCTCCGAAGTGAGGGCTTTCATTTATCTCTACCAAGTCATCGCTTGGCCACCCCTCTTCTTCCATCCACATCCCCGGTAAGCAAACAACGCATGTCGCGAGTCGGTGGACTGGCATGCGTAACACGTGGCCGAGCCATCGGAGCCTGGTGCGTGAAATCATGGTGCTGAGCGGTTCTTTTTCTTTTTCTGTACCGTAAACAAGGCGTCGAACACACTCGTTGCTTACTCGGTGTTCCCACCAGATGTGAGCTAAATTACGAAGGCACCGGTGGTCGAACGTAACTAGCCTCTTTAGGTCCGTTGATCTAAGGGGCCAGGTTTCGCACCCTTACAGTAAGGTTGAACGTACCGCTGCATTGTACACTCTACTCTTCAGGGCAAGAGTGATGTCGCGCCGGCGCCATAAGTGGCGAAGGTTAACAAAAACGTCTCGAACTTTTGCTGTACTGTTCGTGATCTCATCTTCAATCCCACAGGCGCTGATACAACTTCGCTGGTAGTTGCTTTTTGAACGACTTCTGGTAGATCCCCACCACAGGTCAGCGTAGCAGGCGGTCCAGGCCAATCTTGGAGGAACGCTTTGCACTTCGAGGGTGCGAAGCAACGCCCGAAGTGACGGACAGCTAGTGCTAATATATCCACTGCTGCTTGGCACGTTTTTGAGCTGTCACCGATTAGAGCAATATCATCAGACTACTCCAAGTCAAGAAATCATTCTCCTGGGAGCAGATCCACACCTTCTAAGTCGAGTCCTTCGAACGCGATTTCCATGACTTCATCAATAACAAGGTTGAAGAGGAAAGGTGACAGCGGGCATCCTTGTTCCACACCACTGGAGATATTGAAGGTCGACGACGGCTTCTCGTAAGCCCTAACTCTGTCCGTGCTACGCGCGCATAATGCTCGGATAATATTTACATATTTCTCAGGTACACCTATCCTGAGTAGACAGTCCCAAAGTGCACGCCTATCCGCCGAGTGATATGCACCTTTGATATCGAGGAACACAACGGTGGGCCGCGAATATATGTGACGGTGCTCCAACCACTGACGCAAAGTGAAGATGTGGTCAATGCAGCCACGACCTTGACGAACCCTGGCCTACTCCTCACGAAGATGGCTATCACAAGTGCCAGTCAGTCTGTGAAGGATGACTGACGCAAGCAATTTGGAGACGATGGAGATCAGACTGATTCCTCTATGGTTGCCGCATTCCGATCGTGAGCCTCCCTTGAAAATTGGGACTATGACGGAGCGGCTGCAGTCGGCTGGGACAGTTTCCTGCTCCCACCAGTTTTAGCAGACAGTCTTATACAAGAGCAGGTCCCCCGAATTTGAAGAGGGCTGGAGGAAGATCATCAGGTCACGCGGCTTTATTTAACTTCAACAGTCCGATCTCACGTTCGACTTCTGGGCGAGAAGGTGGATCCAAACGGACAGCCCAGAGAGCGGGGCGATCAGTCGCCGGCGAGAAATCTAACAATTCCGACCGATTTAATTACCTGTCGGAGTGCTCAGCCCAACGCTGCAATCGTTTTGATAAGTTGTGGATAGGCTGTCCACTCTCGTCACGTATAGCTTCGATAACGCCAGGTCTCGTGCTGCCCGTTTCCCGTATCAGGCTAACACGGAGTTTTGCCCGGCGCTGTGTGCGAGTTTCATTGTGTTCACTTCCAGCCTGAATATGCCGGCGAGCATCTATAAGTTCCCGAGACTGCGAAGAGACCCAGTGTCCATGTTGGCGATTAGACTTACCACGTCAGGATTTGTCTACTGTTAGTGAGGTCTGGTGAATATGAGACCAGTGAGCTTCAATTACATCCAGTAAGCGCTTACTCAATCCGCATGTAAGTGCATTTCGATGCCCATTCAGAACAGGTGGCTTCGCCAGATGGCTGGTGTCAATGCGGTCACAGCGTCGTCGTGTGCGTCCGTCAAAACGCATCCGCAAGTCAGCACATACAAGTGCATGGTCGGTGTCCACACATGTGCTCCGAATCAAGCGACACTTCTGGTCACAGCCTTTATCGATAACTTATCGCAATGTGATCGATTTGCGTCCATAGCTGGTTAGAGGCTGGTAAGTGCCAAACCACCCTTCGGCGGGTACTGTGTCGGAAATTAGTGCTCGCAAGAAATAAGTGAGCATCCTCACACAGACGAAGTAACCGCTCACCGTTGTCATTACAGGAGCCTACACCATTTTGGCCGCCCAGCTGCAGTTCATCAGCGGATAATGTTCCAACTTGAGTGTTCAGATCCCCAGCCAGCACAACAGTGTCCGAGCTTATTCTGTGTCGAAGGAGCTCGTTCAATTGGCGATAGAAGTCGTCCTTTACCGAATCATCGCTACAGTTTGTGGGCGCGTAGGCAGCGATGATGAATAGACAACTATTAGTCCCGTGCGGCTTCGAACGAGCCAGCCAATCGGACCACATACAACCGGTTATTGATTGGAATCCAATCAACCAAAACAGCTTCCTTCCTTGGACTCAGGGCGATACCAACACCAACTTGGCCGGTGCTTGAAGCTGCATCGTCATTGGATAGGCGCAATGAGAAAGTGCTGCTGGTGTCACCTTAAGGGGATCGCAGAGTGAGCACAGAGCTCGAATCTTGCAGGCGGGTCTCAGATAGGCAGCAGATATCGATCGAGAGGGTATCCAATGTTCGGGCAAGTGCTGCCTGCTGACCGATCTGTAATAATGTGCATACATTGAGGCATGCCAATCTTAAGGATGATCGAGGGCTCCAAATGGAAGCCGGTGAACTGGAATGGACCGCTTGGTTGGACATGGGCTTGACGACAGGAGAGGAGTGACGCCCGCGTTCACATGTGAGTTGAAATTAGAAGAAAAATGCCTAGCAAAGCATGTTGGGGAAGGCCAAGAGTCGGGGGGTTGAAAACTGAGGGGATATAAGTGAAGTTGGAAGGGGACGGTAAGAGTGAAAAAAACGTAAGAGGCGGAATAAGAAGATGGGAGGGCTTGAGCAGTAGCATCCAAACCCCTATCCACCCTGCTCGATGCAGCAGATAAGACACCGTTGATTATCCTCTGTGGTGGCCAGAGCATCAGGAAATTGTTTGCGAAAAGATTCATAGTGTTGCATGGACAGGATCCTGTCAGGTTGCCCAGGCCTAGACATGAGAACGATTAGGGTTCTCAGCCAAAGCCTTTGGTTCAAAAACCTGACCGCATGGCAGCGGGATTGGTGTTGGACTACAAAGAGTCCGTTTTAAGGAATAAGGAGCCACCCTCATTGCAACCCCAATCTGGATGACCAGTACGTTGAGTTTGTCTGGTATGAGTGGCTCTGAAGGTGCAGAAATGCACCACCCAGTATAGCTCAATGGATCACTGAAGCACGCAAATCATCGCACCACAGAAAGGTCGAGCCTCATTGCGATGGCTGGAAGCATTGATTCTGAAGTGATATTATAGGCATTATAGTCCCTATTTTGCGCCTATCGTTGACAAGTCGTTTATCGCAAACTTTGCACTTAGTATCAGACATCATCTTGTGGACAAACATAGAACCTAGCCAACTACTAATTTTCGCCTGTATAAAAGAAACACAGTGATTGCGTCTACTGTTACGCACCCATGGTGATAAGGATAAACCTTAGCTTAATATAATGATTTGTTTGCCTCCTTGCTCCATAGAACTGCATTCGGTGGCCCTTTTCGAGGGCTTTTAGCACCGCTCATACCAAACAGTTTGCTGTGTAGTGATCACATAACAGCCGCCTTTGCCTAGAAGTTCTGAAGGAAGCGTGACCTTAATATTTCGTGGTTTTATAAGCTCATTAGACCTGGTTACTTTCAGCAATAATCAGTTCCACGGGTTATCTCCGGCACTGGGAGAGAGACCTTATTTCAATCATGTCCAGACCGCTCCTGATAACCATGTTTCTCTACTCTTTCAGTTATCTTAAATTGACATTATTAACAACAGCGGTGCATCGGCGTTTCTTCGCTGCCGCTTCAGTATCACACGATCGGGTCTTGAAAATATCTCGGTTGATAGGTGATAAGAATATGGTAAACCAAAAACCTGGTACTAAAAATTTCGATTTTTCACAAAGCACGCCTGAAGAGGCGTGATCGGGGAGTTGCGTGCACTTGCAACAGACCGACCACAATTCCATCGAATACTACTGCGAATAATAAAACTAATACAGAAATTTCGGGAGCGAAATTTATTCACCCGAACCACAGTTGTGCGAGGAAATAAAGAGCATCAAATGTCATCTACGTAAATTTAGTTTATGATGTCACTAACTGCAGCTACTGGTGCTACTTCATCACCTCCCAAGTAATCGAATCGTTCATCGTGAGATGAGCTTTGATTCCTTGATCCCATCTTATCGACTACAAAGAAACATCTCTCATCGTTCATTCATCTTAGAATACCTATATATGCAGTCCCCTGCGGGACCTGGCAAAGATATAAGGACTCACCGGGTGGCTATGAAAATAGAACACGGATGTAGGTGGTTTTGATTTATTCCTTTCATGCTAACTCGTCAATCAGAAATCCGTCGCAACTAGACTGGACCTTAACGTGGTGTGGCGCTTGGTGTACCTCCTTGACCCATTGAGCTATACTGGGTAATGCCTCCGAGCATCGTGAGAGCTACTCCTACCAGGTTGGTCAATGGTGAGAGGTCAGACAAACTCGGTCTCCTGATCCTCCGGCTTGGGGGTTGAAATTGGATGGCAACCATTTCTGTAAAACTAAATCCTTCCTACCCCACTGCCTTGCGGACAGGCTTTTGAGCCAAAGGCTTTGGATGAGGACCCTAATCGTCCTCCTTTCTTGGCGTAGGCGCCCTGGCATTATCACAGCCCACATACAACCATGACCTTTTCTTCTAACATAAACTTCATCCTGCGTTGGCCATCGCGCAGATTATCAAGGGTCGCCTTATCTTCCGCATACAGCAAGGCGGATAAGCGAAAACATGCTACTGCTGGCGCCTCCCTTCTTTCTTTTCCACCTTTTTCTCTTACTCCCATCCCGACCCCCATTACTAACCTTCCTTCTATAATTCATAGCTTAATTGACAGCAACCGAAGTGCCACTGGAGTAGAACAATCTGCAGCCACCTTTTCGCGACGCGCACCGAACGCCTATCGGCAACAGTCCCTTATAAGGCCACGTTGTCCCCTTTCTACGTTCGCACTCAAAGACAAATAGGTCAACAGGCTGCATTCGCACGCACCTTGGATACTGATGTGTGTTGTGTGTCCGAAACTAGGATCAATGACCCTAATGGGTTGTTGAATTAACTGCACCCGGCTTATCCTCTCGTTATTGGTTGCACGCATCCGGAGACGCCGATACCGAACTCACGGGTCAAGCCGGTGTAGCTCTCATTCCAAGCTCCAACGCTGAGCCTTCGTTGGTTGATTGGATTCCGGTGAACAGCCATTTATGTGCAGCTCGTTTGATGACATCAGCTAAAGTTGATTCACGAAGTAGTACAAAACGCTGTTTGTTTGTGATTTCCGCTTATGCTCCCACCGACTGCAGTTCAAATGCTGTCAAGGACACCTTCTATCACGAACTGAACGCGCTATTACACAGTGTTACTAGTTCAGATACTCTAGTACTTGCAAGGAATATGAACGCACAAGTAGGGCCTCTGAACTCTTCAGAAGCTCAGCTGGGTGGTACTTATGGGCTTAACTCCGAACGGATTGACAATGGCGAGCGACTACTACAACTGTGTGCGGTGTGTTGTTTCTTAGTAGCACTGCTTTTGGACACAGTGGGCGCCGAAGTGCCACTTTGCGCCCCGTAGCTGGTCAGTGATGGACCCAAAGTGACCACCTTGCCATAAGCTATAGGTGGCGTGATTCCATGCAGGACTGCTGCTCGTACTGGAATACCTGCGTCGACTCTGAACATGCCTTGGTACATTGTCGTTTCTCCATGAACTTTACTGGGAGGCGCACCAAGCGTCTCCCCTGATTGGTAACTAAGAAATTGCCTCAGTCTTCGATCAGATAAGCGTATCAAGACGCATTGCATACCGAGCTTTCGCCGCCTTGTCCTAATGACACTGAGCTTCAGTGGAGCAGGATCTCGGCCGCTATGCACGACGTAGGAGCATCTGCTTGTGGCACTATCAGTGGTCACCGCACTTGTCACTGGATATCCGAGAGGTCGGTGAACCTGTTGGAATCTAGAAGGAACCTCCCGACTGGCCCTGAGCACAATGTGACCAGACGGTCTATTAGGTGCGAAGTAAAGCGGAGCCTACGTGCTGACAAGGAAGTCTGTTGGATCACTCGGGCTCGACAAATGGAGGAGGCAGGTGCAGTAGGCAATTACCGCAAGCTCTTCCAGCTGATCCGCACCACTGGTCCCAGGAAACCAGACGTCAGTGGGATAATCAGAGACAGCGCGGGTGCGCTGATACACAATAAGGGGCGCCGTATGGCTCGTTGGGCGGAACACTTTCAAGCTCAGTTCAGTTGGCCCCCTTCTCCCGGCCTGTTCCTACTCAGATGATGCAGAACGAGCCATGGACGGTTAGTTTAGAGCCTCCGTCGAAGGCCGAGATCGGAAACGCGATCACAGCCCTTAATTGTTTTCATGCCGCTATCCCGGATTCCCTCCCATCTGCACTATTTAAGGATGGAGGTGAGGTCCTCTGCAAAGCACTGATCTTCCTATTCGAACGTATCGGAAGGAAGAGAGTGTCCCGACTAACGAGGGAATCGATTATTGTGTCAATATTTAAGAAGAAATAATAATAATAATAAATAATGTGTCAGCTGTACGCCGTAACGGCGCTTCGCTTCCGCGCGACCACGACCAGTCGCGCGCGGGCTGAGTATACCGCGAGGACCCCCACCCCTACTCGGATTATTTAAGAGCAGTCGCACAGGCTGTCTATCCACGGGGTATTAGCTTAACACCAGTTGTAACAAAATTACTGGCCTCGATTCTCCTTCGTCGCCTCACTGTGGAATGGGAATCTCGGAATAGGGAAGAGCAGGCAGGTTTCCACCCAAGGCATGGCTGTATAGACCATATATTCGCTTTACGGCAGGTGCTAGAGCAGCGCCACGCATACCGCAGACCGACAATAGCTGTGTTCCTTGATTTCAAGAGTGCCTTTGATTCAGTCGATCGATCGATTCTGTACGAAATAGTTTCGCGGAAAGGTATTCGCACGAATTTATGTGAACATCTTACGTGCTCTCTACTCGAACACTACAGGCCGCGTCAGGGTCTACGGTGACCTGTCGGATAGCTTTCCGACCACAAGTGGCGTTCGTCAGGATTATCCGATTTCCCCATTTTTGTTCAATTTCGTCGTGGATTCTATCATGGAGTGTTCCCTTGAGGAATCTTACGATGTAGGCGTTGAAATGCTGCCTGCTGAAATGTTACTTGATCTAGATTATGGATACGATTAGTTGATTTTGATTATGCGGACGATATCGTTTTGCTTTTCGACGATGTTGTGGTGGGACAATCAGCCCTGAATAGCCTGTCTAGAGTGGTCTCACGATTTGGTATGCGCTTTGCACCTTTAAAGTGCGAAGTATTGCTGCAGGATCACCAGCCACTTTATGACCCCATGACCCTTTCTAACGAGGAACTCGAGGAGATTGATCAATTCACTTATTTTGGCAGCTGCATCAGCAACGATGGGCGCAAAGAAACTGAAGTCAGCTCACGCATTGCAAAGGCCAGAACTGACTTCATGTACCTACGGCATCTTTTGCGACAGAACGAAGTTTCCCTTCGTCTGAAAGCCCGTGCATACAGGCCCACAGTGATGGCCATTCTGCTCCATGATAGTGAGACTTGGCCCCGTCGATCTCAACATCTGAAGCGCTTTCATGTCTTTGATCATCGTGGTTTTCCGAAACGTTGCTGGTGTTGGATGGCACCAGCGTGTCCGCAACGATGATTTGCGTAAGTGAGTACTAGGTAGTGATAATCATGCTATCTCCCTAGAACAACAGATAACACTGAATAAGTTGCGTTGGCTCGGGCACGTGCTACGTATGCCTGGTCACTGCTTACCTAGGAGGGCCTTGTTTAGTCTGCCAGGTGTAGGGTGGCACGAAGCTTGAGGTGGACAGAAGTTGACTTGGCAGCGTGAAATGGTTGCTGACGAGCAGACTGGGTGCCGTTGGTCCGTCTCGCCTTCTGTGCTGGAGTCCACGTGACTCGGCTTGTGCTTGGCTCGAGACTTTACAGGACACGGCTTGCAATTTACACCAGTGTCGCGTCTGTTGCCGTTTCCTAATCGGATTGCCTGATTAAAGTGTGTTTGTTGCTGAGTTCTCTGCGAGGTAATGGCTGATTATGACGCGTGGCAGTGAAAGCCACAGGGAAGCTGTCTCGCCGATGCGCCTTGTCTTTGCGCGATAGTCAGCTGTTTGTGACAGCATGTTGTATACACACGATGTAGGCACCTTGACCCGGAATGTTTGCTTAGGGCATTCTTCTGGTAAGTCCCCCTTCTCTCCCTCTTATTCTTTATTTCATAGGTCCTCATGGTTGTATGGCAGCGAAGCATCAGTTCAAATGGCTGATGTGCTGCTGCTGCTTATTGTTGTTGTTGTTGTTGTCGTTGTCAATCCGAAATCATGAGGAAATCATAGATTTGTAATACACTTTCACTTGGGATCATTAATAGTCAATCGTCGCGCCTCACGGTGCTACAGTAGGTTCAGATTCACAGTAAAATGTTACCGCACACAAAGCAGTGGTCGTTCTCAATCGATAGCAATGGCTTCCAATAGCCTGAGAATGTGGTGCCGCTGATTGTGCATCAGGACGGTAAATGATTCATCGGGTTCGACTCGGTGACTGGTACTCTGCAAATGCCTTGTGATAGGCGAATCAACTATATTTCTCAATTCACCTGATTCCGTCGTCGCCGATTCTATCCGGCTTCGTAACCACCTGACACGGAGCCTTCAATCAGTGTGCCAGACATAGCTGAGTTCGCAGCTACAGGTGAATTTGTATTTGCAATTTGATATGCACTGCATCGTTATCGGTGCCTTGGTGTAACACTAGAGGTCTTGTTGACGTGAGCTGCAATGTACGCCCTTTTCACTAAAGCACTAATACATTTCGCAGTGGTTCGCATAATATCATTACTCTTGAATGGCAGTTCGATAAAGATCGGCTTCTTTTGAACTGTAAGTACACTGTCTCGCTTGGGTGTGTCGCTAAGGCGCTTTATAAACTGCATCGGACAATCCTACTGTTGTAGTGACTCGAACAGTAAATCTTTCTCTGTTTCTACTGTGTCCGGGGTACAAATCATGTGGGCTCAAAGAAACAGCGGTTGTGTTGTGTCGGGGAGAAACTCTTAAGGTGCAACTACTGATTTGTCAATGTTGCCTTTCGGTTAACAGACCTAATCTAACTATCCATTCGCCGTTTGATCGTTATGTCGAGATATGGAAGACCATTTTGCTCAATGTCACACATCATTGTAACACTCGGATGCATGCAGTTAGGTGTCTCGATCCCACTCATGATGTCCTCGTCGAAATCCATGGAAAGCAGCATATCCTTACGCTTGTATAGAGCCCGCGATTTTATGATGAACAATGATTTCTCACGGGACAAAAGCAAGTGCTTGACACGTCCCGTAGGGTGGTTGGGGTGAATACGATGAAATCAAAATATATCTGAGTCATCTACCGAACGTCTGCCTAGATGAATACTTCGATAAATTGCATCGGTGTAAAATTTAAAAAATCGAGCGTAAACGTTCAGAAAGACACTGGGGTGCAGTGATCGTTGACGTAAGGCGTGACATCTGCCTTCTCTTCGAACATGCCTATGAACACATTCGCCAACAACGGGCCTAGTTGACTACCCATTGCAACACCGTCTAACTGCGGATATGTCTCTCCTTGAAAATAATACGATATTCTTCGTGCATAAAAGTAGCATGTACAACATTTTCGTGAGAGCTGCAGTCGGATATTATATTTTGTGATTTACCCACTGAGATAATCAACGATCTCGTTGCGGGATGTTAGTGAAGTGGAACTACTGTACATTAAGGGAACACATTCGCTTTTGGGTCAAGTTTACGCGTTCCAAGTGAGGTTGTAATGCGAAAGTGCTTGGCAAAGTATGTTTTACTGTGGATTTTCGGGCAGGTTCAAGAATGTTCAGCCATTTGACTATGGCGTGATAAGGTGAATTGACCATGGAGACAATTGGTCATATACTCATTCCTTCTTCATGCACTTTGGGCAAATCGTACATTTGATGAGTATGCGTATCCACACGTGTTAGATCTTGCTGTGGGTCTCCAGAGATAAATCCATGATGTCTAAGGACTTGTAATCCGCAACAAACTTGCCTCCCGACAAAGAGAACTGTTAAATGCCGTATCCGGTCTAAACTTTGTACTGTCCGATAGTATTGCCTTCATCTTAACTAATCTGGCCTGTCTAAGATGACCACCCTAGGACTCTTACCAGGCTTCAATGCGACAGTGTCTTTGTTGCGTTCCAGCTCCCGGATTGCTTGATAATGCTCTGCAGGGTGACATGTCTGCTGTTGTATTGGAGTGCTTTTCGCCTTCCTGTTGCCCAATCAATGGCCCCACATTATCAGGCTATTGAAAGCCATTGTCATCGCTCTAGAGCGGCCACTGCTTTGCGTGTGGAAACAGTTGACTGTGGGTCTAAACCTACCGTGATTCTGCGAGGCGCGACAATTGGCTAGTTATTAACCTCGTATGACTTCATTTTTATATCTCTTATTTTTGCATGATTTGTATTTGATGGCTGCACAAAATGACTGTGTCATCTCACAGTTTACGTCTTCTGTTTTTCCTGTTTGAAGTATAAAGGGAATTTCCTTTTTCGGACAGTATTCCAATACGATGACGTGCGGGAGAATACAATTTTAAATTGCATACATGTACAAGAAAGAGTGTTTTTGCAAGATCACTTTGAATTGAATGACACCGATCAGTTAGTACTTTAGCAGCAAAATTATTCCAGTTATCAAGGTGATCAAATCTGCTAACGTATCTCTAGACAGGCTACGGCGTCTAGAAATGTGCTATAAATCTTGTACCAATAACCTGTAATCCAGGGAAGATGACAGGAGAAAAGTATAACCAAATGGGGAATAATGCAATATGTCACAAACTTACGTACGAAAGCACGGGGTACTGAATGCACCTTAAGTCTGAGGGCATAAAAAGGAAGTTTTCTGACGTTTTGGAAAGTTTCGCAGACATGCGTGGACCAAGAAAGGATCTGGAACAAAGTCTCCGAGATATTTTACAGAGAATGATCTGAGTGTAGGTTTTCCTATCCTTGTATAGGTGAGAAAGATGTCTGTGACTAAAAGTAGATGCAAGCGAACATGTGTTTTCAATAATTTCTCTTCAGGCTTGTACAATTATATGTGGAAAAAGAACAATATGTTTGACACAACGTAAAGGTTAGCTAGACAAATTCAGTTCACAGTCACTGATCAAGCACAATCACTATCTGTTCGGTCACAAATGCAGCGTACACTCCATTTCGGGAGCCGGATGTCGCAGTTCGGGTGGACCAAGGCAGTTTAGCGTCTGAACAAGCTGTTTCTGAACACACAACTCCGGCTCGTACAATCGAATCGCGATGGCCTCCGCGGATTCTAGCATACGCTTATGGACGCACTTTGATCGATTGTCTGGCACCTGATGAATCATTTTGAGTGACAGCCAAGCTGGTGCCGTGACCAGTGTCGGCGAGCTGCATGGCTAGGGATAAGTTGGTTTGTTTTCGGAAAGCAGCAATGAGCCAAGCCGGATGGTGTTCTTTAACCCTTTCAGACAGGCGCCTCGTCGTTCGGCCTCTGTACCCTGCCCCACATGAACAGGAGAAAGAATAGCTACACATTAATTTGGCGTGGACAGGCCTCTTGTTTTTGGGCTAGCTGTAATCATGGGGTTACCGGCGAACTGGATTTGCATTTTAGCTGCTGTGGGAAAGTATGTCTGTGGGCATGAGAAAGGCGACGAGTTATGATTTCAGCAGCGATTTCTCCCTTGTATGGTAGTTGGAGAAATATGGGTTTTCTCTGGACTGTAAGGGAGCCTTCTTTCTTTGTCCCATGTTGGCTTTCAGGAAACTTTCAGGGTAACCATTTTCTCTCAGCGTCGAACGTATGCGCTTCAGTTCTTCGGGAAACGTTTCGTTCGAGCAAATTCTTTCTGCTCGACTCATTAGACTGAGGATCAGGTTCCGTTTTAATTTCAGTGGGACCAAACTGTGGAAATTCAGGTATTGTCTATTCCACGTGTGTTTCCTTTACATGTGAGATTGTAACATGCCACTCTCGAGTCTCTTCATTGCCACGTCGAGGAAGTGAAAAGTACCATTTACCTCTACTTCGAAGGTGAATTTCAGTACTCCATGCGCCTGATATCCATGACGAACACAACCTACCGCCACGAAGAAAAGCAAATGTTACAACACTGTACTTAGAAGCGTTAAGTGTGAGGGATCTGGATGAAGACGACTACTAGACCTTCCGTCCTGTTGTCTGCCTTGTTCTGTCAGCCGCTTTAACAGAGAGAACTCGCACCGGCTCTGCACACAAACGCTTTATCCCCAAGTCTGAGGCAAAATACAATTAGCTGGGTGTTTGAAAACTCACTCGTCCGCTCGATCGGTTGCCTGCTCGACCGCACTGCGGCGGGCGATTTCCTTCGCCCCAGCTTTCAGTCACCATCACACAACCCACGTCGAAATGATGAGAAATTCTGAATAGTTGGGGCCATACACCCCAGCACAACTTCGTCAACATATTTGCATCCTATAGATTCTGTTTGCATAGGTGGACGTTCAGCATATAAAGAAATAGGAAAGATGATTGGATTGCACCCTCTGAAACACAGTTGGCACGGAGGACAGAGGACTTCTTACCCTTTAACTAGGTGAAGTGAGTACGATATGTAAAATAGTCACTTAACAGATTACACACACCAGGGTGAACTCCATTTTTAAGTACAAGGTTTAACAACATTGACCTATCCAGGCTTCTAAAGGCATTCGAACAATCCAGGAATAGAACCCGTACGGATTAACATTTTTCATCCAATGCAGAGGCTATAGATTGAACAAGACATGACACTGCATCTAATGGGGAGCGCTGGGGTCTATACGCGAACTGGTATATATCATCTTCAAGAGCGGCTGAAAAAACCGCGGAATTAACAGTCTTTCGAAAGGTTTTTGGGAGCACAGATGTACATGCAATTGGGTGATACTTTCGAGACCTATTTTTTTGTTACTGGAGTGATACTGTTCGGGATCACACCCGTAGTGAGGCATTTGTTAAGGAGATCTATTAAAGGCAGTGTGAGAGAATCAGCACACTCTTTCAATGCTTATGGTGTCAGAACATCCGGACGACAAGCCTTGTTTGCCTTTAATCATTTGAGTTCCTTGTGAACGTTGCTTTGATCGAAGGGCGAATGTGAGAGAATGAGCACACTACTTCAAAACTAATGGTGAGAGAGCAACCGGATCAAAAGCTTCGTTTGCTTTTAATCATTTGAGTTACTTGTGAACGTTGCTTTGATCGAAGGGCGCGGCTGGACTTCAGCTAATAAAAGGAGGGCAACGAAGATGAGCTTAGTGAGGCAGAACTAAACTCCGATTTCAGTTTATCCACATCCACTTCACCACTGTGGCTGCAAACACTCTTACCAGAGAGCTGCCTCAGATGCCTCCATAGATCGCGGCAGCTATGGTTGCCTAGAACTGCTTCGACATATAATTGGTTTAGTCTTTTCATCTCGGATTTAACTGCCTTGGTAAGGCTTTTGACATGGTTAGCATTCTTGCACTGGTAGGCTCATTCTTTCATGCTTCGGAGCCGCTTAAGTAGTGGTGAGGAAAATCTACCTGCTCTTAGATAGATCCTTTCAACAGGGCAACATATGTCAAAGCAATATTTGATGTAGTCCGTAAGATGGTCACATTCGAGTGACAGGTCCTCGTCGTTGAAGACTGAAAAACCAGCTAACGAAAGCAGCATCTGGGGCCACGCGATATTTTCCAAGGAGCGATTTCGTCGTTTGATAAGCTTATATGAACGTCTGCTCAGCGTTAAAAAAATTAGACCTGCTGTATATGACTGGACAGTCTTAAAATACAATGGTCTGAGCTGCTCAAAGGAGTCCGCCTTTTTATGGCAAACAACTGTCGTTTATTTATGAACACAGTGTCCAACTGTGTATCTTGTCTGGTCGAAGCGGTCACCAGGTCTACGAAGCCGTGTCTTCAAGGACGTTGTATCCTTTCTATTTAAGTGGTCAGCAACAATACAGGTAGAACAATCTAATTTATGCAGTATCCTTGAAGAAACTTGGTCTTCAAAAACCTGTAACGCCGATGCAGATGTGACAGGAGCAATGTATACGTTTCCAGCGATGACTGATTGAAAGGTACTTGAGAAGTTCGGTTTGCATTCAACTAAATGGCAGCTTATAGAAATCGTTGAGTAGGTAACTATTCCGATTGCTGCGTTGCACCAACGTTGATTAACGAAAGGTATAACGCCACCACCACAAAACTGGGGATTTCCGGGGTGGTCTAGTTGAATTATCCCACTTCCCACATCAGTATGCAATCATCTTTATTGTAACAGAGTGTTTTCTGTTTTGACATATTCAGTTCGCTGCATAATGGCATTGAGAACATTGATTTTACCAAGAAGTGGGCGAACATTACTGGAAAGTAGCTGTGGGATTTGCCTGCCACTGTGGCCAGCCACAAGACACCTGCGCCTACAGCGGGACCATGGGTGGCTTGCGCTGCACCATCCACAGCTCCAACCACACACCCCATATCCGGTGTATACCCGATGAAATAAGACCGGGAGGCATGTGGATGGGAGCCATGTTTCATCAACGGAGTCGGCCCACATTCCTTCACAGGCAAACACAATCACGCTGTATTTGGGAAACAAGCGCACACAAGGCGGTGGCTGGACCGTTGTCCGCTCCACACTGAGTGCATGGAACCACTCTTCGAGCCTAGCACGACCACAAGGACCGTGCACCCGTCCCCTCCAGCAACGACCAACTGTCTCCTGGAGCCAGTATGGACGAGTTAGTGGGTAATAGACAGGTAGGCACCTTGTCAACATGCACATCAAGTGCAGCCACACCTGGGATGTCAAACAACAGCCAATCACTTGAAATGACATTATCAAATAAAATATATCTGTTAAAGAATATTACTTCGCGGATATAACTTCCCTAAATTAGCATAGGATGTGTTGCTTAGCAACGAATCCGCGATTAGTACAAAATGTCCCCAAGTTACTCAAAAAATGCTACAAACGCAATCAAGTTAACGAAGGTAACCACAATTAGCGTAAGCCACGTGGCCAGTTAATAAACTATTCAGGTAGGCAGAACAAATGAAATAAAGTTGAATTAAATTTATCCGGCTCTAAAATACCCCGTGTAAGTGTAAGTTGGTTTAGCCCAACTGCGATGAAGTAGCATCATAAATGCAACATCAGCTTCAGCATGGGGCATATATATATATATATATATATATATATATATACCTTAAACTTTTCTACGATACGCCGCTTGTCTCTTATTTGTCACGCTTTTTGATTGCGTACACTTGGTCCTTTGAAGGACCGGTGGATGAAGACTTAAGCGGTACTGGCCCTCTCCGAGTATTTTTAAGAACTGCCATTTTATACCTAACCTTGTGTAATATTCTCTATTCTAGTTATTACAGTTATTCATATCCATAGCATTTGTTTCCTCCGAATATTCAACTGTTGTGGATGCATAACGCACATTCTCTAGTCTAGATTTGGGCAACAGAACAGTGGTTTATGACGGGTGAAAAGCATCGGTTTAACATGTCTCGCAGATGATAATGGAAGTAATTGCAGAGTGGATTAATGGACAAGTAACGTTCGTTTGAAGGAAGCGATAGCTTAATGGCATAAGGAAATAACGTTGCGGGAGTAAGCTGGTACCATGCATAACGGAAAAACAATTTGTTATGGTTAATTCCAATAGCATTTAACGATGGGATTGCTCATCCGTCTGCACAGAATCGCATTCGTCGTTGGGGGTTGTAATTCTAAGCATATGTTCGTTAACACGGACTTTTGTTTCTCTAATGGGCCTTCTTAAAACGTGAAAACGTAACTTAGACCCGCCTGTGTTGAAATTGAGCAAAAGATAGGGGAGATACCAGAGCAGGATTGCAAAGGCGGGTATATGTCTCTGTTTTATCAAAGGCTACCTAGATAGTGATATGTACCCATCTAACTATTGGAAATCACTTCGTCCTTCACGTATCAGTTTAGATAGCAAAGTTTAATGTGTCTAGCAATGAGCTAGATGGATACGTTGCGACCAAGACAAACAAATTGGAATGCGGCATGAGTCGATGTACTATTGCAGTAGCCTCACTCTCAACGAAGGGCAAGACGGGGCTTGAGGCTATTGTGAACCAAGGCACGGAGGTACGAAATTCGCTTTCGAAACTATGGAACCAGGAGAAACCTATGACACTATTTCCAACCAAGCTAGCAATGTGCGTCACCAACCTATCATCACTGATGTTCGACCATATCAGTTTTGAAATTTTGTCCTTTGGCCCCAAGTTCTGACTTTTTAGCCATTGAGCTAACAGAGGGACGATTGCAGTTCAGTTCGAAAATGTACTGTCGCAGACCTCACCATTAGTCCAAAGCTCCAATTTACACGAAGAAGGAGTTTACGTCGTCACTAGTGCATACCTGTTATCAGTATCGTCGTGCCTGGATCACACATAATTCCCGTGAGACATGAGCACATTAAAGCTTTGAATCCAACAGGTGAGGGACTGCAACTTATCGGCACGTAGAAAAGAAAATATTACATCCCTACATTTAGAAGCATTAAGCGTAAGATATCTGGATGATGACCACTCCAGCAGATCTTCCAACGCACGTTGAAGTGATGAGGAATCACGGTTAATGGGGGACATACATCCCAGCACAACATCATCAGCATACTTACACCCTATATACATGGTTTGTATATTGAGATGTTCAACATACAAGGAAAATAGAAAAGGTGATAGGATCGCTCCATGTAGAACACCACAGTCGACACGGAGGACAGAGGATTTCTTACCGTTCAACTTGCTGAAGTGAGTACGATCTGTAAAATAGTCACGTAACATATTACACGTACCAGTGTGAACTCCATTTTTGGATAGCAGGTTTAGCAGCTTTAACCTATCCAGGCTTTGAAAGGCACTCACATTATCAAGGAATGGAAGCCGTGTGAATTTACATTTTTTGGCTAATGCAGACGCTATATAGTGAACAAGATATGCCACTACATCCAATGTAGAGCGCTGGAGTCTATACGCAAACTGATACATATCGTCCTCGGGAATAGTTGTAAAAATCCTAGGAATTAACAGTTTCACGAAAGCCTCACGAAGCGCTGATGTGCACGCAATGGGACGGTACTATTATGATCCATCTTTGGGTGATTGAATTATACTGGCTGATCCTCATACTTCCGGGATCACATCCATAGTGAGGCATTTCTTAAATAGATCTGTTAAGGGTAATGTGGGAGAATCAGCACACTATATTAAAGCTAATGGTAAGAGAGCATACGGACCGCTAGCTTTATCTGACTTTTGAATTCCTTGTAAACGTTGCTTTGATCGAAGTGTGCAGCTAGACTTGAGCTAATGAAGGACAGCAAGGGGGTGAGGCGGAACTAAACATATAATTCAGTTTGTCCACATCCACTTCACCGTTCTGGTCGCAGCAACCCTTACCACATCGCTGCCTCAAAAGACTCCATAGATCACGACAGTTATGGTAGCCTAGAACCGCTTCGACGTATAAGTGGTTTATAGACTTTTTATCTTAGACTTAATTGCTGAGCTTAAGTTCTTGATACAACAACCATCTTGCACTTGTGAGCCCATTCTTTCATCCTTCGAAATTGCTTTTGCAGTGTTGATGAAAATCTATCCACCCTTAGGTTGATCGTTTCAACAGGGCAACACGTCAAGGCAATATTTGATGTAGTCTGTAAGACAACCAAATCCTCATCATTGAAGACAGGAAAATTAATTAAAGAGAACGACGTCTGTAACCTTGTGATATTTTCGAGGGAGCAATTTTGCCGTTTGATAATCTTGAAAGGGCGTCTAGTCAACTTGAAAAGATTAGATCTACTGTATATGATTGGACACCATTTTTAAACACAGTGGTCTGAGCTTCTCAAAGGAGGCCCCTTTTGTCTGGAAAACGACTGCCGTTTAGTTATGTACATAACATCCAACTTGGTATCTTGTCCGATCGAAAAGGTCACTAAATCTACCAACCAGTGTCCTCAGGAAGGTTGTATCCTTCCTACTAAAGTTGCCAGCAACAATACAAATAGAACAATCTACTTTAGACAGTCGCACTGAAGAAATTTGGTCCTCGAAATACCCCAACTCGGACACAAATGTGTCAGGAACTATGTAGACGTTTCCAGCGATGACTTATTGAAGGCCATTTAAGAATTTTGCTTTGCATTCAATTAAATGACATCTTATAGAAATTATTGAGTATGTGAATATTGTGGTTGCTGAATTGCCACAACGTCGATAGACGTGTTATAATGCTACCACCACGGAAGTGGAGCTTACCAGGGCGGTCAGATTTGATGGGAACAAAAACACAGTGTTGAATAGCCCCATTTTTCATAGTGTGCAATCAAGTTTCGTGTAGCAGAATGATTCCTGAAGTTACATAGTAATTTCGCTGCATACTGACACTGAAACAAGCACACATTACTGGATAGTTTCACTGGGACTTGCGGTTTATCAACAGCAACGACTGAAGCTAACTTGCCGACCAGCACGATGCTTTCGCTTTTTCTCTAATATGTTCCTTCATAATTCGTTTGAAGGTGTTCCTTACTTTATGACCGTGTTCGATGAAGCACCGATTTAAGGCAGTAACGCGTCACGTTTTAAAAAGGGTGATGGAGTGGGACATACGACCTTGAGACTTGTTCAGAAAAGAACAAAGTGTCTTAATGGTACGAATAAAAATATACAATCCACAGCCACTAGTTCAACATGGTTTTCCAATGAGAACAGCAGAAGTCAAATTTGCATTCAGCAGCTTCTACTACTAGATCACTGGTGATGGAGAAAGGCCATTATGACTTAAAAGCTAACTGCGATATAGCGGGACTCAGTGTCAGTGTTGGGAGAGCCACACCGAAACCTCTGTACTTTAGAAAATGACCTATTATAGTGCGCTTAGTGCAGCTACTACTGTGCCAACTGTCAGTAGTATAAAAACATCCGGAGAGACAGTATCGAGCCCACAGTGTGCTATATCAACGCCGCAAGAAAAGGAAGAATGCTTGGGAGCCGCATATATATGTGCGCTAAGAATAGCTCCAAAAACGGCACGCGCCTCGCTGCTTTTGGTAGAGTTCAAAGATGAATGAAACGGTTGGTAGTCAGAGTTGATGCATGTAGTTGCTGATATTGGCACAGTAAATAATTCCGGTCGCACTTTTTGTTCTTTAACTGATGCCATAACCTGGCAAGATGGATTATAAAGTTCCCTTGGCCGGAGCGATTTGAAGCAGTGTGTGGGGGTTTTATGAGGATTTCGATGTGGCGGAGACGGTCTGAGCGTAAACAGGCCGCGCGAAGCTGTTGGCTTTGCAGTCTGAAAGGTAAGGCGAAGACGGTCCTAGAAGCAGTGTAAAAGATCCTGTTAAATTGGAATGGGTGGCCACAGACTAGGCATTTGTTTGCGAATTGGCCTGCTCGGTCGACGCCACGATGCAATGCGGCAGCTCAGGGAGTCCCTGTTTATAGCAGGGATGGTTCTCCTCGTGTTTGTGGTCTACCTCCGGAGTTCGTTGGGTCGTATTCTGCCTGGAGTGCATGAAGCGTCACGATAGCGACTACAGGTGGGTCGGCCTCCGATAGCCGGATGCGGGAAGTGTCCGGATTGCGAATGCCACCGGGAAATATCACTTGCAGGAGCTTGTTCGGATGACCTGCGATTTCGGTGACGCGCCACTTGCTGCGTTAGACTAGCAACACCTTGACAACGTGTAGCAGTTGGATGGATTAGAGCGGGTGATTCGACAGCACTCAAATTACTTTAATGGCCTTCGCGTTCAGCGGTCGGAGAAGTAACCAAAAAGATGCTGCTTACTTGCGTAAAACCGGGACATTGGAAAAGACGGTGCCCTGCGAGGCACGCTGCGGCCCATGCACCAAGTGAATTTTTTAACTGGTTTTTTTTCTGCTCGAGGGGTGTGCATTGGGAGCGCTGGATTAGAGGGCAATCGAAGCGATGGTAGAAATAGACGGAATGATGAAACGGTGCGTTTAATACGGGTGCCCCAGTCTCTGATCAGCCATCGGCGAGACGAAATACTACTTATATTCCATGATCGTGAGAGCTTGTGGCTGTCACGAAGTGAGAATGAATCGCATGGTAGAACAGATCGTGAGAAACGGGGGACTGAAACTAAGACACGGCATCGTCCTTTCGCCGGATGTGAAACAAACCATATTGGGGAAGGTTTTCTTGGTGTCCAGTAAGTGTCATCGACTTAAAGTGATGGGTACTATTGACTCTTAAAGTTCCTTATTACTCATTAGTCATGGATGAACTGTCCGCCTGCACTCGGTTGTTGCCGTGTTACGTAAGCACGACCTTGCAGTAAATCATTGGCAAATATCACCTGTTTGCGGATGATAACAGCCTGTATGGATGGTGTGGGTGGATCGAACACAACATGTCGCTGACCCGCTGGATATATTGCTCACACGGGCCTCGTAGAGTATCAATTCATTTAGCTAATAAGGTGATGAAGCGCCGACCCGTGGTCGAAAGGATCACAAGCCTGCCTCGTAATGCGAAGGTCACTGGTTCGAGACTGCGTAGGGTACCGGGCGACCCTCGGCACTGTCCTTAGTCCACGCGCGACTGGTTATGGTCGCGGGACAGCGAAGCGTCGGTACTGAGTACCGGCGTACTGCTACTGGTAACTGTGAGGAAGCAAGTACAAGAGATGCGGACTGCGGACGTGATCGAAGAAATACCTTTCATACTATTCGAGTTTTTTAGTGAAGTAGGCTGATAGGAAGTACGACTTCTGCGTGAACTTCCGAAGGCATAATGAAATATCCGTGCATTGTTTTGTCCCTGCGTCATCAGTTACATTTTTGATAGATTGCAGCGGTCGATGATGCGCACGCTCCTGTATCTGAGGTCTGAATGTTGGCAACTGGTGCCCGAACTGTGAAACGTTGAAAGGACGGCGTTTACGGTCGGTGATATGCAATAGCAATTTATAAGGATGCCTTTTAGAATATCAAGTGCCTCCACCGTTTGTTGCTCCGCTTCCTGTGGTTTGGAGAACGTGAGAGTATACGGAGAGGATATGGCTGTGCAGTGCCAATCAGAGGTATACCACAGTAGTCATTTCGAAGCAATTTTGGAACGGACTCCGTATAAACGGGCTGACGTCCCGGATTGGAATGACTCCTGTGACACTACTGGGTCATAAAGTGGGGCAAGGTAAACTGAAGCCATTGCACCAGAAAATATTGGCAATATGAGACACCCTAGTCCCAACCTCAAAGTGTACCCTCAGGAAGTTTTTGTCTCGCTACCATACACATTGTACCATTTCAGGGTACTTCAGTTTAGCTGTCTGCTATAACAAGGTATCTGCGATTTGCACGGGACTAGCCTCAGCGCCTTCGCCTCAAGCGGTTTCGGACAATACGTCCATTTTGCACATTTTGTGCTGACACACTTATAGACGACTAACGATGTATGGTGGTTTTACTTGATCTGAAGCCCCATTTTACTCTGTTGATCGAACCATCCTGTGGCACTTCCTATCCGTGAAAGGTGTGTCTGCTAAACACCTTTCCATTTTGAGATCTCTACCGTGCTTCTCGGGGCCAGGTAAGAGTCTACGGAATGCTGGCTCCCGAGTTCCCAAAGTTCACTAGGGTTGTCCTATATCTCCCTTCCTCTTCAACTTCCTGTACGTAATGATCATGACTCCGTTCTTTCACACTTCTGGAGTGAGTTTTACCATTTGACCGACCGACAAACCTTGACTATGCGGACGACATAGCTAATATTGGGTCCGACGCAGTTGCTATGTAACCACTACTGAACATACTGGTGCGTAGTGTTGCACGCTTCGGTTTGTGCTTTGCGCCTTCAAACTGCAAAGTATTGTTGGAGGACTGGACCGATACGCCACGGGCTCTAGCTATCACGGAACAGCCACTGGTGGATCGGCTCATTTACCGTGTATCCTAGTCCAAACGCCATCCTTTAGGGAGGCTGGGAAGCTGTCCATGGCCCTCCTTAAAGCCTAACCATGGAAGACAACAGGTCCACGGGTTATAAGCTCATAGCTCGGTTAGCCCAGAACATGAACGCCACGCATTGTCTCTGCCAGTGGGATGGCACCCCCAGTGCTCAATGCTTTGCTACCGCGAGCATCAAGCAGACAACACCTACTCAAATAGGTGCAAACCCGCTGAAACAGTCCCGCGTTTGGCCATTGTCGCAGTTGCGTAACATAATACGGTCGTAAAAAAAAGAAGTGCACCATACTAGATCTTCAAAGGCTGTGTGACGAACCTCAGGCAGACCCCACTCGGTCTCTGCAATCACACTCCCAAGCTGGATCTGTTCCTCACCGCCTTGCGGGTCAGGGTATTGAGCCGAAGGCTCAGTACGGAGTTCTTCAAGCACACCTCCATACCACCCACTGCCTTGTGCGCCAGACAGTTTGGTCAAAGGCTAGAGGCGAGGAACCTCGAACAGAACCCCTTTCTCGGAATGGGCAGCCGGAGAGTATCATCTGCAATCTCGACCAAGTCGACAATACTCCCTCAACTTCTTGTTTTTCTCTCCTCTCCATCTCCGTCTACCGAGCAAGAGAATGCCGCTGACGTCACAGTTGCTGCCATACATACAGCTCTTCCCTAAAACGTACAGTTTCCTTTCACATTGGTTCTTCTAACGTCCACATTCTAGGACAGATCGGCCCGCAGGCATCACTAACCCGCACTCCTCACTCTCTCGGTAGTGATGTGTACTGTGTCTCCGAAACACGCATACAAAACAACAGCGTCGTGACGATTCCCCAACTTCCTGATTCTGAATTTGGCGACGATGTCCACAATCTTTGCGTCTCTGGCAATAGTAAGTCAATGACTCAAGGTATTCACTGTTGGTATCGCCCTCAGCAGATATGCTGAAGGTAATCTACTCGACTGGATGCCGGTGAACAGTCGCATTGGGAAGTTCCACTCCGAACCTCTATTGAGGTTAATTAGCCCCATCTGAAGACATCGTGCCTCTTCATCGCCTCACTTTATGTCCTTACGGGTTGCAGTTCAGAGGGTATGAAAAACGATTTCTATCAATAGCTCTCATCTCTTCTTCGCATGACGAAGAATAGTGACATCACGATTATTGCTGGTGACATGGATGCCCAAGTGGGTCGTCTTTCGGCCTCTGAACAACACTTGGGAGGCCGGTTCGGAGTCGATGCACGCCAAACCGACATTGATAATGGATTACTGCAACTGTGCGCCGACCACAACCTTTACCTTAGCAGCACTTCTTTCCAGCACACACGTGCACTTCGCGTCACCTGGTGCCCACCGAATTTCTCAATAATCTGGACACCAATTGACCATATTGCCATCAGCCCCAGATGGCACACTTCAGCCAAAGACTGTCGTTAAATTAATAGTACGTGTCTGGATTCTGACCATGCCCTAGTATGCGCACGCTTGCCGATCACACTCCTCTCTCTCAAGTAATCGCCTATCTTCTAACCTTAACTATAAGTTGAATTCGCAATCCATGGTTTAAACATATTATGATGAACTGGCCCACCAATTGTAAGTGAGTAATGAGGTTGGTGAAACGAACGCTGACTGGTTTCGTCTCAGAGGTGCTCTGAAGAATGTCTTTGACACATGCTGTGTGCCTAACTTGAGATCGCGTAGCTGTGATTGTGTCCCGTAATCCTCGACGAGTTTGCTGCAACCACGGAAACAGGCACTCTAGGGTTGTGAGTTTCAAAGTGTCCGTATCTCCTTGATCTAACGTCTGACAAGGAGTCTTCGAACTGATCGGAAACGTTGGTGGGTGGGAGGGTGGGATGGCGAAAGCCAGTACCGTTGGGAACAGCCGATTTCTATTCCAGCTCATTCTTAACACCGATACGAGAAAGGCGCCAGTTAACGAGCCAATAGTTGAGAGAGCGATAGTTGATCGATTCTCAAGGTCGTCGACTATCCCCTTGGGCGAGACATTTTACGGAGCAGTTCAGCAGGCGGGCTGCAGCTGCCGCTTGCCGTATTACTTGAGCCGACCTGGAGGGGGATATCACACCTCCCACTTTGGAAGAGATTCTACACGAGCTTTCCTTGTTGTGAAGAAGCAAGGCTTTTGCACCTGATGACCTTACCCTATCTTTGCTGAAGGATGTGAATGTAGTGTGCTGCTCTATTTAACACTGTCAACGGTGAACGCACCCCTTTGCATCAGCCCGGCACATTTGACCATGACACATGCCGGAGCTTATTGGCCAGGCAATGCGAGCTGGCTAAGGATGACGCTTCATCTCGAACGCTGCCAATAAGGATGGTCTATCTTGAAGCCCGCCGATGAGCACTACGCCATTCCTTTATAAACTGTTGATTCGATCCCCTTATTTGATTTGCTTATACTGCTTTCCAGGTGCACATAACAGTTTTCTCTTGAGGCCTTTGTCTTCTAATCTGGAAGGTCAGTCGGTCAGTTTGATCGGTAGCAGCAACTTATCCATAGAATCAGTGGAAAGCACAACAAGCACTATTTGAAACACTTAAGAAGTGCCTTCAAACTGTCGACTATCCACTATCATGCCATCTTCAAGATGGTCAGCGTACTTTGTGCGAAAATCAACGAGGCATTAGCCTTGTTTCCAGTGCCTCCAAACTTCTCACGGGTATCGTTCTTCGACGACTTATATTTTCCAGCGAGAATCGAGTCACTGAGAGCCAAGCTGGCTTCCGCGCTGGTCGTGATTGTGTCGGCCACATATATACTCTTTGCCACGTTTTAGAGCAGAGACATGCAGCGGACTGACTATGTTGGCTTTCCTTGACTTGAAATTCGCCTTCGACTCTATTGACCGCGCCAACTTGTGACACTGCCTATCCATGAAGGGCGTACTAGCTAAATTCTTCCATTATACACTCTGTCTACCGTGACTCCCGAGGCCGTGTAAGGATCTACGGGAAACTGTCCCCTGAGTTCCCCACGACAAGTGGGGTTCGCCAACGTTGTCCTGAACCCCTTTTCCTCTCTAACTTTGTTCTCACATGATCACGAGTGATTCCGTTCTTTCAGAATAGATGTTCTGCCATCTGACCGACTGACAAACCTAGACTACGCGGACGACATAGCCCTTATTGGGTCCGACACAGTGGCTATGCTGCTGGATAGACTGACACATAGCGCTGCACGCTTCGACATGTGCTTTGCGTCTTCAAATTGCAATGTATGCTGCAGGTCTGGACCGATATACCTCCGCTTCTAGCTATTATCTAACGGAAACTGGAAGTGTTGGATGGTTTCACTTGGCAGCTGTGTCACCTCTGGTGGTCCCAGCACTGAGGAAGTTACTTCTGGTCTCAGCTAGGCGCCGTGCTAGAACGACTTTTTTTACCTTCCCCATCTGCTCTCGAAGAACTCGATACTTTCCTACGTGAGTCGTTTAATCAATATTTGCAACAAGTCTATAAAAAGGTGGAAGAAAATTCGCGAAATTACTGAAAAGTTTGGTACCAATTTATCTGGAATCCCGTCTCAACCCGAAATATTCATCCACAATATATCCTGCCTGCAACTTAATCAGCCGCAACTAGAGGCTTCGTCGCTCAGGCCAAAATTCTGCCTTTCACAACACGTTAACGGGCAAGTTCGTAAACCTGATACAACAACTAACTGAGCTAACTCCTAAGTCTCGTTTTGCACGTAATACTTCGAAGACCACCCTGGTGTACCTAGCACAAAACTATAGATCGAAATCATCAAACCTGCTGTCCAAAAAGCACCGAGCTGTCAGAGAATTGAAGTGTAATCCTGACTTGTTACTTCCCAGAACAGATAAAGGCTCTGGATGGGTAGGAATGGATACATCCGACTACATCTCCCAATATCATACTATTTTGCAAGATTCAAGCAAATTCTTGCGTGAAACAGCTCAAAAGGATAATGCTACGGATGATGAGACAAAGTGGCCATGAGATACGGACGGAAGATTCACTAAGGTTGCAATCAGAGTGGATAGCCAGAATTGTGCAAGCAGATGGTACTTGTCCAAACCCTCCTATTACCATGGCCGGGTTGAAATTCCTCCGCATCGGATGTTGAAGGCAAACGAGAATGATCTACATCCCACTGGCTGTTACGAAACTTTCCTTCGGCGGATCGATGTTAGTGTTGATTGCGTTGACCAGCTTTGTTTAAACCACTATCTATACTAACCTTAGTACTGCTTTCACTAACACACTTAGTTAATTTACACTTTCTTGTAAATGTATTTCTTGAGGAGAGTTATGGAAAATAGAAAGTTGGATTTCTGATCTATGCAGTAGGCGGGATATCAGCCTGTCACTGAAAGGTAGGGCGTTTAACGCTGCGGTGATGCCGATCATACTGTATGGATCAGCGACCTGACCAGTTCGCCGCGATGATATTAGACACTTGGCGGTGTTTGACTACTGGTGCTTGCGGAGTATTGCTCACGTCTGATGGGAACACCGGGTGAGCAAAGGTTGTCAGTTCGTTTGTGGCAAGAAGCCTTTTGGTTGAATCAACCGCCTATCTTCGCCAGGTCACGTTATCCGTGTCTTGTTTGACCGCCTTCCTTGTTGTGCATTATATACCGTCGCTGCACCAAGTTAGGCGAAACCGCGAGGTGGCCAGTTGTTGACGTGGTACAGTGGCATGAAGAAATTGACTGAGAAACGTGATCCGACTTTTGCGTGCCCTTTTCGTGAATGGGGGCCTTGATATGGTCCACACCAATGGTTGGTGACCGTATCAGATATGGTGTATTTACGTGTTGCGGGCACGTCAAATATTCCCGCAAAAAGGCGCCAGAAACCCCGGCAGAATGGCTGTGGAAACCGAGGTTCTATTCCTCCCCACAACGCAGCAGAGCTCAGCCATTCCGAGACGCGCCCCAACTGCGCACCTTTCGACAATGCTCATTTGCAAACTACCACCTCTGCGTGGTGACTCTTTTCCCTAACTTAATAACCCATGGCACTGGCTGTGATCGCCCTTTGTTGGTCGTAAAAGAGCCTAAAGAGCACCACTTGTCTTTTCTTGCTCTTCGCCTCAGTTGGGAGTCGGTCGGGTCACGTAATTGCGTGTGAGTCGTTAGCTGGCCAGCCTTCGCGTCTAAGTCATTAGCGCGCGTCTATCGTAACCCCTCTTGTGTGCGTCCTCGTTCCGAGAGCCCAGCGTCTATCCGAACACTTGCGGCTAGGATCGGTCACACGCTCGCTCAATTTTCCGTCTCACCGGCTAAGCTAGCGTCATCAGGTCAGCGCAACTCCGTTCGATTGGCCAGCGTTACAAGCAATTATCGTAGGCGTGCTCCAACCGGGCCAGCGACAATCTTATCAGGCGTTACGCAATCCATATCGAGAAGCGGCGTTCCCTCAAACTATAACAGTGGCGACGCAATTATAACATTACGTAATCAGTTTCTTCCCTGCATTCGGTTTCTTGCATCTGTTTGGTACTTTTCGTGCCATTCTGATTAGTTTAACGCAATTCTTGGGTCTGTTTTTTATATTCTATTTGCATTCGCTCCCTATCTTCCAATTTTTATTCATTGTTTTTCTTGCGATGCGAGTTGTGGCACCTAGATCCACCGCACTTCGATGCTCGGATCATAGTTGTTCAACTGAACTGAACTCTCGGACCCGTGTTCTGGATGAGCTGGGATGGTACATGCTGCTCACTATATCACTGGCATTCTTCATCTAACGGGCCCTTGTCACCAACCAACGTTCCCGGTCTATTCGAAGACTCCTTGTCAGACGTCAGATCAAGGAGATACGGACACTCTGAAACTCAGTTCCCATCGGGACCTTTTTCCTTTCTTTGATCATACTGACACCTCAGACATCTATTCACTGTTAACACATCATAATTTAGACGTATGGTGGGTGTCAATTGCATTCATCATGGCGCACTTGAGACGATTCCAGTCAGCGTTCGGCTCATAGAGCTCATTCATCGTTGACAATTGATGGGTCAGTTTCTCATGATACAGTTAAACTGCATATTGCTAATTCAACTTACAGATAAGAAGGTTGGAGGCGGGAAGAATGAGCACCAAGCGTGCGTACTACCAATTTAACGACAGTCTTTGGCTGAAGTGCGCCATCTGGGGCTGATTTCAATATGGTCAATTTGTGTCCAGATCATTGAGGAATTCGGTGGGCACCAGGTGACGCGATGTGAACGTTTGTGCTGGAAAGCAGTGCTGCTAAGGTAAAGGTTGTGGTCGGCGCACAGTTGCAGGAATCCATCATCACTGTCTGTTTGGCGTGCATCGACTCCGAACCGGCCTCCCAAGTGTTGTTCAGAGTCATGTTCATGTCACCAGCAATAATCGTGATGTCACTATTCTTCGTCATGCGAAGAAGAGATGAGAGCTATTGATAGAAATCGTTTTTCATACCCTCTGAACTGCAACCCGTAAGGACATAAAATGAGGCGATGAAGAGGCACGATGTCTTCAGATGGGGCTAATTAACCTCAATAGAGGTTCGGAGTGGAACTTCCCAATGCGACTGTTCACCGGCATCCAGTCGAGTAGATTACCTTCAGCATATCTGCTGAGGGCGATACCAACAGTGAATACCTTGAGTCATTGACTTACTATTGCCAGAGACGCAAAGATTGTGGACATCGTCGCCAAATTCAGAATCAGGAAGTTGGGGAATCGTCACGACGCTGTTGTTTTGTATGCGTGTTTCGGAGACACAGTACACATCACTACCGAGAGAGTGAGGAGTGCGGGTTAGTGATGCCTGCGGGCCGATCTGTCCTAGAGTGTGGACGTTAAAAGAACCAATGTGCAATGAAACTGTACGTTTTAGGGAAGAGCTGTATGTATGGCAGCAACTGTGACGTCAGCGGCATTCTCTTGCTCGGTAGACGGAGATGGAGAGGAGAGAAAAACAAGAAGTTGAGGGAGTATTGTCGACTTGGTCGAGATTGCAGATGATACTCTCCGGCTGCCCATTCCGAGAAAGGGGTTCTGTTCGAGGTGCCTCGCCTCTAGCCTTTGACCAAACTGTCTGGCGCACAAGGCAGTGGGTGGTATGGAGGTGTGCTTGAAGAACTCCGTACTGAGCCTTCGGCACAATACCCTGACCCACAAGGCGGTGAGGAACAGATCCAGCTCGGGAGTGTGATTGCAGAGACCGAGTGGGGTCTGCCTGAGGTTCGTCACACAGCCTTTGAAGATCTAGTATGGTGCACTTGTGTTTTACGATCGTAGTATATTGTGCATGCTGAGGCTGATGTTGCATTCATGTTGTTTTGCCGGAGTTAGGCTAAAGCAACTTACACTCAAGCTAAGTCTTTTTAAGCTGGATACATTTCCTTCCAGTGTGTTTGCTTTATTCTGCCTACCTGAATAATGTTCTGTTAACTGGTTGCTCACACTTATGTTGTTTATCTTCGTTGCCTTTCTTGGGTATGTAGCATTTTTTGAGTAACTAATGGACAATTTGTACTTATCGCGGGTGTGTTGCTAACCAACTTACTTCGTATGTTAATTTATCGAACTGTTATGTCGGCATAGCCGTATGCTTTAACAGGTATATTTTATTTGATAATGTGATTTCAAGTGATTGGCTTTTGTTGGATATCCCGGGTGTGGGTGCGCTTTTTATGCATCCTGACAATGTGCCTACCTGTCTTTTACCCACTGCCTCTTCCATACTGCTTCCAGGAGATCGATGGTCGTTGCTGGAGGGGACGGGGTGCGCGGTCCTTGTGGTCGTGTAGGGTCGATGGGTGGTTCCGTGCACTCAGTGTGGAGCGGACCACGGTCCAGCCACCGCCTTGTGTGCGCTTGATTCCCCAAATACAGCGTGCTTGTATTTGCCTGTGAAGGAGTATGAGACGGCTCCGTTGATGAAACGTGGCTCCCATCCACATGCTTCCCGGTCTTATTCCTTCGGGTTTACACTGGATTTGAGGTGTGTGGTTGGAGCTGTGGGTGGTGCAGCGCAAGCCACCCATGGCCCCTGTGTAGGCGCAGGCGTCCTGTGGCTGGCCACAGTGACAGGCAAATCAGAAACCGGATGCCGCCAGCCATGTTACGCAACTGCGACAACAGCCAGCCGCAGGTGGGAGTTCTCCGATTTTCCCCAATTTTATCTGCATAGGAGGTACCTGCATGGCAGTGGAGGATGGGTCGGGCTATATCGCAGTTAGCTAACAAATCATAATGGTCGGCTACCGTCCTCCATGGCGCAGTTGCGTAAGCTGCGGGCCAGTTGGCACAAACCACTGGCGGTCATGGGTTCGATCCTCGTAGAGGACCGAGGGATGCGCACCACTGAGCTGCCCCAATAGGGCAAAACGGCCGTCTGGTGCTTTTCCGGATAGGTAGTTGACTTATCTGAATTGTCGCATGATTGCGACGAACAAAAATACTCATCAAAATCCTTCTATTCATAGGTAATTTCAAGTTCGTTGCCTTACTCGCATGCCTGAGCTCTGGTTTCACTAATGAATCATTTCCGTAGGAAACACGCATCAGGCCATCGGATTCTTGTGGCGAATGCTTTTGTGTTTTTTCGCTTGTATGCTCTTCCAGTATTGCACTCCTGTTTGTCACTAAAAATCATGCATTCACCGATCTTTTACTTGCGGCACTTTTGTCGGCAGAGGCCGCCTTGGCTTTTTCAAGCTCTGGCTGTTTGCAACTGACACTCCCTGACTGATGAGTTATCAGAAGTAGACGGTTTTCTCGATTTTTGAAACGTGACGGAAGACGAAATTAAGCGCTATGCTCTGCGGTTAAAGCTAATCGAAGTACTGTTGAACCTGGCTTTTATTTGTTATAAAAAAATATAACAGGTTGCCCTTGGACGAGGATAATGGGAGGTGGAAATCTTCGGCAGATGGCAATGCGGACTAAGGGTCTACGTCAGAGGATATTAGCATCAGACCCAAGAATGTTCTTCGATGTTGATTTCCCCTTATGAATACAGCCTAGAACAATTAATCCGTAGTTAAAAGCAATTCTTGTTTGAGGGATTTCGAGGAGCTTGAAATGGGAACAGATTAGGATGCACACAAAAGATGTTTACATGATAAGTGTGACCTAAAAAAGAAAATAATTTCAAAATGTAGACAGTCGCAGCGTTTTTCATTGTAAATGACAATAGAAACCACCTTTAAATGTCTGAATTGGCAATAGTTAGACCATACATAAAGACGCACTGTTTTTTGGGTTTTTTCTACATCCCACGCACCTTTTTAGATTCTAAGCATGTACCTTTTTGAACAGAACGTTCAGTACGAACTTTGTGTCTCGTTTAACTAACGTAGAACCTATCTAGCTGGGCGCAATTTGTGTCGATTCTTAGGTGGATCTAACCAACCGGTGCTAGCTTGTTCCTTTCCTTGTTGGGGATACTGTCGTTATCCGACTTAAGCAATTTCTATAAGGTTACGGTGGTCGAAAACCTGAAGCTTCCTTAGGTCTTCAGATCGAGCTCTCTTGTGTGCTCCTGCAAATACCACTACTTCTAGCGTTTACATGACGTGGAACTGCCTCGGCCACCATATGCGTGTTACTGTTGTTGCAGCTGTATTGGTGACTGAATGAATCAAGTGCTTAGCCCCTCATCATTTTGAATCATATTCCATCTAGTGGCTAATGTTTCCATGTCAAATCTTCGCACTTTGAAGATGTGAAGCTATTGTTAACGCATTGTGCACCACTTCTGAATGTCCAAGGGATAGCTGTGCTGTCTCGTGATCCTCAGACAGCAACGCAACTTCGTCATTTTGATCCCCGTTGATCAGATTTTCCCTTGTTAGGACATCAGCATCTTGGCCGCGAGAATCCGCAAGGGAACATTCATTGTTGGAGTCCACGAAAGAATTGAGCTAAAACAGGTCAGCCTTGGCCAACATCACTCGTTTTCGGAGGGACATCCTTTAACTCGCTACAGTCATCGAGGTCGCTTGGTTTGTTCGAATGCGACGCAAGCGAGATCTCCACATATTTCATGTGGCACCCTCCTGAGCAGTTTCGTCGAATAGGATTAGACAACTGACTGAGTCCAAGGTGTCCTTGATCTCGCGTAATTCAGCTATCAGCTTCCTTCGGTACATGTAACGCCGTTGTGGCATCCCACACAAAAACTTAGCTTATCTGTCCCTCTCCTCCTGCTGAATTCCTGTTGTACCGTTAGGCTGCGGTAGAATGTAAGGACCATTAGCATTGCCTCTACTTTTGTCAAAATTGTCGTTCACACAAGCGTCGTAGCTGTGCATCCTGGTTATCACTTCGTGTTCGGTCGGAGCCTCTAACTTGGTTGTACATGACTCGGCCTGTATCACGTGACTGCGAAGCGGCAAGGAAGCGGGTCATGTGAACAGGCTTATGCATCTGCCGAATCAGACCGCGTTCGTCATTGTGAGTTAGCTCTGCTGCTCCCATTGCTAGCTTTAATGGCGCATGAGTCCCCTGCAGTATTGGTGCGGACTAGTTAGAAGATCCAATCCTGCCACCATGTCAACTCGCAGACTGGTCTAACTTGCTGTCGACAGCCTGCCTGGTTTCGTTGTGCTCTGTCCCAGTGTGCATTACCATGGAATTTTCTTACTTCTTATTTCCTAACCTCACATGCACTGTCCCCCGGTATGATGAAAGTATGGTGAGCTGCAGCTCATGCATACTATGCAGCTCCTGTGGTCCTATTCCACCGAAGTTTGTTGTCCTCAGAGAAAGCTGCCGTGAGTCTGGTAGACTTGTCTAGTACAGAACTGAGATAGCCACTTGTTCGTCGATGGAAGAAATCGTTTGCTTCCCTTGATGGTAAACTTCAAGTAAATTTGACAGCTAACTAGGGTATGTTCACAATCAAAGCACATGTTCCAATACGAATGGCAATTAGGAATAAAACCGCATCACTTGAAATACACAGCGACCTGGTCAAATTGAGTCCGATATTTTCCATCCACCGACGATTAGGAGATAGCACATCAACGCGCAATGTGCTTGGAACTATTGCTGCTTCTCAGCAGTCGGTGTTCATCGCAATATTGTTGTTTACTCACTATAACTCATACGCTCGGATTTATGCACAAAATTCCCGTCCACTTATGCTTCAAATGAGCATCGCGTCTGCTAGTTCAGTATCCCTACAACTTGGGTGTCATCTGTACTGTTCCTTCCTCACAGTAACTTTCCGAGTTCCATAGAAGACGATACCTTCAATAGCAACAGAAGTGCGTTCAGTTTGAGCAAAGTTAACTTCACTGAATCCACGTATTGTGTTCTTGTATCCTTCAACTTCAGTTGACTTTATGAGATAGGATGCGCCAGTGCTGTATCGCGGACGTGCGCTCAGAAGAATGGAATTCCGCCTTGTACTTGAGGGCCCACGCAGCTAAATTCGCAATGATAAGCCTTTCAGTGGTTTTCTTTCACATCCACTGCATATCGCGCTTTTTGTTCATCTTCCGGTTTCACTTCTTCGTCATATATGATGGTGCGATTCATGTTTTTGTTTTTCTAAAACAATCCCGTTTTCCGATGTTATATGCAGAATCCAGTGTTGACGAACAGACCAATGGCTTCGTCAACTTTCGTGATGCCGGTTTGGCTGATACTGGAACGGAGCATGTCTTTTCCGACGACTTCCCCAGTGCAGACAGCGTAGCAGAGGGTGAGCATGTTCATCCTTCCGCCGATGGGTTTTATGACTCCTCCACTTGGAAATCCGTCACTACGCACTTTGTGGGGTGCCAGAGTTTTCGTCGTTGTTATTCCAACGAGAAATTGGCTTTCTTTGGTGCGACTGCCTCGAACGAGAGAGCATACTGTGAACGCTCATTGAATGTTCAGCGTCAGCGACGTCATTCTGTCAACTTCTCCTCGCATGATCAGCAGATGGCTTACTCTCCACGTGATACAGTAGAAAGATTGCATCAAGCTTTGCTTCACCGTCGGTGAGTTTTGCTTGTGTATTGCGCTTTGCTACTCGAACAGTGCGGCAGTTGAACAGGGATTGACATGTGGGAATGACATGTGCCTACTGTTTCCATTTACGATGGTCCACTACCATATAAATCTTCGGGTCAGCCGTGGAGGGAAACTTGGTCTTTGCAACACCTTCAAGTCTTTGACCATTGCCACGTGTGCAGCATTGCTGGTACCGGATGGCACCAGTGTGTCCGCAACAATGATGTGCGTGGGTGAGTGATAGTCTAGTTCCATAGAACAACAGATGGCAAAAATTGACTTGGCTTGGGCACTTGGTACACAGGGATATATATATATATATATATATATATATATATATATATATATATATATATATATATATATATATATCCAGTGTACACCCGAAGGAATAAGACCGGGAGGCTTGCGGATGGGAGGCACGTTTCATCAACGGAGCCGGCCCACATTCCTTCACAGGCAAACACAAGCACGCTGTATTTGGGGAATCGAGCGCACACACAAGACAGTGGCTGAGTGCATGGAACCACTCTTCGAGCCTAGCACGACCACAAGGACCGTGCACCCCGTCCCCTCCAGCAACGACCAGCTGTCTCCTGGAGCCAGTATGAACGAGGTAGTGGGTAATAGACAGGTAGACACCTTGTCAACATACACATCAAGTGCAGCCGTACCGGGGATATCCAGAAACAGCCAATCACCTGATACGAAAATATCATAAAATAAATTGACTAGTGCATACAGATCCTGTGTCATAACTCTTCAATAAATGAGCATATGAAATAAATTAATTGCCAAAAAATCCGCTATGGGTTCAAGACGTCAGGAAATATGTCTTAAGAAAATACCACAAACGCGAAAATATTATCAAAGTTAACTACAAATACCTTGAGCGACGTGTGCTAGTTAATAGAAGATAATTCAAGTGGACATTAAGGAAACAATATAGCAATATGACGACCTGAAATAAAGAGACTCAGCATGCTAGCAAGCGGTTAGTGAATCGAGTGCAGCGTAGCTACTAATGCTGCGCCGGTTTTTGCTTACGCTGTCAGCAGGACCCGTCGTCGTTTCAATGTTGGCCCCGAGTGACCTCGCTCATGGCCCGCTAGGCCTGCCTGATTCAAGCACTCGCGACCGCATGTGCTAGATCGCCATGTGCTCGATGTCGATGGTGTACAACCCATCGGCGCCTACCGCTTCCGCACTTGCCACTTCTCGGCATGCACCTCGGCAACGGCCTTCGTGATCAGATCGCGCTATGCGCGCCGATCAACCGCCTTCGATTCCCATGACCTGCAACCAAGATTAGAACGTGAGAGGCTCATTTCGCTCATGTCCTGGGAACGAAGCTTCGGTTTCCTCACATGCCGCTTTCCCAAACTCAGCTGACCATTTAATAGCTGCTTCGATATCCGCTTCGAATCCATACGCCACACATGACCGAGTCACCTCAGGTATCTCAGCAAAAGTATGCAGTCCACTGCATACATTCTACTTCGGCGCAACACTTCCTTGTCTGCAACTCTGTCGCACCAACCGATGCGCAGAATCCGTCGCAAACACTGTTAATGGAACCGTTCGAGATATCGCACACTCCGCCGATACATCGTCTACGTTTCGTTGTTGTGTAGAAGAATGGACAGCACCATGGATTTGTACATCAGCTTCGTGCCAATAGTAGGCCATCAGGTTACCGATGGTTGTTCCACACTCGGTACTCTAGCTTCCCGAATGCCGCCGTTGCCTTCGATATCCGGATACAAAGCTCACTGTGTATCTGCTGATCAGTCGACATCACACTCCCAGGGTAGCAGAAGCGGGAGGTGGTTTCCAATACTTCAGCACCAATGCTGATTCGCAGCACCATTGAAGATTGCACCTCCGGTGCAAGCTGAAAGAGACAGACAGTTTTGCTTGTGTTGATGGTGAGCCCGAATTTGGCCGCTGTCGTAGCCAGAGCAATGGTCATGTGCTTCAACTCATCCGCGCTGTGTGCAAACAACACACAGTTGTCAGCAAACAGCAACATACGGATAGTTGTTTCACAGACTAGTGTTCTCGCACTGAAACGACGGATGTTCAGCAACCCACCACCAGTACGGCGCTCCACACGAACACCGTAAGCACAAGCGGTATCAAAACACAAGACATCATTGCATGAAGATAAATATTAAACAGGACAGGAGCTAAGACACAGCCTTGCTTCACACCAGAAACAACTGCAAAGTCTCTCCACTCAGCTGCACCCTCGTCCGCATACCACTGTGCAGACATTCAATTAAATTTACAACCTTACGCGGACAACCAAACTTACCCAACACCAGCCACAATGCCTTGCGGTTTACCGTACCAAATGCTTTGGTGAAATCAACAAAAAGCGAGCACACTGGCTGGACGGGTAAATATCGGCCTATTGCATGCACCTCGTTGGCTTTGAAGGTTTGTGAGAAAATTATTCTTAAAATAGTGTTGGTCTAGTCCCGTTTACATGACCCATATCAGTTTGCCTCATAGAAGTCCAAGGCGCGGTGTCTTGTCTAGTACATTCAGTGTTGTCGTCGCTAGACAATATGAACAAATCCACGCGTGTCTCTTCCTCGACTACAACAATGCTTTACGCTGCGTTAACTGTAAATTGCTTTTGCTGTTATTTAATTTGCCTTAGTCTCTGTCAACTGATTATCTCCTCAAGCGTACTCAGGTTACCAGGTTTGGCAGCAAAATCTCCTCGCCACTTGCTACGACTTCCGCTGTTCCTTCAAGTGGCTATTTTGTCCCCATTCTTGTTCTCTACCTACCTTACTCTATGTCTTTATCAGAAGAAGCCATTTCGCTAAAATATGCTGATGGCCTAATACTCGGCATGTGTCATCAAATCACATCCTTTTCAACTAAGCTGTAAAGTTCTTTGGACGAGCTAGTGTAACGGTCAAAATCCCGCTCTTTGATGCCGAACGCATCCAAGTGCAACGACCTTCTTGTTTTACTTCATAAGGCAGCTACTTATCAGAAAATTGTCAAGGACTGTCTCAAACTTCAGATCGATAGTGAAAGCTTTCCTACGTCGGTAAGGCGTCTTGGAGACACACTGAGCCACCATACATCGTGCTCACTGCATAAACGAAATATTTACCAACGGCAGGCGTCTTACTTCGCTCGATTGCGATTTTCTTTTTACCACTGCATGCATTCTGCCACAGTGGGCTTATGGTTCTCCTTTGATTTTACTAAGTCTACTGTGTAAGCATTTCAAGCTGTTAAACTGGCTACTGAAACGCTTAACTCGATGCAGTAGCATTCGAAAACCATCTTTTGTTCAAACAGCTGTACCTATCCATGTAAATTCCTGCACAAAGCCTGCTTCTAAGACACTGATCAATGCTATGCACCCACTTCTCAGTGCGCTCTCCAACTGTATATCTATCCTGTCGACCAGACAAAAGTGCGGAACAATATATGTCCGCACGATAGCATATATCTTCTCGGCCATTTCCTCTCTAGCCAGATTTCTATTTGACCAAAATGCTACTATCCAAGAATTGACCGGCAAAAGGGTAGTTTTTCATTGGGCATTTTTTTCTTTTTCTGTTGTTCTGAAGCTATTCGATTAACCTTTTGCCATAAGACGTGTGTTATGGCTGAAAACTCGTACTTGACCCCAGTCAAGTTGCCTCCAGGTGATCAGTTTCTAATATCTGACAGCATACAAACCTGCCCAGCGCAGCTGGGCAGATTGGCACTTTCTGTCAATCGCTTCTGGCCGTGTTTTTCATCCTTACAATCCAGATGTTTTCTCTAAGACTAACAGAGTCAACTTTTGTCCACCGCGAGCCTTACGCCACTCTGCATCTGGCAGACTAAACAAGGCCCTCTTAGGCAAGTGCTGACGAGGCATACGTAGTAGGTGCTCAAGCTGTGCTGTTCTGAGGAACCCACTCGTTTATCATTGCCTAGCACTCGCGTACGCACATCATAGTTGCGGACACGCTGGCACAACCCGATACCAGCAATGCTCCGCAAACAGCAATGATCAAAGACTTGAAGACGCTTCAGATCTTCATACTAAAGGGACCAAGTCCCACTACCAAGGGGTAGGACGGCCCTCACTGTGGCCTTATAAACAGGGTTTTCAAACAGGGTTAAACGCCTTTCTGTCGCCAAAGATGTCGCAGATTCAAAAAGACCGTTCTGGCTTTTGCAGTACGTGAACTGACCTCATTAGCTATGCACCAGTTGTTGCTGATACAGCTGCGAAGGGGTGATTTGATCGACTACTTCGAGTTCCTTGCTATCTAGGATCAAGCGATCATCAAGTGGCTGATGGTCCTGTAACAACACTGCACTTTGGTTTATTAGATGAGGTCTCTTTACGCGTCTCCAACGCTCGGGTTGCTTTTGTCAATCTCCGCCATCTGTAGTGTCGAGGCGATCTGAGTGTATCTCTGAAGTGCCGAGTTTACAATTCCACGGTGAGTGTGGTTCTGCTGTATGGCTGCGAAACGGCCTGTTCGCGCAAAGGAGGTTGAGAGGTTGTCTGTTTTTGACCACCGCTACCTTCGGAGCATCGCTGGTCTACGATGGCGACATCACGCTAGTAATCAAGATGTTCGACGGAGGATTTTCAGATCAGACAGACTTTGCCGGCCACAGTAGCATCATTTCTCTGCGCAGACTTCAGCGGCTTGGGCATGTTCTTCACATGCCTACTCATCGCCTACCTCGCCGTGTTGTGTTTTTCTATATCCCTCCTCTCGCCCCGCCTATCTCCTCGGTCACCACGCATTACATAAAGACACAACCTTATATTATTCGTTTTTTTTTCCTTTTTTCAGCTGTTATCACCAAACCTCCTCATCATACCATTTCACTCACGGTACTTCATCAGCTGCTAGCATCTTTTGAAAAAGAAACTTTGATTCATTTTTAATAACCTTCCCAATAGCACTCTTCCTTATTCGTTTTGATGGATGACACGTCCCGCTTCCGGTTTTCTTCTGTTTTACTGACTCATGTTTCTTTCACCTTTCTGTTGTCGTCCAATTCCAGCAAGAAATCTCGCCTTCGTGAATCTCGGAGACGGTCTGTTGTGTTTACTGGATCCCACTCTGGGGTTTGTGCAAGTAATGCTTTTAGTGAAGGTGTACGATGCGGCCTTCAACGTGTGTCCAATGTCACTCCCGTACTTGACAACAGTGCAGATCCGTTGGTTACTTCAAACGGTTTCGGTGAGGAAACGCGCTCCTCCGGTTAGTTGAATACCTTCGTACCTCTTATCTTCTTTCATTTTAACAACATTTATCTACTTTATATTGTGTCTGCATGTTATATCATGAATGATTGTATCTGGGATGTGATACTTGTGCTATGCCCAGGTCTAGGCTGCAGAGTCACTGAAACTTTCGACGAAAGATTTTGGCCTAGAGTGCAGCACTTCCCCACAATGCGTACCGTGCTCTAGGAATCACTGGGTCTGTGAAGTTTGAGTACTACTTCGTCACGTCTTGTTCACCAAACGTCATACAAACCTCTCATAATCGTGACATTAAGTCCACTTTCATTTGTCACAAGTCATTTATCGCGTTCCGCACTGTTGTTTCAGCAACTGTATCCATTCGTTGTTATACAGTGGATGGCATTACCCTGACACGTCGCCAAAAACTGGGGTAAAATGACATCTGCCCAACAAAATGGAGTAGATGAGAGAAAAGAAACCGGTTAACTCGGTAAAAAGAAGTCAACCCGTCAGATGGAGTTAACACTTCAAAGATAGACTACTGTCATTGTGTCTGCATATATAGCGATATTCATACACCTGTTGTGCAGTGATTATAGGCCAATACAATCTCCAGTAGAGTGGGATTTCGCATGGCTCATAGTTAATCGAATCTCGCGATTGCGACTGAGCCGCTAGAGACGTGATTTGTGTTACTAATTTGAAGTGGATAGTGTTAACACCGATATCTTGATGCTAATCACAAGACTTCATTTGACCCTACATAACCTTGACAGTGACTGGAAGAATGACACGTACCAACTTCCAGCCAGGGCGAGGTTCCACCCTGTGCCATATAATGTCGACCACTGCCGGGACATCATCGTCTATCAGCTACTAAGGGCGCTGATCGAGGCCGCTTGCACTATGACGCCTTAGCAGCACCTGCAGGCATCAGTTATTGATGGTGGTCTGAGTTACCACAACATCCTGAGTGAGTCCAGGTGATCTGATTAGTAATTCTGATACAACAGCCAGGCAGGTGCTCTTGGGAATGTAGGTCCCAACAGACAAGTCGATGTGATCGGGTTTGGATGTGTTGACAATCCTCTTAAATGGCTCAATCTCACCAGAGTGTACCTCGAACGCACTCCCTAGCTGTAGCGATCTAGTGGAGTATTCATGTCACAATGATCCTATTATGCATGCATGCCCATTCGCTTCAGCTATGAGAGTTTATTTTGATGTTCGAGTTCGACGGCCTCCTCTGGCGCTCCCCTCTTTCCTTTCAATATCATCTTCCTAGTCATCCCATACCCCGTTACCTGCGCGATTCTGACCACACTTTGGCACTATGTAGTTTTCCATGTACTTTACCGGGAGGCGTACCAAGCGCCTCTCTAGATTGATCAAAAAGAAATTATCTCGGCTCTTCGTCAAGTAAACCTACCAGGATGCTCTGCTTACCGAACTTCGCTTTCTCGTCCTAATGATACTGAGCTTCAGCGGAATAGGATCTCGGTCGCCAAGGACCATGCAGGAGGCTCTGCTTCCGGTCCTATCAATCGTCACCGTACCAGTCACTGAATATCCTAGAAGTCGGTAAACCTGTTGGAATCCAGAGGAAAACTCCTGACTGCTTTCGAGGAAAGTGTGATTAGGCGGACTATTAGGCGAAGCGTGCGTGCTGACTAAGAACCCTGGTGGATTAGTATGGCTCAAGAAGTGTAGGAGGCGGCAGCAGTAGGCAATTATCGCAAGCTCTTCCAATTGATACGCACCAGTGGTCCCAGAAAACCGGGCGTCAGTGAGACAATCAGCGACAGCGCGATCGGAGCAATTTTGGGGGCGTTTCAGTTGGCCCCCTGCTCCCGGACCTCATTTGGTGCAGATTGAGTCATGGTCGGTTAGTTTAGAGGTTCCCTCGGAGGCTGAGATCCAAAATGCAATCGCGGCCCTTGACCGTTTTCGTGCTGCTGGCTCTGATTCACTCGCACCCGCACCATTTAAGGATGATGGTGAGGTCCTCTGCAAAGCATTGACCTCCCTGTTCGGACAGGTCTGGAGTAAAGAGACCATTCCAGCTAACTTCAGTGACAATATACATGAAGGGTAGCCGCACCGCCTGTGCTCAGCACAAACGTATTCACTAACGCTGGTGATGGCGAAATTATTGGCCTCAGTTGTCATTTGTCGCCCCACTACGGCACGGAAATCGTCAGCAATGCGCATTCCCTCCGATCCCCGTTGTTCTAGACTCCTTAACCCGTCTTTTGGTGGTCCGTGGTTATAGTCACTGATCTACGGGTGGGGGGAAGGGGTCAGAAGGAATGCGCACTGCTGTTGATCCCAGAAGGAATGAAGCGGCCGTCTAGTGTATTTACGGACTATTGCCAGGTGTCTGACTAGTCCAGTTGTGATGAATTTCAACTTGTACAATCCCCATCGGTTAGAACAGTGCTTTTTGTTTTCTTAGATAGTTCATCACAGTCAGACTCAGTCCTTTAATCGCCACGCATCCGGAAAGGTGCTGAACAGACATTTTGTATTACTGCGAATCGTCGGCAGCGCAGATCCATCAAATCCAGCTGAATTCGAATCCATGACATCCATTTTATCGTAGCGTGTGACACCATGCTCACCATTTTCCCGCAGAGAGCCTTTGATGAGTGGGCGCCTTTCTGGTTTGAATGGGGCGGTAGTGCATTATTTAGCAACGGTTTTACTATCTTATCAATGTAGACACCCGGTGACACTCATACTCCGTTCCGCACTAGTTCACCACCTTTTGCGTAGCGGCCAGCGGTTCCCCCTATCTCTCTTTATCAACTCCATTTTCTTTGTATTCTGTTCACAGTTCGCCTCATTTTATCGCCATTGTTATTTATCGTTATATTGGCAATGGGAGTCTTAACGATTGTATCCTACACACTTTGGTATCGACATCTTTGGCGTCAGAAAAGAGTTTCCCTCGGTCTAAAAGGCCGTATTTACAAGGCCACAGTGAGGGCTGTGAGACTTGGCCTACCCGTGGCTCTAAGAATCACATGCTGGCCTTGTAATCTGAGGTCTGGGGTTCCAGCCTCACTATTTCTTTGATGTGAATCGATCTTCCTGATATGCTTAACTGATCGTTTGGCTACTCATTATTTATTGTCTCTACATTGACTTGATTCAACTAATGTGTTTAGTTCTCTTTTTGCCAACTTTTTGTGCCTTTCCGACAGTCATAAAACACATCAAAACTTGTTACTAACTTCGCCCTTCTTTTCTGCAACTCACTTCCGCTGACAGTCCATTTAAGTGCACACGTTTCTATTATTTACCAACTGTATGGTCAATCACTTTTTCACTCTTCCATTGATCTTCGTCTCAGCGAACGACGCTATCTTCTCTACCACTGGTAGAATCCTTACAACTACCGCATCACCACAACGGCACGTTCTTTTTATCACACTGACGTCATCACTTGGTGGTTAGATCATAACCTGCTTTCACCTGCAAACGAGTCGTGGATACGCCGCGAATATATATGGTCACTATACATGAGGCTACACTTACCGTCTCACTTCGATTAAGCCATTGCACTCTTTTTACAATCAGCGCGTATTTTCTTTTTTTCTCTTTATTCAGTCGACTTCCGTGACCGCATTACACCTGAGCCCTGTGAACAGAACAAAATGAACGATCAGCTTGTTTGTGGACCTACCGACCACTCCCTACCGACTGAGCCGCTGCTAGTTAGCGACACATTGATGAACTCGACAGCCTCTAATCCAAAGTCCACTCTCCTCCTCACAGAGCACAACGTTACAACAAGTGGGTTCTCGGCTCATCCAGATCAATGCACCGTGAACCTGTCCACCTCACACATCCTCGAGTTGGATGGAGAATGAGTTGTGACGTCAATTACTCGAATGTTTGCTCTGTATCGTGCGCACACTTACTAGCGCTTGTTTTGCATCCACATGCTGGGGATTCTTCTCTTACTACTTCTACACAATCCTTCCCGGTTGGTTCCCCTTGTGTCCTGTACAAGACATTTAGAGTCGAATGCAAGTCTCTACTGACCTCGCTTTCCTTCTTCCTTGTCATCTGCATCACTTGACTATGTACTCATACATTGGCATTCGCCAGTAGTTTGTGACCACCAGCTAGTAGGGGACCAATCGTTGTATGCTGTGATGGATAACAGATGTACGCTCACCTATTGCCTTGATTCAATCAAATTTGATATCAGTATACGCGATACTTCTTTGTCTCAGTTTATCTCACTGTCCTTACCTACTTATCATAACCAGGGCGTCTCGATCACTTTCGTCTCTGCAACTCAAAGACCCGGTCTAAACGCCACGCGCAGTTTCCCTGGTTGCGCAATCCATTCGTACTTCAAAATAACCCTCCAAACAATAATTAACTGTTGTGTCAAGCCTTGCCTGTCATGATCTGGTGCCTTAGGGGTAGAGGTCCTAATGGTCCCGGGTTCGTGACCTGCTATACCTATCTGGTGCCATCAAATAAGGTCGAAACGCATCGTGGAGTGTAGTGTTTTCGGCCAGGCAACCTCCAATATCTACCTACTCCGTCACTTAGAGTATCAGTGATCGAAATAGCTGGGATTCACTTCAGTAGGAATCACAATCCACATTAAGATGCCGCGTTGCCGTCCATTCACACAACGCTTACTTCAAAATGATCCTCCAATCACCCATTGTGTGAACCGATTGCGAAGCGCAATCCCAGTGTGAAACGCGATTCGCATTGAAGTGAACCTGGGTCAAATCGATCACTGGGACCATAGCTGAAACAAACGAATATTGGATGTTACCCCCACACGTCGTTTCCATTAAACGGCAACTCTGATGAGACTTGAATTTTTGACGCGGTGATCACTTTCTCCGGCTCTCTTCTTGCTAAGATGCTCTATAACGAAATTCGGGCACAAGTTTTACATTAGGGTATTAGTGAGAAGCCGCACTTCCTCATCTAGTATGTCTGAGTTACGGATTATTCTTGCTTTTTCCGCTGCATTTCGACCAAGTTAAGATTCGAACAAGAGAATTATGCGAATTTATCTTCCGTTCATGTTGCACTAAATGCAAAAGTGTGAAAACGTATTTTTGTACCAAACTATCGCAATTGATAGAGCGAAAATGCGCTTCAACATGATATACGGGATCAATGCGATTTATTCTAAACTTGTTCGAAAGTACAGTTATTAGAATGAAAATATCGAAAATCGCGATAACTTTATTAGCAACCTAATAGTTCGTTTCTCGACTGGGTTACTTGCTCTTCTTGATCATAATTGAGACATCTCTGGTTTGTGGATTTTCTCCTTCACTTGATTTTCAAATGAGCAATGAAAATCTCCGCTTAAACCCATCCGAGTGGACTACTCATTCCAGCATCATCCACCTACCGATACCCCAATTTTTGAAAATAGAACTTGACATCCGAGGTTCATAGAAGTAGAGGCTGTCCTAATTCAAGAACTGGAAGACGCACTGACTCCGCCACATGGTTGCATATGATCTGGTTAGTCTCTCAGCGGTACTTTGGTCAATATTGCTGAATCGATGCTGGCCGTAAACTTTTACTCAGCTGTACACCATCCAAACGTTCCACTAATTCGAACATATCTTTCAGACTGTGCTTTATTATTGACTTCCTAACATGTTCTAATATTGCCACTAATTATTCAGTCAGCCTGTGTGGCGACAAATTACCCATGCATAAGATCGGACTAAGTGGGACATCCAACTTTGCAAATTTGGCAGTCCATAGAGCTGAAGTGTCTGCATCCCACTGAGTTTCCAGGATTTCATGATTGCAGCGTTTAAGTTTCCTACCAGTGGAGTCAGTATTTCCGTGTTTCTCCCCCTCTGTAGTTCTGTTGCGTTTCTCACGCCGGCTCCACTCTGATAGTAAGCCGGTCAGAAGCTGGTCAATTGACAAGACAGTGTGTGTGTGTACGGATATTGAAAACTTTGCTATCTCAACTGTATTAACTCTTATGATGCAATATATATGCATGTGTTCTCATGGAATTGATGTTGGCTGTGTCCTCGATACGCCTTTACAAGACAACAACGTCTTGGCCAATCTTCGACTCCCTGGTTCGGAATCTGTCGACAGTGACAGCACTCTTCGCATCTGGTGGAACCGAGACAATGGCTCAACAAATTTATCGCCCTCAGCAAACATGTTGAAGACAATCTGCTCTACTGGATATCGGTAAACAGTCGCATGTGTGCAATTTAACTACGAACTTCTATTCGGGTTACTAAGCACCATCTAAAGACAAGGTGCCTTTTCATCGCTTCCGTTTAGTTCCCTACTGATTGAGCTTTGGCTGGTATGCAAGACAAATTACATTACCATCTTTCATCTCCGCATGGTGAAAAACACTGACCTCTTACTTGTTGCTGGTGACTGAAATTCTTAAGTGGATCATTTTTCAAACTGAACACCTGGAAGGCAGTTTAGGGTGCTGAACAGACAATGGCGATCAATTCCTACAGCTACGTGCTGAAAAGGCATCAAAATGAGTCAGTCAACATCTTGGAATCTTACGGAGGGCTTTCGGCAATTTTGATCCATCAATCTTTCCCCAAATGCTGAACGCCTACGTGTGACCTCACGTGGAATATACGATCCAGGCCTGGCGCAGGCGCGACGTCGATGCACCTGAAGCTCCGCAACGTAGAGCGATCAAACTCGTTAGAGGATTTTTCATCACTCCTGTCAACACAGACTGCAGTCTCTGAGATTGTACAGTGGTGAATATCGACGTCAGCGGGGAGACCTAATCCTGCTTTACTTAATATTGACGAACCCAACTCACCCATGTCGCAATCTGTTGCAGCTGAGCCGAAATACCAACCTGAGAGGCCATCACCTCAAACTGGCTGCGCACTACAGTCGACTTGATTGTCGACGCAATGTTTTCTCCCTCCGTGTGTCCCGTGCCTATAATGCCCTTCCGGCTCACGTTATCCTTGCCCCTACATTAACGCTATTCAAAAAACGCCTTGATGAAACGCTTTCCAACTTGCATTACTTGACATAGTCCGTTTCACTTGGAGGACGAAACAACGCAAAGCTAACCATGTATTTAACGGCCCTCTCCGCAACGTGGCGGTGAGGATACACGTAGTAGTATCCATGTGGTTAGGCTGGATGTAGCTAAACTGGATTAACCTATCACATCTGTCAAATGAAGGAACACACGAGTGAGCGTTGTCGTTTCCTTTTATATTTCTCATGCACTCACTGAACTATAACAACTCTATATTATTTTGCGTGTGCACATGCCATTCCCACTTAAAACTATCGTTATGCAGTAGTGCATTTAACTCGGTGGACGCTTGAAATAACCATTTACTTATTCGGTGATCCTTCAAATTTTAATTTGTACTCCAATCATCCTACAGGACTTGTCAAGCACATGCTTTTTGCCCGTGATAAATCATTGTTCATTGGCCGCCTCCGAATCTGGATTTACCTGTCACGGCGGTATCCACGGGGACAGTCACAGGACGCCTGCGCCTACACAGGGACCATGGGTGACTTACGCTGCACCACCCGTAGTTCCATCCACACACCCCATATCCAATGCAAACCCGAAGGAATAGAACTGGGAGGCATGTGAATGAGAGTCACGTTTCATCAACAGGGCCGGTCCACACTCCTTCAATATGCACAATAGTGGCATTCCTGTCTATCTATGTAGGGAATCATGCGTAATATGTGTACACATGGGGGTGGCTGGGCCGTAGCTTGCTCCACACTGGAGTTTAGCACGGTTACGAGAACCGTGCACCCCATCCCCAGAGCAACGACTCACAGTCTCCGGAATCCAGTAATCGAGGTGGATAGTGTTAAACAGGTAGGCACCTTGTCAACATGCACATCAAGCGCAGCCACACCGGGGATATCAAACAACCAACATGGAATTTGTGGGTAAGCAAACGTGCGAAATTGACACAAAATATGCAACAGAACTGATCAAACCCAATAAAGTGGAATGACTTTTATCCAGATAAAAAGATCTTGTTTTTTGTGTAAGTTGGACTAGCCCAACTTCGGTGAAGAAGCCTCATGAATGCAACATCAACCTCAGCATGAGGCACTGACCACAATATATGGTCAGTGTCTCATACTGTGGTTGATGTTGCCTTCATCATACTTCTTCACCGTGGTTGGGCTAGACTAAGTTACACATAAACTTGATCTTCTAAACCTATATATATATATGTATTTCTGATTGGCGGCATCCGCTTTCGGATTTGCATGTCACTGTGACCAGCCACAGAGCGCCTGCGCCTACAGAGGGACGATGGGTGGCTTGCGCTGCACCAACCACAGTTTCAACCACACACCCCACCTCCAGTGTAAACCCGAAGGAATAAGACCGGGACTCATGTGGGTGGGAGCAACTTTACATCATCGGAGCCGGCCCACACTCCTTCACAGGAAAACACAAGCACACTGTATTTGGGAAACAAGCGCACACAAGGCGGTGGCTGGACCGTAGTCCGCTCCACACTGAGTGCATGGAACCACTCTTCGAGCCTAGCACGGCCACAAGGACCGTGCACCCGTCACCTCCAGCAACGACCAGCTGTCTCCTGAAGGTAGTATGGACGAGGTAGGCAGCACTGCTTTCCAGCACAAGCGTTCATATCATGTCACGTGGTGCCCACCGAATTCTTCGATGACTTGGACCCAAATTGACCATATTGTCATTAACTACAGATGGCACACATCAGCCCAAGACTTCGTTAAATTGGGAGTACGTGCCTGTATTCTGGCCTTGGTTTAATTTGCGCACGCCTATTGCTCACTACTCATACCAAAAAGTGCTTAACATCTAAACGTTTTACTTGTGACTTGAACTTACAGTATGCAGTTCAACAATAAAATGAACTGGCCCACCAATACTCAGTGATGAATGCTGATAAGGTGAACGCTGACTGGGATCATCCCAAGTGTGCCATGATGATCGCTTTTGACGCCTGCTGCACGCTTAACGTAAGAAGTCTTAACTGAGGCATCGATCCGTTCGGAAACAGGTTCTGATGGGCGCTGAGTTTCAGCGTGTTCGTAACCTTAAAACGACCTTTAACCAAAAGTCTTCGACTTGATCGGGTACGTTAGAGAGTGGCAAGGGCCTTTGAGATGTAGAAAGCTAGTGTTATTTGGAACGGCAGGGCACTGTTCCAGCTCATCCGGGACAAGGATCCATTAAAACCCTCAAGGAAAAGGTAGTTGATAAAGGTGCACAATGGATCCATTCCTAGCCGTGGCGACATGCCCACTTGGTAGAGCATATTTTTGGAACAGTTCTTCAGACCTGCAACAGTACCGCTCGACGAATGATCTGAAGCCATTTGGGAAGTTGATGCCACATCTCCCACTTTGGAAGATATTTGAAATGAATCTGCTTGTTACACAATTGAAACCTGTTGTCAACCGTTAATTCTGCAGCCAAAGTGCTAATAGTGCTTGTTGTTGGCCTTAACTAACAAAGCATCCGGCCGAGCCTAAAGTAGACTATATAGGGTGAGTCGGACCAGCAGGACACTGTTTCCGTATGCCATGCCAACGATTGCTGTCCTTCCGTTTACGCCATTTGCATTTGGGTAGGAAATGCGACTGGTTGGGCATATCTAAACTTTGTGGTGTAGTGGCCGAAAGGATTATGCGCTAGTGTTGCAATCCGGAAGTCACCGGTTCAAATCCGCGTAGGTTCGGGTAACCTCGCCCTACAGTCTTTGGCTTCGTTCCTATTATAATAATAATACATATCTTCCCCGGTTGTACGAGAAGGTTGTTCCTAAATTGCGGACAGATCATGGGTACAATAATCATCATGCTCACGCATGAATGAAATATATAATATGATCTCAAAATAATTTGGAGTCACGTAACTTTTGTTGTTGCTGAGTTCTTTGTACCATCTTTAATCATTGATTATATATGCCTTGGTCCATTCTGAAAGAACTCGTGTGGTGATTTACCTGATGGAAACATGGTCATTATCGAGTTCTGGCCAAGGAATTTGCTAAGCTGGATGTGGAATGCTCTTGCATTTGTGCAAGACCTGATTGCGGCTGGTTGGCTATTCCACACGACAGCGTATCTAACGAGGAAGAAGTTTGATCGGATAGCTGTCCTGGTTCTCGGCACACATAATGTACAGGTCTTGTTGCGTTTATTCCGAGTGAAGTTATGTTGAATTTTAAGTCTACACGGATTGGAGTATATCTTTTGGTTGATGAGATTGTGTATCAGCATCAGGTTATGTTTCAGTCGTCGCAACCAAAGGGGTTCGAGCTTAAGCTGCTGACAGCGCTCCTGATAACAAGGTGGTTGATTTACTGAAGAAGCGCTTAGTGAATGATCTTTGCAGGTTTTCTAAAGCTTTCCTGTCACCCATTCGCATGTTCCCATAGATGATGCTGCAGTATTCAAGGATAGGAAGTGTAAGTATTTTGAAAACCTCGAGTCTGGCAGGGGTTGTATAGATTTAATGGCATATGTTAGCCACAAATCGTTTGGCATGTGCTATTTGATACTCAGCTTGCTCTGAGAAATTAAAGTTTGAAAAGTATCGTATGCCTAGATCACAGTTGGATAGTTTCACACAGATACGTTCATTGTTCAGTTTAAGACTTCAGCGATTAAACAACCGTGTGACATAATGCATGATTTACTGGATGTGAAATTTATCATCCATGTGTCGCACCGTTTCTCAAATGAATCGAGGTCTTCTGGAACGAACAGCATTGAGCTATTGAGTTCATCTCGTCGAAGTTTATAAACAATCTTTATGTCATCGGCGAACAAAAATGGCCTGCCATGTTTTATGAACACCATGATATCGTTAATATAAAGTGGGAAAAGCGAAGGACCAAGTACACTCCCTTGGATGACACCACTAGTGATTGGACGTGGGGAGGAGTTACGGTTACCCAAGGTAACTATCTGGTAACGCCCATTTAGGTATGATGTCAACCAACCAAATAGTGGGTCTCTGATTCCAAACGACTCGATTCTTTTCAGTAGCCGCTTGTGGGGCACTGCATATCCAGGAAAAGTATTATATTTTATTTATTTATTCACAGTTTTTTAACAGACATTGTGCCATCAGAACCATGGCAGAAGAAAAAAAGTGAAGCAGGTGGGAACACTGACTGCGATTAAAAAATATGGGAAACGTTTTTTGGTTTTGCACACGCCATTTTGTATTTTTTGTTTTGTTTTATGTTTTTGTGTGCATCCAAGGGATGGTGTAATGGCAGAACAACATTGACGCCACTGATGTCTGTTGCGGGCCATGACGTCTGTTTCCAACCACTGCGATTCAGCATCTCGTGATCCCCAACCTGGAAGACGGACTGGTCCGACTGCCGCCAAACTTGAGGTTAGGAAAAGTATTATTACTGCATATTTCGAATCAATGGCTTCTGTGATATAATCCAGGTTGTGAAACTGACACGTTTTACAGGAACGTTTGTCGAGGAACCAATGATGGGATTTGTTAAGTAGCCCATGACGATGGATAAAGTTCACGATTCCACTTTTAGCTAGTTTTTCGAGTAATCTAGCGATGACGAAAGTATGATGGATAGGTCGGTAATTAGTGACGTTCTGTTTGGGTCCCGCTTTATGACGAGGAACAATAAAAGATGTTTTCCACTGATCCGGAAAGTAGCTAGATTCTAAGGACAAAGTGAACATGTTTAGCAAAAGCAGTGGTATGTCAGGTCCACCAAGTTTACTAACTGTTGGGGGATGCCGTCGGAGTCTGGTTTGAGCGACGGTTTGATGGACTTCATAGCCTGTTACATAGTCGAAAGAGAAATCTCGACATTATCTATGCCGCTTGTTGTAAGTTCCGGGCAGCAAGGTATAGGGTCGGTTTGTACGTTCATGGAAACAGCGAAAAAAAGTGCTAAACGCTTCACAAAGAACAGGTGGGTCGTTAAGATATCAACACTCCTCACTAATAAGTTCTTTAACCAAAGACATTTGATTGTTAGTCCTACGACGGAGTAATTTGGCCAATTTTTTTCCTTTGCATGTCACCTGCAAGGCGTTCTCCTCTTCCTTTTCAATCCTTTTCATTTGTGAGCGCTTGAAGCAGGCGGTGAATTCATGTAGCTGTAATACCAGTGAGGATCCTCTAGTTTTTTCTCAATTTCCCGAGTAGTTTTCTCCTTACGTCACTCAAAGTATTCCTTATATTCATATGATAAGGAATGCCGCGTTTATTATGTGAAACATATAGTTAGGATAAATAAATAACTGTTTTATTAAGTAACTTGAAAATTCCCATTTCAGTCTCTAGAACAAAAGACCATCTGGTGAGCAATTGCTTTCAATGAATCAGCATCAGACCATTACAATCATATAGAGGCTAGAAAGAGTAATCGACTCAGTTAGTTCAAAATGACTTGGTCACGTGAAGGTCTATGTCATAGTTGAGAAAACGAATTAAGTCTTAGAAGGCTAGTTCTTTGCTACCGCGTGTGACCGAAGGCAGTCGACCTGGGCGTCTTCCCTCTTCGATGACCAGTGAAGCTGGAGAGCCTGGACCAGCTTCTTCTGTGAGCATAAGGATGGCTAGAACAATCGAATGCATATTGCTTCAGCTGTCGCAAGCGTACGAAGGCGGTAACGTTTCGTTCGGTGCGGCGGAACCTTGTAAACTATTCGGAAAGCGCGTTTCCAATTCACCTCATGGCCTGTGTCCAAAATGTGGGCCAGAATGGCGCTACTAATGGTCCCGGCGCCCCCTTGACGCAGCCAACGAGGGCAGTGTTCGTTCACGCGTTTGGATAACTACCGCGCCGTTCGACCAATATATGTCGCGTCACAGGCGCACACGAATTGATAAATTAAAATTGATGTGGTCAATATCGGTATCTTGTCCTTGTTTTGTGGACGAATGAGTGGTTCCGTTGAGAACACGCACTTCAACGAGGGTGCTGGAAAGGTCGACTTTAACGCGGCCGAAAGGCTTCTTGTTAGACGCTCGGTAGCCGCGTCCCCTTTGAATGGTAAGCGAATAAATAACTCTTTCTTTGATGCTGTTAACACTGGCACTGGTCTGGGTTTTTCTTGGAAGTTCCTTAAGATACATCTATCGGGATAACGGTTTTTACATAGAGTATTCTGTATGAACATTAACTCCGCGTCTAGGGTGTATTCCGTACAGATTCGACGTGCTCTTGACGTAAGGCAGTGAACCACGTTGCGCTTGCATCTCATGAGAACGAAACTGTAATACTTCGTGTACTGACCTATCCACGTTGTTTTTCTTAGACTTGACGCTGGATGGATCCGTCTAGTCTCCTAGTTAACAAGACATCGAGATATGGTAGCCGATTATTGCTTTCCTTCTCGTAAGTAAACTGCACTGCTACATACACTCGGGTGAAGTGGTCAAGAATGTCATCCAGATTGACATGTTTATCCATCACAAAAATATATCGTCCATGTATGTATGATAACGGTCAAAAAGGTCTATCGCCGCCCGCATTACGGTTTTCTCTTGCTTTGCCATAAAGATATCCGCTAATAGCGGTCCGAGGGGGGATCCCATGGCCACGCCGTCCTTCTGCCGGTAGTATTTCCCGTTAAATAGAAACTGCACATTCCAGGTGCAGCGTAACAGTAGGCCCTTGAGCTCACGCGTAGGTATACACACTTTTATTCCTAACTCGGCTATGTAGTCTCAAATGTAATCGATCGTCTCAACCAGTGGGACGCTTGTAAAATGTGAGGCGACATCGAAAGATAACATTAACTTCTCATTGGTGTTCTCATCCTTGATGCTTTCGACGAAATGGAAGCAGTCACGAAGACTGTAGGTAGCGAGCTTTGATCGCACAGGTTCATGAAGCTCTACAAGCCCACTGTGCAACGGCATGGTACGGGGAGTTGACCATTGATAAGATAGGACGAAGTGGGATGTTGGATTTGTGGATTTTTGTTAACCCGTAAAGTCTTGGGACGCTTGTGTCACTCGGTTTAAGGCTGTCATACAGAGCATCTGAGATGTACCCCTTGGCCCGGAGTTCTTGCAAGCTCTTAGTTTCCTGTGTTTCAACTTGTTCAGTTCGGTCCCTGTCTTCTTCAATGCACACAAACTTTGTCTCATCGTTCAGTTTAGTTTATCTATGTAATCTTTTCTGTTGAGTAACACGATTCCAGCATCTTTATCCGATCTGCACAGGACGATTTCCTCATTGTGGTTTAGTTCTTTCAGCGCATCTAGATGCCTTGTTAGCGGTCCATGACTACGGACGCGGTTTGCGATACTGATAGCAACAATTCACCATATAGCACTTGAAACGTTCAAGATCCGTATTCGATTTAGCGACTAACCCTTTCGTTTGATCATATAAGCTTTCCAATTATAATTTGTAATCAAGCTGGTTATCCCTGCATCTAGGAGTGCAAAACTTTAAGCCAAGCGATAGAACTTCCATCAAAGTTGTGTCCATGTTCAAACTAGAAAAGTTGTGTACATACCTGTCTGGCCTGTTTGGAAACGTGGCTTGGGGCTTAAGCTGGCTTAGCGACTTTGTTGAAGGAAACCGCCTCCGCTATACACGGTTGCTAATGATCGACTGAACATAGTCCAGAAACGTTTTTTTTCTTCAGCAGCTAACTCATCCGTTGCTGTGTGACGTTGTGCTAGATTTCTTTCGTATTCAGCAACCTTGGACTGCACGGTATCACAACAGCTCGCTACCTACAGTCTTCGTGACTGCTTCCATTTCGTCGAAAGAATCAAGGATGAGAACACCAATGGGAAATTAATGTTATCTTTCGATATCGCCTCACTTTTTACAAACGTCCCACTGGTTGAGACGATCGATTACATGTGAGACTACATAGCCGAGTTAGGAATAAAAGTGTGTATACCTACGCGTGAGCTCAAGGGCCTACTGTTACGCTGCACCTGGAATGTGCAGTTTCTATTTAACGGGAAATACTACCGGCAGAAGGACGGCGTGGCCATGGGATCCCCCCTCGGACCGCTATTAGCGGATATCTTTATGGCAAAGCAAGAGAAAACCGAAATGCGGGCGGCGATAGACCTTGTTGAGAGGGAACGATCTTGGCCTATTGGTTGTTGTTTACCGCCCACCATCGTCTTCTCTTGAGGTGGACTGCAATTTGATGGCTGCGTTGAGGCAAGTGATAAACAGGAAGTACGGTCACATTCTAGTCACGGATGACTTCAACTTACATGCCCTCGAATCCCGGGCCAGACCAGGAGAGCCATTCAAAGCAGACTTGCAAGATCTTGTTTCAGACTTCCTGCTTTATGGCCACGTCAATACGCCTACCAGGTTCAGGGGAACTAACAGGCCATCTATGTTGGACCGAATATTCACCAATGAAGAACTCATGGTCGAGAGAGTGATAAGCGATACTCATTTGGGCCGCAGTGATCATGCGACACTAGTGTTTAATTACATGTGCTACGCGGATTATCCTAAAGGGCATGCCGAGGAATATAATGTGGTAACCAACTATAACGACCTGTCCGACCTCACTGATGCAACCAGCTGGTCGTTCTTAGCTGAATTAACCCCTGAGGTGGTCTGCGGAGAATTCGTCAACATATTTACCAAGCTCGTGGCAAGGACATCTGAAACCAAACTCTGCCGGCCTAAAAGGATGAAGTCTTTCGTAAGGAGCAGGAGACGTAAATACATGGCATTAAGGGACTTGGCATGGCACACCTACATAGTCTCCCCGAACGACCATACCTGGGATGTGTACACAATACAAACGAACCACTGTGTCAAACTCATCCGGGACGATAAAGTGAAGAACCAACAAGGTCTGGTGGAAACGTTTTGCTCCAATCCCAAACTGCTATACAGACACTTAAACAATTTGCGCCGTGTTAAGCGCGGTATTCCTGCTATGCACACAGCATGCGGGTTAGCCCAAACCGCACAAGAGGCAGCCAACGTCCTTGGACAACAATTTGGCCGTACCTTCCAAAGCGCGCAATCATCATACATCATGCCTAAGCAGATAACGCCGCCATCAGGGCTTAATCACATATCGTTCACCGCAGCTGTACTGAAGAGGCTGATGTCTCTGCGCGAGTTCAGCTCCCCGGGTGCGGACGGCATTCGCCCGAAGGCGTTGAAAGTTGCTGCCATGAGTTTGGCAGTACCACTAGCAATTTTCTTTCAACGATGTCTGAACGAAATGCACGTCCCCACGATGTGAAAGCACGGAATCATCACACCTATCTACAACAGTGGCAGTCGTGCTGAACCAGCAAATTATCGCCCGATAACACTACTTCCTGTGATATCCAAGATTTTGGAGTCCATCGTAGCTGAGGCTTTAATGGGGTACCTGGAGAACAGCAAAGTTCTCGTTCCGGAGCAGCATGGATTTCGTCAAAATCGCTCCTGTACAACTAATCTCTTGATTGCTGGTGCAAGCTGGACGGAATCCGTGGACGCTGGTGTAGGAGTCGACGCGGCCTACTTTGATTTCTCAAAGGCATTCGACCGCATAGACCATCGCATTCTCCTCCACAAACCCCAGAAATATGGAATCGCTGATCCTGTTCTGGGCTGGATAGGAGACTTTCTCGTGCAACGTCACCTGAATGTGAGGGTTCGAAGCAACCTATCAGAATCCAGCGAAGTTCCATGCGGCGTACCTCAGGGCTCGGTACTTGGACCCCGCCTGTTCCTGGTCTTCATAAATGATCTCGCGAGTGTGCTATCTTCTAACTGTTTGCTATTTGCTGATGACCTAAAGGTATGGTGCACTATAGCTGCAGTGGAGGATCACGCAGTGTTGCAGGAGGATCTGGATAAAGCGTACACATGGTCCATCGAGAACATGCTGCATTTCAACGTCACCAAGTGCAAAGTTCTTAGTATACGGCACAAGAGTATGCACAAGTACCGCCTAAAACCACAAATTCTACAGCGGGCTTCTCACGATTGCGATCTCGGCGTGATAGTTCAAGATGACCTCGGTTGCTCGAGGCAGACTGAAAAGGCAGCTAAGAAAGCGAACCAGTACCTCGGCCTTATTCGCAGAGCCCTTCAGTCTTTCCAAAAATGCTTAGTGCGTACGTGAGGCCGCACGCGGAATACGCTATCCAGGCGTGGCAACCCTGGCTCAAGCACCATCTCACCGCGCTCGATACTGCACAACGTAGGGCAAAGAAGTGCGTCAGAGTTTTGACCAGCCTCCCCTAACCACTCAGGCTGAAGACCCTCAAAATATACAGTGGATGTTCTCGGCGTCTAAGGGGCGATCTCATAATGGTGTATCAGATCCTGAGAAACCCCAACCATCCATGCCATTCCCTTCTAATACTCAGTCAAAACACCTCGTTAAGAGGTCACCAGTTTAAGTTAGTTACGCAGTACAGCGGTCTGGAATGTCGGCGAAACTATTTCTCCCTTCGAGTGGCACAGCCTTGGAACACTCTCCCGGAACATGTAATTAATGCACCAACCCTATCCCTTTTCAAAAAACGCCTTGGCGATACTCTGTCACTTTTACACTGCGTAATATAGCCCATGACCACCAGATGCTGGCACTAATGCACAACAGACAGTGGATAGTGCCATAACCCTACTCGAGAATGAGTCATTCCAAAGGCGTTGCACGAAGTTTGATAAACGCTACTACTATAGAAACTGGATTTCTGTATCCTGTCGTCCCAAAATAGTTGCACACGAGTAAGCGTTGTCCTTGCTATCTTCTTCATTTTTCTCGCCTATGATGTGAACAATAATCACTCCCCTGTTGCTTTGTGTGCGTAAATTCTCATTGCAAACTCCCTTTATACGACAGTGCAGTTACATCTGTTAGCGCCCAAACGGACGACTCCATAATCCCTTCACTATCATTTTTTGTCATGCTAAGCACCCTAGGGGACATGTCAAGCACCTGCTTTTTTACCCGTTATAAATCATCCTTCATTGTTCAAGGAAAGCAATAATCGGCTACCATATCTCGATGTCTTGTTAACTAGGAGACTAGACGGATCCATCCAGCGTCAAGTCTAAGAAAAACAACGTGGATAGGTCAGTACACGAAGTATTACAGTTTCGTTCTCATGAGATGCAAGCGCAACGTGGTTCACTGCCTTACGTCAAGAGCACGTCGAATCTGTACGGAATACACCCTAGACGCGGAGTTAATGTTCATACAGAATACTCTATGTAAAAACCGTTATCCCGATAGATGTATCTTAAAGAACTTCCAAGAAAAACCCAGACCAGTGCCAGTGTTAACAGCATCAAAGAAAGAGTTATTTATTCGCTTACCATTCAAAGGGGGTCGAGGCTACCGAGCGTCTAACAAGAAGCTTTTCGGCCGCGTTAAAGTCGACCTTTCCAGCACCCTCGTTGAAGTGCGTGTTCTCAACGGAACCACTCATTCGTCCACAAAACAAGGACAAGATACCGATATTGACCACATCAATGGTAATTTATCAATTCGTGTGCGCCTGTGACGCGACATATATTGGTCGAACGGCGCGGTAGTTATCCAAATGCGTGAACGAACACTGCCCTCGTTGGCTGCGTCAAGGGGGCGCCGGGACCATTAGTAGCGCCATTCTGGCCCACATTTTGGACTCCGGCCATGGGGTGAATTGGAAACGCGCTTTCCGAATAGTTTACAAGGTTCCGCCGCACCGAACGAAACGTTACCGCCTTCGTACGCTTGCGACAGCTGAAGCAATGTGCATTGGATTGTTCTAGCCATCCTTATGCTAACAGAAGAAGCTGGTCCAGGCTCTCCAGCTTCACTGGTCATCGAAGAGGGAAGAGGCCCAGGTCGACTGCCTTCGGTCACACGCGGCAGCAAAGAACTAGCCCTCTTAGACTTAATTCGTTTTCTCCACTCTGACATTGACCTTCATGTGATCAAGTCGTTTTGAACTAACTGAGTCGATTTCTCTTTCTAGCCTCTATATGATTGTAATGGTCTGATGCTGATTCATTGAAAGCAATTGCTCACCAGATGGTCTTCTGTTCTAGAGAATTGTTTTATTCCCGACAGTGCGATGTGTTTGATCTGGTAGTAGAAATGTTCCACTTCTATGTGGGTGCTAGTCGAGAGGAAAAACCCATTCCAGTTAGAGGACCGGATCTGCTTTCCGAAATGCTCCCAGTCAATCCTTCGTATAGTATGCTGGGTAGGTGAGTCGTGTTTGTTATTCATTTCCAAGGCGTAGCATGTTGTGGTCACTACCCGGAAGGTTGTCTACGATGTCAGTTTGTGCGTCAGGAATCCACAGGGTGAAGATTAAATCCAGTATGTTGGCAGACCTAGTTAGTCTGCTAACCCGCTGAGTCCAACCTCCAACTAGTTTAGTCGATAAGAAAGAACTGTGCAATGATGAGCGTATTTGCGGTGACCAAATGATATTCGGTAGATTAAAATCGCCACCTGTTATCTTTAAACTGTGTGGTAACACCGATGCGAATTCAAAAGCCGAGGAGATAATTGCGATATCTTTGGCTGTCGCTTTCGGAGAGTTGTAAATGCAACCGCGAAGTATTGTAGAGGAGGCTGCAGCGACCGATAGCCACAGAGATTCTTGGACATTGTTTAACTGTGGGTCATCAATGAACTCTGCTGAAGTTCCGATAGAGATATGCGATGCACCCGCCGCCTTTCTTTCTGCTGCGATCTTTACGAAATAGATAGTAGTTAGGAATATCTAAAGTAGCATCCAGTGTATCAAGGGAACACCATGTTTCGGTGACGGACATTACATGTGAAGTGCTCAGCTGAGTAAGCATGCTTACAAAATGCGACGAGTTTTTTATGGATCTGGCGTTAATTAGTATAAGTGAAAATATAATATGCACAAAAGCATTTTCTGTAAGTAATTCAAAGAATTGAAAATCAAAATGACAGACAAAGAAGTTAATTAAAGGAGTGGTGAAAACAAACCCACCGACGGAACGCTCAGGTGTAAGGCCATTGTTCGCGCTAGTAAGACCGGGTGTGCGGAAAAGATTGATGTCCCGAGGCAAGGTTGGGGTTTATCTGATATCGAGCTAACCGTGACATGTGGATGAACTGCCAGAAAAGTGGAACAAGATAGGCTGTCTCTGCTGGGTGTGTCAGTGGTGGGAATGGGTGCGGAGCCATTCCCGCTTCCGCTAAAAAAGGGTTAAGGTAAATTGATGGATTCTGAGGTGCTGCATAGGTATGTCGCATGACAGGTGGTATTGTCAGGTTTTCAACGTCTTTTTGATTTTCATTTCTCTGTCTAGAGTTGTTGTAGACGTGAGGCTGATAAGTATGCTGGCCTGTTGGAGGTTGGTAGGTAGGTGTAGCCAGAAGATAATTGTTGTGAGTTCTAACAGGCTCGAAGTGACGCGTAGCGCTGCGATGGCAAGGCAGTTGTTGACATGCAGATTTGAGCGCTACTGAGTTCCTCATAGCTGCGTATTTTGTGTAAATACCAGTCGATGATATATTTGTGTTTACAACATCAGCACGCAAATCTGGGGGCGCATCTCGACCTTTGTATCTGTTTCCCGGCTGGCTAGCCGAACAACCTCGTGATGCCAGCTGGGTGGTTCGGGTAAATCCCGTTCCAGCAATTGGTTCGGCGGCAGTGTTCTAGGATGTGGTGGGATTTCGCTTGGCAAGCGTTCTTTCTATAAAAAGCCACAAGTATCCGTTTAACAACACTGTGACGTGGCGGATGTGACTCGCCACTAAATAAAGTCACTGCCTCTTCCCTTTTCCGGAGGATCATTCACACATCACGGACGTCAACTGATTCAATGCATTCCATTGCTCCCCCCTTTCATGGCGAACACAACGAACAAAAGCACACACAGTCATATTTATCTACTCACACAACGTGTCCCCTTACAAATACCCAGTTGAACATAGTTTTACATCTCAACACACTCATAAATCCCTATGCCATTGATCAAAATGTACTACTTTGTGCAATTACCCATCATACATGTCTGTAATACCATGATCACGCCCTTGATGGTGAGCCTCGCAGTGACGAGAATAAACTATTTATTTGGTCTACAACAGCCACTTGTTTGTCACATCTAACAATTCCTGTAGCGATCAAACCGTTTGAGGTCGGAGCAATGAGGTCGCGAGTACTGGCGTACGTTAAGTTCGGTTTTCGTACCGTAGGCGTTGAGATAGAAAGTGGGGCAGGGTTATTTGATATTAATGCCTCTATACCATTTCTCACTTGCTAACGTCCTTAACGCAATCGCTTACATCCTTAACGCAAACACTAACATCCTTAGTTCAGAAGCTATCATTCTTAACGCAAAGGCTATCATCCGATAATCATCCACGTAGCATCCACGTACCACTGCGTGGGCAGAGGCTACCAGCCAATAGAATTCGGTATAGCGTAGCGACTGAAAACAGTCACACGCAGAATACTCACGCTTTCGGAGCTGGGTAGGAAAACTGTGAGACTAGCGTGGTCCAACTCAAATGGACGACATTTGAGACTTTACTAAACGGAGCTCAGCCGGTGCACAGTGCGCCGCGCGCCCTCACTGGACAATGGTGGTGCCTGAGACATCCATCGGAGCGCGCACAGTCCCTGAGGGAAGGGAAACGCGTGCACTCAGAACACCGGGTATAAGCCTGAAGTGGAGTCAAGCCCCTTTTGTAAGTGAGCAAAGGAGATGTCAGAGGCTAGGGCGGAAATGATGCACGCAGGACAACAGTGAACAACGTTGGCTTGGCACTAAAACGATACTCTAAACAAGAGGCGCAGATAGGTTGTCTCATTTTGGTGGGTATTCAGGCTAGTTCGGTCGGATAGTTGAAGACGCAGTAGAAGCTACCGTTTGACCTCGAAGTCAAGTTGTCCGTAACATAAGGAGCGGAACGATCTCCGTCGCAGCAGAATGGATACCAATCACTACACGTAACTTCTTTATTTATGCGATGAAATAGCACTTTTGTGACGGATCCACAGGTCTAAGTTGAACGTAGGGTAGAAGGTAATCATATTCCAAACAATTCGCCCCCATACGAACCACAGAAGTCAAATCTGATCGAGGTAGACAGGACAGCTCCCGGGTGGAATGATATAATCACCAATGGAGCGATGAAGGAGGCATGTGTTATATGTTTGATTGCAGCCTTGCAATTCCCTTTCAAAGGATATGTTAAACGGTGACTTATATTACTTTCCTTCTTGTTCCGCAAGTACGCAGACATGTACTATCTTGTTGCGAAGGGATTACACTATAAGCAGCCGGTCTCGTGAAATATGGGGGTATAGCGAGCCGGTGCACTCTACGGCAGTGACTCCCAACCTATGTATCGCCGTGGACCGGTCGGCGTTCGCTAATTGTAACCCGGCCCGCTGAGGGTGTTTGTTGAACTTTTACGTTTTAGAATGTTTTGAGCGAATACTTCTAATGTAATTGTTATTGAACATGCCTTGAAAATTGTTGTGTCGGAGCCCTACGACTGCTTCCACCCACTAACGGTAGTGAGAACACCAACGACCGAGCAACAAACAATGTTCACGTAGCAAGCCAAATCGGCCACCAAGCGTCTGTCTGTGCAACTCAATCACGATATTCAAATGAGGGCATATCACAGGCTATGCGGAAAGGCTGGCATTCGATCAGTCAATGCTGGACAGTTCAAAAAGCGGGGGATCGATAAGTTGCCTCACGAACGAACGAAATTCACAAAGTAAAAGCGATAACCGTAAGCTTCAGTGTCCATACAAGCTAATCACAAATGTGAGGCAAAAGTGAACGTATGCGAGGAACCGGAAGAGAGGGCAGGGTGAGTAGGGGTGAGTGGGGCAAAACTCACAAAACAACGGGGAGCGGTGGAGTGTTCTTACCTCCGCTATAACAAAAAGAAAATCCAGTTACACCAACAAACAGATATAAAGTGATATAATAAGTTGGCTCACTAGAACGCTAAATTACAGACAACCATGAGCGTGTTCCTCTGCAACGAGACTGCTCCATCTGGGGGAAATAGGAGACAATGACGCTTGATGTGTGCTGCCTAGGTGCAAATAATTGGATTGCTTTGTTTCGGCTGCTGACACTGCAGAGCACCCCGCTTCACACAGCTAAGTTGTCAGAAATGGCAATCTGCGCGTAATTCACTATGACTTTAATTGCAGAACACCGGCGAAGTTGTTTGTCACGAACGTACTATCAAGTCCGCCGTCATTTGCAAACTCAGTAGTGGTACATAATGTGGGATAGATGAGTAATAATAATGCGATAATCGCACAGATTGTGAGTCAGCAGTTTAGAAACTGACCTGTAAATCGTCGGAATGCACAACCTTTAAAAAATCACACACATTGCTATTGTCATAATCATTACCCACCAGATGAAAAAATATCAAATATAGTGTTCTGTTGCTTGGCAATTGAAATGAAAGGAATTTATTTTTTCCATCACGTCCAGAAGATGTGTAAGCATGCCAGTGTGTCCGCTATGTATTGCGTAGGAGCGCGAAATATCAACTTCACCCTGTGCGTCTGTGAATGTCTACGTTTTCAGAACGTTTGTAGAATCCTGTTCCTGCTGGTAGTCTGATTCATTATTCACATCCTCAGCTGCTAAAATTGATGTGGTTGGCAGGTCCCAGTTTATTTCTGTTGTGTGACTTGTTTGAAAATAAGAAGCAATCAGATGGCTGTCAGCCAGTTTGCATCTGTAGGACTAGTTAATACTAGTCCGAGACGGTGCGCGGAATTAAGCGCGGATATCAGAAGGCAATTGGAGTCGGACACAGCGGACTGTATTCGATGGGACTACAACAAGAAACGGACGGATGAAGCGAGGCAAGAGCGTACACGTGAGCGCGGGAACTTACAAGGCAGTTGTGTGTCGAGCCGGTTGTAAGATTAAAACAAGAAGGAGTAATGTACAATCGGTCAACAAGTAAATTGTACACGAAAGATAAGAGTTATCTTTTTGGGCGCTACAGAGCTCCCCTCCTAGAAGGCTGAACATAGAAAGCCTTCGAAATCGAAAAGGAATGTTGAAACGAGGTTCGTAAGGCGAAATCGTGCCGGGTAAAAATGGGCGTGCGTTCGTGTAAATGGGGGTTCGTCGCAAGTCGGAGTCCGCTGTGCCGTTCATAATTTGTTATTTATTGTATGCAGAGCAGGGTGCATTTCGGCGAGCCGTTGGAGCGAGCTTGTCGGACTACAAAAAACTGGCTAGCCCAGAAAAAGGCCGACAGGACCTCAACCTCCGCTGCTGCCAAACGGTGTGCTTGGGAGTGGTCTCTCCCCCCGCCGCACCCCGCCCCGCGCCAAAACGACCCTCGTCCCACGAAGAAAACGACCATGGTCCCACGGAGAAGCGACCCTCGTCTCGCGGAGAAACGATCCTCGTCCCGCGAAGAAGCGATCCTCGTCCCGGGGTCAGTCAAAACACCTCGCTAAGAGGTCACCAGTTTAAGTTAATCATGCAGTACAGCCGCCTGGAATGTCGGCGAAACTATTTCTCCCTTCGAGTGGCACAATCGTGGAGCACCCTCCCGGAACGTATAATTAATGCACCCACCCTATCTCTTTTCAATAAACGCCTTGACGATACCCTGTCACATTTGCACTACGCGCTATAGCTCATGACCACCCGATGCTGGCACTAATGCACAACAGACACTGGATAGTGCCATAACCCTACTCGAGAATGAGTCACTCCAAACGGCTTGCACGAAATTTGATAAACGATACTACTATAGAAGCCTGGATTTCTGTATCCTGTCGACCCAAGATAGTTGCACACGAGTAAGCGTTGTCCTTGCTATCTTCTTTATTTTTCTCGCCTATGATGTGAACAATAATCACTCCCCTGTTGCTTTGTGTGCGTACATTCTCATTGCAAACTCCCTTTATACGACAGTGCAGTTACATCTGTTAGCGCCCAAACGGACGACTCCATTATCCCTTCGCTATCTTTTTTTGTCATGCTAAACACCCTACGGGACATGTCAAGCACCTGCTTTTTTACCCGTTATAAATCATTGTTCATTGTTCCTTAGCCTCTTGTTCTCCATGGTATTCATAGATTCTGGTATTGAATGCAACCTCTTCATTGTCATGAGCCGACCGTCTAGGTAGCGAGCAATGGTGCTGACGCTTACCTACACCTCGAACTCAACCTTCAGTCGTAACCGAAGAGTTTCTAACGTCACTGTTGGCTCGGATTCAACCCATTCAGCAAGGCAATCAACGTGAGTTTCTGACAGCGACCTTCGACGCGGCACGGTAGCAGTACTTTTCGGCTCATTCAGTTGCAATTTTCTAATCCAACTGCGACCTGTCTTCACGTTTACCTGTAACACAGATGCAAGATTTTTCCAATCGTTGCCTTCCTCATAGGTCTCCAGTATAATAGCCTTCACGTCAGCCGGATGATGGATGTGCGTTCCTCTTTGTCCCATCGCGATTAGCTTAAACTGAAGGTAACAAACAATGAAAAGGTAATAAAAGACAAACCTTGCGTCGTTAAACGAATCTTTCGAAAACGCTCGCTGTCGCAACGTAGACCTATCTCTACGCAATGCCTGGGAAAACCAGAAGCGACAAGTTGCCTGGCCAGATGGCGAATATGCCATCATTAGTCATGTCCATATTCACATGTCTAAGACCATTGCAATGGCACTGTGGCTGTGGGCTTCCATTTCCGTACTCGAAGTTGCGTTGTTGTCTGCTGAATCGGTGTGCTGGTCAGCACAAAACGTTAGCCATGCTACGAGAACATTTGCAACATTTGCAGGCCAGACGTGTCCGGCCCCTTTCGTAATTTGACACATGTCAGCCCTGTTAGGTAGTTCCATGCTCAGGTGAAAGGGCTTATTAGGCGAGCGAGCAAGTCACTGCTGACCAGTGTGCACTTCGTCTCCGCTGCCACATCTGTTAGGGGTGGTTGTAAAAGTGTGAAGCCCCACACAGCAAGAGTCACCCGTTTTGGAGACACAAGTATCTGTACATCACGGCCGTTCGCAAATGACAACATCCTCAGGCCTGACTTGACGGGCCCCTGTCCGACAGGTCCCGCGACTATTTCGTGGTTCGACGCCCGAAGGATTGTAACATGTTGGTACACGCAACACAAACGCCTCGGAGGGTGTGAACAGTAAGGCCACCTTCGCTGTCCCATATTCAGGGACTTGTGTCGATTGAGCAAGTCCGCTATGTTGAAATGCTGCATGTACCCAAACACGACGCACAGATGCGAGTTGTGCGACGGTCTAAGGTGTCCGGTATGCAAGACGTCAAAAATAATTCATGTTCCAGTGAATTACGGGGTATGCTGAGTTTCGGCAGGAAAACTCTTTCCATTTCATTGTTTATAATGAACAACCAGAAATGGAATTGTGCGCGAAGGAACTTTTGCTTCCATGTTGCAGAGCTGAGTGGCAGGTGCGCTGCACAAAAGTGAGCAGTCTGGTCGGTTGAGCTGCACTGACAATTAGCATTCAAAAAAAGGAATATTATCTAGACCTAAAGAAAGACTGGAGGCACAATAGCACCAAAATGTCATCTACAGGATAAAGTGCGAGAACTGTGACAAAGACTATATAGGTCAGACGGGGAGAAAACTATCCACAAGAATAAAAGAGCACAAACGTGCGTGTCTATATCATCATATATCGTCACAGATCTCAGCACACCTCGATGAGGAAGGACACAATGTTAACTGGCACAAAACAGAAATTCTGGCGCACGGAAGGACAAGAAAAGGAAGGGAATTCCTCGAAGCATGGTTCTCTACGGAGAATTCCCTGAACCTCCGCATTGATCTCGATCCCGTGTACCTACAGCTGAGAACGCGTGAAGCTGGACGGCTAAGTATCGAACAAACAGAGGTCACGGGACACAGATCGACGAGGATAATTTTAAACGCTACGTCCCAACGACATTTTCCATGAGATTTCCCCTACGGAGCTGTACACTGAAGATGCCACTGAGGGAAGTGGTGAAACGTTTGACGTTAAATTACTCAGCTCGAAGAACGAATCAAAACGTTAACACCAACATCGTCGGAGATAAATTGCGAACCGTAATCGGAAACCGAGGTATTTGGTGAACCGAACTGTGCAAATAACTGTTGTAATTTTCCTACCGTGGCCGCTGTCGTAGTTGTGTTCATCAGGTATACGTCCGGTCAGTTGGTATACGCATCAATCACAATTCAAAAAATGGCCTTGAGTGGAACCAGGGAAATCAAGGTGAATTCTCTCCCATGGCTTAAAGGCTGGCATCCAGGGTTGGATGAATTTGCTTGGAAGTTCCGCTGCTGATGCACATATGCTGCATGTGGGGACACAATTATGAATAGCGTTGTTAATGAAAGGCCAATATACGTACTTTCTGGCTGAAGCTTTCACCCGGGATATTCCGGAACAGTGTAGGTGCAATTATCTTAATAACCTTGCCATTGAGGAAGTCCTAAAGAATGCTCTGCATAATTCGTTAAACGCGCTTGCGTTGAGCTCCTACCAGGTAGCCGAGCTGTTGACTTGGACAACGCTGATGATATCGTCTTGTTGAGTGACGGTCCACAGACCGTCCAACTTGCGACTGAAAAGTCAAAATATGGGATGACTACTTCCATCCAAGTGCAAAGCTCTTTCCTAAAACTTTCAGATACCTGTACCTGCACTCAATCTTGCTTGGGAGAGACTGAAGGTTACGGAGAGTTTTGCCTATCTGGGTAGTTGCATCACAGCCAATGGAGCTATTGGAGACCAGATTTCGTTGCGTATCCCAAGAGCTCGCCTCGCTTTCTCTAAGCTAAGGCACTTGTGGCGCCGCCCCATGACATCGGTATATCCATCAAAGGACGGGTTTATTGTGCGACTGTCCGAGCTGTACTGTTGTACCGTTGCGAGACTTGGCCTGTTCGTATCGCCGACCTGCGCCGTCTCTCTGTCTTTGAGCACCGTTGCTTGTGGTTGATTGCCCGTGTGTGGCCGCTGCACCACGTAACCAATGTGTAAGTTAGACAGCGTGGTTTGGGTGGAGGCAGCCATTCGCTGGAGGAGCTCGTCCCGCTGCGGTGTCTTGGAAACTGTTGTGTCGCCGCTGATGCCTTCACCCCACGACCGCAAGAAGAAGTCCAAAGACGAGCCAGAAGGAGACTTGTATACATGAAATCACAGTTGCTTATATAGTTTGAAGGCAAAATGAAGGAAAGCTACTAAAGTACACTTGAGCCAACCAACTGAAGGAAAAACGTAAAATGCAACGGCGAATAAGCATCCGTGTATGTAAGGGCGAATCGCGTAAGTCCCTAAAAATAGCATCATTGGACTCCAAGCGTAAGGCGAACGACCATTTACAGTGACGGGCACTGGCCAATCAGAATGACGAAATGAGACGTTTAAACAAAAGTCACGAAACAAACGCGAATAAGGAATGCAGACCCAAAAGTTGAAAACTAGTACAATAATTGCGTGACACTAAATATTCCCTTAACATAACCAAGTAGAACAGTAATGAGAAGAAAAAAACCAATAGAATATGTTCTTGCAAACAGCGCTGCTGAGAAAGACATGACGAGGAGCGTCCATTAACAATGACGCGGATGTACCAATCGGGCGAACCCAGTAGAGCGTTTAAACAACAGTCAAGAAACAGAAAATAGGAAGAGTAAAGAATAGCTATCAAGCTCGGTCACAATAAATGAATGTCTAATAGCTGTTCTCCTAATACCTCCCTCTCTTTAAAAAAACGGGTTACCTGGTGTTCACATAGGTCTTTCGACGCGGATCCACTTGGAGGGGCTGCACGAATCTTCTTGTTCTCTTTGGCCTGTGGCGAGCTCCATTTTCCATGCATTCCACTGGACTAACGTCACCACCTGCAGGAGTTCTAGGCTTGTCGGTGTCCAGCAATTCATTGACGTCAAGTCCGTTGGCTTTCGGAACGGCGGCACCATGTGTATAACGTGGCCTCAACTGATTTACGTGACGTCTCCACACCTGTGTACCCACTTGAACATCATACATCACGTTGCCTCGGCGCCGCAGGACTCGTCCTGGTATCCATGCGATCTGCCGTCCTTGATTCGCAGCTGCAAACACAAGATCGCCCACTTTGAAAATCCTTTTTCTTGCACCATACCGCCTGTTGTACTGACGCTCCATCACTGAATTTCGTAGTTGTAGAGACGGGCGCTTGGGGGTCAGCAAATCTAGTGTGGTTCTCAACCTTCGACCCATAAGTGCTTCAGCTGGTGATTTGCCATTTGGTGCATTAGGATTCGGGGTAACTCTATAGTTCAACAGGAAACGTTCCAATCTTTCGTTCAACGATCCCTCCTCTTTTGACTTCCACAATGCTCGTTTCAGGGTATCCACAAATCTTTCCGCTTGGCCATTAGACTGCGGATGATACGGGGCCGTCCTCACATGCTCGATCCCATTCTGTGCACAAAATGCAGCAAATTGACAGGACGTAAACTGTGCCCCGTTATCTGACACGACTGTTACTGGCAATCCGTGCTGACTGAAGACATGTCTCATCGCAATAATCGTGCTGTTGGCCGACGTGTATTGCACAGTGATTACCTCCGGCCTTTTATTGTAGGCGTCAAAAATAAAGAGGAAATGCACTCCTTCAACTGGTCCTGCGAAATCTACGTGTATGCGCGACCAGGGCGATTCAGGGTTTGGCCAAGCTTGTAATGTAGAACGTACCGGTAACTTGGAGGCACTGATGCATCTGGAGCACGATCGGCCAATATCTTCAATTTAGCTATCCATCATGGGCCAAAAAACGTAGCTGCGCGCAAGCGCCTTCATGCGAGCGATTCCTGGATGGCTCTTGTGCAGTTGCCGTAACACGCGTGACCTGAGTATTTCTGGAATGACAATGCGATCTGCAAAAAACAGGCAGGAATCAACTTCAGACAAAGAGTTGCGTCGTGTGAAAAACTGTGTCAATGCTTCTTTCGGGCACTTCTTTGGCCAGCCCCGTCTTGTGTAGGTTAATACCTCTTGCAGCAATGCATCCTGTTCAGTGGCTTGCTTCACCATTGTGTCAGTGACCGGTAAATTACTCACGGCGTCATGTACCATGTAGGTTACATCCGTTTCGGCTGCGATGGAGGCAATGACTGCGTCTTCTGACTCACGCTTACCGGTATCGATTAATCTGGAAAGGGCGTCCGCTTGCCCTATAGAATCCGTAGACAAGTATCGCATGCTGAAATCATAACCCAAGAGCAGAGTTGCCCATCGCTGAAGTCGACTGGCCGTATATGCTGGAATCCCCTTTTTGGATCCAAAGATTGCCAGAAGCGGTTTGTGATCAGTCACCAACGTGAACCGTCTACCATATACCATCCTATGGAATTTCTGCACTGCAAAGATGATAGCCAACGCCTCTTTCTCAATCTGACTATAATTCTTTTCGGATGCCGTCAGCGCCCGTGCAACATGTGCTATAGCCTTTTCGGATCCATCTGGAAAACGATGTGAAATGACAGCACCAATTCCATAGCTTGAAGCATCCGTGGCAACAATAATCTCCAGCTTCGGGTTATAATGCGTAAGCAGTAAGTCCGACTTCAGCAGAGATTTCAGTTTCTCGAACGACTGTTGACACTGTGCAGACCATTTCCATTCGACGTCTTTCATCAGCAGATGGTTTAGAGGATGCCGTAAGCGATGCATGCATGGTAGAAATTTACTATAGTGACTCACCATCCCAAGGAATGACGGTAAAGTTGTGACATCTGATGGCGCCGGTAACCGGTCTATCACCTCGATATTTTCGGGATCGGGTCGTCGGCCGTTCTCGTTAATTACGAAACCCAGGAACTTAATTGACTTCAGGAAAAATTTGCACTTGTCCGCTCGTAATCGGAAACCGTAATCTTTGATTCTTTGTAGCACGTCATCCAATCGTTGAAATAGCTCATCTTGCGTCGATCCCATTATTATGATGCCATCCAGGTAGGCTGCCGCTCCGGTTACACCCGTCAGCATGGCATCCATGACTTGCTGGAAGATTGCCGGTGCCGTTTTGACTCCAAATGGCAAACGGTTGTACTGGTAGAGACCGCGATGCGTGTTGATTGTTAGCAGCTTTCTGCTTTCGGGTTCAACTTCTAACTGCAAATAGGCGTCTGCAAGATCAAGAGTAGCAAAATACTTGCCTCCGTTCAGTTTTGCAAACACGTCCTCAGGGAGTGGAAGCGGATACTGATGGGGTTCCAGTGCAGCATTCAGGCCCGTTGAAAAATCTGCACACAAACGAATAGAACCGTTCGGTTTCCTGATCACAACAATAGGCGCAGCCCACGGTGAAAAATTGACTCGCTCGATCACTCCTGCCTGCTGCAATCGATCAAGTTCTTGTTCAACAAGTGCTTGGGAAGCACAAGGGACAGGACGTCTGGGTCGAAACACAGGTCTGGCATCTGGAAGCAGAGTAAGTTTTGCCTGCATTTTTTTACAGTGTCCAAGTTCCGACTGGAATACACACGCATACTTCGTTTGAAGCTGTTCAGAGATGCTTTGACCCGGAGGAGTCGGTATGGCTGTATGGTGCACCGTGACATTCCTTTCAGCACAGACACGATTCAGTGGTACATTAAACAAGTTCAGCTTTTCAATCCAGTCGATTCCGAGAAGATTGACGTCGGTGCATGAGACTAGGTAGATTGTGCCGCGGAGTTGTAGTTCCTTGAAGCTGACCTCACATTCAATCTCTCCATCCAATCTCAGCGGTTCCCCGGATGCATTCTGAGCCGTTAGAGTTGTGCGCTTGAATGCCGGTCTTCCAAGCTTCCTCCAAGTGGATCGCGAAATGATTGTGATGTCGGACGCCGTATCTAGTTGCAAGGTGACTGGAATACCATTGACTTTTACTGTTAAGTACTTTCTCTTGCCTGCGAATTCCGTGCGAAATGCAGCGAGAACTACCTTTGTGGCCGGTCCATGAAATTTCGCCCTTCTGAAGTTGATGTTTGTGCGCAACCTCGAGGGAAATGAACGTCTAAAGTTGTGCGCAACTCGACAGTGGGTTTCCTTATGACCAAACCGCTTGCACTTGTGACATTGATGCCCTTTGTAGATACAGTCTCTCATAAAATGCCAAGCGCCACAATTCCAGCATGCGGTCGGGGGCTTCTGAGTTGACCGATTCTGGTTCATCACTTTACCACGGATAGCTGTGCGACAAATCTGGGGTTCTGTCCTGTGGTCAGCAGTTTCAATCATTTTTGTGTCCTGCTTCAAGTTAATCAGTCGCTGGCATTCGGCTGTAATCTCTTGCAGCGTCAACTGTGGTTCTTGTTCGAGCTTATGGAGAATACGTGTTCGAATATCGGCATCTGCGTGGGACTGGAGACTGCACACGAAAATAAGACTCTTGAATTGATCAGGTGTCATCATACCCAGTTTGAATCGTTCACATTCGCGATTTACGATCCCAGCATGTGTGACAAAATCAACGGCATCGCGTTTGACTAACTTCAAACAATTGTAGCGAACACTGAAGAGAGAGGCCTGCTCACCGAATATCTGCGTAAGCGATTTCACCGTCTCATCGAAGCTGAAGTCTCTTGCATTCTTCGGCAACACGAAATTTGTATGACGTTCATGTTCGACTGCGCCAAGTTTCCTCAGCAGCAAACGAACTTTCCAGGCATCGTCTTGGTCTGCAAGTTCCACTCGAAAAATATCTTCATACTTTAAGAACCAGGATTCAAATGTCAATCCGTTCAATCCATCGAAAACAAATTCTGTGATTGAAGCCGCAAGGGCGTCCACCGATGGCCGTGCGGTTGTCGTTGGGGATTCGCTTTGGATGTTCAGCTTCTGAGATAGCAACTCGATCAACTGTCGTTGAGATTTTTCAAACTGGAGTTGTTGCTGTTGAAGAAGCATCTGTATCTGCTCGAACGAGATCGACATGATTACCGGAACCTCCGTCGCCAGAAAATCTGTTGTGTCGCCGCTGATGCCTTCACCCCACGACCGCAAGAAGAAGTCCAAAGACGAGCCAGAAGGAGACTTGTATACATGAAATCACAGTTGCTTATATAGTTTGAAGGCAAAATGAAGGAAAGCTACTAAAGTACACTTGAGCCAACCAACTGAAGGAAAAACGTAAAATGCAACGGCGAATAAGCATCCGTGTATGTAAGGGCGAATCGCGTAAGTCCCTAAAAATAGCATCATTGGACTCCAAGCGTAAGGCGAACGACCATTTACAGTGACGGGCACTGGCCAATCAGAATGACGAAATGAGACGTTTAAACAAAAGTCACGAAACAAACGCGAATAAGGAATGCAGACCCAAAAGTTGAAAACTAGTACAATAATTGCGTGACACTAAATATTCCTTTAACATAACCAAGTAGAACAGTAATGAGAAGAAAAAACCAATAGAATATGTTCTTGCAAACAGCGCTGCTGAGAAAGACATGACGAGGAGCGTCCATTAACAATGACGCGGATGTACCAATCGGGCGAACCCAGTAGAGCGTTTAAACAACAGTCAAGAAACAGAAAATAGGAAGAGTAAAGAATAGCTATCAAGCTCGGTCACAATAAATGAATGTCTAATAGCTGTTCTCCTAATATAAACGTACCGCGTATACCCGGTCATCGTCTTCTGTGTCGCGCGTTCTTCGCGGTTGCTGGACAGGTGCGGTGGACAACCTACGACATGGAGAAGCCATACCGGAATTGTCGAGTGACGCATCACTCTCCCCCCCCCCGGGTTTTCACCCAATGTAACTAATGCATGTATGCTGCTATGGGCTGGGCAATGAGCAAATCTGATAGAGCCATGTTACAAAATAAAAGAACAGTGGTACTCCCCTTGCGCACTCTACGATTTGTGGTACCGTTATACAATAGCAAGTACTGTGACTATCAATTTCTGTGTGTATTTGTTTACTGTGTGACCATTTTATTGTCAGAACTGAGCGGGTACTGCTGACGTACGTGCTTACTGAATATTCATGTTCGTTTTTATAGTTCTTTTTGAGCGTTCTTACGAAAGACCAAATGGCTGGTTCCATTTCAGCAAAGCCAAAGGCATTCACATATAAATGGTATCAGTGATTCGACGATGTTAAGAAGGAACAGTTCGCTAACATTGGAGCAAAATTTCAGAGTTTGCAGAACACAAATACATGTAACATAAAAGAGGAAAGCCGTTTTTGTATGACTTTGTGAACCACACACCAAGAATGAAAGAAAGAATGATAGAAAATGGGTAACAAATACATGAACGCACGTTGTTGGAAATAGTGCCAGTCAGCACTGAGGGGAAAATTCCATTATCTGGACACGTGATTCAAGAACGAGCATTACACTTCGCAAAGGACTTACAAAACACAGATTTTACATCGTCAAACAGTTGGCTACAGGCTTTCAGCAGTCGACGATCTTGTGTCTGGTAAGCAATCGGGCGAAAGCGGTGACTCAGATAGGTGTGCTGCATCCGACTAGGCAGAAAAATTGCTCGAAATATGTTCCGGCTACACAGCTCAAGACCTTTTTAATTCACATGAAACTGCCTTGCTATTCAGAACGACGTCGGATAAAGGCTTTGTGTAAAAGAATAGAAATGCGCAGGTGGGAAAAGAATCAAGACGCGTATCACAGTTATGCTGTGCACTAGCACATTGGGGGAGCGAGAACCGGCTGCAGTGATTTGGAAATCAGCTAACTCTCAAATTTTAGAAGTCTCAACATGAAAAATTACCGGCAGTTTACCAGGATAATAAAAAGGCATGGATGACAGCAGCTATTTCCGAATAGTTAACAGCAAAATACAGAAAAAGGCAACATCATACCTTCTCCCGACAAAGCCTTTGCGCTCCCTAATTCCAACTACTTAATATCAAATTGCAGTTCCTGTCACCCAACACCACTGTGTTACTTCAACCGTACGACCAGGATGTCATTCAAGCGCCTAAAGCGAAGTTCAGGAGAAAAACAGCTTCTCCATCTTATAACGATCATGGAATCCCACAAAGATATGTCCGGAACCGATTTCATGTAACGAGTAAATTTATTAGACGTCGTGTTCTACATAACTTCTATCTGGAAGGAGGTGCAGAACTCAACCATCTCTGTTTCGTTAAATCGGGCTTTCCTTGTACTGCAGAAATAGATTCTGAGAGAACAATGCAAACTTGACCTGAGACATATGAGCAAATTGTGCCTCCTACAAACGCAATTGCTATGGATTCTCTCTCAGAGGAATTGTTTGGATGTGTAGCGCCCAAAAAGATAACTCTTATCTTTCGTGTACAATTTACTTGTTGACCGATTGTACATTACTCCTTCTTGTTTTAATCTTACAACCGGCTCGACACACAACTGCCTTGTAAGTTCCCGCGCTCACGTGTACGCTCTTGCCTCGCTTCATCCGTCCGTTTCTTGTTGTAGTCCCATCGAATACAGTCCGCTGTGTCCGACTCCAATTGCCTTCTGATATCCGCGCTTAATTCCGCGCACCGTCTCGGACTAGTATTAACTAGTCCTACAGATGCAAACTGGCTGACAGCCATCTGATTGCTTCTTATTTTCAAACAAGTCACACAACAGAAATAAACCAGGACCTGCTAACCACATCAATTTTAGCAGCTGAGGATGTGAATAATGAATCAGACTATCAGCAGGAACAGGATTCTACAAACGTTCTGAAAACGTAGACATTCACAGACGCACAGGGTGAAGTTGATAGTTCGCGCTCCTACGCAATACATAGCGGACACACTGGCATGCTTACACATCTTCTGGACGTGATGCAAAAATTAAATTCCTTTCATTTCAATTGCCAAGCAACAGAACACTATATTTGATATTTTTGCATCTGGTGGATAATGATTATGACAATAGCAATGTGTGTGTGGTTTTTTAAAGGTTGTGCATTCCGACGATTTACAGGTCAGTTTCTAAACTGCTGACTCACAATCTGTGCGATTATCGCATTATTATTACTCATCTATCCCACATTATGTACCACTACTGAGTTTGCAAGTGACGGCGGGCTTGATAGTACGTTCGTGACAAACAACTTCGCCGGTGTTCTGCAACTAAAGTCATAGTGAATTACGCGCAGATTGCCATTCCTGACAACTTAGCTGTGTGAAGCGGGGTACTTTGCAGTGTCATCAGCCGAAACAAAGCAATCCAATTACTTGCACCTAGGCAGCACACATCAAGCGTCATTGTCTCCTATTTCCCTCAGATGGAGCAGTCTCGTTGCAGAGGAACACGCTCGTGGTTGTCTGTAATTTAGCGTTCTAGTGAGCCAACTTATTATATCCCTTTATATATGTTTGTTGGTGTAACTGGCTTTTCTTTTTGTTATAGCGGAGGTAAGAACACTCCACCGATCCCCGGTGCTTTGTGAGTTTTGCCCCACTCACCCTGCCCTCTCTTCTGGTTCCTCGCATACGTTCACTTTTGCCTCACATTTGTGATTAGCTTGTATGGACACTGAGGCTTACGGTTATCGCTTTTACTTTGTGAATTTCGTTCGTTCGTGAGGCAACTTATCGATCCCCCGCTTTTTGAACTGTCCAGCATTGACTGATCGAATGCCAGCCTTTCCGCATAGCCTGTGATATGCCCTCATTTGAATATCGTGATTGAGTTGCACAGACAGACGCTTGGTGGCCGATTTGGCCTGCTACGTGAACATTGTTTGTTGCTCGGTCGTTTGTGTTGTCACTACCGTTAGTGTGTGGAAGCAGTCGTAGGGCTCCGACACAACAATTTTCAAGGCATGTTCAATAACAATTACATCAGAAGTATTCGCTCAAAACATTCTGAAACGTAAACGTTCAACAAACACCCTCAGCGGACCGGGTTACAATTAGCGAACACCGACCGGTGCACGGCGATACATAGGTTGGGAGTCACTGCCGTAGAGTGCACCGGCTCGCTATACCCCCATATTTCACGAGACCGGCTGATTGTAGTGTAATCCCTTCGCAACAAGCTAGTACATGTCTGCGTACTTGCGGAACAAGAAGGAAAGTAATATAAGTCACCGTTTAACATATCCTTCGAAATGGAATTGCAAGGCTGCAATCAAACATATAACACATGCCTCCTTCATCGCTCCATTGGTGACTATATCATTCCACCCGGGAGCTGTCCTGTCTACCTCGATCAGATTTGACCTGTGTGCATCGTAGGGGGCGAATTGTTTGGAATATGATTACCTTCTACCCCACGTTCAACTTAGACCTGTGGATCCGTCACAAAAGTGCTATTTCATCGCATAAATAAAGACGTTACGAGTAGTGATTGGTATCCATTCTGATGCGACGGAGATCGTTCCGGTTCTTTTGTTACGGACAACTTGACTTCGAGGTCAAACGGTAGCTTCTACTGCGTCTTCAACTATCCGACCGAACTAGCCTGAATACCCACCAAAATGAGACAACCTATCTGCGCCTCTTGTTTAGAGTATCGTTTTAGTGCCAAGCCAACGTTGTTCACTGTTGTCCTGCGTGCATCATTCCCGCCCTAGCCTCTGACATCTCCTTTGCTCACTTACAAAAGGGGCCTGACTCCACTTCAGGCTTATACCCGGTGTTCTGAGTGCACGCGTTTCCCTTCCCTCAGGGACTGTGCGCGCTCCGATGAATGTCTCAGGCACCACCATTGTCCAGTGAGGGTGCGCGGCGTACTGTGCACCGGCTGAGCTCCGTTTAGTTAAGTCTCAAATGGACCACGCTAGTCCCACAGTTTTCCTACCCAGCTCCGAAAGCGTGAGTATTCTGCGTGTGACTGTTTTCAGTCGCTACGCTATACCGAATTCTATTGGCTGGTAGCCTCTGCCCACGCAGTGGTACGTGGATGCTACGTGGATGATTATCGGATGATAGCCTTTGCGTTAAGAATGATAGCCTTTGCGTTAAGAATGATAGCTTCTGAACTAAGGATGTTAGTGTTTGCGTTAAGGATGTAAGCGATTGCGTTAAGGACGTTAGCAAGTGAGAAATGGTATAGATACGAATTGTCGAGATCCACGCTGGTAACTGCGGTTGACACTCTCGGTGTGCCATTTTCACGTGGGTTTTGTGTGCTATTTATCAGCGTAGCTGTTACGGTTTTCCAGCGGTTTCGGTGTAATTCGGAAGAGGAATCGTTGCAGAGGCTTGCAGTCCGGCTTAACCAAAACATCTTTGTGCTGGGTACATGCAGTAATGATACGTTGGCTGCGCAAAAGCAATCTGCAGATTCTTCGCTTGAATGTTTAAAAGTGACTGGACTCGGTGTTTTCTTTTTCAGTTGCTCACATTTACAGACGGCATCGAACGATATTACTCTTTGTTCAAATTGAATCTGTTTCGTATGCCATAAGCGATCACATTTTTTACTCTACGATTCTTTCATGTAACTCTGAGACGATGGAGTCAATTAGTTGACCTGCCTTTTTGTGGTGAACATGCTCAAATTATCAGATGAGTTGCTAATGTAATCTAGTGAAAGTAAGTGATTTTAAGGGGTTCATAGAAGTCCAAACTTTTCTTCATTTCGTCGAGCTCTGGTTGCGAGGAGCAGACTTTAGCGCTAAGTTTAGATGTGAGCTGCGAGGCCAGAGAAGAACAATCTATACCACTTCCGAGTCATGTTAGGCCATACAGGTAGCGACTTAAGCTAACCAGATATCAACTTAATCTGGTACGCTAACAGGTTACTCCTTCCGATGAACTAAGTTGAGTCAGGCTACTGTGACATGCGCGCACCGTCGTGGGGCTGGTTCCTTAGGCAAGCGCTGTCAGCCAATAACATGTCGAATGCATAGCAGACATCAAGAAATTGTTGTAGGAAAGGTTCATTGTATTGCGTGGGCAGAATACTGTCAGGTTGCCCAGGCCTAGAGAGGAGAACGATTAGGGTTCTCAACCAAAGCCTATGGTTCAAAAACCTTACCGCAAGGCAGCGGGTTTTGGCACTGGACTACAGAGCCCGTTTTATGAAATGAGGAGCCACGCCCATTCCAACCCCCAACCTGGAGGACCAGGAGGCTGAGTTTGTCTGGCCTCTAACCATTGACCAATCTGGTATGAGTGACTCTAAAGGTGCAAAAAAAGCACCACCCAGCATAGCTCAATGGATCTCTGAGGCACGCAAACCATCGCACCACGGTAAGGTCCAGCCTCATAGTAGACATGACGCGACATTACTCTCGCCCTGAAGGGCAGAGTTTACAACGCAGCCGTCCGTTCAACTCTCCTATTTGGCTGTGAAACCTGGCCCATCAAGTCGACAGACATGAAGACGCTCGTCACATTCGATCATCGCTGCCTTCGCAGCTTAGCTCATGTCTGGTGGGAACACCGCGTGAGCAATGAGCGTGTTCGGCGTCGCGTATTTGGTGCAGGAAGAGCGAGTGAACCGCTCAGCACGATTATATCACGCACCAGGCTCCGATGGCTGGGCCACGTGTTGCGCATGCTAGCACACCGACTCCCACGACGTGCATTGTTTGCGCGTTGTGGGTGCGGTTGGAAGAGGAGGAGGGGAGGCCAAGTGATGACTTGGTTGAGAGAAATGAAAACCCTCACTTCGAAGTTGGCGTCGGTTGGTGCATCCCGACTGCCTGGCTGGGGTCCTAAGGACGGTGAACACGTTTGGTTGGACACACTTGCTGATATGGCTAGGAGCCGGCCCCAATGGCGTTTGTGTTGTGAGTTTCTTTGTCCATCCCCCTCCTGTTTAGCATCCCCTCCAATCACGATCTCAATCGTTAGGCATAATATGACTTTCTTTTACGGCAGCCAGCGGTTAGCTCTCCGGTACGATGTCCATCCGTTACTGGGGACTCAGCGGGCGTGCCACTGATTGTTTGTTTGTTTGTTTTCTTTTCTTGCCTTTTGTATTGCGGCACAATAGCTGAGGTGTTTTCCACCTCCAGCTAATGTGTAATGATGATGATGATGATGATGATGCATAGTAGACATAGCAACGTGTACGCATGTGTAAGATAGGTGGGTTAGGGAAATCACTACGGCCCGGAGTTTGCTCGTGTACGACTAGGTATATGGGCGGTGTCGGATTACATGACGGCAGATGGGGGTAGTACCTCGTTAACATCTGAGGTCACCCACGGCAGGCTAAGAAGAAACGGGGTCAGTGTATGATAAGGAATTTGAGCGCGATTCACAACACCATTATAACAGAGCCCGTTATGGAATCGGGTCATTGGCTACTCGCATTCTGACGCGGCCGGCAATCCATCTCACTAAGCTAAACCCCGGGCGCTTGTGCGTACGATCTATCGCGTGCTGTGAAGACATGGTGCGCACCGGGCACTAGGCACAATACGAGTGGCGCATTGAAACGCGTAGGCAACAGGTTACTTTGATCACGCCGCTAAATCGCATGTGCACCGGTAGACATAGGCATATGCACTGGTGAGATGGTACCAGCGCAAAAATCTTTCTGGCGTCCTACGATTGCAATGGGCGACGTATCAAAGTGGACAATAAGATGGTAATGCAGGGAGTGCAGATTTCAATTCAGATTTCCACCAGCATCGGAACACACCATAAGATAATGATGCTAGGTGAATCCAGTGTGGCAAGTATGATGAATGCAGTTAGGCGACGCGCTTTACTCTTCAGTTGCATCTGCTCATTTCATAACTAGCAGGCTAGTCTTTCCGTCGTTTTACCAAGAACCGAAAGCACGTTAAGTAGTCGCGGTTCGGCTGTAACTCATTTCTACTTGTGCAACTGAAGCGTATCACACTAATAATTTCATCAGAAAACGTGGATTCTGTAGTCAGATTAAAATGTGACCGCACAGCGGACAAGGCACCTGCAACTGACCTGTTTACACTCCCTTCTGAGTAGGGGAGGGCCTGAACCTGTAACGATTCTAGTACATACAAGCGCGTGATCAGAAGTGAGTTAGGTACTTCAACTTGATCTGCTGTCCCATCAACAGCCTCGTCAATGGTAATTGATTACCATGTGGTCAGTCTGTATCCCCGACTGTGAGCAGCAGAGATCTGTGGCGTTCGACCTCCTCAATCCCGTAGCCTAAAGGTAACCACCTTGTCTCGTAATCTGACAAAGCTGGTTGGAGCCTGGGTCGGGACCGGGCGACTCTTGAAGTATCTTTAATCCACGTGCGACCGATGGTGTCCGTACTGCGTAATGACATACTGCTGATGCTTTTCTTTTGCTTTCTTAAACCGTCATGCGAATATCATAGCAACCCAGACTATCGACATCTTGTTCCAAAGCTTCCAGCCTACCAACCGGTGCGCTGAGGTCTCCGATGAGAACCACCATGTACTTGCAATGATTCATATGAAGTAGGTAGGATAGTTGACGGTAGAACTCATCTTTAGCTGAGTCCGGGCTGTAACTCGTGAGAACATGCACTGTTGCGTCAAACAAAAGGTGTTTGGTTACCTCGCGGCTGCGCAATCGTATGGAGGCTTCTACTTAAATTGCACAGGATTAGTCGTTAATTAGAATCCAAATAAGTAGCGCTGCTTCTGCGCGCGCAGCCTAGTCCGCGGCTTATTCACCCATGTCTCCCGATAACTTTGGTTTGCATGTATTCTGCAAAGGATCTGAGGATTACGTAAATTCGTGTGCAAGTGTTTTGTCTGCACATGGAACTTTTCATTTACGCAGGTAGGAGAAGCGATTAACTATTCTGTAACCCGAGCCAACGCCTTAGTTCTTAAAGCCGTTACCAGCTAAGCTGTGAGGCGATTAGCATATGTCACGAACCTTCGAGAGCCGATAACAAGTTTTGAGTATCAACAAATTACCTATGGCACCGGAAAAGTACGAGTATGGCAGTAAAGGGACCATGAACCGTTTCCTGAAGCATCCGACTCGTTGCTGATTGCGAACACAGTCGACAGCCAGGTGGCTCAAACACCTTCTTAATGATCGAAGGTAGTCCACACAGAAGCGAGTACTAATCTAGGTTGTTCATCCACCCTCCGTTAGATACTTCATTCTGTTTAAAAAGTGGTTGGTCACCCACTCTATATGCGGAAACATTGGCTTTGTGGTATGTAATACGTAACCAGATGCACAGCAGCGAACTTCCCACGCTCTGATATGCTGCGCTGATTGTCTGTGGAACAAGCGAGACTCAGTCACACTTGCCCTCCGTAGGAAGGCATTCCTGTGGGAGCACTGGACGGCGTACAAGCAGCCCTTAAGCCGCTCCCTGTGTAGACATCCCATTCTCAGCGTCGTCTTGCATCACTACTTCTCTACCCATAGCACATCATGGTATCACCGCAGCATTAGTATACGCCTAAGTGTGGTATCACTATAATCTTTGGATTTTGTGGTCTACCCCCTACCTACCTACGGGACTCGTTCAGCATTCACTTAATTGCCCCTACTAAACAATACTCATCGTAACTTTTACACGTTGCTTGGAGGCGCATTGCATGCTAGCCGTGGAACAAGCACCAAGACAACACATATGTCAGCTGCATTACCATCTTATTGTCCACTTTGATACGTCGCCCATTGCAATCGTAGGACGCCAGAAAGATTTTTGCGCTGGTACCATCTCACCAGTGCATATGCCTATGTCTACCGGTGCACATGCGATTTAGCGGCGTGATCAAAGTAACCTGTTGCCTACGCGTTTCAATGCGCCACTCGTATTGTGCCTAGTGCCCGGTGCGCACCATGTCTTCACAGCACGCGATAGATCGTACGCACAAGCGCCCGGGGTTTAGCTTAGTGAGACGGATTGCCGGCCGCGTGGGAATGCGAGTAGCCAATGACCCGATTCCATAACAGGCTCTGTTATAATGGTGTTGTGAATCGCGCTCAAATTCCTTATCATACACTGACCCCGTTTCTTCTTAGCCTGCCGTGGGTGACCTCAGATGTTAACGAGGTACTACCCCCATCTGCCGTCATGTAATCCGTCACCGCCCATATACCTAGTCGTACACGAGCAAACTCCGGGCCGTAGTGATTTCCCTAAACCACCTATCTTACACATGCGTACACGTTGCTATGTCTACTATGCATCATCATCATCATCATCATCATCATTACACATTAGCTGGAGGTGGAAAACACCTCAGCTATTGTGCCGCAATACAAAAGGCAAGAAAAGAAAACAAACAAACAAACAATCAGTGGCACGCCCGCTGAGTCCCCAGTAACGGATGGACATCGTACCAGAGAGCTAACCGCTGGCTGCCATAAAAGAAAGTCATATTATGCCTAACGATTGAGATCGTGATTGGAGGGGATGCTAAACAGGAGGGGGATGGACAAAGGAACTCACAACACAAACGCCATTGGGGCCGGCTCCTAGCCATATCAGCAAGTGTGTCCAACCAAACGTGTTCACCGTCCTTAGGACCCCAGCCAGGCAGTCGGGATGCACCAACCGACGCCAACTTCGAAGTGAGGGTTTTCATTTCTCTCGACCAAGTCATCACTTGGCCTCCCCTCCTCCTCTTCCAACCGCACCCACAACGCGCAAACAATGCACGTCGTGGGAGTCGGTGTGCTGGCATGCGCAACACGTGGCCCAGCCATCGGAGCCTGGTGCGTGATATAATCGGTGCTGAGCGGTTCACTCGCTCTTCCTGCACCAAATACGCGACGCCGAACACGCTCATTGCTCACGCGGTGTTCCCACCAGACATGAGCTAAGCTGCGAAGGCAGCGATGATCGAATGTGACGAGCCTCTTCATGTCTGTCGACCTGATGGGCCAGGTTTCACAGCCATGTAGGAGAGTTGAACGGACGGCTGCGTTGTAAACTCTGCCCTTCAGGGCGAGAGTAATGTCGCGTCATGTCTACTATGAGGCTGGACCTTACCGTGGTGCGATGGTTTGCGTGCCTCAGAGATCCATTGAGCTATGCTGGGTGGTGCTTTTTTTGCACCTTTAGAGCCACTCATACCAGATTGGTCAATGGTTAGAGGCCAGACAAACTCAGCCTCCTGGTCCTCCAGGTTGGGGGTTGGAATGGGCGTCGCTCCTCATTTCATAAAACGGGCTCTGTAGTCCAGTGTTAAAACCCGCTGCCTTGCGGTAAGGTTTTTGAACCAAAGGCTTTGGTTGAGAACCCTAATCGTTCTCCCGTCTAGGCCTGGGCAACCTGACAGTATTCTGTCCACGCAATACAATGAACCTTTCCTACAACAATTTCTTGATGTCTACCATGCATTCGACGTGTTATTGGCTGACAGCGCTTGCCTAAGGAACCAGCCCCACGACGGTGCGCGCATGTCACAGTAGCCTGACTCAACTTAGTTCATCGGAAGGAGTAACCTGTTAGCGTACCAGATTAAGTTGATATCTGGTTAGCTTAAGTCGCTACCTGTATGGCCTAACATGACTCGGAAATGGTATAGTGGTAGTTTTACGGCATCACATTTTAATCGTTTGGGCCGTGGCACAAAGAGTACATTGTCCTTAGGTAGGCGAGTGCGTTTGAACTTCGGTGGGGCCATAGCAAACCAGGTGTAAACAGTCAGATTAATGGGGTAGAGGGAACGTGACAAAACCAACCTATTCCGACTTGATTCAGTGCATCTTGGTTTCAGATCACACGGTCGACGAAACGCTACGCGGTCGGGTGGCTGCCGGTGCGAATTGTAATCTGGTCGAGGAACTGATTGCGGCCGGGCGACGCAGTTGTGCCGTAGGCGGGGTATATCGATCGTCACCGACCGAGAGAATTGGTCAGCCGATGCGATCAGCTAGCGGACGCGAGAGTTGACGATGAAAACACAGATTGCAGTCACAAAAGGAACTGACTATCGAACGGAATGTCAGAAATCAGCAAGGTGATTTAGCTAGTGAAGCGATGGAATAATTCCTACGTTTTGCGATCCACTGGGTAGTACTAGTAATTACGATTTGAGTGAGTGGAGTTTATTTGGCGTGTGATAACGCAGGCGGGGAAAATTCACTTTAAGGCTAAACCCAGAGTGATTGAAAAATGTTTGGCACAGTTTTCTGGGAAAACGTTGGAAGTACTTTCTAGGTTTTCTGATGATAGAAAGAGCACGCAAGGAGAAATTGAATAGGTTGAAATTGCACGTAGAATGCCTACAAAATGACAGAGCGTCGGTTTTGCGTCTGCCGCACCTGATCTGTATCACCTTCGCAGCATGGCTTTTTGAAGTCCCGCTGGTGTTACTTGTCAAATTGACTTCCTTAACCACCTAAACGAAGCAAGTGAGTAAGGTCTTCATTGCATTGCCATCTTCCTTGACATGCAAAATGTGTTTGACAGAGTTCCACACAAAAGGCTCTTATATGAATTACATAGGTACGGTGTGACAAATTCGCTTCACTCTAGGCTCCAATCATACCCAGTAGGATGATCGTAATTTGTGGATATAAATGGTACCATCTCTTCACCTCGTCTGGTCACCAGTGGAGTGGTACAGGAGAGTGTTTCAGGTCCGTTACTCTTCCTACTGCGCATAAATGACCTTGGATCTGTTATACAATTTGGCAAGTCTTATTTGTTCCCTGATGATCTAAAAGTTGCTTGCACGTTCCCAAGATCTCAGCATACCGCTGAACATAACATTATCTAAAAGCGACTTGAAAGCCATTGAGAGATGGGGTGACATATTGCAGATGACTTTTGCAACATCCAAATGTAATATTCTGGCGCATGCATACTAAGTAGAAGCAGAATTATTCAGGCTTCATGACGAAGACATTCCCAGCAGCCAGTCTGTCTGCGACTTAATTTTGAGATACTCTCATTCCTTAAACTTTAGCGAACATACAAATCATATCATAAAATACGCTGGGCAATCGTTCGGGCTCATACGCTACTTACTAACCTTGAAAGAAACCAGACTAATTACTTTCAAAATCAGTATTAGACATTTGCTTGCTTATTGTTGTGTTACGTTCAGCAACCCGCGGTAGTGTAATTTGCGAGTCACGCAGCGTATATTTGGTTATCGAACTACTCTTTCCTGTAGAGATAGATGTAAGTAGCTGAATCTTGAACCTATGTGGTCATGAAGAATGCATTTAAATCTATGCTTCCTCCACAAACTTGTGTAGTGGAAACCCTATGTCGGAACCTACCAATTGCACTTTCAGGAACGTATCAGTTATGAATTGAGAGTTAGTGGATGTATAGTCTCTATCTAGATTCAGAACCAGCCTATGGAGAAATTTCTACTCAGCTATGGCTCCATATGGAATAACCTGCCAAAAGAGATTAGATGTATTGAATATTTTTGGATTTTCAAAAAAATGATAAAGATTTATCTGTCGACTGACAGAGTGAAATGCGCTTTAAGAATTCAACTTGATGATGAAGAGCTATTTGAAGAAGGGCCGGATCATGGATGATGCAGGAGAACATAGACTGGAAACATGTTCAACAAGTCCACGAGCGTCAAACTTGCTCATCTAGCTTGAGCTGTTACAGTCCCATTTACATGTTATTCTCTAACGCAACCTCTTATGCGGTTCGAATCCACTGAAAGTTAATTCCTACCAACTGTCTTCTGATCTAAAACCGAGAGCAAAATAATTTACTGATATGGAGCCAAGGACTATCTTCGTAATCCCCCCTCAAATTTACTAATTCGTAGTATTTGTTCTGCGAGTCTCTTCGCCACATTTGTTCTATAATGCTAACCGTTTCCCCCTCTTTTTCGGAGTTAGCAGCTCAGTAGCACATACCGGATTTCAGTGATTGGCGATATGGATTCCCTACTGCGCAAATACCTGCTACTAATAGTGACTCCGGAAACTAGTTGTAGTACTTTTTGCTTATGGATAATTCGTGCAGTTATCTGTCTTCGGCTGCCACGCCGCACAATTTGAACGTATGATTTGTCGACCCATTTTGTACTCTTGTAAAACTTGCTACTTCCTTATTTTTAGCGTTATCTTTCTTATTCAATTTTCCTATCTTATATTCTTCCTTATTTCGTCGTCAACGCCTGGGTTGGTCTTCTGAGGCGACGGATTGTAGCTTCCAAACTATAAAAATTATACTTATGCAAGGCGCATTGTCACCTACCGAATGACGCATAAAAAGATGCTATAATTGAATGATCCGCATGATGAAACGGGCTCAGGCTTAATCGCCCATAATGTATGCATAAAAGCAGCCCTAAAATGAACACAACATGTTAAACTTGTGGTGGCTTATATGCTACTATACCACACCGACACACGGCCAGGGAGAACATGGAATTGTTTGCGAAGTCTTTCGATGTAATACCGTGCATGGAAGTAGGTCCCATGGGAACGGTTCCACGGATGGCCGTATTGCAGTACCTGAACATTTGTTTAAATCTGTTTTTCTTGTCGTTCCCAGCTTTTCAATTTCTAAAACCTTGTACCCGCCAATTACTTGAAAATCCGTGTTGGATCCATTGCGTAAAGCGTAAACAACTGATTGTTTTGCTCGATCTTGATGTGCACATTGATCAGACCACCTACTTAGGCTGTGCCTCGCACTGCCGAGGAATATACCATTTATTTAACCATTGGTGGTTGCGTGACAGCGAAGCGTCCGTACGATGTGCTGGCGCACTGCATCATCTCATTTTCACACCTACTTTAACTCCAGTTCCACAATATACTAGTGGCAAGATGTCTAGATCAATGACTATCTCAACTTATGTGGAACTTATCCCCCTAAGGTCGTCACAACCGTTACACTTGCATCCCATATTCTACTTCCTATTCGGTTATCGTGTAGGCTCTCCGTGTGCCACATGATCACCAATCGATGGGTCGGCTACTGCTTCACCCTTGCCAACGGATCATATTGCTTCTGCTGATAAGTAATAATACGGAATCAGATTCCGCTCTTCATTGTCAGTTAGCTCTGCTGTTGCACTTGATACTCTGACTGGTGGATGTTTCCCTTGCAGTCGTGGCGGGTGACGGTCGGAAAAGCCTACGGATTCTATTTTTGCTATTAACATTCTCTTGAGCCCTCTGGGTTCACTGTTTCATTTTTTCACCGACTTCGCTCAAGCTTAAACTTGGATTTTCTTCTGCTCTCGTTTTACTAAACAGTAGCGTTGCTTCTTTATGTGCCACTGCAGTCCCACCTACCTTTGGATTATTCTGTTTGTGATTTGCTGACGACTGCTAGTGCCACAAGTGGGAGCCCTTGTGCCACGCATGGCAGTAGATATTCTATCCTACTTACAATCAAGGTCTTCATTGGACCTAGATGGAATGTTGTTGAACCGGACTTCCTGTGTGTTGAAAGAGCGTCTTGCTCGCTAAACATACAGTCTTCTACTTATCTTCATACTTGTTTTCCAATAACGTTCGGAATCGATGTATTTGTTGTCATTGGAACAGCGATATGATTATCTTGAGTTCGACGCTGTCCATATAACGGAAGGTGTCAAGTTGCACATATACGCATACTGTGCCTGAAGACTGGGGCTTAGAAGCAACCGATGTTCGCGCATCTCCTATAAATTTTCGCTGTTGTCCATTTGCTCTGTACGAGACCCGATAATGCTCCCTGTCTAACTTATTGGTTTGCTTGAACAGCTTATTCCCTTCTGTTCACCGCAAACAGAAACAAATGCGTAGTGGCATACCTATTTCATGACTGCATCCATACTTCTACCGATTGCAGCATATGTAGCAGGCATGGACGAATGGCGTCCATCGCTGTTTCGTACTTTAGCTCTAGTTGGCTGTCAGACGGCTTTACGTGGTAAATAAACCCTCCAGCGAAAATTTCAATCTTGGGGCTGCGCACGAGGCCTACTCCATATTTTGCCTGTGAGAGAAGCTGGGCCCTGTTAGTTTGATTTTCTCTGGTTATCGGGAGCTTTAGTTTAAAAACATAGCAGATGCCGAACCATGCCGTTTCCAAAGCAGTCTGTTGATCCGTCCTTATGGCACAAGCGTTGAACAGCCCCAGAGAAACCGAGTACAGTGACCTGTTAAGGGATTTTTGAGAATAATAGTTATCGGATGCTATTGTCGCACCTGTTTGGATGGCGGGGCCTCAGTGGAAACCTAGCCTCCGTCACTTACGACGGCGTTTGTTAGGTCACGGATAGTAATGGGGCTCAAGAAAGACGGAAAAGAACGAGACGAGATATAGACAGTAACCTTTACGCTTGTCCAACTTGCTGTATACAGGAGATAAGATGAGCCATTTAAATCTAAACATCTGCTGATCCAGGAGGAGGCAGATGTTCGAAGAAAGTATCGCCGTTTAATGTGAGTTTGGATGCGGCGTGTGCACCCACTCCCAGACTTAAGTGCGCTTTCGGTTTCAAAAACTGACCACAATGCAGCAACTTCACATTTGCCACCACTGGTTGACAAATCTGATGAGGTCAGCTTTTAACGCAGCTTAGTGTATTGGAAGTAATGTAAACCGTCTTCCCATGTTGAGGTCCGGTCTCGTCGCGACGATAGTGGCTCATCGAGCGTTCTGTTATACTCTGCGCCAGCTGATTTAACCTTTGACTCGTGGGTCTTTATCACATGACAGAATTCTGATTTCGGAACTCCTCTGTCTCTGCACCTTCCTATGAGGAGGATTTTGATGCTGAGTTATCCTCTCTTTTGGCTGTTCACCTGTATATAGTGTAATCAACTGTTTGTGACCTTATGTTGTCAAGATATCGGCGCCTTGATCTTGCGTACTTGCGTAGAGCGTCTAGTTGTTACACAGGCTTTTTATATTTCTCCATTATTTAGGTCATTATAGTTGTACGGCAGCGAAGCATCTGTTCAAATGACTGATGTACTGCTATTGTTAATAATGTAGATAACCATTAAGGCCCTTATAAAGCGCCATTAAGCGTAGCACAATGGGCTGTGCGGCACACAAACCACTACGTGACGTTAGAGCCCAGTTTCATTACGATGGCGATGTTAGCATGTCCCGGTTTGTTGGACCAAAAATATCAAAACAAGTGCAGTGGGATATGGCAAGGATTTGTTGATGAAAATGTGATGTATGTCAATTATGAATGCTGACTGTTATTGCCTCTTTTCTCTTCGGGGGGTGGTTCAGCTTGTGGTTTCTTTTTGATGATCGACACATCCGTATTGCTCCTGCCTCTGCGTATGAAATTGGTTGGAGCAGACGTCACATTTGATTGGCCTGACTCAAAGGCAGTGTCTGAGTTATACATTCTAATGGCAGGGTCGCCAACCAGCAAGCTTTGGTTCGAAACTGCATTCCGCTCAGAACAAATGGAATCCTCGATAACTCGGACGCCAAAGAGAATCATTGTTGTTCCGAACAAAAGGTAAACTGCCGAGAAAGATACAAGTAGTTCAATGACACGTCAGCATTTTTGAGTGACTGTCATCTCCGCGATCACTTATGGCTAGTATGCCGTATAGTAAACCACTTTTCTGATAATACACTTCACGTTTTTGTGTATCTAAATACTTATTCATCCTGTTTTATATTCTGACGTATCACATTACCATAGCAATGTCACTTTCTCTTTTATCATTGAACTGTTTCTCCTTAGTTTAAGGTGATCCTTCATTGTGTGTTAAAATCCCCTTAGCACATAATTCACAACTATCACACCTCGTCTACCAGCATCTCATCCAGTCTACGACTGCGTCATTCTCCAGAACCTTAACTGTTTCGAATCATCTGGTTATTCAAGAAAGAAACTCACTTGTTGTCAAAACGTTAAAGATGCGCTTCAGGTACAGCACAGTAGGAGTTCTAGACTCTTCAATTGTTTCATATCCACTGGGTACCAGATCACCTAGCCCAACTAAGGTCATTGAAATGACGCAGAAGTAGATCGCATCCAAGAAGGACCACCCCTTTTCCGTATGATGAAAAATGATGGAGGGGAGAATTATGGTGGCGATCAAGATGAGGATGAAGATCAAACACGAATGCAGTAATCGGATCCTGAGCACGCATTTCTGTCTTCTCTCCAGACGAGCGGAACATGTGGAGGCACCGGTTGTTTGTCCGCAGTGGAATTTGGTCAGCTGAAAGTACACAAGCAACTAGACACATTCGTGTCAACTGAAATACTTTGCTCTTTGAGTTCCTCTGAGATAGCCACCTAGAAAAGACCTGTTCGTCAGTAGGGTGCCTGGGCACTCATCTAGTGCTTGGTAAATAATCCGCCTTTCTAATGGATCATGCATCGTCCTGTTCACATGGGCGATTCAATGTCCAAAGCGTTTCTGTATACACATACAATCGCTGGTAACTACTCCATTGCACAGTCAGTCAACTATTCTTAAATGTTTCACATTGGAAGTATTGGCGAATTCGCTTAAACATCGACCAGGGTGAATATTGAATACTCTATACTGTACTATGGAGCAAGTATAAATGAATTCTGTACAACTCCTTCGAAATATGCTGAAAAACATTATGTGAATTGTCATCGTGAATATCGTTATCGTTGTCATGTAACATTTAAAATACGACTCACGATATTGCGGGGCTCACAAATGTGAGATGTCATCGTAAGTGTGCAATCGTTCTCTTAATGGATTAATGGTAAAATATGACTCCAACAACGCTTTGAACTGCTGCACAGATGTGGCCTCCATCACATGTTCAGGTGAGATATACTTCATCACCGTTGTCATTGTGATGGCGTTTGCATTGGCGCCTTGCTGTGCTCTGATAAAAGCTCAGTGCTGGGCCCTTTATGACCCCTACCTCCGGAGCCCCAGCGACTTTGTGTGGCTCTGAGGTCGTTGTAGCGGATACTACTCATGCATTCGCTTTCCGACTTTGTCACGCTCATTCCAGGATGAGATGCCGACAGGTTGTTCAGTTTCATTTACCTTTTTGGGGTTCAGCTAAGCACTCTACAAATCGTTCGAAGTTTTAGCAACAGTTGTAGAACGGATTCACAATGGGTTCTTATCCCCAATGGCCTTAGCTGTCCTCCTACAATTCATCTTATTGTGTTTGTACAGCTTAAGGTGAGTTGGCGCACCGCATTCGCATTGGAAACAGGCCCTTTGATTTGTTTGTACTATCGGCCAGCTTCTTGGTGAATCGAGTGCTCCCCTTGCCACTGGATTTTTGCCAAATTTTAGCCGGCCCAAATCTGCCACAGGCATGGACCAAAGCAACCAGGTTAATATTCTAACTAACCTGATTGGCTTCACGTGACCTATTCTAAGCGCTGAAATAGGCACTTGTTGTTTGTACAACTGTTTCCCAAGTGGTGTGTATAAAAATGGGCGTTCTGTATGGCGGAGTCTATGTGGCACGGTGTATGCATACATGTTGTACCACTGGAAACAAAGGTGGTCTTTCATCCTCACTCGAAAACAATTTTGCACAGTTGTATCGGGAGCCGTGGCTCTACTTTTCTGCACTCCTGTATTCCCCATGGCCATCCGTTAACCCAGCTGCTTTTACTTAAACTTTAGTATTTTCATATTCGTACTGACGTCGCACTTACCAAAAACGTTACCAGTTCCAAACAGAAGGTCTCCGGAGCTGATATTCTCGAATTTGTTGTTGTGACGCTGTGGTTGCGAATTTCAAGAAGCTCTAGATCGCTTGCCGCTGGAATCCGTGGAGTTGGATAGACAGAAACTTCTTGATTCTCCCAACTTGAACGTGTCTCCGAGCTGTATTGTCTGGAAATGGTTACGGGGCGGCCATTCGGGAGACAGCTGTGGTTATAATTCAGTGTGTGAGGACATGAAATGCTTACCCAAGTGTACTTCGATCTAAGTTAGTAGGCGTTTGAATAGCACGCAATTTTTCAGCTAATATAGTCGAACAGCAATTATCCTTTTCTTCGATATATCTGACTCTGGGAGCTGAGAACGTTTGTGTTATTATTCGCAGGTTTGGACACGAAATACTTCTGGCTATGTTTATTCCAGAAAGTATGGTATACGTTCCTTCACTCTTTGTGGGGCTTTTGCAGCGAAAACGAGACAAAGCATCGCCGTTTCTCCGGTGCATTTGATTATCACCCAGCGGCGCACGAAATTCGCGATCCTTCACGATACTGTTTGATGTACTGGTTGTACAGCGATTCACCGTCACAAAAGTACTGTTGACAAAAACAATAGATGATAGACTCAGATATCTAAATGGAAAAATCGGCGGGCTTCACATCGTTAGGAAAAGCTACTTCTTTTAAATCAGTAACGCAGTTAATGAATGTCAGGTGTTGTCCGCTTGCAAAAATTCACCACACCTCCGGTATCCTACTTGCTTTCACTCGTACAAGAACAATAGCAGAACTAAGACTCTAACCTGCAAATAGGGACTACTAACTGTCACCGGACCATGAGCGACGTTATGGACTTTATGTTATCGTTGGCGGCACAAGTCAGCTCATTCATACTGCTCCTTATCTTGGTCCGAGGGCATTCTCGCTATCGTGCGGCGCAGGTTGACAATCATTACCTGTTAAAAAGATTTCGCTTGTTACGAATGTGTACTAAAACATACATAGGAATGATATATTTCACTGACGGGAAACTCTCCCCGTTGTTAGAGGTTGGTGGTAGCTCCATCCAGTTGCTTCTGTGCAAAGGTCTCCAGACATCCCCCGCTGCATGGTTAACTGCTAAACCGCTTGTGCATCACAAACACTCTTTCTGAAAGTTGAAAGCAATGCACCAGTTGCATTCTGTCAACGTAATCTTCATCCGTCTTTTCAAAGTGTTCGACAACGTGAACTAAGAGGTCCTTCACAATCTCAGAGCGCGCAGTGTTGTTGCCTTGGCACACCGGCTGTCCCACGCGTTTCTGTTTGGACGAGGGTAAAGGGCACATGTCGGCAGCTATCTTAACGACTAGCATCCATTGAATAGCGGAATGCTCCAAGATAGTGCAGGAGCGCATTTTGTATCTTGTCTATATCAATGATCATCGGTCACCATGTGCCCTGTTTGCGGATGACCCAAAAATGTAGGGAATGATTAATACACCCCTTGAATGCGGCCTGCCTCAGAAAAGCCTTGACCAGTTCCACATACGTCCCGCAGAAACTCCAGTCAAATTAGCCCTCATGTGTCTGACCGAGGTGACGACAGCTGATCCTACACCTTCGATTATCAGCCGCTTTATCCCACGCCTTCCGTGATGTATCTAGTCGCGCTTTCGCACTGCGGTTGCCGGTGAGAGTCCGAGAATCCCTGACCAACGCAACTGAGATGGAGTGCAGAGTACCCCAAGGATTGGTACTAGGGTCTCGTCCATTCTTGACTATCATAAACGATCTAGCAAGGTCATTTGCCTCCGATTTCCTATTTTTCGCAGCTGATATTAACATGTGGCGAGGGACCAGACGACTAGTAAAGGTTACAGCCTGATTTGACACGATTTCGAACAGGTCAGTTCAGAATACCCTGCCATTCAGTGTTGAAAAATATCTATTTTTCCTACTAAGCTTGGGGCACACAGATTGCAGACCAGCTCCCAAGAACATGACCTTGGTGTGCTCGTACAGAGAGATCTCGACTGTTCAAAACAGTCTGAGGCAGCTATGAAAAAGGTATCCAGCACATTCCACTGCTGCCTACGGCATCCGGGAGATTTGACCCATCAGCTTTCCCAATGATGCACAATTCCTACATTCACACGTTGAATACGCCATCCAAGCTTGGCAGTCTTGATGAAAACGCGACAGAGGTACTAGAGACACCACAATGCAAATATTTTGTGACCCCAACCATATATGCCGCGGATTTCTGCGACTTAGTCACAACATAAACCTCAGAGAGAACTGCTTGAAACTGAGTGAACAATACAGTCGTTCAGAATGTCGATGGATTACTTTTCTCTTCGAATTTGCCAACTTTGGAACTCAGTCGTATCCTCCCCTACTTTAGATATTCAAAAGCCTTTGGATGCTGCTCTTACCTCCCATCAGTACGTTTCCTAGGCCATGCTGCTATGGAATATCTTTATCGTGCCTTCCGACTGTATTTATGTCACAAGGACCTAAGGAAGCGGTACACAATACGTCAACTATCACTGCGCGTCATGTACTTTCGCATGCATTCGATTCTTATTTTACACCCTCATTAGTCAGCAACGCATTTACTCGAGAAACGCATAAACAGGTGGCTCGTATATTTTTTGATTGTTCAGTTTTCATCTCAACTATCCTACGGGACTTGTTAAGCACCTGCTTTTTTACCTGCAGTAAACCATTATTCATTGCAATTTGTAGCCTGCGGACAACGCGAACAGGCTATACTCAAATGAGCTGCACATGCCTTTGGTATTCAGAGGCAATTTCTGCAATTGACCAGAGGAGGGTGTCATTCGGCTCTTCTCTTCCTTCGCAAGACCAGTGCTAGAGTACGGATCGCATGCTTACTATCCGATCATTTGGAGCGAAGTGCAGAGGTTCAAAGGGGTCAAACATGTCCCTGTCAGGCCTATCTCTAGTTCACGGCGTTTATCGTACGAAGGCCAGTACTAAAGACTAAGATTATACACCTTATCCTGTTGTCGGATCCTAGTCGTTTTCGGCATGGCTTACCAGATCTTACATCTCGATGACTTACCCATGCTGCAGCACATGCGGAGACCGGTACAAGCTTGTAGTGCGTGTTCTGGAACTAGTCGCCCACCCTCTGTGCTTCGACTGCTGGATGTTTGGAATACTGTACTAGAACACATATCCAAGGTAAAATCGGTGCAGTAGCTCAAGGTACCCCTGAACACACATTTCGCGAGCCTTCAAATCCTGCAACGTTTGCCGGCTGACTGTAATCTCACGCATTCTTGACTTCTTTATTACTGTTATTCACACATTTTTACAATTTCGCATGGGAATTTGAGGAAAGATTTGTGTATTGACAGTTCTGCATATTTTATTTCCTTTTGCTTCGCTAAACTAGTATTCGATATTCAGTATATACTTAAATCGGCCAGACTAACAGAGCGTTGAATTACAGGATAAGTGAACTTGTAACTAAAGGTGTTTTGTTTACATTCACCTGAATGGTCGTATAGTACACATGCTCTCCTGTCACAGATTTTCACATCTTCCTTTTCAACTAGCGCAGTCACCATACACAAATTCGAATTGGATTAACTCCCCATGTTCAATAGGCATTTTTTACGGAAATATTTCCCGCGGAACGTGATTTGTGCTAACTAAGTTGTTTTAGCGCGCTTCGTGGTTCTCTCCAGACACTCCACTCTGTTCTTTTTAAAAGTTTTCACTGCTGTAACACAGAAGTCGATCAAGGATTTCCCGTGCTGTCTGGTGTTACTACAGTTACCTCCATAAGACTATTACTAACAAACCTACGAATCAATCTGCGCTTTCAATTGCATTTGCCCATCACCGGCACTTTTCGCTGTCATCCACCCACTACAAGCCAATCCCAACGGCTTTGTCCTATGAGAAGCAGTGTGGGTGAGTAATCTAGCCAAACCCCGTGTACGTGTGTCCTCGTCAAGCCACACACACCTACCGTAATCGATATCGAGAGTGCGACTGGAACAAAGAACGCGAGTGTCACTCGCTCTGTGCCTCACGTGACCAGACAAGGGAAGCGTTCACTTACAACAACGGCCCTGATTGGAATTGATTCTACCTAACCTCAAATGTGGGGATCAGAATTGTGAACGCCTAGTCAGGAGAGGCGTTATTTGTGATTTGCGACCTTCCGTTCCACCAGCGTTGTGCTGGTTTAAGTCAACTACTATGTAAGAGACAAATCAACCAGACTGACGCGCTCTGGCTTTGCCAAACATACAGAGAAATCCCAATGGTCAAATGTATAATATCACTTTTGAAAAAGTGTGGAAAACTGACTGAAACAGTCTAACAGCTTGCAAGCTTCAGGGTTTTGCCGTTAGCATCTTGTTCTACAACAAACCCCTCAGAGCTCTGTCCCTAAGTCGAAGGCTAAACTCAAACCTGCTGACTGTCCAACGGCATCTGCTCCACCTACTCCGAGAATTACTAACCCTCTAAGTAGGCAATCCACATCCGGCGTCACTACCAGTACCTCATCCCTAGATCCCATATCTCAAGAGTTGGTCGAAACACCGACAGTCCAGAGCCGGGTAATATACGCATCGATCGCCTCGGTAAGAACGCCTTAAGAGACATCCGTACGTCCATTTTCTGGACCAAGCGCGAGTGACGCTACGCCATTTTCACAACGTTCGTTAGTGCCCGCAAAACAATCTAAGTTACCAGCCACAACACACAAACCGACATTCGCTAATCAGAACCACAGTGCGTCACGGTTGTGTGCAGTAACGTCACTGAGTCCAGATCTGGCACAATAAATAGCATATTGGTAGATGATCGCAACCAGCGAAATTGCATCTGCGATGATATTGGTATTCGGTTGAGCCAACTGGGCTACGACGCGTAACGCGTCGCCCGAACTCAGTGCACTACGGCGAACCCCGATTTCTTCTAGTACACTTGAACTTAACTGAGGAGAAAAAGATAGTCCTACCCTCAGCAGTTCATCATCGCAGCTCATCCAGCAATGTACGCATACTACCAAATATTCCTTGGAAAAGACGGTCAAATGGAAGAGAAAATCATGGCGGCTCTTCTACGAACGAAAGCAAGGAAACAGTATTTGTTCATGGTGTTCCTGAACTAGTGAGCTTTCTTGATCACGAAGCGCAGAAACATGACCGAGAGCAGTGGTGCTACATCCGCGAAGCACTTTCTCTGGTCGACCTTATCGCCCCATCACAAACGAGAATTCCTTCATCTCCAAGCTACAAGGGCTGAGGTCCAAAAATATTGAAAGTCGTGCTGCACTCCGAAATAATGACAGAAGTCCTATTGAATAGCTGGTTGAAGCGTCGCTCCAGCTTACCTACAAAGGTTGGTCCAAAGACAGCAGGGGCACGACCACTATATGTCAGCAATTCATTGGAACATGCAACTACAGTAAAATATTTGCCTTCACAATTCTGCAAACTTGTAGACAATATTACACCCGGGACACCTGGCTGGATAGGGCTATACATGAGAGAACATCTCGATCGCGGATGCTCCGTGCTGCCATGCAGCCTGCCTGAAATTCAAGAACCAATGACCCACGCATAATCGACTGGTGGCCGACCGACGAACGATCGGGTTAAAATTAAACACGAATTTGTTGTCCACCCACACATTATTAACAGCAAAAACACTACCATGTTTGTATACTAACGCTCAAGGTCTTCTTAGTAAATTGGTCGAGATTAGAGTACGCTAGGCGTCACAATCGCGGGATCTCACCCTGAGTATGGAGACCTGGTTAAGCCTTGAGATAGCTGATTCTGAAGTCACTGTACCTGGTATGTCACTGCTTCAGAATGACAGAGCTGGAAGAGGTGGTGGCGTGATTCCGTATTACAAGACTAATCTCCGATGTGAACTGATTGACCACTCAGAGATCCGTGCCCCAGATTCGCTTTGGTGCCGGCTGTGGTTGCGGAACAAAGGCACATGTCTTATAGCTGTGCTTTACTGTCCACCAAAGGTTACGTGTGAAATGGACTCCAAACTAAACCACTTTCTTCAAGTTGCTTTGAGCAAGACATGCAGTCACATTCTCACCGCAAACGACTTTAATGTGCACGACCTGGAAATAGCATGCAGTTCAAAGTTTGTTTACAGGAGGTAATTTCTAACTACCATCCGTGCAACCACGTGACTTCTCCCACCAGATTTCGAACTGGTAACAAGCCGCCGATACTTGATCTTGTGCTCATCAACGAAGAACTCATGGTAGACGGAATAATTACAAGCACACCACTGGGCCGCTGTGACCTTGTGACTCTGCTGTTTAACTATGTATGTTATGCGAAATATCTTGAGGAAGCGAATGATAAAGTGTATACGGTCCCGCACTACAACGTGTTATCCGCGCTTGCTAATAAGGTATGTTGGACCTTCTTAACTGAATGCCCTTCAGAAATTGCCTGGGACACTTACACAAGGACATTTGCTACACTGGTAACACACGCCTCTGAGCAGAAATCCATCCAACATCAAAAGAAAAGGAAGTCATTTCTGAGGAGCAGAACACGCAACTGCATGTCCTTGAGGGACTTAGCATGGAGAGCTCACAAGGACTCCCCGAATTCCATAACCTGAACTGCCTATGTGACACAGCTTAACTTCTGCATTAGCATGATGCGCGAGGACAAGGTGACGCACCTGCAGGAATTAATGAAGAGATTCTGCACGAACCACAAACTCTTAAACAGGCATGTTAATAGCCTTCGTAAGGTGCAACGCGAAATTCCAGCACTGATCACGACTGACAGGTGCACGCGATCAACAAATGAAGCTGCCGATCTCTTGCGGTTTCATTACACATGAACGGTCCAGAGAATAATGAATCCAACGGTTCTCCCTGTTTCTGTTGTCCCACCGTCAGCTTCATCCAACATCACTTTTACTGCGGAAACGGTGTCAAGGAAACTGTTGTCCATGCGTATCCACAGCTCTCCTGGTGTTGATAACATTCAACCAAAGGCTTTACATGCAGCAGCCAGTGTTTTGGCGGAACCTCTGGCAATATTCTATCAACGCAGCATGGAGTAGAACCATATTCCAACAATATGGAAACGTAGGGTAATCACTCTATTCATAAGAGAGGTAGTCGCACTGACCCAACCAATTACCGTCCGATAATGCTTCTCTGTGTTTTCCAAGGTTGTGGAGTCTGCCATCGCTGATGCACTTATGCAGTATCTGTAAAATCACAACATGATAGCACCAGAGCAACATGGCTTCCGACAAAAGCGCTCATGCACCACGAACCTGCAATAAAGCAAGAAGAAACAACATGTTAACAGAATTTACTGAATTCGGCAATTTCGCCTGTTCTCCTCAGCTGTTTACATACAGTAAGTGGAAAACACAGTGCGATGTTAGCAGGAAAAATTCAACGCGATCGAAGGTCCTTAGACTCACGTGACCCATTCCGAGGAAAACGCAATCATTAGCCTCACCAGGGAAGGGCTAGCCTGGTCACGAAATCCATTTTGCTTGCACAGATTTGGTTTCAGCCGCTGAATTGCTGCTGCCTCCGCAAACTGTAGTAAGCGGGGAGTGGCTTGTTTGCTAACTAACCTGAAATTGCCACGTAGGTTTTGGCATTCAGAGCAGTCAAGTATGTGGCGGGCAATAGGGCTAGTCGGTAGCTTCGGGCCCTTAGCGATCATGTTTCGCGGAACATGCTCTGCAATCCTCGCTGACAAACTTTTCTCAGTTCGGCCTATGTACTTGCTACCGCAAGTACAATGAAAGAGGTAAATTCATGAGGCGATATCTTGAGAGTCCAGTCTGTCCAGGTTGGATTTACAGAGCAACATTCTGACTTGATGCAATACCAGTAGCTCAGCCGCACGGTAACACTTCTTAATTGATTGACGGAGGCGATGTCGGCGTCTTCGGTCAACTTGATCTCCTTTGAACAGCAGTGTAATGAATACTTTTTTCTTCGAGACATCGTTTGGTGGGTTATCTCCGGATCGTATTTTCGCGTGCTGTGCTATAAATCGCGCGGTGTACCCTTTCTCTTGAAGTGTCGAGGTGATTCGTTCTAGTTCACGTTCGATTGTGTCTAATGAGCAAATTTGACAAGCTCTAGCAAAAGTGGTACGTACTAAAGCTCGTTTATAGTTCATTGGGCAAAGGCTATTAAAGTTCAAGTATTGTCCTGTCCATGTTGGTTGTCTGTACACACAGCGGACGAGTGTACCATCTGGCTTTCTCTGTAAGTTAACATCTAAGAAGTGGAAAGATCCGTCGTTGCTTCTTGCTTTATTGGAATTCGTGAAGGGAAATGCCTGCATGAATCTGCAATAGCTGGACTGAAGCAGTTGATGGGGGAGCAGGAGTCTAGGTCATTTACCTGGACTCCTCAAAAGAGTTTGATCCACCGAATTCTCCTCCATAATCTTCAGTTTTATGGCATTGGTAACCCACTGCTGCGTTGGGTAGGCAGTTTCCTGCAAGGACGTTGGTTGGAGATGAGAGTACGAAAATCCCTGTTCGACGCAATTGAGTTTGGGGGGGCCCATCATAAGCCTCGGTGCTCGGCCCCATCTATTTTTGATTTCCATAAACGATCCGGTGAGGGAAATTACTTCCGATTTCCTATTCTTCGCGAATGATATCAAGTTATGGCGAGCGACCAGAGAACCACACTGCCATGAAAAGCTGCAGCGTAACCTCAACACGATTTCAAACTGGTCAGTTCAGAATAACTGCCGTTCAATGTGGACAAATGCCACGCTATTCAATTGCGCCATAGGCATGACTACGTGTACAGGCTTGGATCACATATATTGCAAACAACTTCCCAAGAACGCGACCTTGGTGTGCTCATTCAAAGTGACCTTAACTGTTCACAGCAATCAGAGGCAGCTGCGAAGAGAGCCAACCAGCACGTCGGATTGCTGCGGAGAGCATTCGGAAGATTCGACCCATTCATCTTCCTCATGATGTGCAATTATTACGTGCGCCTTTATGTTGAATACGCCATCCAAGCTTGGCAACCTTAGTTGAAGCGCGACTCAGAAGTGCTAGAGAAACCACAACACAGGGCCACAAAGAACTTCAAGAGCCTACGAAATCGGTCATACCATCAAAGATTAAAGTCACTGGGGGTTTTCAGTGGCCGCTACCGAAAGCTGCACGGCGATCTCATATTAGTCAACGAAATATTGAGTTACCCTAATCACGTATGCCGTCACTTTCTGAAACAGCCATAAGACCAATCTCAAAGGTAACCTTCTGAAATTTAGTGCACACTATAGTCGCTTGGAATGCCTACGGAATCATATTTTTCTTCGCGTTTGCCAACCCTGGAGCTCTCTCCCAAACTTAGTGGTTTCCTCCCCCACCTTGGATATTTTTACTAAACGATTGCATCTTGCCTTTGGCCCCCATCACTCCGTTGCCTAAACTATGCTACTTTGGAATATATCACTTATCCCTTCAAACCAGTTAACATGTTACGTAAACCCGAGGAGTGGTACAGAAGTGAGTTTTTTACTTTTCGCACGGAGTATATCAACTATAGCTATTCCCATGTTGCCTCTTCGTTCGCATTCAATTCAAACTTACACTACTATAACTCAGCTGCGTATCTGCTAGATAAACGCTCAAGCAGACAACTCACATATTTTGCTTTTGTAGTTTTACCCCCACCATCATGTGGGAATTGTCAAGCAACCACTTTTTACTCGGCATAACTCACTGTTCATTAAATGATTGCAGCGTTCAATCACCTAGTCGTCGGTTGCTCATACCACCTGCTCACCTAGACCACCCGCTTCATCCATAGGTAGACATTTACTGGCCACCTGTCATCTGTTTGTTCCGGCCAAAATGTTTAAAGTTGTGCTAAGACATGCTAACGCCCGTTTCCTACGTTTCGCAGAGGCAGTCGCGATCAGCCGTATGAAACCCGCACTCTGTGTGCAGAAAGTTGTTCTTAAGCCTACGGCTGTCCTAGGCATAGGGCTGTCATGCCCTCCCTCCACTCTGTTCTAACTTGTTCCCGTTTGACTCTATGTTAGCACTGAAGAGACAATACGAAAACTTGACATCTACCAGTGTTCGTCTTCTTACGGTTTTATTCAGATTCAGTATATAATTGCAAGATTGTATCGCTCGCAGTCCAAGTCGAACAGCCTGAAGAATGATGGCGTTGTTGACCGTCCGTTCCATTTCAGATCAGCGGCATTTACACTACTTGTACATCCACATTTATATCTCTATAATAACTGCGAAAATTTTTCGTATCTATTGTCCATTTGTAACCCATGATGTCAAAAACCATGGCCATCTTTACCTGTGCTTCTGTGACAAAGCGGTTAGCAATTGAAACTTTGATGAACACAAACATTGTTATCATCATCTATTGGGTACGTTTGCGAGAAGTAACCCAAATGTAAGATGCATCCGTGGTTTATGACAGGTAAAAAGCTTAAGCTTAACAACCTTAACACAATGGACATGGCTGGAATTGAAACCGTGTGGGATGTACATGCTGATTCAATACAACACCCTTCATCGGAGCGACAGGATAACGACATATATTAGTTGCAAGGTTGCGGAAGTTAAATCTTACCATGCAAGACGGTTAACAGTGGTCATGGGTAATACATCTTATGAAGGCGAATCGGATTAGTCACCCATTAGCACCGATTAGAAATCTAATTCTGCTACGTCACATGAGTACATACTAATGTGGCACGTTGATGTACACAAGTAGGGGGAAGTAAATACGATGCCCAAACGCAAACATTGCTGAGTTTATAAAAGCGTTCCAGTGTTGGAAGACCCGAAAGCAGTTGTCTGCATTGTTCAAGTGAGTACACCTTTAGCTAGGGTATGCGATGCATTGGGAGCACATTTGATCGTGATCACCGAATATTTGATGGTCTGAAACACACTGAACTAGGAGCATGACTGCTGAGTCTACCATAAAAGCGTTATGAAGGTACTTCAGCAGAGAGGGAATATCACAAGTTCTTATGACGACAATGGTACGCCTTTCTGTGCCACGCAGGTGAAGCAGTGGCTTGACTCAACAAAATGCTGACATTTGAGACCAGCATCACATAACCTTTGTTCCAACGATATTGCTTAGAACTACAGGAGAACACTTGAATTCGCTATGAAATCAGCGAATCTTCCAAATGTATTTGAACTAGATGGGTTTACCGACAACTTCTTACTTTAGTATCGCATTGTATGCAACAACAACAAACTCTACAGCTCTTTTCACGTCGCGAGCACTTCGAGCGTCCTTACGGTGCCTCGATTTGACTTTCGTAATAATGATTTAGTGTCAACATACGGAATTATCACGAGGAAATTTGGAGAGCGAATTTTGTTGCTTAGGCATTTCGGTGATGGTTAAATCAAAAGATGCAGGTGTGAACCATCAAAACACCAGCTGAGCAAAACGAAGAAGCTACTACAGGCCATATTAAAACCGTACAACAGTTCAAAACCACTAAGGTGATGTGCAAAATTGCGTAAGAAGTATTCGAATTTATAGAAAATATGATAGTGTGGCTGAGTTAGTAACCGAACCCCGGCACGCATGCATACTTGCAATGACTCATGCTTGTCGGCTGATCGCGAGGCTTGCACGTGACTGTCTGGATTCCAAACTGTTCCACCGTGTCCGATATCTATACCATTTTACACGCATGTTAGCGCATTGTACCAAGCTTTTAGCGTGGCACATTTTCAAAATCGCGTGCAGTGCTTTCAAGTTAACGAGTCTAAGAACGCTGTTTTGACGTTGTTGACACTCATTGGTCCTGGAACGTTACCCAATGGGACACCGGTTGGAGGCTCACAGCATAACCGACAGACAGTTCAATGAAATTGGTCGAGCACCAACTTCTGTTCTATTTTGATGCCTGACTGAGGTAAAACTCGCTAACTTGAAAGCACTGCACGCGATTTCGAAAATGTGCCACGCTAAAAGCTTGGTACAATGCGCTAACATGCGTGTAAAATGGTATAGTACCCCATGCCAATCCGTGTCAAAGTAGCCAATGGCTCCTCACCCGCCTCTAAATACAGGTGACTCTTTCTGAGCCCATGTGAGTGCCTCTGAGTACTGTGACTGCATTCGATCGCCTGGAGTGACTACAGCGTGTGTAATCTCAGTGTTTAACAGATTTCTACGTTCTGTTCTTCCGTCGCTCAGGAATCTTACGATAACTGGTTCTGCACACAGTGATTTGGCTTCTCCTATTTGCGGATATTAGTTACCTGCGCTGTATTTGTTCGATAAACACTAGTCCATCCACTTTCTGCTAATACATTCCTTAATATATCAAACCCTATAAGCTTGCTCTCTATAACGTTTTATAAGTCCATCTACGACAGACAAATTCTGCACTACCTAGCTTTTCCATACTAACGGTTAGTAAACGAATAGGGGTTTAGTTTTCATGGTTATCAAAACAAAACAACTCCAGGACTGTCTATTACTCCAAACGCCCGCGTGTGTCACCTTTCCGTCCACTAACCTTTCCATCCCGAATGCATTTCGTTGCGCTGGAAAGCCGCTCGAATCACATGGCTCGTTGCCTTGTTCATCTTCAAGTCTGAACTGTACCGTCTGTTCCGCTGAATTACGATGACTATTGAGACAATTCGTGGTTGCTTGTGTTAATTCATATGGCCAAGCAACGCTACTTTGGTCATGTGACATATTCGTGGGAGCTAAATTTGCCGAGTTGTTGCGCACACACTGTGACATGTAGAGCCGACCCACAAATTGTTCCCGCCATATGCGCACTCGTACCATGAAAATCTTGACCAGAGCTTCCGAGAATGCCAGAGTGATGGGGATCGCGATACATGCAAAGAAAATGCAGAATACCTTTCCAGATTTTGTCACCGGAGAAACTTTGCCGTAACCTGAGGCATGATAAATGTCAGTGAACAAAGGTACATGGGCAATAACATGGATTATTTTAGCTTCAGCTCATAGTTTAGTAAACGACATTCGAGCAAATACCACTATGCTTTTATTTAAAAGTTTCGCTTTGGGCATTAACGTTCACGAAAGTGATGCCTCTCATTCGGAGAGCACAAGCTGCTCAAAATGGTAGTCACACAACGTTACCTTTGCGCATTCCTGTTAGTCGTTAACACTACATCAGGAATGGGTTATATGAAAGCCAAAAATCCCGTGACCCTGGCATAGCAGTCCATGAATACTAAATACGGTAAAATACTATTTAGATTTACTAGAACACAATAAAATACCATTTATAAGTCACCAAAATGTCCAACTGCTCCTTCTGTTATGAAACCGTTAGTAATGTGTAGCCTGAGCTAAACGACAGACTATGACAAATTGATTCCCCAAATAGAATTATCCAGACTTAGCAATCAAGTGTTTAGTGTACACTAAGGCCATTCAATCGCATTCATCTCTTTTGCTTACTAATGGTCGTTCGGAGGTTGCAGCCTTTGCACATTCATTAGCCAACGTGGCGAGGTAGCAGTTAGGTTTTGGTAACTCCGTCTAATGTTTGCTATGTTTCGATCAACTTACTTGCGATGCATGCATAACCAATCTACATGTGAAAATATATTATGAGGTTATCTTAAAACAGAAGAAAGCGAGATCTATTCAACAATAGCGATTGCTCCTGAGTCATCGTTTACTAGATTGTATTTGGTAGGTTGAAACCACAATTCATAGTAACATCCTTTACACACTATACGTGTTTAAAACGTACCATGGTGCACGCTGCGACTGTCGTAGCTATCCTCCTCACCAAACGTTTCCCTAACCTGACTCAATCGCCAACCATTTTATATCGAAATTGCTCCACTTACATTTAACCACAAAAACCCACACTGGACACCATAAGCGTGCCTCGGTAGTGGTACCTACATTCCGGTTCTATCCAAACGTAGGCAGCGCCCAAGATACACTACAATCGTTTGACCTTATGATGTCTGGAGATTCAGAAGTAACTTGTTCAACCAATGGTGTAGCCGCATTCCCCCGGTCTCTTACTCATCACACAGACTTGTACTTACACTCATTCGATCCAGCTACTACAGCGCTATTCATCGATTTCCAACTTTCGGATGTGGCCTGTGGGGACAACCTCTTATCTCCACGTCGCGGACTCTGCAACCTTCCCACAGAAATAAATGCGCATAAGTCTCCGAACCCCAAGCCGCACATCAACATTTGTGGTCTCAAACGAGGGGCAACTCCGAGATCTATACGACGAGCCATTAACTACAGCTGTAAACCGATAATCGAAGTAGCTATTGAATCTTTTGTGTTTCTTATCGCACCGTCGCTTTATTTACATCCCACAGCGAGTGCCGATCAAATGATCCAGCCGCTTAAGTCTGCCCCACCATTCCTCTTCCTCATCGAACGTCTCGACCTTAAAAACATAGTCAATTCAGCGCGCTCGGCCACTTACCCGATAGAAAATGATTTGTAATAAGTAATCAAAAGCCTAGTCTACGGCTATGATAAACATGTCTGGCTGGATACACTGGTTGACATTGCTAGAAACCTGCCTCAGTAGCGTTTATGTTGTGAGTCTGTTTGTTTCTCTCCTCCCGCTTAGCCTCCACCTCCAACCATGATCTCACTTGCTTGGCGTAAGATAACTTTTTGCGGCACAATAGCCGGCTGATAGCTCTCCGGAACGACGTCCATCCGTTACCGTTGGCTCAACTGGCGTGCCCCTAGGCAAGTTTTTTTATGCGTTGCAGCACGTCTGTAACAAATAGCATCCGGCCACATCATCTTTGATGAACAACTGCTTACTATCTGCCTAGCCATCCGTCACATATCAGAAGGTTGTGCTTTCACGATCTACATTGACCACAAGCCTCTCATTGCGCCTTGAACTCATCTCCTGGCAAATATTCACCCCGGGAACCTTGACACCCAGATTTTGTCACGCAGTTCACCGCTGACCTACGTCACACCTCAGATGTCGCCAACCCTGTCACCAGCGCTCTCTAGCGTCAACCTCACTATTCACGATTTACCACCATGCCACCGGCTCAGACTCAAGACGAAGTCCTCTAACACATTCTGCAGTCCGATTCAATGCATGTGCAGCCCGTCCCTTTGCAAAATACGAGCGAACCTATCCTTTGCGACGCTTCCACAGGTTGTCCTAAACCCATCGTGCCCGCCTCGTTCAGACGCACGTTCGACACCATTTAGTGTCTCATCCTGGTGTTCGTGTATGTTTGAAATTGGTCACCAGACGTTTTGTTTAGCCAAGCGCACATCATCAACAGCAGTACATCAGCCGTTTGAAGTGATGCTTAGTTGCCCTACAACCATGGTGACCTACTGAACAAAGAGCAACAAGAGGGAGAGAAGGGGGACCTGGAGTAAAACTTCAATTCGCTGAGCAAACATTCAAGATCAAGAAGCCTACACCCTGTCAACAACATGTCTTCACAAACAGCTGGCTATCCGGCAAAGATAAAGCAGTATCAGCGAGACAGCTTCCTTGCGACTTTCACTGTCCCGCGTCATCATCAGCCAACACCTTGTAAATGACTCATCACCAAACACACTTTCCCACTAGACGACAGCAGACACGCCAGTGGTGTGGAAAGCGTTCGATCGTTTGGACCACCGCATTTTCCTTCACAAGCTTCGAAGCTATGGAATCGGTGACCTTATACTCGGTTGGACCGCCAGCTTCCTTGCTCAAGATCAGCTGAATGTGACAGTTCGCAGCTCCATTTCTGACCCAATGGACGTCCAGTGTGGCTTACCCTAAGAATCGGTACGGGGACCACGTTTATTCTTAACATTCATTAAAGATCTTGCAAGTGCACTGCAGTCGAATTTCTTAGTATTTGCAGAGGATGTCAAAATTTGGCATGATATCAAGACATCTGCTGATCACATGACATTGCAGAGCGATCTCGACAGGGTTTACGCGTGGTCATCCGATAACCGGCTCCAGTTCAACATGACGAAGTGCAAAGTCGTAAGCATATGCCATCAGCTTATCTATGAATATCGACTTGGGGACTAGCAGTTACAACGTGCTTCTCAAGAAAACGACCTCAGGATGATGGTGCAGTACTTTCTTGGTTGCTCGAGACAGGCTGAAAACGTATCAAAAAGTGCCAGTCAACATTTTGAACTCTTACGGAGAGCTTTAGAGAATTTTGGGCCATTAATCTTTCCGAAACTGCTGAACGCCTACCTGAGGCCTCACGTGGAATATGCGATCCAGGTCTGGCGTCCCTGGCGCAAGCGCGACGTCGATGCACTTGAAGCTCCACGACGTAGATCGACCAAACTCGTTAGAGGATTTTCCATCACTTCTGTCAACACAGACTGAAGTCTCTGAGATTGTACAGTGGTGAATATCGACGTCAGCGGTGAGACCTAATTCTGGTCTACTTAATATTGACGAACCCAACTTACCCATGTCGCAATCTGTTGCAGCTGAGCCGAAATACCAACCCGAGATGTCATCAGCTCAAACTGGCTGCGCACTACAGTCGACTTGCTTGTCGACGCAACGTTTTCTCCCTCCGTGTGTCCCGTGCCTGGAATGCCCTTCCGGCTCACGTTATCCTTGCCCCTACATTAACGCTATTCAAAAAACGCCTTGATGAAACGCTTTCCAACTTGCATTACTTGATATAGTCCGTTTCACTTGGAGGACGAAACAACGCAAAACTAACCATGTATTTAACGGCCCTCTCCGCGACGTGGAGGTGCGGATACATGCATAAGTGTCCATGTAAGTATCCTGGATGTATCTAAACTGGATTAGCATACCGCATCTGTCAAATGAAGCAACACACGAGTGAGTGTTGTCGTTTCCTTTCTTTTCTTTCTCACGCATTTACTGAACTATAACGCACTCTATACTATTTTATGTGTACACACCCATTCCCACTTCAAACTATCTTTGTGCAGTAGTGAATTTGAATTTATAGACGCTTAAACTAATGATTTACTTATTCGATGATTCTTTAAATTTTAGTTTGTACTTCAACCGTCCTACAGGACTTGTCGAGCACATGCTTTTTGCCCTTGATAAATCATTGTTCATTGCGAGCCATGTCCTTTAATGTATCGAGCCAAGCACAAGGTGAGTCACGTGGGATGCCAGATAGACTAACGGCACCCAGTTTGGTCGTCACTGTCTTCATTTCCTGCTGCCAAGTTACCTTTTGCCCCCTGGGGCCTTGCTCCACCCTACGTCTGGCAAGCAAAGCAAGACCGCCCTCGGTAAGCGGTGACTCGGCATACGTAGTACGTGCCCAAGCCAACGCAACGGACCCAGTGCCATTTGTCAGTCTAAGAAACTAGCATGATTATCACTGCCTACCACTTGCCTAGGCACATCATCATTGCGGACAAGCTGGTGCCATCCGACATGAGTAATTCTTTGCCGAAAACGATGATCAAAGACTTGTAGGCACCACAGGTCTTCAGATCGGAGGGACCCAATCTCACTAACAAAAAGTAGGACGGCCCTCACTGTGGCCTTTTATAAGCGATCTTTCATATCGGTTTAAACCCCTTACAGATGTCAAAAATTCCAGAGATCTGAACCACACATTTCTAGCTTTTGCAGTGCGTGAATGGAGTTCAGTCCTTATGCGCCCATCTGTGTCGACACATCTGCTACTAATGAGTATTATAAAATCAAAAGCCTCTCCTAGTTTCAAATGCTATAGATATAGCGTCTAGTGAGAGGACGTCATCACCTTGCAGGCTAACCATTGTCAGTGACAGGGGTAGATAGGTGGTGCTATATCCCAGCTAGTTTGCAAATTATGTAGCCCAGCCAACGTCCCCCATGGCCCAGTGGCTTAAGCGGCTGGCTAGTTGGCATCTGCCTCTAGCGGTCATGGGTTCGATCCTCCTTAGAGGACCGAGGGAATGCGCGCCACTGACGAGCCCCAATAGGGCGAAACGCGTCTGGCGCTTTTCCGGACTAGGCTCTGCTATGTAGCTTGTGGACTGTTGGGATGAAAGCCTTATCAGATGTACATCTGCTAAAGTAGGTGAAGTGATAAACCACCTCGAGTTCCTCGATATCAAGCGTCAAGGGGTCATCACGTGGCTGGTGTTTCTGTAACAACACTTCACATTTATAAGGTGCGAAGCGAATGCCAAATGATGAGACCAATCTAGAGAGGTTATTCAGGCTTGATTGGGCAACTTAAACAAGATAAACTGGCTTTTCACTGGACAGTACCTCCACGCCTACATCGTGAAGCTCCGCAAACGAACACTTTACAATACAGTCCACGCCGAAGTTGAACAAAAATGGGGAAATTGGGCAACTCTGACTTACGCCAATTGTTGTCCGAAACGCATCTGACAAATCACCGTAGACCCTAACGCCACCAGTAGTGTTCGAGTACAGAGCACGTAAAATGTTCCCGCATATTATGGGAACACCTTTCCGCACAAGTATTTCGTGCAGAATGCGTCGATTGACTGAGTCTAACGCACTGGTGAAGTCGAGGAACACAGTGATTGTCGATCTGCGGTATGTGTGGCGCTGCTCTAGCATCTGCCGCACTGTGAATATGTGGTCTATACAGCGTTCTCCTGGCTGGAAACCTGTTAGCTCTTCCCTAATGCGAGATCCCCGTTTCTCGGTGAGGCGATGAACGAATATTGAGGCCAGTAACTTTGTCACCGCCGGTGTTAGACTAATATCCCTGTAGTTAGCATATTTGGTGCAGTAACACTTATTGTATATTACCATTATAATCGACTCACTCCAGTTAGCCGTGACGCTCCCTTCCTTCCAGACTCTTTCGAACAGGGAGGTCAGTGCTTTGCAGAGGACCTTACCACAATACGTAAATAGTGCGGGTGTGAGGGAATCCGGACCAGCAGCCGAAAGTGATTTACGGACTGTGACCGTGTTTAGGGTCTCAGCATCCGACGGAGGCTTTAAACTAACCAGCTATGTCTCAGGCTTCAACACTTGAGCAAGAAGAGGTTCGGGAGCAGAGGACAAGTGAACTGCTCTCGAAAGTGCTTCACCAAACGAGCCATACGGCGCTTCTTATTGTGCATCAGGGCACCCGTGAGGTCTCTGATTTTCTCACTGACACCCGGTTTTCTGAGATAGTGGCACGCATTAGTTGGAAGAACTTGCGATACTTGCCAATTGCTGCTACCTACTCTATTTTATCACCCCGACCGCTTCACCAGGCTTCCTTGTCAGAACCCAGGCTCCGCTTTATTTCGCGCTTAGTAGTTCGTCTAGTCACATTGGGCTCAGAGCCACCCTTGAGTTCAGTTCTGGGTTCCAACAGGTTCACCGACCTCTCGGATATCCAGTAAATGGTGTGATGACCATCGGTAGAGCCGCAAGCAGAGTCTATCGTATCGTGCACGGCTGTTGAGATCCTATTCTGCTGAACTTGTCATTAGGACGATAGAGTGAAAGTTCTGTACGCAGGACATCCTGGCTGCTTTGCTTGAACGGGGATCGAGATAACCGAGGGAGGCGCTTGATACGATTCCCAGTTTAGTTCATGGAAAACGACATAGTACCAAAGCATGATCAAAATCAACGCAAATATCCCAGAAGGAGCGGCAATGCAGAATGGAACCACGCCACCTGTAACTTATGGAAATATGATCTATATGGGTCTACCGCTGGCCAGCTACAGAAGGACTACAAGTGGCACTGCGGCGCCCACTGTGTCTAAGAGTGGTGCTACTAAGTAACAGCCGGTACTTTGCAAACAGCTGTAACAGACGCTCGCCGTTGTCCGTACGGCCGGAATTAAGTCTATACTTACCACCTAGCTGAGTACCTGAAGAGCTCAGATAACCTACATCGCATTCATATCCCCTGCAACAATTGTGATGTCTGGAATGATAGCGCTGTGTAGTAGCATATTCAGTTCCTGGTAGAGAGAGTCGTCAACGGCATCAAAACTGCAGTCTGTGGCTGAAAAATCGGAAACCACAAACAAATAGCCTCTAATACTGCTTCGTGAACTAACCTTAGTTGATGTCGTCAAATGGACTCCACACAAACCGCTGTTCACCGAAATCCAATCAACCAATAATGACTCAACCTTGGAGCTGAGAACAATGCCCACGCCAGATTGACTAGTGGTTACCGCATCAGTGTCCCCGGACGCGTGCAAGCAACAGCGAGAGGACATACCGGGTGCAGTGAGCGACACTGATCCCAGTTTCGGACACGTCAAAACCCAACGTGTCCAACGTCCGTGCGAGCGCAGCCTATTGACCTATTCATCTTAGACTGCGAACGTGGAACGCCGCCAGTGAACCGGTTGAACCATTGAACCATTGAAATGTTAGAGCGCGGGATGCAAGAGGTTTTGTATTCATACACACTAAGAAGTAAGGCCTATCGTTGCATTCTATATCAAAACATTTGATGAAACCCCTTGGATTCACCCATTAGGGATATCAACGTTTGTGATGAGTTTGGATCTCAAAATGACGGCCCCAAATATACTGGTTAAATTTCTTGATACCGAAGATAACTGATAGGGCCTCTCGATCAAGTTGTAACTTTTTCTGCAGATTGGAAGGCACGCGAAATGAAAGCAATCGGATGAATTGCACCATTCGGCATTTTATGACTTAAAACTACTCCAACTCCGTATTGAGAAGCATCATACTTGATGATCAGAGGTTGTTTCTCGTAGTGAACTAAAACTGGCGCGGATGTTAAACAGGTTTTAGCACGAATGAAAGCGGACTGATGCTCATCATTCCACACCCCCGTGGTGTTTTTATGTAGCAGTGCGTTCAAAGGAGCTAAAATAGTTGATGCCCCGGTACAAAAAACAACGATAGTGTGATAAGTTTTCTAAGAAGAATCTGAGTTCCTCAGCATTCTTAGACTGCGCTGCCTGTATACTAGGGGATAATTTATCCTGAAAAACATGCAGACCTCTCTTATCAATTTCGTAGCTAAGCTAACAAAGAGATTCAGACAAAAACTCACATTTAGATTCCTTTAGTTTCAAACCATTCGATTCTAAACGTTCCAACACCGTCCGAAGTGTCTTTAAATATTCAGCATCACTTCGGCCAGAAACCAGGATATCATCCAAATAAGCACAAGTAAAGAGTATATCATTCACGATGTCATCCACAATCCGCTGGAAGATGCTGGGGGTGGAGCTTATTCCGAAAGGAAGACAAGTATACTGAAACGGTCCAAGATGTGTAGTCATGGTGGTTAATTCGCGTGTGCTCATCAAGTTCAAGTTGAGAATATGGGTGACTAAGATTAAGCTTAGAAAACTTTTGACCACCGGATAACGTAGCGTGCAAATCGTCGATGCGTGGCAAAGGATACTTTTCCACCTTGGTGGCTTGATTGACATTTAACTTATAGTCACCACAGATACGGACGGCCCCGCTGGATTTGAGTACAGGAACAATTGGGGTACCCCAATCCGGGTGCCGTACGGGCGTGATTACGACTCCGGATGGTAGCCGTTGTAGTTCTACTTCAACTTTTGGGCGCATGGCGTAGGGTAATGATCGTGCTTTGTAAAACATGGCATTGGTGTTCTCCCGTAGATTAAGTGAGGCTTTGAAATGTTTCAGCTTTCCCAACTCCTTTTCGAATAAAGAAGAAAATTGGTTCAACAGATCGTTTAGACTGCTGTCATTGATCATGACAGTAGTGATCTGCATCGTTTATGGGAAGTATCGGATCCAATTTCTGCCCAAGAGATTTGATCTTTTCACAGGTAACACGATCGAAGTTATAGTTAATTCCCGCTCGCTAAGCCTGGCTTTAACTATGCACTTTACCAAAACACTAATCTGATCCTGTATGTAGGTTTGAAATTTTGAGTCACATGGTTGTAAGAGCGGCAGACTCATAAATGAAGCACTGTTCATAATGGTAACTGCAGCCCCTGTATCCAGTTCCAAATCAATCGGTTAATTCTCGATCATCAAAGTAATCGTTTATGAAGGGCACTTATTGGGTGATATGGTATTCAAGTAGGCGGAATTCAGATCGTTGTCTGAGTCTTCCAGAACGTTTTTGTCCGTAAGCGGCAGCTTATTATGGCGCCTCGATTGAGTGAGATTAATCAGTGGGGTGGGTTCCGATCTGCACACGCGGGCTAGGTGGCCTATTTTACCACATTTTCGGCAGATGCTTTCTTTGTGGCGACACTCAGAAACACGAGCATGTTGCATCCCATAACGATAGCACACGAACTGTTTTCGAGGTTCACCTGGAGTCCGTGGTTTAGCAACTGCATGAACAGCATCGACGACTGGATGGGCAGTGAATTCACATAGCTAGTGCGAGATTATCTCCCTTTGGCGAACAATTAGACGAGTATACTTTCACTTGGTGTCTGACTCGTTCAAAGATAACAATTTTCCCATGCACTTTCGTCCAGAATCCTCGCAATTAAGCATTGTGTTCATTGCTTCCTCAAATTTGCCGGGCGGAATTTCCTTGTATTTACACTCGGAAATAAACTGATGGATGTGTGCAACGAAGGCCATGACGCTTTCGCTCGGTTTGTGTGCAAGCTTTGAAAAGCAGTGTCTCGCAGTAGGAAGATTCCGTTTCAATCTCCACAGGGTGACACATACATCTAAGGCCGATGTTATATTGTCGCAAATTTCTACATGTAGTGTATCATAATGTCACTGGTCTTCACCTCCCAACACTTGTCGAATAGTCGTATGTTGTGGGATTTCGAAAGTGAAACCATAGGATTCAAAACAGGCAGTAGTTCCAGGTAGTTAATGGATGATTTTTTCCAACATCCAGGTTGATAAGGTCGGTTTGTCCTCAACGGAAGACCAAAAGTTAACAGGTGGATTAATGATAGCGTCTATTTGGATCCCGTCGCAAATAATACGTAGTAACGAATTCAAGCAAAGCACGCCCACAGACCGCAGTTAGGCAAGGACAAGACACAGTACGAGATGGTGTATCGGGCGAAGTAGTGCGATATAGCTCACATGAAACACGAGTTAAGGCACGAGTGAGGAACTACTGATTGCTCAATGAGAAAAAATCCAATATGAACGCGCTGCGGCTGAACTAACTAATCAATATCATCGACGGATGTAACACAGTTCGACCGTGAATGTTTTGCTGGCGATGCCTAGGCGTCCAGGCCGTGTACATTGAAATCGCCTGGGGTTAGAGCGTGCCTGTAAGCGAATAAAGTGTGGAGCAGGCGTTTGCCAGTTCCGATATTAGGCAGTAATCCAGCTCTGAAGTGGTCTAAGTGGGCGATAAACGCCTGTCACGAAGCAGTTGTCTTCGTATCTGAGACGCAAAAGACACCATAGCGAATCGGTGACCCGCATTATAAGTCGTTGCCATAGTATAGAATTGCACCACTTCCACTGTTAGTAAGATCGCGATCTCGGCGTCCGTAACCGCTGATTGCAAGCAAGTCTCGGTTACAAAAATGAGATCCGAAGCGCTCGTTCCTCGCCTAAACTGAAACTCGGAAATTTTGCTGATAAGGTCTAAGGCACTGGTGTACATGCAGGTAAGTAATTCGCTTCCCAGCAGCGAGCCAAAAGGCATGTGCTTTGGATGAGAGGTTGTGCCAACCGTTGTATAGTAGGCCGCTAGCCACTTTTCTGATGGTATTATCGCTGAGTCGCTTGGAGTTTGGTTCGGCGGCATTGTAATTACCCCCTGGTAACTCAATTCGCACAATGCATGGAGAGTGACTACAGGATTGCATAAGAAGATCATACTCCTTTCAGACCGGCTTTCTGTGTGAAGTTCGAATGCGGTACCCACTTCGTTTGTCTGCTGAGGTAGAGCTTTAACTCTGACGACACTTTCTCCCACCGCTTTTAACTGGAGATCGGTCGGCAGTCTGCTCCGAAGAAACTGCTGCGTTCCAGCAGTCTAAGTGTCATGTGCCCAGTTTGAATCACAACCTACATATTCCTTGGGTTACAAAGTTTGTAGCATGCAGACCTTGACAGCCTGGCGAGAGAACGAGCTACAACATCATCCAAGAGCAAAGTCTCAAGAACAGAGTGCCAAGACTCAGGGCCGTGAGTCGCTGCTTCGTGTTCATCGTGCTCATGAGACTGCGGGACATTATGGACAATAACGGCTCTGACTGCGATGTCTAAGCGGAAATCTTAGAAGCTATGCTTCGCTCGCTTGCACTCTCCCTGTTGAACGTCTGCACAGACGCAGACTAAACAGGACCCATTCTGGAGACGAGCTGTCGAAAACATTGCTTTCGCCTCAACGACAGAGTTTAGACTAACCCGAAAATAGCTGGCTTTGACATAGTGTTTGTAATTCAAGTGGCGGGCGGTCCTCGTCAGATTGGTGGGCTTAGCCGGAATCTAGAGCATGTCGCTTACGGTGTTCCATCGGCTTAAGCCGTCCATTTGCTTCCCTTTCAGTGAATTCGATGCTGACTCTGGAGTGTTTGTACATATAATTGATAGTGCACCCTATTGTTTATGAGTGCCTTTTGGAGCAGTATTGGTCATGGTTTGGAGTCCGGGCGGTTTGCTACGCACCAGTGCAGCGTCACCTCTCACATGCCTCAGGGATGTTGTAGTGGAAAATTCAGCAGCTACTTGTGGAGTGTTCTTAGAAGAAGACTACGGCCCACCTAGCACTGACATTGGAATTGTATCCTGAGTCTCGGCGAAGAAGGGACTGCTAGGGCAGGATACGTGGGTATTAATTGGTTGGACAGGGTATGATGCGGTCGTTGTTTTAGGTCCATCCGTATTTCAAAGTCCACCAACTCCTGGTTCAACAACCCGCCGAAGGAGAAACACTCACTGGATAATCCTATGGTTCCAGTCCCGCATGAACTTGAACTTGAGGAAAAGTGTGGGAGAAATTCTTGCAAAGAGACCTAGGGCTCGGTAACGCTTGGACGATTTAAAGTAGTGACGGTTTTTGCAGGAGTGGGGTGCCAGTGTTGAAATGAGTAACATGAAAATATTTTCATTCCACCTACGGTCCTTGTGATCGGAATGACCGAGGTTCATCTCAAGTGAGCCGAAGTCTAAATAGATGTTGCTTGTAGCAACTCAACCATACAGCGGATTCTCCAAATCTACTTTAGAAATCACTTTGTTATTGTAACATCTGGCGTCGTGGATTTGGCTTACATTGGGGTGTGATGGGTAGGTCTGTGTCACATTGTGCTGTACTTGTTTATGCTGAAGCTCTTTTGGTGTTCAATATTTGCTCGACCACTTCAGGCAGTGTTTCGTGCTTCTGAGACAATACAATTACAGTCTTAAATGATAGGATGGTGCCATACCTCACGCAGAAAAAAGTAAGTCTGGCCTGCTGCTGAGCAGCCTAAACTTGCTTGGCTTGATGTCTCCGCATTTGACAAAGAAATAGGTGGAGCAGTTAGGACCTGAAAATCCTATTTTGACTAACTTATTGCACGTTCCACATGCGCCTTTTGGCTTTGCAGGTCGCTCACTCGCGCCCATCAGGTCACGTGAACATTGGGTTGGTGGTTTGTCCTCCTCAGACCCTAGCTTGATAGTTCCGGTACCAAGGTCAGTTTGCCGAGACAAGCGGCTGTCTCACTCTCTCTCTAGCAGTAGAGCGCAGATTGCCGGATTCAGCGATCCGGCGTCTCGCATTCGTGTGCACACCCATATTGTACGCATTGCGCAACAACGTGGGCGTGGCGCTGACAAGTGTCCCTAAGTGTCCCGAACGCGATGGTTATTAGATGAGCGACGCATAATGTCTCATAATGAACAATGATTTATAACGGGTAAAAAAGCAGGTGCTTGACATGTCCCATAGGGTGTTTAGCGTGACAAAAAAGGATAGCGAAGGGATAATGGAGTCTTCAGTTCGGGCGCTTACAGATGTAACTGCACTGTCGTATAAAGGGTTTGAAATGAGAATGTACGCACACAAAGCAACAGGGGAGTGGTTTTCGTTCACATTATAGGAGAGAGAAATAAAAAAGATAGCAAGGACAACGCTTACTCGTGTGCAACTATCTTGGGTCGACAGGATACAGAAATCCAGTTCCTATAGTAGTAGTGTTTATCATAGATTTGTCATGCTGCATATATATATATATATGTATATATATATATATATATATATATATATATATATCAATTCAGGATACCGTCCGCGAGATCGGAATGACCGAGGTTTACCTCAAAGTGAGCCGAGGTTTCAATAGAGGTTGCGAATAGCAACCCAACCACATAGCGTGCTCCCTAAATTCAACTTGTTATGATGTAGTTTGCAGAGATGGTTATAGGGTTATTTGAGAGTCCTCAGCCTCTTCTTCCGAATAAGAATGAAGTTATCCCCAAATTGAACTTGAACTTGGTATAGTTACACGCGTAGATCATGGCAAAGAGTGTGCCAAGACTATGAACTGGTGCAATCGTATAATACACACAAGTTTCATCTAAGAGGTGTAGGGAACTAAGTGGCTCTTGTCAACTTCGTTCAAAAGGTCGCATGCACAAGAATGTGTGAGGAGAATTTGAATGACAACCGTGAGTGAAGCAAAAGCCGAGGCATAGTGCTAAACTACGACGTGTGTAAACAGGTTCATAGAAGGCTACGCCTAACACCGTCAGCATATATATGAACATGAACCCTTGAAAGTGGTATAAAATAATAATAACAACAATAATAATAAACAAAGGCATTGTCATTTAGCTGTCAAAAAGTCAAAACAAATATGGACAACGGTCAGTACCCATTAGTTTTAAAGCAATGTTTCCTTTATACCGTACCTATGGTTGAGGCACTGTTTAGTTGGGACCACTCCGACAATCAAATGATTAGTGTCCCCATTTCCTTTCTTTGCGATTTTCTGTATTCGTCGATCCGTAACTTCTAACTAGTTCGGTTACATCTGCGTTGTCTGCCATGTGCCCGAGAAATATGTAAATATTATCCAAGCATTATATGCGCGTAGCACGGTCAAAGTGAGGGCTTACGGCAAGATGTCGCCACCCATCAATATCTCCAGCGGTGTGAGACAAGGATGCCCGCTATCACCTTTCCTCTTCAACTTCGCTATTGACGAAGTTATGGAGTTTGCATTTACAGGACATGACTTGGAAGGTGTAGAGCTACTGCCAGGAGAACGACTTCTTGACTCGGAGTATGCAGACGACATTGCCCTCATCTGTGACAGCTCCGAGACGTGCGAAGCCGCGCTGCACATATTAGCACTGGCTGTCAGCAGCTTTGGGATTTGATTTGCACCATCGAAGTGCAAAGCCTTCCTCCAAGATTGGCAGGGATCGCCTCCTGCGCTGACCCTTGGTGGGGATCAGCTAGAAGTCGTTCAGAAATTCAATTACCTGGGACGTTGTATCAGCGCCCTTGGGATCGAAGACGAGATCACGAACCGTATAGCGAAAGCTCGAAGCGCTTTTGCTAACCTTCGCCACCTATGGCGGCAGCGCGACATCACTCTGGCCCTGAAGGGTAGAGTGTACAATGCAGCGGTACGTTCGACCTTACTGTACGGTTGCGAAACCTGGCCCCTAAGATCGGCGGACATGAAGAGGCTAGTTACGTTCGACCATCGGTGCCTCCGCAGTTTGGCTCACATATAGTGGGAACACCGCGTGAGTAACGAGCGTCTTCGACGCATTGTTTACGGCCCAGGAAAAGGATCTGAACCGCTCAGCACCGTTATTTCCCGCACCAGGCTCCGATGGCTCGGCCACGTGTTACGCATGCCAGCCCACCGACTCCCTCGACGTGCGTTGTTTGCTCACCGGGGATGTGGGTGGAAGAAGAGCAGAGGTGGCCAAGCGATGACTTCGTCCAGGGGAATGAAGGCCCTCACTTCGGAGCTGGCCTCGGTTCGAGCGTCACGGTTCCCTGCTTGGGGTCCAAAAGACGGTGAACACGTTTGGCTGGATACACTTGCTAACATGGCAAGGAGCCGACCTCAGTGGCGTTCATTCTGTGAGTTTCTGTGTCCCTCTTTATCCCTTTTAGCCTCCCCATCACCTACGGTCTCATTTCTTAGCGTAAAACTTAATAATTTTTTCTTGTTTCTTAGTAGCTTGCTGGTAGCTTACCGGAACGATGCCTATCCGTTGCTGGTAGCTCAGTTGACATGCAGCTGTTGCATCTATTTTTCCTTTGTGTATTGCATTTTATGTATGTATGTATGTATTTCCTTCATGTATTGCGGCATAATAGCGGAGGTGTTTTCCCACCTCTAGCTGATGTGTATAATGATGATGATGATGTCTGCCATGCTTCATGCTTAGGAGTTCCACCTCCTGTTTGTCTCTCCGATCAGCGCACACACTTCGCCAGCCCGCGGCTGCTATAGCCAGTCTACTTCGCTACTGTTTGAGGCAAAGCTGTGGTTTGTTACTTTCAGGCTGAGCAGGTCCTTACTCCACTTTCTGGCTCGTCCACGCATGCTCAGTTTCCGTCGACAGGGACTGATTGGCCTTCAGCCTGTCTACAACCCATTTGCCGCATCCAATCAACCGACCAGCTAGTACCAAAGTAATATTTCAGCTGAATAATGCCAAAATCCTCACTACTCATCAGTACTTTAAGGTCTGTCCACATAGCTTCTAAGTCCTATGTGGTGCATTGGCACTGTACGAAGTCCTAGCTCGTGAGGCTAGCCATTGTCCTCTGCACAGTTCGTAACTGTCATGACAGTGGATGATGAGCTCAGCTATATCATAGTCAACTGTCAATCACGCAGGTCCGAGGCTGTCACCCATGGTGAGGTGGCACTAGGTGCTGGCATCCTGAAGTCATTGGGACAGGACCCGGTGGGGGGTCCGCTGGGAGGCACACCCTGAGGAGACCCATAAGGTCGAAACGCCGGCATCTGGTGCTTTTCCAGACTAGCCTAAACCTGCTGATTGGGAGTGGCGATGATGAATTAGCTGAATTATGCCAAAATCCTCACTACTCATCAGTACAAATTAATATTTGTCTCCAGGTGAAACACTGCATCTATATTTCGCACAGTACATATTTGCAAAGCTTTATCACACTTTTCTGTGGAGAAGATGCAGTTGTGTGTGGTTCGTTGTCCATGTGCTTATAGCAAGGCATGCGATTCTTTTATTTGTTTTACCATCAAGTGGAGGGCATTTGTAAGCTTTGACAATAACGCAGACAGTGAGGCTTGATTACATTACGTGAATTTCCGCTTCATTTATTAGATTTTATCTGAACGCATTTGAAATAGATCAGTAAGCAAGTACGAGAACAACGTCAGATTCGTGTTCAGGTCGGGGCAGCTTTTACGCTCTCACACGACCTGTTTGCGATTGGAAGCCCATTTCATAGAACAGTATATTCAACAAGAGAGAGAGGTTGGATCGTATATTGACGCTGTGCCTTAGTATAATGTGGGTACACTCTTAGTACGAAGAACTTGGGTAGAACTGTTCTGGAATTCGAATGTAGACAAATTGCAATAGATTCTCGATGAATCATCGGATTGCAAAGCAGCACCTAGTTGCTTCTTAATCTTCCTAGCCAAAGTGTATCGAGATATAGCTGTTGGCATCACACCGATAGTTTTTGGTGGAACAGTTGCCTAATAGGCATTTGGTAAGCGAACTCTGTAGGTTACTACATCCGTTCTCTCAGGTAGCCTCAGGCCGTCACAAATTATGCTGCATTTCTTCTGAGTGGGCAGGGTGAGGAATTTAAACATTCTACTCTGGCTGGGGTTGTATGCACTACGTGAGATATACTGGCCACAGATTGTCTGGCCCGCGTCATAAATGAACCTGCTCAAAAAAGTTGAAAACACAAAATATCTGAATCCGAGATTGCTGGTAGACAGCTGTGCATCATGCAGGTGATAAAGACGCTGGTGGACGCTTGTTCGGTTGCTGCTTGATTATCTCTGCAGATGTCATACGACTGTTATGTTGTTGTTACAACTGTTTATTAAACATCCATTCCGAGCCCGACTCCGTTACACTGCACATTCTACAACAATGTAACGTGAAGAATGGTCTTTCGGAAATCACAGACTATATGAAATGCGGCAGTAGTTGCTCAGCTGTGAAAAGTTAATTGTGTGAAATACCGCCAAAATTACTGAAGAACTGCGGACCCGCATTGCTACATGCGCTGCACCACTTGGTAGAACGGGATCAGCTAGAATAACGGATGCCTTCCGAGCTGGAGGGATCCCCTCTTCTACTGCTGTACAAAGACCAAAGAAGCAAGCAACGTGTCAGTAATTAACGTAGCATCGACTTGCTCATTTGCGTCGAGATGCTTGTTCAGCTTGTGAAAAATGGCGTCAGAATACACGTCCTGGGACCGCAGTACGATTGGTATGGTGTTTGTGGGACATCAAACGCAGGCGAACGAATCTAATCTTTGCATTTGCTGTTCATCTATTTCATCAACTCATTCGATACAGTGAACCGCGAGGCATTGTGATTGTTGTTGGTAATGTTTGGACGACGTAGTAAGATTATTCGTCTTTTGGAATGTCTACCAGTGGTATGTTTGTGAGTGTGCAGCAGTGTGAACAAACCCGGACGTCTTTGATGTAACCATTGGTGTCCTAGCCTCTACCGTTCTTAATATTTGTCTAACTACCATGCCCTCTATTGCTTTTAATTATTGTGTTCCCAGTGTCTATCTCGAGCGCTGTATATATGGTGGATTCAAAATAACTTGAATCATTGGTTGCTTCGGCACCTTGTTAATTCGTTTTGAGGTTCGCCGAGGTGGGCACCTTGACCATAAACGTTTCATCAACCCTGATAGTGTCACATGGAGTGATGACGTGACATTTGAAACCACGTTGCTCAGTTCGGTGTGCACCACAACAACTGGAGATGGCGCGTTGAAGAAAACGCGTTGTTTCGAAGTGAGAACCAGCGAAAGTCAAACAACCCTTTTTGGGCGCTGCAGTTTGCAGAAGACTGCGTGTTATTTACACACAGTAAGGATGACGATGGTTATCGCTTCGACGGCGTCAAAATGTGGCTCAGCATCAACCCAGATGAGCTGTCTATCCTCTTCAACAAAGACCAGAATTGGAAGATATGGGCTTACTGCAAATCGAAATTGCCGGCGGAGCATTAAGGAAATTAACAATAGTTTCCTACCTCACAGTGCACTGTCAAGAGATTAGCAGGTACTCAGCGAACTACGCACCCGCGTATCAATGTGTGTGAAGCTTTTGGAGACCTGTGACATCAAGCGTAGAGGAATTGTTAATTGATTCCGAGAGAAGCTAATAGTATACATGTCAATGGTGTTGTCTCTACCTCGTTATGGTATGAAAAGTAGGCAGTATCCAAAAAGGACATCCAATATCTGGAGCTATTCCGCCAGCATTGACTGTGTTAGACCACGCGCATCTGTTGTTGTGACAGCGTTAATGTCACTTACCCCTAACAAACTTGATTTGATGCTCAAAAACCGGTAATCTACTTTTGTTATTCCCATCCGCGAAAACAAAGAGCGTACAAAGGCAAACACATTGTCTACTCAGCATTCCGTGTTATAAATGGTAGCATTGTTGCAACAGAGGTCGCTTTTAATGGCATTAAAATAGAAGTAATCTTCGCTGGTTTTAGATGTATGTAGTCATGTCGTGACATTGAGCAACTTTTCTCTTTACTTCGAAGTTACAATCGGGGGTCTTATGCTAACGTGGCTCCTTAATGTATCGTTTAGTGGTTAAATGTACTGCAAAAAGAAAAAGCTAGTATTGCCGTATTGTGTAGCGTAAGGCGCTTGTATATTCCTCATTTTCGCAAACTTTGTGTGAACTCCAATCCCCTCCAGACGTAGCAAGTTTGAGCATACCACCGGCATTGCCTGTGGAAATGAAACTCTCTACACCTGGTCAGATTAGCCGTTCCATCAAAGAAAAGGTGGTTTATGAGATCCCACCTGTCTGGTCTTGTATCCCCCAGCTCTTGACTAGCATAATAACATTTTCCGTACCGATTTACGGGTCTTTAACTTGCGGACTAATACTTATAAGCGACTGCGTGCAGTTGTCTAAAAATAGGACTGCATTTGACACGCGGTTTCAATGTTTACATTTTAGTTGCGGGCATTCGTTGACGTGGATGACCTTCAGTTTCCTTCTAAACTGGTTAAAGTTCATGATCCCAATAAAAGCATCTGAAAAATGCCTTATTTAGGGCTATTTTGATTTTATCGCAAGGAAGGACTAAAGGCATTTATCCGGTTCTCTTTTAAAGTTGCAAAACGATCAGCTACACCACGGCATTAGAACTTATAGAACAATACATTTTATTGTGTGATTTTATTACTATATTTGTTACGCTAACATGGGTTCTGGAAAACGTCATCATTATTTTGTGCCTCCGTTCATTTAAGTGACAAGTACGCTACCTCGTTACTCTAGTCGTTCTTTGATTATTTGATACTTATAAGACAGAATAGAGACGGATGCTCAGAAGCAACTTTTATTCGGGTGTACCAGACTAACTTTCTTTGAATTGACTCATTATCGCAGCTACTCGAGTGAGACAGGAAAGCTCACGTGAAGTGACGAAAAACACAAAGCGCATTAGCATGATACACATATACCATAACCAGGCTTGCGATCAATTTTTGGGCCGTTAAAGCTTACTGTCGGCTGTCTACTCTGCTGTAACTTAATCATGGGCGATATAAGCTTATTTCCTTTAAAATGTTGAAAACATTCTATTTTTGATGTATATTGGGAAGCACAATTGTTACGCCAATTACTGCTGTGGCGGATAATCGTATAATCCATGATCCAGCATCTTAAGTCTGAAATGCAATATGGTATGAACACTAGCAAGTAAAACAAGTGTCCTTCACAATGTTTACGGATTGACTGTAAATGTGCTATGCGGGAGTCCCCATAGGTACATATCAGCATTCCGGTCAAGAATAATAATCCCATTTACGGCTATAACAATACCATCGGATGACGACATTTGTTAACTCGGATGTGTAGCAACAGAGTGTGTCGCAGTATTGCGATCGAACCTATTCAAACGACTTAAACACCGCTACCATTCCCGCCGGTAGCGCTATGGTCCAATGTAGCGATTGTGTCAGAAGTTTCCGCACCATATTCAAGCGGATCGGGAAAATTGGTAGGCATCTATCCACCTGACTGGATAGTGAGTTTGGTGAGCATGATGTGGCACTAGAAACTGAAATATGAATTAGATATTGATTTTATTGACATCAGGTGCACTTGCAAAATATAAAAGGTATCATCAGTACGCTGGTACGCAGTACCGACGTTCCACTGATGCACAACCACCACCAGTCCCACTTGGGCTAAGAATACTGCGAAAGTCGCCCGGTACTCTACGCAGTTTCGAACCAGCGAACTTAGGAGTACAAGGCAGGCTTGTAATCCATAAGGCCACGGACCCTTTTAAATGCACCGCGGCTTCAGAGATAATGTCTATCAAAAATGTACCAGGTGGTCATTCTGTCAACTTGCGAACCCGTGTGCTTGGGAAGTAATTATAAGCATATCAGACCAAAACTGGCAAGTAGCACGTAATGGAGTGACACTCAGTGTGTCTAACTGGAAACGACACATGCAGTGTAAACGTTTTCCTTTACTTACCTTGTGAACGCTGCAGGCTAAGTCGATAACCGACAAATACTGATAGAATATCTAACATCATTAAGTGGGATCGCTGCTCCAGTAAGCTGCATTACCCTGTTCTAGCTCAAAAGTCGGTCGCTGGCTGTTTGAGCTGTATGAGGTATGCTTGAGAAATCTACTGCGGAACATTGGACACGGATGAGTCTAAATAATGTAGCTTGCAAAATATACCTAACTATAACCCCTGCCTGCAGATATGGACGGTTAGGCGCTGCATTTAGGTGTGTTTTCAGTTACACGCAGAAAAAAGGAAATAGTGTACCATGACTAAATATCACACTTGATATCCTAATACATTGCTTTCACTAAGAGACTTTACCTTTAAGTCGTTGTAATTAAATGGAAGTAGCAGCAACCTGAAGAATTCCCCGATTTGTCTGCATTTGTTTTGCAAAGTACTAAGTATAATTACTGTTCCCTTGTACACTTAGGTGATCGGTGTAGAACGTTGTACTGCATGTTAAGTTCGATTGTTTGAATCGAGCACCTTCTTTGCTTGGCTACAGGTGGGTTTGCAACGCGTGACCGCATCTTGTGTTGCAGCACTCATGTCTTTTTTCTAGCCAGAAGAGTCCAACTATGTCGCTTTTATAGCAAAACTAAAATGGAACCTTTTACGGTATAAAATAGAAGCTTTCCTGCATTCGATCTATTTGTTAGAACCGTGGTCTGAACTCTCGCTAAATTGGTGAGCCTAAATTGTGAGGAACCTTAGCGTCAGACGTTATGAATTTTTCTAAAGTGAACCCGAACCATTTATTGTTTCAATAGTTTCCGGTTTATTTTTGTTTACGGTATTAACATTTTGTGCCTATTCCTCATTATGGACACTGTAGACAATAACGCAGTATCCCCAGTGGCTAGTGTTGTATCCCACTATCTTACTTTTATGGGACACGTGTCTCTCTTTTGTAATTTGCTGATCTAGAGCAGAATTTTATAACTCCAAAATTATTTCTGACTATGCTTAGTAAACTGATGTACTATCTCCCTATGGCGAGATGTCTATGTAAGTTCATGACATCATCCATTCTTAGTCCGAAAACTTCTATGAGACCCTTAAACAAACCACGACATCTTATGAGAAAGTGCCAGCAGCAGCTTTTCAGGGATATGCAGTTGGGTGACAACCTGCCCCCAGCCTTACCAGGAGAGATGCAACAGTTTCTTGGTCCATCAACCATGGACAAGAGTTTAGTTCGCAAATTATGGCAGCAGACGCTACCGGAAAGCAGGCAAGCAGTTCTTGCAATCGTGAGCTCCGTATTGGTCTCCGATCCAGTTAACCTGGCAGATGAGTCATCGAATGATGCAAGCTACAACCCGACATCAGTAACGTCAATGTCATTGCGCCCCAGAGCACATCTATCAATCAATATCTATCAACCAACAACCAACAACAGAAGCCCTGCAAGCGCATGTTGTGACACTTAGTCGGCACCAGATGAAGTGGTTACACCCTCACCGACCGGACTACGTGCGCCAGTGACACATAAATTGCAACCTTCGGCGAGAAGCTGATAAAGTTCAACCTAGACCTCTGGCAAAACTTTCGCTACCATAGATACTGAACTCTTAAACGTTTGGACCTTTTCGTTGCTGCTAACAGGCAGAAGCTCACAGACCCTCGAACTCATCACAGTGTTCTTAGGACTAGCGCCAACGTGGACGCAATCACTCCCATTCGTGACATGCATTAAGTTTCACAGTCTTTCAATGGTCTTTCCAAGTATCATGCTAAACTCGTTTGCATCCAGAAGGACTTGCGTGCCGTAATGTCTAATGTCATGTGCTATGTCTCTGCTAAGAATCCACCCGTTTCGATCCATCCTCGCAGATCAGTCCCGGAAAAAGTCAAAGTCGCTAAGGCGGAATTCATACAATTGCTCGAATTCCAACAGCGAAGCGACAAACAAAATTTCACCGGAGTACTCTGAATGCCGTATATTTCGCGTATTCTCATCAGCCGTTTACATACAATGGGTAAAAGCTTCTAACGGTTAGCAATGACAGGTCAATACCAGCAATCGATGGCTAGTCGTATTAGCAAACATGCCGCGCCTACGATGGTAAAGAAACTTTGGCCACAAACTCATGCTGTTTGCGGAGGTTAGGATTTAAACACCGAATGGCAGAAGCCTCAGCAAGACGTAACAACTTGTGATTACTTTGTTTTGAAAACTATGAACGCCTCGCGGGAGTTTTGGCAAATCGAGAAGTCGAATAATTGTCGGGTAACAGCCAACAGGTAATGTTGCACCACTCAGAGATGTTCAGTTTTGTTTAGTGGAAATCTTTATCGCCAAATTAAGGGCGCAGTGATGGGCGGTTCATTTGGCCCTATTCTGGTTGGCATCCTCGTGGCCCATCTAGAACACCAAAAAGGAAGCCCACTTGTACGACCGAAACCTTGATGACACCTTTATGGTGGTGAATGATGCCCGGCAAGTGGAATGCATGGTTGAAAGGTTTAATGAGTGTCATCCTGATATCGAATTCAACATGGAAATCGAAACATCAGGAAAGTTCCAAGTCGTAGATGCAGCTTTGTGAAGAAGATCCGATGGCTCGCTTTTAAGAGCAGTTTTACCACAAACCGATCTGGACGAGGCCATACCTAAACCAACATCCACTGCTCCACGCACTACAAACCCACTCCGGTTCGTATCTCTTTTATGAGACTGCTGGGTCTGTTCAGAAGAAACGATTGAGGATGAGCTACATGTTGTTGCGTCTATCATATGTGAAAATAGTTACTCTGAAAAGTTATTGCCAGGTATGGAGAGAAAGTCATGCCGCAAAAACGGGCTTAAGTTCCAACAAAGAAACTATTTATCACACTGCTTTATAAACGGGAACAAAATGACAGAAGTTTCGGTCATCGCTTAAGTCACGCCATAAAGAGGTGCTATCATGCAGCTGAGCTTGTGTCGCTCCACGGAATTCAAAACATATGAGACGAATCTAATTTAGACAGACCCCACTTTCTTGTCACCTCCTCCTCTGTTTACCGGTGTACCTGTACTTGCGGTAGCATGTGCATCGGCCCGATAGCAAGGTGGTTGTCTACGGCAGAGTTATTCAGCGTAGCACAGACCGAGTACGATCATCTTCTTATCTTGGCTCAGACAGTATACCAACTGCCTTGCTGGAGTACGGTGGCCATGATATATCATTTTTATTCTTAAACTTGTTTACCTTGTCCATGAGGTTGGCCATTTTTCCAATCCAATAGTCAGGCCTAAGCACAAAAATGGCCCAAAGGTAGACCTCAGAAACTACCGCTCGATAAGTCAGAAAGAAAACACGCAACCAGTTGCTCTCACAAGACCTGATTAACCAGACTTAAGTCAGGTCAAGTCAAGAATTCGCTTTTAAACACTCATGAAGGGTAAATTTTTAGTATGGCATTATATAAAAGCAAGCATATCAAGCATGCTAGCTGGAATTCCTGTAGTGTTTAATGAGCTCTGTGAATAATGGCCACGCAACTATCATCCTTTTCATCGACATGCAAAAAGCATTCGATAGAGTGCCGCATCGCCACCTGCTACGGAAAATGTCACAAGTTGGCATCATAGACTCCTGGCATGTTTGGTTTAGATCATATCTTACTGATTGCACTCAACAAATGCAAATAGGTTTCCATAGGTCATCATTGCTGCTTGTTAGTAGTGGTGTGACCCAAGTGAGTGTCTTTGGTCCACTGTTATTCCTGATGTAAATTAATGACAACAGAAACTATTAAAACAGAAACAGAAACTATTAAAAATGGTACAACCTACCTTTTTGTGGATGATATTAAGATACTGTACACGTGTAGTCTTATAAATCTGGAACTGACTTTGTATATGATACGGATAGACTTACTAGCTCTTAGAAGATGGTGTGACAACTGGCAAATGTCATTCGCTACGGATAAATGCAAGATCTTAGCATATAGTTGGAAAATAGATATGGATACCCTATACCTCTGTGGAAAGTCAATTCCAGTCTGCAACACTGGAGGAGACTTAGATATTCAATATTCAAGCACACTCAACTTCCGGGAGCAGATCGAATTTAAAGCAGCCAAAGCCCGCCAAACAGCGCGGTTAATCTTCAAATCACTGATATGGCGTGATTCCAAGCGTACGCCCACTTTTGGAATACTGTTTGATGTTATTTACTAGTTATGTAACGCGATCATCTATGCCAGAAAAAGGTGCAGCGTTGATTCATTAAAGCCCTATTTACCGAATCCCCAGCACCAAACTATTCTGCTTAAATTTAGCCGTTGTGGCTAAGGAGGTTGAAACTGGGCCCGAAGTTTCTACTCGACTTAGTGCAGGGGTGATTAGTTGCCCCCGCAAACTAATACGCACTTCATTCAAAAAAGGAAGGTATAACATTAGAAATAAGAGAAATTCGCTTCCCACAAGTAGAACAAAACAAGCATACGCGGGAACAGTTAGTTGACGAGGTGGTCGGATATCTGGAACAGACGACCTACTGAATTGCGACTATGTGAGTCAAAACAATCACTCGGAAAAATGCTAGATACGTACCTCACTGTGTTGCAAGTCAAAGAACCTATGAATCTGCCGTGCAGAGTGGAGTTACTGGATGAAGAAGAGGTCGAAGCATAGGTACACAGAGACAAGTGCACGATAATGTATGTAGGGATGTAATCTCAGCAGTCTTGCAACTAGACACAGAGCCAACAAAAGACCATGGAGTTCAGCGGATAAGGGGCAGTCATCGCGTCTAATCATCGTGGCATAATAGTTGAAGGTGAGCAACACACTTCAGTTAATATACCGCAGGAAGAAAGGAACATTTTGACAAAAAGTTGAACAAAACCTTTTTAATAATGCCGCAAGAAGACGAACACTGGCAGATGTCAACATTTCGTATTGTCTCTTCAGTGCCAACACAATAACATGAAAATATATAAGACGACAGATAGGGTGAGACGGGAACAAGTTAGAACAGGGTAGAGGGGCAGGCGTGACACCCGTACCAAACCCGCACTCTGTGTGCAGAAACAGCTGTTCGTAAGCCTACGGCTGCCCTGGGCGTAGGGGTGTCACGCCTGCCCCTCTACCCTGTTCTAACTTGTTCCCGTCTCACCCTATCTGTCGTCTTATATATTTTCATGTTATTGTGTTGGCACTGAAGAGACAATACGAAATGTTGACATCTGCCAGTGTTCGTCTTCTTGCGGCATTATTCAAATTACTAAAGGGATCTAATTGTTTCAAAACCTTTTTAGTTTGTTTTTCACACCCCGATTTTGCTCTTTTTTGTCATTTTCAATGTTGGAAGTATTAGACATGTTAATCCATACAATACTGTACACAATTCTTCCACTAATTCCGATTGCGGGCCATATCATCAAGAGTGTTAAGTCATTGGTACCCCTCATCTTTGGGTCCCCATCCTGGAAGACGTACGGATTCAACAGCGGCTAGACACGACGTCAGCGATTTCATATGCTGTCGCCAAGGGAAAGGTTGAGCACACGCGGACGCCTCCAGCCAGGTCCTTGGCGAGCGAATAAAGAGCGGCACGGTAGACACTCAGGTGCCATGCGTAGGATGTGACCGATCAATCTCAACTGTCGCAACAAAACCAGTTTGTCGAAGGGAATACTCGCATTCCCCAAGATGCGACGTCGAACATCATTGCTGTTAACTCGATGTTGCCACCAAACACAAGCAATCCTTCTTAAGCAACCGTTATTGAAGGCAGAAGGACGACGCATGTCTTTTACACGAATCGGCCAGGATTTGCTCGCAAACAACAATACTGAGCGAACTGATGCGCCGTAAACACGGCCCTTTGGCGAGCATGAGACGTCGCAACGACGCCGCAAGTGCCTCTGATTGGCAAATGCTGATCGAGCTTTAGCGATGCGAAGAGAAACTTCTTTGCTGATAGTGCCGTCAGTAGAAACACAGCTCCCATGGTAGACGAAACTAGCTACCTGTTCAAGTTGTGCATCTTCGAGAGTGAGCACAGGAGCAGGTGAAAGGCAATTCTTGAGCGGTACTTTACACTTCGATGGGGCGAAGCTCATGCCATACATAGAGGCTTCAACCGTCAAACGATCCGGAATGGGTTGTATACCCTGAGGATCGCCACCAAGTAAGTCGATATCATCAGCATAATCTAAGTCGGTCGCGCGCTCATCCGGTAGAAGCTCTAGGCCAAAATGTTGGAAACCTTCTAGAGCATTCGACAGAACGTCTTCGATTGCGAAGAGGAATGGGGACATATGGCAGCCCTGTCGCACGCCGCTATTGAGAGCGAATTGCGAGGAAAGCTTGCCATAGATCCTAACTCTACCGGATGTATGAAGGTAAAGCGCTCGTAAGATGGCAGTATGTTTCTCCGGCACCCCGTTCTTTAGTAAGCAACGCCATAAAGCAGGTCGACCAACGGAGGCAAATGCGGTACGTGCACGATAGGACATTGCGTTGTGCACGATAATATGTGCAAACTGTTTGTTTGTTAAACCATTAAACATATTCTCATTCCTGCACCAACTTAGCACGCTTTTCGCCATGCAAAACTAATGGTCTTATCTCTCTTGACATTTGCTGCGCACTGCTAACTGTTATCATTTCTTTTCCGGCGAAAACGACAACTACCTGTGGCAGTTCTTGATGATCTGTGAAGTCCAATTTCCACACCAATCACGCCACAACTCAATTGTCTGGAGTCGCTGAAGCTATATCAACGTCGTTCATAGAGCCGTTCTTTCCTTTTTATTTTTTCTATGTATTCCCTATTTACAACCTGAAGCAGGACTTGTCGGATATATACTATAAATTTACCACTATTTGTATTTCGCCACCTTCTGTACCTTTTTTCATTGTTGACTACGACTGGGCTGATCTCTTAAAGCGGCGGAGTTATTTAATACACCCGAGTTATTTAATACACGCACGTGTAGTGAATTGTCACAGAACTATTGGTGAGAAAAAAGTATGCCTACTCAAGGCAAATTGGCGCATACTCGTATAGTGGAAAAGGTGTCGAGCTTGAACGAGGCAGAAGCCGAAATGGGTTGAGTGGCTTAGACAAGTATAAAAAAGAGGAGAGCTCACTTATCTTTAAGAGTTTATTACTCGTTATATGTAAGAACGCCCATAAAAATGAGCTAGTATAGTGATGGCTAGCATGCTGCAATGGCACACCGACACGAAGTCAAATAGGATGAGGAAGTGCGGATGAAGCCTTTCAAGAGAATACCCCGTATGGAAGTAAGTCCCCAGGAGTCGGTTCGACGGATAGCCGTATTAATCCTATAGTGCTTTTTTAATAACCACTTTCATCCTACTTTTAAACTCTCCTACATTAGCATTAGCATTCCTACCAATTGAACTCCCCTTGAAGCCGATTTGGTGCTGTTTCCGAAAATCCGAAATAACGTGTGCATTTTGAGATCATGTTGTATCATATGATCAATCCAAGTAGTTGAACTCTAACCCGCACAGTCGAGAAATATACATTATTCATAGATGCATTCATACCCGGATGAAACAACAAATTGGGCGGGACCTATCTCTTATTGGTGCAACATTACATGTTAGCTCTGTTGCCCGGTATTTACTTGACTGCTCGATGTGTCAAAACCCCCGCGAGGTGTTCCAACTCAGCACCAAATAAAGCAATCCTAAATTGTTACGTCTTGTTGAGACTTCTGCCAACCGACGAATATGCGACAAGTGATCGCCGACAGTGTTCAGTGAGTGTTTACTCAGCCTGGATGCCAGTGTACGTTGCTACGCATTCAGAACATCTGGCTTCGCCAGCTGACACGTATCTAAGCTCTTACAGTGCCGTTGCGGACGTCTGATGAAGTGTGCCCGCAGGTCAGCGCATGCAAATGCGTGGTCGGATTCCACGCCCGTGTTCCAAGTCGAGCGACAGTTTTGGACCCACATTCTACAACACTAACTAATCGCAATGTGGTCGCGTTGCGTCCACTGTTAGCCGCAATCAGGTTGGTGCCATGGCAGCGTCCCGCGGGTGGTGTGTCGCAAGTTAGGGTTCGTTCGAAATAGACGAGCATCTTCCCATAGGTGTAGCAACCGCTCACCGTTATCATTACGGGAGCGCACACCGTGTTGGCCATTCAGATGAAGCTCACTAGTGAATATTTTCCTAAAATAAGCATTCGGAATACTAGTAACGAATAGGTGCGTCCATCTGGTGCGACAAGTCATCATTTACGGAGTCCGTGCTACAGTTTGTAGGAGCGTAGGTCGCAGTGACGAACAGGTACCGTTTGTCCCCTCTAGAATTCAGAGCTATAATTGAGCCGGCTAATCTGATAGCACACATTCGGTGGTTGATTTGGATCCAATTGCTCAGGGCCGATTCAGCCCAAGGGCGCAGAGCAATGCGCACACCAGTTTGATAGATATTTGAAGCCACGTCATTGTTGGACAGGCGTAATGAGAAAATACCACCAGTGTCGCATGTTGGAGACCGTAGAGTAAGCACAAAACAAGAACCTTTCAGGAGGCTGTCCGCTAAACGGCAGATACCGATCAAAAGATTTTCCAGTGTTAGGGTGTGATACGTGTCGGCTAATCAGTAACAAGGTGCGCACGTTGAAGTATGGCGGTCTCTGAGAGTATCCAGGACTGGATGCGAATTTAGTGTCTAAAGATGAGGGACGCCAAGCGATCGCGTGTGAGTTAAAACTGGAAAACAAGTGAATATTGTAGCAAGATGTGGGAGGGTCTTTAATTAAAGATTTAAAAACAGAGGAATAAAAGTGAGGTTGGAAAGGGACGATAAGGATATAAAATCGTAAGAGGGGATAAGAAGCTGCGCACGCCTGGGCAGCAGCACTCTCACTCCCACTCCGGTAGAGGCAGAAGATAGGGCGCTATTGAGCATCATCTGCATGGCTAGCGAATAACAAATTGTGGGCAAATGTTTCCATTGTATTGCTTGGGCAGTATATTGTCAGGTTGTTTGGTATTGTGATATGAAGATTTCGTTTTGAGGGATAGCGAGCCACTGCCATTCCAACGACCAACCTGGATGGCCAGGAGACTGTGTTTTTCAGGCCTCTAACCATTTACAAATCTAGTATGAGTGTCATGGTATACCTAGGTCAACAAGAAGGCATTTACGGCACGAAATAAAAGCTTCCATGTATTTGATCCACTTTCGTGAACCGCAATCACGGCTCACTCTATTAATTTCCATCAATGCAACTGATGGATAGTCTACCTCTGAGTGAGCGTTTTCTGTGCACCTGGACGTCCAAGTAAGACATATTTAACACTAGTTAAACATATTTTTAACATATTTTGGCGTAAGCTTATGTATTCAGCATCGCTATATTACAATATAGAAATATTTTTCTGCTGTGTATACGGTATTGCGATGAAAAACCCCATTCACGGTATATGTTATAGCTTCACTAAAAATCGTTTTTCTGGGTGATCACAATTCGTCCTAAATATTTCCCACTAAAGTAGTCAGAGGTACAAGGAGCGATCACTCATTATGCTCTAATGCTTAGAGTATGCAAAGTGGGAAATTTGTCTTACGCCGCAATAGCTTAGGTAGACACAGAATGGTAAGAAAACATTGTTTTTGCATTTCGTGACTTTCTTAGGTGGCTTCGTAAAAGACATTAGATTTCTTGCAAAGACGAACCAAACAGAAAACATACAGAAGGACACTTATGTTACGCGCCTGAGTTACTCAACACTGCAAGCAAGAACGCATCAGAAAAGAAGTACCGCACTACTGATATAACTATAACAGATTGCCTACTTTGCTTTATGCTTCTTCTGTGTGGCGTGGTGATAAGTGTTCTGTGCCCATTAATTACTCACTCAAATAACCAAGTAACACTTTAAACATGTGATAGCAATAGGCAATAGTTTAGGCGCTGTAGTGTTGATTTTGCATCTAAAAGCTGGTATTCCGTTGCCATTTGTACTGAGACTGTATGTAAGAGCAAGTAGAAAGGTTAATGTACAACTATCGAACTATGGAAAATCGAAAACATTTAAGTGTGAATCGTAAGCGGTAGTGTTTGGTCAGTTAGTCATTCATTCTTTTTCGGTTAGGAACTCGTATTAGTGTCATTATTTCCGGGTATAGGATGTATTTTTTCTCATTGTTTGTGCACTGTTTCACAAAAGCACAGGTTTCCGAAATGATCGTCGATACGTGTTTTAAAACACTTCACAGAATCGGCTTCTATTAGTCCTTTTGGTAGTATATTCCAGGAGTTCATGCCTTCTCGTTCCATACAAAGCTGATGTGATACCTTGTTCATGCATGGGACCCTGAGTTTGTAACGGTGTTCTCGGGTCTTACTAGGTGCCCGCAGGAAAATATTGGCTGCAATATGGGGAAGCGATCCGAGTGTAGTACTCGATGGGTCATAATAAGGTCAATTTTTACTCGGCGGTAGGTAAGTGTGTAGAGTTCACCTTTCATAACGTTTATCGTGCGGAAGCTTTCGTAGACTCTGTATCACTCGAAGTGCGATGTGCTGTATTTTCTCCAACTTTTCAGTTTCTCACTGCGTTATCGGATGGTAAGCGGGGGTGCCGTATTCAAGGATTGGTCCAATGAACGAGGTGAATAGGCGAGGGACAGTTTCTTCGGACTATGTGCAACAACTGCGTCGTAATGCCCAGAGCATACGAAGTCCCACACGGTACAAGTTCCCCGTATTTTCTAATGATTTTATATCATGTCTCGAGAGCACTGCTAAGTCTGTAACAGATATGTTAGGGCAAAGCAACTGACCGTCCAGTATATGATCGAGTGGCTGGATGTCTGCTGATACTGAGGAACTCCGAATTGCTTGGGTTAAGAGGGAGTTGCATTTCAGTGGACCACGTTGACAGTCGCTCTGTCGTGCTGGAGGCGAGCGCAGTCGCCCTGGTTCTCAATGGTCCGCTGGATTTTCAAATCATCTGCAAATAGGGCACACGGTGACTAGAGCTGCGGCGGAAGCTCATTGATATGAATAAGAAATAATACTGGCCCAAGTACAGTTCCTGGAGTCACGCCACTGGTCGATAGGAACCAGTCTGTCAGGTAGTCACTGACCTACACTCTAAACTTTCGTCCCACGATAAACGCGTGTAACCACTGAAGTAGCGTGCCATCGATTCCGCAGGTTTTCAGTTTAAGAAGGAATACCTAGTAGTTCATTCGGTCAAACGCCTTACTAAATTCGATGTACACCACGTAAACATCCTTCCGTTCGTTGAGAGTTTGTATCCACTAGTGGTTTACGTATATTAAGTTGGTGATGCAGGATGGCGTTTTCGTAAAGCCGTGTTGCGCTGGTGTCAATACTTCCATCGATTCGAAGAATGACAGCGGACACTTTTTCAAAACCTTCTCGAGAAGTTTGTATAATATCGAAGTTAAATAGATCGGGTCTATAGTTCTCTACTTTACTCGGATTACCGCCCTTGGGAAGCGGTCTTATGATCGAGCATTTCCGGTCCGTGAGAACAGATCCTTCAGAGAGTGATTTATTGAACAGGTTTGTCCCGGATGGTGAGATAACACTCGGTAGGGACTTGAGTATTAGTGGGTGAAATGCATCTGGTCCGAGGGGCTATGCACCATCGAGGTTGACGAGTAGCTGATACACTTCGACTGCAGCACATTGTAGGCTGCCGAGCAAGACTGGCGCATCCTGTGCCGGTACTGGAACAGCAGCCGATTTACTGAAAAATACGGTGGGGAAGTGCACAGCCAAGGCGTCCGCGCGCTCCACGCTTGAAATGAGCGTCTGTCTGTCCAAGGTCTCTAAGACCGGTAGGTAACCGCCAGGTTTCAGTTGACGTTTCAAGTAGGCAAATATTATTTTGGGTGCAGTTGTGGCCGAAGATGTCAGCTCCTCTTCGAAGTGCCGGTGTTTCTTGATATTTGCGGCGTTACATAAGTTACGCTGTTTCTTGTACACTGCGTAACGTTCTTCCCAGCCCGAACTGATGCACCTATCCCAAAGTTTGCGACACCGTCGCGCTAATTGTCCATATTCCCTATCAAACCAATGCGATTTGACAGGTCCGATTTTTGAATACTTCATGGGAACGAACCGAGTACACAACGAGTTAAGCTTTCCCTTCATTAATTACCAAGATGCCTCAACCGACGCATCCTGTGGTAGTGTCCAATCAGCCTGAGTTGCGGCTTGGACGAGCCCGCTGAAGTTCGTCTTCCAGTAGTTGAAAGTCGGCTTGCCTTGGTTGTAATACGGTAACTGCAGTTCTATGCTTGCCACAATGGAGCAGTGGTCACTGTTTGCCAGCGGTTCGAAGACTCTGATCTCCTTCAGCTTCTGCTCGCAAACATTAGGTCCAGACAAGATGCTGAGTGAGAAGTTACGCGCTTCGGTTGGATAACATGTTGCGTTGCCACGATTTCAATAGTCATTTTAGCGAATTAAGCCTCAACGTCGCCATGACGGGGAAGAAGCCGAAGGTCTGGCCAGAATATCTTAGGCAAATTTAGATCCCCATCAGTTGGAGATGAGGCGGCTTATATGCTACTATATATGTGGTAGCCAATCACAACAATGGTCAAATGGGCTACGGTAGATAACACCCACTATTAGTTCTGCGTGTTTGAGGCGGACTGTGCACCGTAATTGCTCGCATAAGTTGTCCTTGCTCCGATAGGTGCTGGTAAATTTGCCAGATAGTGACGATTTTATGTTCTGTAGTGGAGAGGAAACATTTAGATGTTCAGTATTTCTTTGACATCGGAATTTTTCTTGCTTGTATCTTCTGATCGTTCATTTAGTTCACTGCTGTCATATTTGGTTAATGTTCAAATTCTTTGTTAGTCGTGCGCTACTTTGCTACATGATGTCGATAATTTACTCCCAGTTCATTGCAGCCCCGTACAATACACGTTGGGTTCGGCAACATTCACACTTCTGAATAACCAGTATCCATGCTGGTTCGCAATGGTTTTTGTCGTGACCAGTACGTTGGATCCGCTCCACAATTGGTAATCTCTGTTGTGAACTTCATCGCAGTCATCTTGAAATCCGTATCCCAGTGAAACCGAAGCTTGTCCATTTTGTTTGGCTTTTCCCGCTTTCATTTTGTATTACACTTTAATAATGCTTCAGCTTAACACTGAACTTCTAGACCCAACTTGTAATACTGTTACGAATCCAGTCACACCGTCATTAAGCCGTTTTGGTTTGTACTGTTGGTTTTCGAATTACTTGCCATAGGATCACCTCCGATTCATCAAAGTGCAACCTGCCACCCTCTTGACTGCGTAGTAACCTGCCATTGCAACGCAAGGACCTTACGAGGCACCCCGTTTCTGAACATTACGACACTCCGGAGCAAGCCGTCATAAGCAATCACGTTCTCTGAGCGGACTCGCATTCATCAGCTATTGCAAGGTCTGTAACTGGGTGAGAAGATGCCCGCCAAGCTGTTGTGTGAGATGCTTGGTACATCATCGATGGACGAAGCATTACTGCACGAAATCATGTCGAAGCGTTTACCAGAAGGAGCACAAAATATTCTTACGGCGAATTAACTACAATCGCCAAGTGATGCCCACCAGGCCGTAGACGCATTAGTGAACCGTTTTAGCCCTCGGCTCATTTGGGTTGAACCAACGTTGTCATAACGCCGCTCCTCACCCTTGCTGATCACAATCCACCCCATCCGCTCCATCGTCACAGGAGTTAACAACTGTCTAGGCAGAATTAGCAGTTCTACTCTGCGACTTTGGCAACAGATCTTATGACAATAACGCATGCCATTCACGTAGCAACTCACCTAACCGACGCGATTCTGCAGCAAGTAATCAATACTAGTGGTGCCATTGCCGCTTTAGTGCGCAAGCCAAGCGTTGTACCACACTCTGCACTTTCAATGAGACACTACATGGAAACTCGCGTGGAACACACGCTCAAACTTGGAATAATCCGTCCTTCATATAGCCACTGCTCCTCTCCACTCCAGATGGCTCCAAAGCAATCTGGGGACTGGTGCTCTTGAGCTGACTGTCGGGTACTATACAAAGTTACGGTCCCCGACAGGCACCTCATCCCACACATGGGGGACCTCGCTGCATGCCCCACATGTAAGGCGGTTTCCAGCAAGATCGCTTTTGTTTGTGCTTATCACCAGATACCTGTCGAGGTACATGATATCTAAAATACTCGTCCTCACTCCCTTCGGCCTTGTCGAATTGTTAAGAATGGCTTTTGGATTGTGCAACACCGCACAGACCATTCAACGTTTTATCCACGACGTCACTCATGGCCTAGGCTTTACTTATCCCTACCTCGACGACATTCTTGTAGCCAGTTCATCCGACGAGGAATACCTTGCTCATCTTCAATCTCTTCTAACGAATGATCTAACACGGTGTCGCCGTTTACCAAACTAGATGCGAAGTTGGCAAGTCAAATGTAGAAATCTAGGTTAATTCGTCCCATCGTCCGGTATTGAGGCCTTTTCGGACAAGATACAAACTAGTAAAGATTTCTCACCTCCGAATTCTCGTAACCCCCTACGTCGATTTGGTGTTTTGGTCAACATCTATAGGCGCTTCCTTCCCAGCTGCACTCAACTTATGCAGCGCGACTGATCTTTGCAGAAGAAACGGGCGAAAGTGCGCTTTCCAAGCTACAGCACACACAGCTTTCACCGAGCTTATGGGGGCTATCTCCAACCTAACTCTCCACGCCCACTCCGGACGATTTACCCCTCCTTCTCTTACAACGGATGCTTCAGCCGCTGCGGTAGAAGCAGTTCTCAAACAACCTGTTGATGGGCAGTGGCAACCACTCAGTTTCTTCTCCAAACGTTTGAAACCAGCGTAATCCCTCTACAACATGTTTGGTAGACAACTGCTTGCCATTTACTTCGCTACCCGTCACTTCCGACACATATTAGAAGGTCATGCTTTCACAGTCTAAACTGATCACATGTCTCTCATTTTCGCATTTAACTCATCCTCTGACAAATATTGACCACGGGAAACTAGGCACCTCGACATTTTACGCATTTTACTGCTGACAAACGCCACACTTTGGGTGTCGCCAACCCCATTTGCTGAGGCTTTCTCATGTCAACTTCCCTCTACACTTTCTGTCTACTGTAGACCTTGCCGCCACGACATCGGCAACGCACCTTGTATTTCACTGCTCTACATATGCAACCCGTTCCTCCCCAAACCACGGAAAGAACAATGCTTTGTGACATTTCCACAGGTTATCCTAGACCTCTGGCTATTGCCTTGTTCAGACGCACAGTCTTCGAAACTCTTCACTCAATGTCCCATCCCCGTATTAGTGCATCTATAAAATCGGTCACCGAGCGTTTCCTTTGGCAAAGCCTAAACAAAGATGATTGTAACTGGGCTCGTGTTTGTCTTAACTACCAATTCTTTAACGTACATCGTCACACCCATAGTACTCTTGGCTCATTGCCGGCCCTGGATTCACGGTTTTCCCACGTACACTTAGAATTAGTAGGTCCATACCCCCTTCCCATGAATTCGTATATATGCCGTTCTGTATGGACAGTTTCACTAGATGGCTAGAAGCCATTCCTATTCCAGACTGCACAGCGGAAACTGTGGTCTGTGTCTTCTTGGACCGTCGCGTGTTTCACTACGGATGCCCATCCACTATCACAACCGACCGTGAAATGCCTTCCGAATCTACACAATTAGATGCGTTCTGCAACTTCTTAGGCAGTAGCCGTATTCACACTACTGCATGCCACCCTGAAGCTAGTGGCCTAGGCGAACGCTTTCATCAACAGCTTAGGTCATTTCTCTGTGCCAAATCTGACCCTGACTGGAGCGAAATTTTTCGCTCGTACTTCTACGTATTCGCAACAGCAGCAAAGCTGATCTTTAGTGAACACCAGCAGTGATGGCCTATAGTACAACACTCTAGCTGCCAGGAGATTTCGTCTAGCTTCTTCGCCATTGTATATTCCATAGTCGGAGTTTGCAGCCGCCCTTTCTCAACGTATGTGGTCATTACGCCAGACCTCCTCTCGTGAGCAGACCAGAGATGTGCAAATGCACAGTGGACTCTCTACCAGCACACAAGTTTTCGTTTGCATACGCGCAGTGTGTCACGCTCCCCAGCTCCCCTACACTGGCTTCCTCAAACCTCTCCAGCGAACTCCTAAAATCTTTAAATTAGGTCAGAACAATCAACGAACAACGGTGTCCATTGATCGTTTCAAGGTTGCCTTCTTTGAAGATTCCCTTCCAACCGCATAAGTTACAGCCGCATAGGCAAAATCACCCGCATGTTTACATCCAGCACCACGCATCCCAGCTCCCTCTGTTACCCTTGACCACCTGCCAACCCAGCCCCAACCCCAAGCAACTGATCGACGCGGTAGACAGGTCAAATATCCCACCCGTTTTCCTATTTTGCTAGCATTTCTATATTCTCTGACATGCTTATCTTCTACTCTCTAGGAAAATCGTGCATTTTACGTAAAAAGTTTTTGCAAAACGGCGCCCTCCTCAAAAAGCTTAAAAAACCAAAAATTTTACATGTTTTTGTTTCGCATACTAGCCTCGTTATTCCATAGAATATTAAGGCGCCTGACTAGACCACTTTTAACCCTCCCCGAGTGTTTAATTCCAGTACTCACGTCCCCTGAAAAAGCGCGACATATCCTGGCCCGTCAGCCCGGAACCTCAGGTTCCATCATCTTGGCCTCAGACGACGGCCACTCCCCATACTACCGGTGCTGACAACAGTTAGCCTGGTTTGCTGACTGTTTAAAAGCGGTTTCCCAAAGACGAGGTCCGGGGTTCTTTGTAAGGTGATGAGGATCGCCACGGCCTTAAACAAACGTGCGCTGGAGTGAGTAACACCTCTCAAGCGCACCGACGGGCCTGAAGCGTAGCAAATATCCTATCGGTCTTGTTAAGACTGGTCAGTATTTTTGTAGTCCGACACATCCTTCCCGACGGGATACCAAACATTGACCACTCCACACCTAACTAATAAATAACAAAGGTGCCTAGACCCAACGAACTCCACTTGCCCTCTTTCTGTCCGCCTTCGTCTGTTATAACTGCTTTCCTACTCTCCCATCCTTCTTTTGTCTCCCCACCTGATTTCTTCATCGAACGCCTCCCTCACTTAGCCTTCTAGGGGATAACCCCAGTAGTGAACATCAAACATTTAGATTTTCGGTACTTTTTGACATGGAATTTTGTTTTCTCTTCCGATCGTCCATCTATTTTGCTGATGGTACATCTGATTCACCTTTGAGTTCTCTGTTAGTCATGGGCTGCTTTGCTACCCGCTGTCGCTAATTTACTCCCAGTTCACTGTAGCACATTACAATACATGTTTGGTCCGGTAGCCTTCACACTTCTGAATAACCGGTATCCATGTTGGCTTTTAGTGCTTTTTATCGCGGTCAGTATGTGAGTTTTGCTCTACAGCAAATAATAATAATAATAATAATAATAATAATAATAATGCGTCAGCTATACGCCGTAACGGTGTTTCGCTGCCGCGCAACCCCCACCAGTCACGCGCGCGCTGAGTATACCGCGAGGACGCCCACCCCTACGCGCATTCGAACCGGTAACCTTATGATTGCAAAGCAAACGTGCAAACCCCTCTGCCACCGGCCGAGTGGTGTCGAGTAGCAAACACTTTTGTCTTCTAAAGCATATGAACTAGGTCTAATAAGTGGGTGTAAGTGGGGGATGATAGATTCTCTGTGGCTGTGTTTGTTCTCTAAATTAACTTTGAAGGAGATTCCACAGGAACAGTGTTAAATATTTTCTCTGTTCTGACAGTTCCTGGATCGTGGGACATTGGGCATACGAATTCCTAGTCGTGTGCTTCGGTCTTGCTTTCCTTGTTAAGATCGGGTGAGTTCGTTTTAATATATGCTCCATTTAGTTTTTCGTTTTATTTATACTACTTCACTGTATTTACTGGTATATTACTATTGTTGTATATTGTATTGTATTAAGTAGTCATGACTATTTATTCGTACTTCGTCGTAATAGCTGCATCGATTTGCTCATTTCATCTTATCCTAGTACCTAGTTTTATTATTAGTTTAAACGTGACTACTACGTACTCTTCGCGATGACATCGGTGGTTAGTGAACAAGCTGTGATGTTGAAGTCAAAGAGCAACTTCAGTGAGATAGATATTTAATGGTACCATAACAATTGTTCTAGGTTAGACCAAGCTTCTATTGATCTTTATGCCCGACATCTCCAATTAAAGTGGATTTGCTTCCACTGCGTGTGCTTAGCAGACGCTTGTTCTTGCTTGATACACGATCGGACTTTTGATCCAATTACTCATGTTGCAGCCGTACACGATACTTATAGTAGAAACTGTTCGCACAGACTAGACATTGCGGAAATGTTGATTTGTGACCACAGCTTGCTAATTGAGACATTACGTTTAAAAGTCGATGAATTGCAGCCTTCATTGGAGTGTTAGTTGTAAAATGCAAAACTTGCCATAGATAGACAACAAAATGTTCTTGTCTACAATAAGAAAGAGCCAGTCATACAGGAAGATAAAACTCGACAGGACCTAGATAGGAGGCGAGTGCACGATATCCTTCGCATAGCCAGTATACCTTTATACGTCGGTATCAAAATAGTACACTGTGTTGGCAGCTGGAGAGAAACAGGCATGCTTGTCCATCAAGATTATGAAAGACCTAGCCTGGTTAAGTTTAGGAACCCTGTATACCGAGACTTACTACTTAACAGGGCGGAGTTGGTTGCGAGTCAGACAAATTGTTGGTATCAAATAGCACCGGACACAGTAACTTCGAAGGCTAAAGCCTCTCGGATGAGTCGGTCGGAAGGTACCAATACCAGCCTGGGTAACCAACCTGCGGTCTTGCACACTGGAATTTGCAATAGTGGGCCTCACGTTACGCAGACCCCTAAGCAAACCGCTAGTGAATGCTTTCTTGTGGCAAGTGCAGTCAGCTGCTTTGGACAACCCTCCCCACAAGGCGCCTGTGCAAGAACTCTGGCCTGAATTTGGTTATGGAGAAAGTTCTTGTTGGAAACGCTAATCACACCACTATGGCGAGAAAGGGTAGTGAAGACGCGGCGATGGGACTTCAGGCGGTGCGTTCAAAAACAATTGTGACATCACAGTTCGACAGCAGTGGCACCAAAGTCCATGATTGGTATGACCATTTCACAAAATTGTATGCGAAATGAAAAACTTGACATACTTAAGGCACACCGTACAGAAAACCCAAAGTTCAGTGTTGTTAGCTTGACCTAGTTACATGGGAGAAAACCCGTCTGGAGTTCATCCAGCAAGCCAAGGCAAGCGAGGCTAACAAAGGGATCTCCCGTAATGTTTTACAGCTGCCCAGCGTTGATGCATTGACTCACGCAGCCGACGGAATTGAAATAGAACAAAAGATGGTGTTCCCCACTGGCGTAGAGCCCTAGTGGAAACAACCGCGTCCGGAGAGGCTAAGCGTGTGGTATACTAATTGCTGTAGTGTACGTAACAAAAGGAGAGAGTTAGTGACGAGTAGTGGGCCCGTTGGTGTGGCTACTGTGTCGGAATGCTGGATTTTTCTAAACGACCTTATTAGTGATCTGCTTATAGACCTTGTGAGCCACAGAGTTAATAGGCCCAGGCATCAGATTGGTGGAGAAGTTCTCTTGTTTATAAAGTGCCAACATAAACACTCGGAGGCTCCATTTACCATGAGTTCTGCAAACGTCCGGGTAGCATCCTGGTTTTTAAGAGTGTGGGGTAGATTGGAGATTATAGTACGTGTCTATCGTATTGTAGTGACCTGGGGATTGTCCTGTTTGTCTGTGTAAAATATTATTAAAATATAATATCATGCTGTACATAAACAACTTAGGAAACTTGCCTGTTCGCACGACGACTACGTGTGTTTGAGTCATCCAGACGAATGGCATTCGCGCGCTTCGGGCTTTCCGTCGCAAGGGGCGTTGGCTGCGTCTCGGCTGGCAACTATACCTTTCTCCTAGCTAGAACCATTTTACGGGGCGTTCAGCCAGCGAGATTGTGCGTTTCGACAATAAACCTCTATCTCTCCCATATCTCCGTCTTTTTCCGACTTTTCGTTGAGGCGGGACGAACATGACATATAGCAACCGAACGATTCCGCTATAATAGTCCGGCTTCCAAGCGAAAAGTGGAGAATAATCTTGGTACGTTACTATGACAGACGGCAATGGCTGCACCTAATTTCCTGGTCGTTGGTGACCTAAACCTAACCCAGGCTGATTGGCAGTAAGCCAAAAATAGGGTGGATAACCTGGAGAAGGTGTTGGTGGATTGGATGCACGAAAATGCTTTTAAGCAATGCGTCAATGTTCTGACCAGGAGTCGTATTTGGAGTAGCCTGTTATAATCTTGTTACTAGACGCGATTCCGAAATTGCCACTTTACTGCTCCACAAAAGTTCGAGCGCAACCGAATAAAAAAGCAGAACACCAATAACCCTGACAAAATAACGTATCAATCGCCATCAACAAACATTGTACAACTACTGCGGACCTTGGCTACACTTATAGATCACTTACTGACCTTTGACTTCTAGAATTAAAAAGTCTGCTACCAAGGTTAGTGGTGTCCCATTTCTTTTGCCGAGGTGTCAGGTGGTTTTTATTCACGTGCAGAAACTAGAACCTTCCGGAACGCTCGAAATCAATGCGGTACATGTTACTAATCAATTAATCGCTGAAGAAGGTGTTGGTGGATTGGATGCGCAAAAATGCATTCAAGCAATGCGTCAATGTTCTGACCAGGAGTCGTATTGGGATTAGCCCTTTAATTCTTGAGATCGTGATCGTCAGACGTGGTCAATTGATTAACTTGCGCGTGGAGCCTCTCATAGGTAAGAGCGATCACTGCATTTCGAGCTTCTTTCTAAACACATCGTGGCTTACAGAGAATTATCGAATGGGAAGGAACTTAAGTCACATTAGTTTTACGAAGCTGCGCGATCGAGCTATTCTAATCACTTGGATCCCGAACAGGACCAGGCCTCTTTAGAACAGAGGTGGCTTCTACTCAATATCAAACTCGTGCAGTTACTGAACGAATTCACTTCCCTACGCCCTAGGAGACATCTTGGAAATCACCGATGGTGGAGAGGAAAGGTTGACTGAGCGATAAAAAGGAGCAAAGCTGCTTGGAGGAAATACCAGGAAACGCGGGGTTTTCGACGTTGGCTGTCATGCAAAACGTGTCGAAACATGGCTATGAAGTTGCGACGGCAGGCAAAATACTCACATGACCTTAGGTTGACCAAGTTTGCGAAAACAAATCCCAAGTATTGTTACAGGTATGTCCAATCAAATGCTTCTATAAGAGAGGCGGTCAGCTGTCTAACCATGGTGGATGGTAGCCAGGCTGTGGACAACGTCGACAAAGTAGAAGTGCTGCTAGGTGTCTTTAAAATCTGCATCGGTATGATAGTGGATTAGCCTTGCCATCACAAGCACACCGCTAAAGTAGCTATACAATGCGGAAAACTATTATCCTTGTGTCAGAGGTCTTCAAAGTGTTGACTAGCTTGAACCCATATAAATCAGCTGGTCCTGACAGTGTACATCCCGCCAGTAGCCCGTCGCAGTTACTCAACCAGTCTCTTCACGAAGACAAACTGCCACCGTGATTGGAAGGAGACGATCACTGATGCTAGCCACAAGGGGGTTCTAAGTCTATGCTTCTTAACTATAGACCTGTTAGTTTGATCAGCATCATGCTGAAGTGCTTTGAAAAGCTTGTAAGAAAATGGATCTGTGAGGACTTGACTGATCACAAACTAAGTAGAGCGCAACAGCAAGGCTTCCGTAGAATGAATCCGTGTCTTACTAAGTTCTTGTGTTTTTTAGATAAGATTACTCGGTGTATTGATGGTGGGATGTCGGCAGAGGTGTGCTACTTAAACTGCAGTAAAACATTTGACTTAGTGAATCATCGGTTTTTAATTGAGTAGCTGACCTGGTTCGGATTGAATCCTCAACTATTACTGTGGCTTTCTGAATTCTTATCTAGAAGGACATTCAGAGTCAGGGTTGGGGAAGAGAATTCTAGTATCGGCCTTGCCTACAGCGGTGTCCCCCAAGGTTCAATACTGGGTCCAGTGTTGTTTCCTATGTTTATAAATGACCTGGATCCTCTTCTTGAGGATCGCCAGTATATCTTCTTAGATGGCTTAAAGCTAGTCAGTAGAGAAAACCGAGCGACATCGGATAAGGATATCATCACTGTGGTGAATTGTTCGCGCCAATGGAATTTATAACTGGATGCCAATAACTGTCAACTACTGACCAATAGTGGTATCGGAATTGCAGTGCAGTCTTCTGCGGGATCTATGATTTCAGTGTACTGATGAAGCCCGCAGAGGCGAAGGAAATGAACCGCTCGGCACTGTTATTCCACTCACCAGGCTCCGATGGCTCGGTCACATGTTAATCATGTCAGCCCACCAACGCCCGCGACGTGCGTCGTTTGTGCGCCGGGGGTGTGGACGGAAGAAAAGAAGGAGTGGCCAAGCGATGATTTGGTCGAGAGGAATGAAGACCCTCACTTCGGAACTGGCCTCGGTTGGAGCGTCTCTGCTCCCTGGTTGGGTCCGTAAGACGATGAATACCTTTGGCTGGATACACTTGCTGATATGGCTAGGAGCCGACCTCTGTGGCGTTCGTGTTGTGAGTATCTTTGTCCCACCCCATCCCTCCTAGCCTCCCCCGCCAACCACGATCTCATTATTTGGCCTTATATAATTTTGCATGGCAATTTTTGATGCACAGTCGCCGGCTGGTAGCTTACCGAAACCATGACCATCCGTTATCGGTTGCTCGGCTGGCTTGCCGCAGTTGCGTTTGTTCTCATTTTTCTATGAATTGCGGCACAGTAGCTGAGGCGTTTTCCACCTCTAGCTAACGTGTATAATAAGGATGATAATGACGAAGCCCGCGTCCTCGTTATCATCTTAGTGAACAGTCTTGAGCCTTTGGCACAGTGTCGCCATGCTGCCAATAAGGCGCGACAAGAGTTGTTTTGCATGAAGAGGGCGCTGAGTAACATTAAACCAAAGGTATTCTTGCTCTCATATAAAGTTGCGGTTAGACCACATCTGGAGTACTGTGTTCAGGCCTGGGCAGTGTACCTATGTAGTGGCGCCATGTGCATAGAAAAGGTTCAGAAACTTGCGATCATGATGTTTGAATTTAAATGAGGGTGGAGGTATGAAGATAAGTTAAATAGCTTGGGATTGTTTTCCTTGGAGCTGCGTAGGTTGGGATGGCTTGTTAGAGGTTTAAGATAATTAAGGGACTTAGTGCTATTATTCCCACCCATCTGTTTTAGTTAGCTACATCCAACCACCTGCGCGGGCATCGCCTGAATCTCAAACAACATAAAACTCGTTTGGACATCAGGACAAAATATTTTACAAACCGTGCAGTTTACATCTGGAATAAATCTTCGGATTTCGTTGAATGTGAGTCTGTAGACTTAAAAATGGCTTAGATGTGTGTTAGTCTCATATTTTCCCATAGATATTGTGATTGTACTGGAATTTGTAGTGTATTCTGATGCTGACACATAAAGTGCAAAGGTTGCTCTTGATTTTGCTTCATTCCATTGCAGAAGTAAGAAGAGTCAATTCAACGTCGAAGTGCCGAGGGCCGCTTCAGTTACCGGCACGAGAAACAGGACGCCCGTTACTCGAAAGCCACAATCGTCCGTTGTACCTGACCTGACTAATACGAAAGCAAGAAAGCATCCCAACAGAATGGTAGGTGCAGATGACCATCAAGCAGAAACCCTTAAGGCAGTAGTAAACATTCTTACTAGTGGGGGTGATGGCCTGCGCAAGGAATAAGTCAAGTGTAATGTGTCCACCTTGTTGGTTTGCTAGGAAAAAACATTCCACGAGCAAAATTGGCATGAGTGAAATATGAAACAATAAGAAATACTAAAACCAGAGTACTTGAAAAATTACATAATAGAGCTAAGGTAATTTGAGTCAAGTAGCCAGGTCTTTTATGTACTGAAATCCCCGTGCAATACAATGACATGAATGTACAAATTCTGGATCTTCAACGACTGATAATATAAAACCGTTTTACCTGTAAACTTTACCGAAAGCCAAGGCGTGAAATAGAGAAAAATTACTGGCTGGGGCTAGATAGCGGCTGAATAAATTAGTCAGCAGAGCTATGAGTGCATTTCAGAAAGCAAAAGTTATATAATGAAAAATAACGGAGCAGAAAACGCAAACCGTCTGGGAAGTCCAGAAATGCATAGCATAACATAATAAAAGTATATGAAATATACATGATGTAACAACATAAACGTTATTCTCAGATGAAGAGTTAATTGAAATCGCATATAGTTCCAAACAAATGATGGTGGCATCAAGCTAAGACAAGCTTGGACCAACTTTCTTACGATAAGTTAAAGAGAAATAAATTAATTGAAATTTTGTCGCAGTAGGTCCCGAATCAGATATTCGTCTACATTCCGAGGAAAGCAACAAACTGCAGTTTTAAACTTTTGGATATCATCAGCAGTGCACATCCATTGAATCCAACAATATTCGTACCCATAACAACCAGCGGTTTGCATCGTCAGTCAACAGCTTAGGCTACTGGGCCAGAGAGAATTGTCGAACCGTTATGATTTACAAGCTAACTGTGATATACCACGTCTTACCCTCCAATACCATGCAAGTTACGCACTTGGTAGAACACAGAGTTGGCTCCGAAAGGTACTATGGCTCCTGACAGAAGCTAGGTACAACATAACCATTCACCAATTGTGATGCCCAACCGGTTTAAAACGCAGCCTTGTGCTTTTCGGGGTATGTGGACAGATTTCGGCGTTAGAATCTGCCACGACGAACTCACAATTGATTGCATCAAAATACACTACTCAAGAGTACATCAAAATATCAGCCCTAGGAGAAATGCATTCACGACGTATGGTTTGTTAGAAAACTTTATGAGTGACAAAAATTCGTACCAACTGTGTCCGAACAGGACGAATTTCGGTCATCCGCAAACAGTTTTAATTGTGCCTAACGGCTATACTATTGCGTGCTTACAATTTGGGAATCGATTCTCGTTTAAGATTACGGTATTTGTAACCAGGACAAGTGCATTCACGGTATTTGGTGAGGTTACGTCGGAAGAAACATTTCGAGTGACCAAACGTCGCCCAAAAGTTATCTAACGGGTGGCCATGGGCAAAATTTGGTCATGCAGGGATTTCCAGCGGGCATTCCAACGGACACTCTTTGGCCACTCGTGCTATGCGGGGCACATACAGATTAACAGCATGTGGATATTCAGTAGCATTTTTATGACACCCATAAGGAAATAAGTTTATAATGGTTGGATGTCGAAGGAATGGCTACAAACACAACAGCTTACATGAAATAAATGAATAACTGTTCATATATATTCCTTCCTACTAATTAAGGCTATTAAATTTGGTTCTCAAATACTATTTAGGTGTAACTAACTCATCGTTATATGTAGTCACCTTTACGGCGCAACAAATTTAGGTTTTACGACAACGCATCCCCAATAATGCAATACGCGCATATCGTGAAACAGTCGGTCAAAGACAAGCTATTCGGCGGGTCCAAGGCATCGGACGAAAACCGGCAGAAATCAGGTTGGATGGTAGAGTGCGCACCTGCTTTTGTAGATATTGGGGAATGAATAATAAATAAAAGTGTTGAAGGCTTGCAACTAAGGTAGGATTCTTTTCTTGGTCATAGGTTTTTATTAATGGGTTACTTCAATTCCGAATATGAATTATTTCTATGCTCATTTTTACCGCAATTATGTAAATTTTATGCTTTTTGTTAAATGTTCACCCATTAGATCGGTCTTCATAAAAGCTTGCACTATTCGTTTTTGCGACGCTGTTTTAAAAACCGCTAACGTAACAAGCTTCCCGCCATTTTGTGGGATGGACGCTTCCGCGGGCTATCGCAGGAACTGAAACATCTCATTTGAAAAAATGCGACAGTGCACGAAAAAGGATGAGGCAAAAAAACAACGTTGGTACGTCAGCGTAACTCCTAAGCGCTATAAATATTAAACCAAGGAAGCTAACACTATACAACTTAGAACAACCTGCGAAGGTACCAATCTGTGTAGGATCCTTACTTCTGAATCTGAAATAATAAAGTCAATATAAATTTCGATCATATTCGACATGATTGTTTAGTGGAGTATTTCATCTATAAAATAAGGTAAAAATAGCTTTCTCATGTAATGGTTAGTGCTTAAGGATTTACCTTATGATTGCAGGAAATTTCCGAAATGTACTTTGTTATTTGGTCTGTTGCGTCTTGGAACATTATAACCTTTAGGCACTGGGAATAAAAGCTCGAGCTTTATATGACCTATGGGGTAAAAGCCCCCCGGTTGGGTCAGCTGCAAGGCCAAGCAACTTGACAGCAGCTTGGACTCCCGTGTTAGCCGTATCTTCATCGGGCTTAGGCAGTATTTAATCAGATGGTACGCCTGCTCGAAGCGTGGCATCCCACCACGCACACCGAAAGGACTAGGCAAACAAGTTAGGTAGGAGAGAAAAAGGAGAAACACACCATCAAGTAGAAGGTAGTTGTCGCAGGGAACATCGCAATGTATCTCGGCCAGAGGACAGGCCAGGTGGTTCTTAAGGTCTGCCCCAGTGGTTGCCATGACTAGATCGGCAGGCAGAGCCTTTCACAGTCGATAGCGTTGCAAAGCAACGTGGTGTCATCCGCAATTCAGCCGGCTGTGCTGGTGTATACGCCTCAGTGGGTGGCTAAGTAGGCGGGAGTACGATTGATGCAGTATGAGTAGGTTGCGACAGGGATGTCCAGCGTTATATGAGATCGTATATACAAGTATCAGGTCGCCCCGGAGACGTCAATACTTAAGTGAGTAGAGGCCCAGAGGGTGAAGTCGTTGTGGGTAATCTAGATGCTTAAGCCTTAAGGCCAATTTTGTTGCTCGAGGTTGGGAGCTTCGAGTATTCGTTGGTCCTTCAGCAGCCCGGCTCCAAGCCTGAAGGGCAGACTACCAGTGGGGTCGAAGAAAAACCTTGAGGAAGAGTCGGAAATTGCTAGGGTCCATTTGACCGAAGGCTTCATTCAGCAATCCCACCATGCGGTTATCAGCAGCCGCTGCTTTTGGGGCAGAAAGCGAATAAGAAAAGATTTGTCTGAGTAGTGATACCCTAGGCTCTTTCGGCTTTTGAAAGCTGGAGGATAGACGATCACAGGAAATGTATCGGAGAGTGTTGTGTGGAGCCTAGGACACTAGTTTGTAAGCACTGACACGTAAGAGACGTGTCAAATAGCGACCGTGTAGAAGGTGGAGGCGACTGAACCCAACGCATATTGTGCAGGCCACAGACATCAATCAGAGCGAGAAACGGTGTAGTAAGGTACACTCCAAAGTACTTTGTGGGAACTGATTTGCCGTCAGTAAATCCAGTGGATGTTTTGAAGGTGAAAACTATGGTAAATCTAACGTTACAAAATATTGAAAGCGCGTGTTTTCCGGTACCCGACAAGGACCTTCCCTAGAAGGCTGAAGGATGGAAGCCCCTCTATGAAGCTTAGTGTGGGAACACGGACGGTGTGGAATGGTACGAATAGTTGCAGGGGCTTGAACAAGGGATTCCAAGATGGGGTGTGTAGCAGAATTCGCTTTGTCCAGGCTTTTGTTAGCTATTATTTATGAAGATCATGTGGACCAGAGTGCATCATCGGTGGTCCGTCGCGGCGGGCTGGTCGGACTGCAGAAAGACATGGCTAGTCCAGAAAAAGCCCACGGGCGCTTCCATTTGCTGCGGACCCGACAGTGTGCTTGAGAGGTGTCACTCCCTTTGCCGCACTCCAATTCACAGTCCTATTCTCACGAAGAAAGCCAGACCTCATTCCATGAAGAAAGCCGGGCCTATTGGTCAACAACGCCTACTCAGGCATACGGGGACCAATGCATTCGTAGCCGCCTGCGGCCGAGGGCGAATGACTGTTCGTTGGGTAGAGAATAGGGCCTTGGGACGACTGGCGCGTCCCTCGGAGGTTGCGTTGAGCCGGTTGGAGAGTCACCCGTGGGTTGCCTTGGCGGTTCTGCGCTTGAACTTCTGGTAGGTAGAACACAGAGGGGGTGGGGCAAGGGTCAGTGGAAGTGGCTTGACGCCGAAGAAAGAACATAGCATTCATTCTAGAAGCAAATATGCTTTTAAGGCGTTCAAATTGTTTTCGGGTTTTTTGTTGATTTTGCAAGACGTTTGTGAACAAGGCGCACGATTACCACTAAAGTTGAAAAGGCGTGTTAATGGTATCAGAAAACGTCTACAAAATCTGGAAAACGGACCGGACGTTTGATCTATATTCCGCGTCGGTCAGTTGCCAGGGGTTTAGGCAGGGTATGTTGCAAATCATGGGGAACGTAAGGTTTCGGGCTATCCATGTTTCGTGAAATCACCGCTGGTGCGGGTGCTGGTGTGATAGCAGCAGGATGGGTGGCAAGTGGTTCGTCAAACAAAGCCACCTTGAGACGGTCGATGGACACCGTTGTTCAGCGCCCATTATGGTCTATAGTGAAATGTTTCGGAATCCGTCGCAGAACTCTGAAAGGGCCAGTGTAGCGAGGCTGGAGTGGGCGCAGCACTGCATCGGTGCGACGACCTGGGTGGAGGTACAGAGTCCGCCGTCCATTTGCACAACTCCAATGTGTTCACGGGGCGGAGTTGGGTGTAGTGAACGCATGTACTGAGTTAGGCAGGACTCAAAGTTAGGCGGTGGCATACTCGAAAATGTGGGAGGTGAAACGAATTCTCCTGACACCTTTATTGTTGTGCCGTAAATCATCTTTGCTGGCGCATATTGCAAGTGAGCTTCGATGCTGCTGCGACTGCCTAAGCGTCCGGGCGAAACGTTCTCGCGCCAGCTAGGGTCGGAGAAGGCGCACAGTGTGGCCTTAAGCGGTCTATGGAAGCCTTCAACTGGCCCGTTGGCTGCTGGGCGATAGGCTGTGGTATGAATGGGGCGGCAGCTTAAAAGTTGTAGAACGTATCGAATTGTGCAGAGTGGTAAGGCGTTCCTAGGGCAGTTGTAAGCTTGAATGGGCATTCCTGGTGCGAGACTCAACAATTTAGGATAACAGTCCCAGCTATGCAATCTGTTACGGGCATGACCTCTGGCCATCTGGTGAAGCGGTCGGCACATATAAGAATGTGTACGTTTCCGCGTTACTGAGGCAAAGGACCTACCAGATCCGTGTACATGCGAAAACCGCGGGGCGGGGCAGGAAATGAGCCAAGAGGACTGCGGATGCGAAGATGTATTTTGGAGCGCTGCCATTGCGGGCAGTCGAGAGCCCATGTACTAAAACCTTTGCGTACGCGTGGCCAAACGAAACCGTCGGTGACCAGTATCAAAGATGCAAGGAAACCGGGATGTGATAGCGAATGCAGTGTGTAAAAGACAGTACATCTGAAGGGGACGGGCACTTGGGGTCTAAAACGACCTGTGGAAGGGTCACAGAGAATGGTTCCTTTCGTGGTTTGGAGAGGAACAGATTGCACATGCAACGAAGTGGATTGCAGTGCGCTGTATATCTTCGTCTTGAGCCTGAGCCGATGCCATGGCGGCAAGGTCGACGGTAAGCAAAGCCTGGAGAGTGAAATGGAGGCGCGAAAGGACGTCTGTGACGAGATTGTCGACACCTGAGACATGACGTAGGTCAGCAGTGAACTGCGTGACAAAGGCTGGGTGTATTGTTTCCCTTGGGGAATATTTGTCGTAAGCAGAGTTGGAGGCAAAGATGGCGGGCTTTTAGCCAATGTATACCATGAAAGCGCGGCCATCGAGTGCGTGCCTGATGTGACGAGTAACCAGGTAAATTGCGAGCAGTTCACAGCTAAGCTTGCCGTAGCGGGATTCAGCTGGCTGCATGCGCTTGGAGAAGAACCGAAGGGGTTGCCGTTGCCCACCAAGTTGTTGTTGGAGGACGGCTCCTATCGCGACGTCTGAGGCAGCAGCAGTAATAACAAGCGGTGCAAACGATTCGGAATGGGTGCGGAGGGTTACACTGGATGTAGCATCCTTGAGGTCGGTGAAGGCTGTCTGTGATTTGTCAATGAAAGCGAACTTACGTCCATTTCCTTTGGTTAAGACAGTCATAGGGTGCTTAAGCTGAGCGCAGTGTAGAAAGAAGCTTCGATAGTAGTTGACCAAACCACAAAACCGAGGGGTGCTTGAACGTAGCTGGAGCTGGAAAGTCCTTGATTACTGCATCTTACCGTGGAGGACTTCGATACCAGACGACGAAACAAGGAAACCTAGGAATTCTGCCGTTGATTTGCCGGGTTCGTCTTACATGTGAGACATATGGTAAGATCCTGCGTGTGTGGAATGGGATGTCTATCTGGGACGGTTGGCCGCTTGAGTACGCGGTAACCACGGCATGGGCGCCGGTCCCTAGCTTTCTTGGGGACCATCCGCAGGGGGAAGAAGAACAGTTGTCGGAAGAGCGGGTGCCTCCAACTTCAAGCCTGTACGCAATCCCCCATCTAGCTATCCGTAGTTTCTCGGGCGATAGTCGGTGTGGACTGCAGGTGACGGGGGCCATTCGACCGTATGTGGTGCGTGACTTGGGATGCCATGGGCAAAGATGCGTTCATTGGCTGAGCGAGCTTGGCCTACTGAGAAAGGAGGTTGGCGTAGTCTGGCGGGGCCTGAGGAAAGGTATAGACTGGTGTTGTAGATGTGGCCTCGGCGGTGGTCCCAAGTACACTGAGTTTCGTTGCAGTGTCCAGTATCATCTGGGGGTTCGTATCTACCAAGTGGTAAAAATGCCTGAGAAAGTCTATGCCGATGATGGCAAAAGAACTGCGGCGATGGTATACACCCGGGGGAGCGTGCGCCGAAGACCTAGGTCCAGGGTAAGCCACCGAGGATCGTAGGTGGCTATTGGCGCGCCATTGGCGGCACTGAGGTTTGCCGACAAAGAAGTGATGGGCTCACTTTGCATAAGGGGAATAACTGACTTCCGCCCCGGTAGCAACTAAGAACTATGTCACGGAATCGTAATCCTGACCGTAGGTCAGATGACGTTGGGCTATGCCGACTGTGTTACTCGCCATTACGGGCTTGCCTGAACGTTTCCCTTCTTGGAAGTGGAGCGACAGCACGGTTGCTCGCACGCACAGGATTTGGTACCAAAACTAGGGCGGGATAAGCAAAAGTCTAAATGGTTACATTTCGTGCAATGAGGCGATGGGCTAGAGCTGTTGCGCGCCTTACGATCTAGGGCGTGTTTCTCGACTTAGCCTAGTAGTGACGATATTTGCGACGATAAAGCGTCGATCGCTGACAGCACACTAGTCGCGGATGTCGCTGGGGCTGCGACGGGGCTAAGTCGAGTGAATGTTCTAGGTTCGGTCTTTGGCTACGATGGCTGTGAGAGACAGGGCGCTTGTCTTGGCGAGGAGAGCCTGTATGGTTTCTGAAAGGCGGTGCATCCACATTTCGCGATGAGTCCCAGCGTCCATACTAGACGTGACTAAGAGCTGTTGCCCTGCGTGCTACAAGGCTGAGGTCATCCTATCTGCTAGGTGCGGACCACTAAATAGTTGTTGCAGACAGACCTTGCCAGAAGGCGTGATTCACTGAATAATAGCCTGTTTAATTTTTACCTGTTTCATTACAAGTGGGCGCAAAATATGATGCCTCTTAGCGGCGAAGATCTACTGAGAAGAAGGCAAGATATTAGTTGATTATACCTGCCGAAAGCGGAAGACACCCGGTGAAGGTAAAACGCGGATGATATGTGCAAACACCATAATGATGTATCATGCTTCCAAAATTATGGAAGAGCTACCGCAACTGCAGTGGCCAGGACAGGCTCAACGGCCCTAACCGCGTTTGGAGATGGCTCAGCTTCTATATACTGCATGGCAAAGGGCGAATAAAAAGGGTTGTTTGTAAGAAAACCACATACTCACAAGTAATAAATCAGAAAATCACTGGAAGGAGCTCACTAAAATGGTAATACAAAATGGCGGACGGCGTGTTCCGGACTGGGGTGTCAAAGTTTGTGTGGAGCCTGGGCTACTAGTCGGTAATCACTGACAAGTAAGAGACGTGGCAAATAGGGACCGTATAGAAGGTGGAGGCGCCTGAACCCAAAGTAAAGTGTGCCTGCCACAGAAATAGCTAGGGTGTCCGCCAGAGCGAGAAACAGTGTAGTAAGGTACTCACCAAAGCGCTTTGTGGGAACCGGTTTTCCGTCAGTAAATCTAGTGGACGTTTTGCAGGTTAAAACAACCGTAAATCTGATGTTACAAAATTCTGCGAAGGCGTGTTATCCGGTACACGACAAGAGAAGGAGGATGGGCAGGAAGAAAGAGCGCGCCGTTTCGAAGCGCTACATGGAAATTCGATTACTACGTACGACTGATGTAGACGGTCGAGATCCGTCTAAAGTGCGCGGGCATCGTTCGGAACGTTAATTGTGCGTAACAGCTTTGTATTGACTGTATATAGCAGCTGCGAGGACTCCTATTGCCGTGTGCCATCTTAAATGATGGCTAGGAAGACGCCCGATCCGAGATAAGACCCTAGGGAATTGCGCTTGTGGCAATGCTACTGGGAGACAACGCTCCGTCGAAGCGTGCCTGGACGGTACGGTTTTGAAAGTAGTTCCAGCTGCAGTCATATAACGCCCCTGAAAGTCCTTAAGACAACCATTTTTGTGGTAGAACGTTGTGGTCGACCTTTACGAAGGCATTATCGAAATCCGAAAACATGACATGCGTTTCAAGGCCAGAGCCTTGCAACGGTCGTCCAACTATCCCTGGCAAGTAGCAGGTTACTCAGGCAAGACCATTGCTGCTGGAAGCCGCGCTGACAATCGGAGAGCAGTTTCTGGGCCCATTTAGTCCATTAACTCGTCTGCGATTATCGATCCTATCAAGCTGAAAACCGTAGAGATGTGGGTTATCGGTCGGTAATTGGCCGTGCTTTTGCCAGTACCGACTACTTAGATTTGTGTAATAGTCCCATATTTCAAAGCATTGGGAACTGCCCTGCAAAAAGGTGGTTGAACAGCTCTGCTAGTTGTAAATCTAAGGCTGCAGAGCACGCTCTCAGGAGCCTTGGGTACTAACCACCAACTCTAGGAGAGGCCGTTAGCCGCGGGAAATTACGTTTCGACAGGAACTTCTCCAGGTTGAACTGAACGGTCGTCAAGGAAGTTGGGGGTGAGGCCGAAGAAGGTACTGCAGTTGCATGCATTGATGGAACAGAGAATGTGGATGCGTACTATCGGCACTGGACTGCTGAGAACTTGTTCCCTGATGTTGCAAGTCCTGTGGAGGTCGTCACCGCAGTGACATTGTGCTTAACTTGAAGAAGGCTGTTGCCGTGACTATACAAAGCTTTAGGATTGGATGAAAATTCACTCGTAAGCTGCCGCTGATGCCTACGCTTACGTTCACGTACAACATGGACGCATTAGTTCCGGATGGATCGGTAATATTTCCGCTGAGTAGCCGTTGGATGGGAGCGTTTGCTTCTCCATGTCTGTCCCTGGTGGCAATCCACTTTCACGTACAACTTCAGTGGAATGATGCACGTCTATTGCTTATGGAAACTTGTTTGCAGGCCGTGGTAGTGGAGCAGAGTACACGTAGGGTAAGGCACCTGTTGACCACACGCTGTCCGCACACGTTAGGGGCCCGGATGACCAGCTTCTAGCGGAAATATGAAGCTTCAACTTTCCGTAAGCATTCCAGCGTCTGATATACGTTGGCGTGTTGATGGGTTCGTCGACGAAACATAACAAATCAGTACGGAGGATGCAGTGCTGGCTGGCCGAACAACCTCCTCGTGGTGCCAGCTGGGTGGATTGGGTTAACCCCTTCCAGCAAATAGTTCGGCGGCAGTGTTCCAGGACGTGGTGGGTTTCCGCCTGGCAAGCGTTCTCCCTATAAAAAGCCACAAATGTCCGCTTAACAACACTGTGACGTGGCGGTTGTGACTCGCCACCAACTAAAGTCACCCATTGCTTATCCGGACGACCGCTTCAAGTCCACAGCCATCAAGCACCCATTTAACACTGGCCACACGTTCAAGCACGATCAAAAAGGCTGGAATACATTTACGAATTCCATAAACACGTCAAAACACGCCCACATACACACTTACATACATTTATATATTAACCTTTGCGACAATCCCATTGATCCATTGTACATTGACTGATCACAGTTTGTACTATTAACATGATCATGTCTGTGCAGACGTGCCTCGCTTAGTCGAAAATAAACATTTTATTTAAAAATAAAAATCAGGTAGATCATATGCTCAAGGAGCGCAACCAGCAGTTCTTTTTTAATAAGGATGAGGTCCAGCAGAGACTGTTGGTTGTTGTCTCGGAATCTTGTTGGTTGATAAATAAATAACTACCTAGTTTATTCTCGAATACATCGAGGCATACCAAATCAGGGATGAGCAAAATTTACAAGCAATTATGTGGCGTGACTGATACGTCAAAATGTACGTAAGTGGCTGTGGTCAACCGTTGAACAATTTGCGGAAACTTTCGAAGCACTCATGGGACGCAAAATTGTCATTGGTGCCAATAACATGGTTTCCTGTGCGTAAAGTCGATAAGAAATCACAGTAGGTGGAGTGGGGACAGTATATGAAGACAAAGTAACTTTGTTGCACATGTCAGTAAAATACTGAAAAATCACTAGTCAATATTCCAGTGTAACAGCGGGCAGTGGCTTTATTCATTGGCGAGTCACCTCCGCCACATCACAGTGGTGATAAACGAACTTTTGTGACTTTCTGTAGTGAGGACGCTTTCCAGGCGGAAACCCATTACTTCCTGGAACACTGTCGTTGATTGCTTTGAACGGTCGTGTGCAACTAGCAAAGCTTCTTATGAAGCATTTGTTTATTCAGTGACTCCTCTGTTGGCTAAACAAATGGCACAGTCAGCTTCCAACATGGACGTTGAGGTCGGTCGAGGGGTATTGTTTGGCAGGTAAGTAGTAGTTCCAGTGTATGGGGTCTCAACTTCTATGATTATGTATGTTTTCTGAGGTGCATCATTCGTGTCCAGCTACCCTCACTGGACATCGGTGTCTGTTTTGTTGTGTGCAGATGGTTGGTTTCGAAGTGAAGCCCTGGTCCAGGTAAGTCCTTGTTGGTTATTTCGTCTCATCTCAGGTGGAGTCAGTTCATCAGTTTACCCCTGATCTCGAAGATGTTCGCGACCTCAGAGAAATGGGAACGTGAGGAACAAGCCGAGAGCAGACCACACCACAGGTGTGGTTGTTCAACGGCACCGTGAGAAGAAGAGCAATGCGTCCTGCAACGGAGTCACTATACGGGTCAGGTTGAAATCTCTCAAGATAAGAAAGTGTGTGCGCTTGTGGGATAACTTAAGGTGGACCTTATGCAGTGGTCGTGCCTTCCTCTCGGGGGTAGTCGTTAGGGGGCGGTACATGATACCAAGACAGCTGGAATGTCTGGCGGTTAGTACGACCTCGTATTACCTGGTGTCTGTAGATTGGAAGGCAGTATTTGTTAAGATGCTGCAACTGAGGGAGAGGTGTAATGTGACATCGCCACCTGTGGTTGCGCGGTCGGCGCGGCGAACTGACATGTGAGGAAGTTGGATTTCGTCGTCAGTTATGTCGTCGGACAGCCATGTTTCAGTTATGGCTATTAGGTCTGCTGGCGTTGAAAAAACTCAGGAATGCTGTTCCGGAAGTTTAGGCATGAGGCCCTGTGTGAGGCCTATTTGAGTGGTGAGCCCGGAAGTGAATAGGGTACTACCGGTCAACCAATGACCGGCAGTGCACGGCTATTTGATTAAGAGGCATGGAGCCGTTGAGGTTGATAGTTAGGGTAGCGATGCGTAGGTCGTCGGAGCACAGGCGGGAGTTGTCGCATGGTTCGTTGAAAGACTGAAGGTTGAAATGGGTAAGTGAATAGATTACTCCAGGCAGTGAGGCAATTGGTTTGGTGTTGGACCGCCTGAAGAAGGTTTGTTCAATATGTCGGTACCGAGGTGCTGTTTCTGCTCAGCGCCGGTGAGAAGCTGTGTGCGTCGGCCCCGGGTGCTCATCGGAACACAGACGGATATCCGGTGGCGCGCGTATTTGTCTTGCAAAAAAGCCTTTCGCTTGAAGTCTCTTCTGTTTCGCATTTCATAGGTCAAGATCACCCTGACAGGTTGGTTCGTTTCGCTCTCGACTGGTTGTATCTTTGTGGGAGTTATACATCTGGTACAGTCTACCGTCTGCCTACTAGAAACCTTTTATAGCTACTCTGATATTTATCAGACCTCCGCCATCTGGTATTTTCCTTGGCAGTATCGTTGTACCTTATTTGTTACTTCTCCCCTTTCCATTACTAATCTCCTTCGTGGCTGACTCTCTACCTTAGTCTCAAATGCTTGCGGTAAAAAAGGAATATCTACTAGCCGTCGTGTAAACAAAGCGAGTAAAATGGGGGGCAATACAGCGACCAACGTGACCATGCCGTGCTCCCTTAGGGTGATGGACGTATTTTCTTCTATGCGCCGAGAAATCGCGCAACTGCAACAGGAGTTGGCGAGTATGAAAGTGACCTTTAACAGCTTACAGCCAATAGCTGAGCGTTTAGTGGCTATTACTAGCCTAGTTCACCCTGGCAATGTAATGGATGAAAAGTGCTCCGAGACTTCCATGCGTTTCCTCAATGCTATTAGTACTGAGGTCATGGACCGGATAAAATGCCTCACGGAGATAGTGGTCCATAATGTACCTGACCGTTTAAAAGTTCACACCATCAAGAAGGTACTGATGGATATCTGCGGTCTAGAAGGTAATTTAATCAGTTGCACCAGACTGAGGAAAAGGGCTATTAAAAACCAATGTCCCGTGCTATTCAGGTTTGATACAGAGCGTTCGGCCCGTAAATTCCTGTCATACCAAACAGACTTCCGGTCGCGCACAACCTTTGTCCAGTTAAAATTAGTGAACGCAAAGACAGCCATACAACGCCGTTACGAAAAACTTTCTGCATCCAAGCCTACTACTAATGAGCGGACCCCTGGAATATCTTCTGATCCTCTGCAGGATTTTGTCACCCCGGAGGCCTCCCACATAGTTGATTTAGATGTCCCAGAGGATGTAGCTCAGGGTGAGATCAAGCAAATGGTACAAAACCATTGATCAGTGGCAGAAATGCTAAAACTGGAGGTTATGGATACCCATGACCCCAAGCGACTTTGGGAGGTAAGTAGTTGTCCTGAGAAGAAACCCGGGACTTGTTCGCCTACATCCGAGTTTCCACTCGGTTGTACAGATCATCCCAATGGACCAGGAGGGCAAGTCGCAGAGGCATCATTCTCAAAGACGATAAACGCAGCAAGCTGCGCCTTGCCACCCGAAGTACCCCAATTTGGTCGGCGAGCATCTAGTATGTCACCTGTCTGGAACCGACACACGCTGGGTCCTCCAACTAAACGGCCTCGCGAGCAAAATTCACCATACCGCTCGCCTGCTACGGCCATACCATTCATTTCTGCGTCAGAAACAGCCAAGCCGGAAGCCGCACTGCACACGGGTACCAAAGGAAGAAATAATACGTTTAGTACTATTGCATCTAACGTTCCTGATGACACATCATTGGAAGTGTTCAGGAGCTGGGTTCTTGAGGTCAATGGAATCCAAATAAACCCACTAGAGGTTGTGCGACTGAACAAAAGAATAAGTAAATTCGTGGCACCACTCGAATTAAGTACTAGGGACGAATCAACTCTCCGAAGTATAATGACAAGTTGTGAAGAGCTGCGTAATACAGCAGGGCTGAAACAGCTATATTTTGGGCCACTGAGGGTGAACCGACGTGGGGGCCCATCACACTTCGCGCCTGGAGATAGAGTTTCTACAACCCATAGTGATCAACAGGTTCCCATTCTATTCTCGTCACAGAAGCCACACACACGTGAGCTTGAACCAAAATTTCCACCCGAAGCGACGATTGCACCCAGAGCCAAGCGGCTCCGCGTAAGGATGACTCCGAAAAAATCCCCGAAGGCAGCGACCCAAACCTCACACACTCATGAAACAGCAAAGTGTGAGGCATCCCTCCAGCCGACATCCGAAGGGGGTATTCGGCCGTATACTACCCAGGTACTTAACGTACCCGAGGATCTTTCTTTGGATGCATTTACGAGAGCTATCCTTGCAGTATTTGGTTTAGCAACACGTTCGGTTCGTGTTGAGAGACTACCTAAAAGAAGCAGTAAATTCCCTGCACCGATCAAAATATATTTTAAGGATGAAACAACTTTAAATACCGTCGTAACAAACTTTGAACAACTACGCAGTGCAACCATGATGGATCAACTTTTTCTCAAACCGCGAAAGCTAGCGGTAATGAAAATAGCCCGCGGTAACAGGGAAACAATCACACGTCCCATATCCACACATCGGACTTCCGCAGCTAGTACATCACCTAATATTATTCAAGGTTCTTCTCACCATGTTCAAGATAGTCCGGACTCTGGAATACCTACCTTATCCCACCGGTTGTTACCGCCACAACAACTACCTGAGCGGGCAAATTCCCTTCTTTCTACACCACATCACGCGCCTTTTTATCCCAGATAGGGATGAGCCGCGACAAACTCATCCCGACACCCAATACGTCACCAACGAAAAGCACGCTCTTACTTCTTTTGACCCAGTTCCTACAGCTTCTACAGCTGGCCCAGTAGCTCTTCGTGCTCCCTTTATGTCATCCATAAAACTGGGAGACACTGGCCAACTTTTCTCTATTATACTCATAAATGCCAGGTCGCTGAACAACAAGATGCATATTCTACGTCCTTTGGCTATTCTTGCTGCGCCTGATGCAATACTAGTCACCGAAACATGGTTTGGTGCATTAACGTTCGATGCTTCCTTTTTCATTCAAGGCTACCAGCTGTATACACATTCGCGTACACACAAACGAGGTGGAGGGTGTGCCATTTATCTGCAGCAGAATTTCTCTGCTAATATCGAAGTCCTAGATAACACCGAAATATTGGAATCTATATGGATAAAGGTTGATGCCATGGGACCCAAGTTACTACTTGGATGCATATACATTGTTCCTGATACATCACCTGTGAGTGACAAAGCGCTAATAACTACTTTTGAGCTAGCTGCGAGCCATCCATGTGCATGCAAGCTTGTGGCGGGCGACTTCAATCTTCTTGAAATCCAGTGGTTTCCACCCACTGCCCCAGCGAAGTATAGTGGGCTATTAGCCTGCATCAACTTGGGAGGATGAGTGCAGCATGTATCAACGCCGACCAGGTCTAAACACCTGTTAGACCTGATATTTACACTGGGTATATCCAATCTACGTGCATCTGTAGGCCTAGAGTTTCCGGGGAGCGACCACAGGGTGGTATACTGCTCGCTGTTTGCAAACATCCCGGCAATCTGTACGAGTAAATCAGAGGCCATTGAGATATACCGGCCGATAAGCTCCATAGACTGGCCCACATTTGCCACGATTATTCCAGCAAGGAACTGGGAACAGTTCTTTCTGTCCGACTCCCTGGAGCAATCGTCCGCAATATTTTATGGCGAACTGCATTTTTGTCTAGACCTATTGGCTCCATTTACTCCTTTAAATAAAACTTCAGGAAAAATTAGGAGGCAAACTAAGCTGCATGCAAGGTTAAGGCAACTACGACGTTCCTACTACAAGACGTTCAACTTTGCGCAGGTGCTGAAAGCCAACGAGATTGCGAGCCAGCTATCGTCCAGGTCTGTATTGATTAAAACATCCCAAGAAAGAGCAGCCATGGCCAGTGCAAACAAAGCCAGCAGCTCAGCTGGCTGCTGCGTTCTCGCACTCCTCATTATGGAGCAAAGATCACTTCCATACGCGTCGGCCCTTGCAAAGCAAGTGAAGATCCACGGACTATATGTGAGATGTTCGACTCTTACTTCAAACAGTCCCAGTGTGAAGAAGTGTCCCCGGTCACTACTGAGCTGGATGTGTCCACAAACCAGCTGCTCTCCACGGTTCAGTTCGATCTAAAAGGCATCCGTTCCGCTATCAAAACCATAAAACCATCCACCAAACTTGGTCCTGATGGAATTCCACCCATACTACTTAAGAATGGGGGCGATGACCTTTTCATACACCTCTTGAAACTCTTCACACTCTCTATGGAGAAGGGCCAATACCCATCGGCTTGGAAGCACTCTATCATCACACCGCGCCATAAAGGTGGCTCCGTACAGGAAGTCAGCAACTACCGACCCATAAACCACACATCTATTCTCTCACGTGTGATGGAGAAATCGGTTAAGCGTGCGCTTATGGCCTGCTTGAATGCAGGAGGCCACGTTAGCAGGTCACAGCATGGTTTTCTAAGCGCACGATCCTGCGCAACCTGCCAGCTTGATTTTCTAAACCTGGTCACTGGCGCGATTGATTCAGGTCTGGCGATTATTACGCTATACCTCGATATGCAAAAGGTCTTCGATAGGGTCCCCCATAAACGCTTATTACATAAGCTCAAGGCTTACGGTGTAGTCACGCCTCTGCTTGACAGGCTTAAATCCTACCTAACCGGGCGTACGCAATCCGTGAAGGTAGCACAATTTGGGTCCATCCCTGTGACAGTTTCCAGCGGTGTTGTGCAAGGCAGCGTGCTTGGGCCAACCCTGCTTTTGATTTATGTGAACGACATCTATAGCAGCCTCCGCCATGGTCGCCCATTCCTCTTTGCCGACGATATAAAGGTCGTATATGTCTTCCCACCAAGCGCTAAAGTATCCGCACTACAAGAGATCCGTGAAGACCTGAAGACCTTAGCGTCGTGGTGTCAAAATTGGCAAATGACATTCTCTGCTGATAAATCCAGTATTCTGTCCCACAAATGCTCCATATCGGATGGTGCGTTTACGTTGAATGGTACGCCCATCCAACTAAAAACGTTAGCTACTGACCTAGGTATTCGCTATTCTATGACCCTCAACTTTTCAGAGAATGTGCAGTATCAGGTAGCAAAAGCACGCAGAATGGTCTTCCACATAGGCCGCCACATTAACTTGGCTGAAGCACGGTTGGAGCTTTACCGCAGTCATGTTCGTCCGCAGCTGGAATACTGCCCCTTCATCTTCAGTAATTTGCGGAAATCAGACCGCATATTTCTCGAAAAGGCTCAGCGGCGGTTTACCAAAATAGTAGCCCCACAAGGCCTAGCGCTTAGTCACCTACAGAGGTGTAACCATCTCAAACTCCAGCCTCTATGGCTGCGGCGCATTAACTTAAACCTGTGCTTCTTACATAAGTTAATATACCAAGCGGTGCACAGTGATATCCCCAGCCTGACACTGAGAAGAGGATCAGAATTCAACCTCCGAAACAAGTACTGCACAGTTGCCGCGCTGCCAGCGAGGAAGAAACTACGTTCACGTTTATTCCTTGTCGCTTATGTAAATATCTGGAACAAATAGCCTTCACAGCTGCGGGAGATTCACAATCCACAGGCTTTCAAGCAGGAGGTACGAAAGTTTATGTGCCTGGATAGCATAAGACGCCTTTTCAACATCTGTGATTCTGATGACAACCTTTTTGAGACCGGCCCCGATGGGGCATAGATCACATTTTGGTCAGCTCTAGCGCAACTTTGTATTGCGCTCAACTAGGCTCCATGACAGGAGCATCTTGGGCTCACAGGTCCTCCCCATACTTCGCGGTCCCTGTCACACTACGTGAGAGACCTTGGCCCGATCAGTTGCACGTATCTTACAGTTGTTAGGACTGCTAATCCGACAACAAAGGTATTCAGCCTACCCCAGTAGTAGCTGAGCGCTTTCCTGGCTCCCACCGACAATTAGTTAAATGGGAAGTCTTGAAATAGTATACGCTACCGCAAAGGCAACCTGGAAACACTAATCGGTAGCCCAAACCCTTTGAAAGCTCCTTCTCGACGCCCAGGTTCTTACTGCTCAACAGATCAGCACGTAAAGCAGCCTAGTACTATTGAATGGGAGCATCGTAAGCCTGTAGGCACTGACCAGGTAGGATATTGCATAGCAATGGGGAAGCAATCCGAACGGACAAACTTTACTTCACTTCTTCCTTCTCTTCTACACTTTGGTTCCTTCGTCTCCATCTTTACCCCTTAGTATTTTCAAAATACCTAGTCCACTTGGTCTCTTGCGAATCCTTATACTTGTGAACCATGAGTAACGTCTACTAAAAACATTTTAACAACATTAAGCCTCATGTGAAATGCCAGGTTCTAGCGTTGTTGCCCTAATTGCAGCTTTTTCATTAAGTCTGAGCACTAGTTATTATAGTCAGCAGTTTCCAAACACTATCAGTTGGTAAGCCGCAAAATAAAAAAATATATCTTTCTTATTGTTGAAAATGAGCGCACTTTAAAAGTTCTAGACCCAATAATCAGACATTTTGCTCTCCACTTATACTCTCTTGGCCCCATATACTTAGCTTTATCTGGTATACATGTGCCTTTCGCTATTGTCAACACTAGTAGACAGACATAATGAAAACCAGATCCTCTTCTTTAACTGCTTTTGCTCGTAAAACACTCGCATTTCCAGATTTCATTTCACTGGCACGAAAGCTAGCCAACGACAGAGAGGCCCCTGTCACACTGGCTGGTTGGAGCACCAGAAACTTTCCATCACCACTTTTCTTATCTTGGCCGTCCGTGTGTCATTTATCTTTTAGCTGGCTCCAAAGCCTACCATGCGTTATGCGTAATGGCGGGGGAACGACCAGCTCCCACCGGTTTTTGTTACTATTCTACTCCTGATTTACCTTATCGCTCTTTGCTTAGGGTGCTAGAACAACTCTTGCCAGGAAAATCACAAAAGAAATAGTCGGTGTGACATTAGAGTACCAGTTAACATTGCCAACTGGATGAACACCGCCGGCACTCTTCGGAACTTAAGAATGGAGAGAAATAAATCGAAATTCATCAAAGTGCTGCACAATAGTGTGCATCTACACACGAGGCATAACAATACCTCAAGTATGAGCAAGCTCAACCACCAGAAGTAGAGTTGTTAAAGCCCAACCAATGTAGACCAAAACGGATTTCACGCCCAAATGCAATTAGCTAAATTTTACTAACTTTTCCCATGCTTATTTCTTTATTATTGGTGGCAGGCTCCAATAGCTCACTGACGTTAGAGACAGAGCCTCATGAATATGGAAAATCGGCTCTAAGGGATAAATCTTGTGATGTTTAGCTAAGTAATGTGTGTATTTAGTAGGCCGAAATCTGTCAACGGATCTGAAAGATCCCCTGGGTTACTCAGGTGGACCTGGCTCATGCGGGCTTGTTGTAAGCTTTAGAAAAGCTTAGAGGCTTAAAAAATGCTAAACTCTATTTTACTGGTTGTTTATGTGGCCCAGTATCCACTGAAAATGGTATGCTCTGGCCTTCTCGGGCCGTCCGCCGTGGCAAACTTACTTCTTCCGAGTCGTAGGCGAACAGTCATCAGTCGCGCGCTGATGCCCGTTGGTGCACCCACCAGCAGGCCATGGAGGCGATCGGATATTGCAAATCCGACCCCATGATCACGTGGTGCTGAGGCGGTGTTGCCCACCCAGTAGAATGTGTAGCCAGAACCTGCTTCATGCAACTTACCTTGCTCAACGAGCCCAGTTTCACTGAGCGGGCAAATTTCGATGTTGTAGCGCGCCAGTTCCATCGCGACCAGTGCAGGCGCTCGCTGGAGTTGCGGTCCAGTAGTGTGCGCACGTTCCAGCATCCGATGCTGAGTGCTTTGCGCGCAGGCATACGATTGTATTAGTGGGCAATCGGACGCGAGGTGACGGTTGTGCTTTGGAGGTTTGCTTGAGGGACTCCACCCGGAGCCTTTGGCTCAATAGCCTGACCCACAAGGCAGTGGGTGATTTGGAGGTTTGCTTGAGGGACTCCGCCCGGAACCTTTGGCTCAATAGCCTTACCCATAAGGCAGTGGTGAGCAGATCCAGCTCGAGAATGTGATTGCAGAGACAGATTGGGATCTGCTTGACGGTCGTCACTCGCAGCCTTGGAGGTACTGGAACGATTCATATATGGTTTGCGACCGCAATAAGATACGCATCTGCAACAACGGCCAGAAATACATGTACTTCGGCAGGTTTGCACCGATTTGACCAGGGGCTGTCTGGCTTGAGGAGGGCAGTAGCAAACCATTGAAAACTGGGGGTGCCTTCCCACCATCAGAGACAATGCGTTGCGCTCGTGCTCTACGCCAATCGAGCTGTGAGCTTCTAACCCGTAGACCTGTTGTCTCTCATGGCTAGGTTTTACGGGAAGAGGGCCATCGACCAGTTCCTAACCTCCGAAGAGGATGGACTAGGATACTGGCAGGGCGCCCACACCTTAAGCAGAACGACTCGGGTCCTCAACCAAAACCTTCGATTAAATGTACACCCGAAAGGCAGCGGGTCTAGCACACGGTCAGTTCACTGAGTCATGCGAATTGGTGTTCTGGATCTTAGCAGGGAAAGGGCGCAATCCAACTCCAAACCAGCGGTCGCCATGAGGAGGCGTCCAGGGAAGGGGCCTATGGCAGAAGAGTAGCAGCAGTGGGTAGACTATCTGTCAGGATCTAGCCAGCACCGGCCTCAGCGCACCATAGGCTCTCACGCCTATATATATATATATATATATATATATATATATATATATATATATATATATATATACATATATATATATATATATGCTCCATGCTAAGGCTGACATTGCGTTCATGATTCTTTTTCACCGCAGCTGGGCTAAACCACCATACCCTTAACCTAACACTTTGTAAGTTGGATAAATTTTATTCCACTTTATTTGGTTTGTTTTGCCTACCCGAATAATCTTCCATTAACTTACGTTGCTTACGCTGATTGTGGTTATCTGCCTTAACGTTATTGCGTTTGTAACATTTTTTGAGTAACTTATGGACAATTTGTTCTTATCGCGGGTGCAATGCTATCCAACTTACTTAATACGCTAATTTAGCGAAGAGTTATGTGGGCGTAGCCGTATGGTATAACAGATATATTTCATTTGAGAATGTCATTTCAATTGATTGGCTGTTGTTTGACAGCCCCGGTGTGGCTGCGCTTGATGTGCATGTTGACATGGTGCCTACCTGTCTATTACCCACTACTTTGCCTATACTGGCTCCAGGAGACAGTTGGTCGTTTCAAGAGGGACGGGGTGCACGGTCCTTGTGGCCGTGCTAGGGTCGAAGAGCGGTTACATGCACTCGGTGTGGAGCGGACTACGGTCCAGCCACCGTCTTGTGTGTGATTGATTCCCAACTACAGGGTGCTTGTGTTTGCCTGTGGGCCGGGTGCGTTGATGAACCGTGGCTCCCATCCACATGCCTCCCGGTCTTATTCCTTCGGGTTTACACTGAATATGGGATGTGTGGCTGGAGCTGTGGGTGGTGCAGCGCAAGCCACCCATGGTCGCTGTGTAAGCGCAGGTGTCCTGTGGCTGTTCACAGTGACAGGCAAATCCGAACCGGATGCCGCCAACCACATACATATACAAAACATCCTTTGTGAGGGCTACGTGTGTGCATGTAAAAGGCCGTTATGTCTGCTTTAGGGCATCTCCGACCACTAGTGTGGCCATTCCTGGGGGCTCAATCCGGCAAGAGGAGAAGTATACACCTGGGTTCAGCTCTCGGCGAGTCCGGACGCGGTGGTTTGTCATGGCAGGAAGTGGCCTTTTGAGGTTTTTGTCCAAAGATTAGCTGTAATGTCTAACAACGAATGTCAAGGGGAGTCCCACACAGGCATGCAGACTAACTGACTGGGCCTACATGCTGACGGTCTTCTAGAGACTATTTGTGCCTTGGATCTCAACAAGCACCCCAGCCGTTGACGCATGTCAGTGTAGCATATCAGGTTCACTCAAAAGCATATTTATTATATGTGAAATGCAAGACTCTGCGGCTCCTTTTCCTTGATTAAACCAACGCTCTTGAAAGTGTCGACAGATCAATTCCGCTTAATCAGCTATCTGCGAATGGTACTTAACCAGCAGTGTGCAACCTGATGAGCAAGTACTTCGTAAACTTTTTATTTCACCCAGCTAAACGGTAAAAATATCCCCACTATTTGTGATGACTGAGGCGTCTTACAAGGAGTAATGCTCTCCTCAATCTTATTCTCTTTATACATCGAAATACTTTCAGTTACTCCCAAGAGTATTGGATGTAAGTATGCTGGAGCAGCATTGCTCCAACTGTTGAATCAGAAAAGGCTCACCAAAGCGGGTAATATGAGCTTCAACAGTGGTCGTCGTTCTGATCCCTTATTTCCAACGCGGTAAAATGCCGCGATGTAACTTGGTTTTTTCTCCGCACTGACAAACGTCTGACTTTAGTAAAAACTTCTAGCTCCATGGTTGTAAGCGACCACAGCATACCAAGTTCATGCTCTGCTGAGTACCTTGGTGTGCACTTATAATCTATCTCGGTCAACCTGCCATTTTGCAACGTCTTCCACAAAAAGAATTCACACTGATTGCACGTACCATTAAGCTCATTTCCAAGTGCAATTGATTTCCCATAGAGTCTCTGGTTGATGATTTCATCGTCACTAAGAATTTTGGTGCATGTGATACCTTTCCAAAAAAGGTTGTAAATGACCCTTTTCAATCCGTTCAAGCCAATTTATCAAAAGTTCTCTCCTGCTCGTCTGTCCGCTCTAAATTTAGGGCTCTGTTTTCTCGCCAAACACCTTATCATAATTCTATCTTACCGTATTTATCTCGTTTGCTTGTGGACTCAATTAATCTACTAGGAACACGCGTGAAGGTTTACTTGAGTGATATGTATAGATATTTTCGTCTTTTTACGCTTTGATTGCAATTTCATACAAGTGTTATGCTTCATTACATCCGAAGTGCTGGTGTAAAATGCTGAAAATGCTCCCAGTCTGGTTCATAAAGCTTATTTTCACTTGACTTGGGCCAAAGTGGGGGTGATGTCTGCAATACGCATTCCCGTAAGGTATCGGAGGGTTTGTTGCCAGGTGTCAGTTGATGCTGAAATTCAGTATCCCTCCCTTTCCTACCGAACATGAAAAATGCTTCGTATGTGTCACTGATCTAACATATCTTAATGTTCACATTGTCAAGCAGCCAAGTCCCTGATTCATACATGAACAATAACCGCCCCACGGTATGAAACAATGGTTGATGGAGGGTAAAAGGTCGCAAACATAGAACGCACTTTAACCACCATGTTTGCGCTCCATCTTTTACTTAAGCGCGACCGGATAGGTTATGAAAGGCCGCGATCATGTTAGGATCACATAGAGTAACCTCTTTGATGATGTGATGGCCACAAACAAACCGTCTCAAACTCTCTCATCCGGGTATAGTAAATACGTTTTTGTAAATGGAGTCTGCCCATGGCAGCTATTGGAGACGGCATCCCACCTTCGCTAGCGGCCCGGAGCAGTTTGACCCCGACGCATCCTGAAGCTTTTTGACCAGCAATGAGAGCGAGTCTATGAGAATGTTTCACCTTGAAGGCTACCAATGAGGAGGAAGTACATTTAAGCCTGCCAGTGAGCGCATTATTTCGGTAACCAACAAATGCATTACTAGGCATCGATACAACTTTTCAACTGATCCAACTCAATTCAATTCAAGAAAGTGTTTTATGCATCCATAAGGATGAATATTCAGCTGTTACACACACGCTTTCAGTATAGTAAAAGAAATAAAGCAGTAAATACATAAGCAAAGTAATAAGTGGCATAAACAACAGTATGCTTATGGTGCAAGTTGTTTTTAAGCTCCAAAACAACTGATGCCAGATATGCAATAACGGATGAGTGATAAGACCTTGTGCGGGCAAAAATTGATCAGTCCTTTTGTCTGGTTGAGGATGCTGATACACACACAGATAGTGCACCATGAAGAGTGACTTGTATCAGTAAGTTTTCCCGAAGCAAGCCTTATGCATGAACTGGTGTGAGTGGACACACGAATTTCAACAAAGATAGGGCTTTGGAATTCCACCACACCGAGATAATTGTGTCAGTGACCTACTAGGATTTTGAAGTGCATGCTTAAACCAGGAAACATCACACTGGTGCAATAGATCCAAAGGGGTAAGACGCATGTGGTGATACATCGCAGAATTCAGTGGCGGGGGACAGAGGAAGATCGCAAACGAAGGGCCTCCCTACCTATGTAAAACCATCATTAACATGGAGTGAGCAGGAAAGATCATGACTGAGTGTTACACCTAGACACCTCACTGTGTTAGGATGTTGAGGAGTGGACATATATATTTACTACAAGTCTTGGTTACCTGCTTGTGTTTCGTTACCGTTGGTTTCTGAACATTTGTTTAAATGCAGCAATTCTTTGATTTGATTGGTCGGCCGGCCCACGTCGTTCGAAATGAATGTCATCTCAGGGGTCTCTCCGCTAATTCCCTGATTGGTTCTCACTTCTTATTCGCCTGCATTATTCAGTGTCTCCTACGTTGATGGTTGGCTCCAACGTGTTTCAGTAGCTTGGCTTCAATCACTGCTGTACCCTATCTAAATGAGCAGATTACTCTTGTAGATATACTCGGTCCTGGCTCATCTTCATGTTCTCCTTACGGTCGTGGGGGCGTGAATACTCGGCTGTCGACACAACGCACCGATACTCTGGAGTGCAAATTCTCGCCATCTATGTGAAGCTCGGGGTATTCCATGAGAAGATGCTGATAACCATGGCCTTTATGTAGGAAGAAAATGAGGTTGTTGCGTTTTGATGTATACAGCGATAAAAGGTGAGCTCTGGGCCATAATACGAGGTTATCCAGATGGGCTTGTAATTTAGTTGATGAGGCTGCGGTTGGTTGTTGCATACCCAAGAATACGTCGTTTGCATATTTCAGAAATACCGCATCGACAGGGGCACGTAAATAGGCGATGTAGGTGGAAAAGAGCTACGGAGATAGTATGGCCACTTGAAGAACTCCAGTACCTGTGGTGAGCGGTGAGAAAGTCTTGCCTCCAAGTCGAGCAAACTGAGCATGTCCAGTGAAGTGGTATCTCAAAAGGTGGACAGTACAGTTGAATTCCGACATTGTGCAGGTCTCTCAAAAAAGCTCACGGTTTACACTGCCAAAAGCATTACTGCAACCGAGAAAACACATGCGTACGCATTTGACCTTGTTGTCTTGTGACGACAGTACTGAATGTACAAGATAGGCTAATGCTTCTTGATTAGACCTCAAACTATGAGAAGCAAACTGCAGCGGATCATCTGAATGAGTCAGATTCAGCAACTTCTTAGGAATACTCTTCTCGAATATCTCCAAGTTTGCCAAGGTGCAGGCAATTGGTCGATATTTAGTAGGGCCTTTCTTGTCGCCGGTGTAATTCTGGCGCTTCTCCAGCAGTCAACAATATTATACTCTCAAGCACAGTGTGTATAGGTCAGCAAGAGACTGAGCCAAGGAATTGGCACACACTTTGAGGACAACGGGTGATAGTCCGTCCGAATCACTTGCTTTGTTGGAGTTTAGCTGTAATAGCTTATTGTGCACTGTATTTCTATCAATGGCAGGTAAGGAGGTTGTGGACTGATCCAATTGTGGGGAAGAAGGGTGAGAGGATGGTGTTAGAATTGAAGCAACAGCAGTCTCGGTTCAGTTCTTCCAGGTATACATTTGGATTTGATACTCAGTCAGTTCTGTCAGCATGCGCCAGACATCCCGGCAGCTACTATTTCCCAATATGGTCTGGACATATAGGTGGTTTAGACGGCGAAACTCAGTTTGGGTAGAAATAGAAAAAGATTTCAACGCACCGTGGTCATTCGTTTTGAACACTTTCTCCTTGAGTCTAAGCAAGCGTTTTGGGTAAGGATATGAAAACCAATCCGCATGAATGAAAATGGTTTCAAGTGGACAGCAAGTATCAAAGCAGAAGTTGATGTAGCTCGTTAACTGGTCGTAGTATTTAGATACATCGTTGTTAAATAATATACTAAAATCTGTGGATGAAATCATTTTCTGCAGTCGACATATTCACAGATGAACATTGTCTTCTTTTAAGCTTGCGATCTTTACAACGAGTAATATCCCTATGACTTAGCTTGCTGCACGCGAAAAGAGATAACTTGAGATTTGAGTGGTCAGAACTACCAATGGGGGCCTGCTTGCACACAAAAACAGCTTCGCATTGTCAACAAATATAAGGTATATAGTTGCTTTAAGTCTTAGAAGAGAGTTTACAAGGTTTTGCAGCCCAATGTCTATGAGGTCTATGGTGTCAAATCTGTTGAAATCACAGCAAAGGTGCAAAGAGAAGAATCAATGTGGCTTCAGAGGTGGGATAACTGGGGGCAATGTACATAATTGCAAGCAAAATCCGTTGGTAGCTACGTAAACATCTAGCTTTACATTGCAAAATCAAACAGTTAATACGTGGAGAAGAAAAGCGAAACCGATTTTTTGTTGTTGTGCACCAAACAGGATTGACATAAGTGATAACACCTCAGCTGCGGCTCCTGTATGACCGGTCGGCACAATGGCGAATGAATCTCTCGATCGCTATAACATCATTGTCAACATCTTCATGGAGCCATGTCTCTTAAAGCATAATTACGCCAAGCTTCGAGCATTCACGATAGCGAATTTTGCTTTTACTTTCATCCATTTTGCTCATAAATGATCTGGTGTTTGAGCTAAGTATAATGGGTATACTCATACTCCGCAATGTTCTCTTCCGTAGAATGATTGTGCTTCTTGTAGATTAGTTTCCGATTATTTTTTACAGCCTGGCCGTGAAAAACCGTGAAGTTCAGTGGAGTAGAAACACACAAATTTTAAAAATCGTGAGTATAGGTCATCATGGCCTTGAAGATTGTATGGATTGGCTCGAAAAAGAATACTGTGTGGATTCACGGTGCTGGCAAGGGAAGACCTGACTCGGACGGCCAACCACTGTCCTCCGTACGGGCAGTAACCTGCATGGCAGTGGAGGATAGGTCGGGCCATATGGCAGTTAGGTTACAATCCGTGATGGTCGGCTGTCGTCCCCCATGGCTCAGTTGCGTAAGCTGCTGGCTAGTTGGCGTCAGCGTATGGTGGTTGTGGGTTCGATCCCCAATAACGGACCGAAGGATGTGTACCACTGACGAGCACCAATAGGGCGAAACACGCGTCCGGTGTTTTTCCGGATTGGCATCTTACTTATGCGGCTTGGAAGTTAATTGTGAGGAATCAAATAGAATCATACCCAAATCCGTCTACTCATTAGAAATGCAAAGCTGCCGTAAGCGTGGGTGTAAGTAATTTTGCAGCTGGAACAAAAGAGCACGGCCAAGTTTGAAGGCCCCACGATTGCAACACTAACGCAATCGTCTTCATTAGTAATGCAGCAACTTTCATCTTTTGCGCAGAAAAGATAATCCCGTAATAACCGAAATTGCATTTAGGACGTACTAAGTGGTCAACCGCTATCAGTCAATAGCAATCGGGAAATATGCAAGCATGGGTGTTTAATCTAAACGCATCTTGGGCACAGAGAAGTCGCGCATTTGAGGGAGGGGTAGCAAAAATTAGTAACACTTAAGCTTTGCCCATGCTACGTAGTAGACACAGGCGTGGTCAAACTCAGTCAGCGGTTGAGGCTTTGCTACACGGACCTCAGCCATCCGCCTGTCTAAATGTGCACCAGTATAAGACAATAAGAGGTGGGTGAAGGTGCTAGTTCAAGAAGTCAGCACAGTTCCGGACGAAGACACACGCAGCAGTGAAGACGTACGTAACACAGAATCACGCCTCCTGGCTTGATCGAGCCCGTTGCGAATGCAGTCAAAACGGTCTCACAAAGAGGTTCTGAGCGATCAAACGAGATATCCGCTTTAGCTGAGGGGACAGGTGAGGCACAGATGACCAGAATGAACAGTGTTGACTTGGTACTCCAAAATGCTGTCTGCAGAGGGCAGATCGGTTACCCAGTTTGATGCCACATAAGGCTATCGCGACTGGTTTCTCTCTCACTTAGAGACGCAGTGCCACCTTCGGTTAATGCTCATAGGCAATTTGTCAATAACGTAAGGAAAGGAACAATGTCCATCGCAGCGGAATGTCTACAATGTGCTCAAGGTAATCTCATATTGTTGACGGTTCCTGAAGTAAAGTTGTACGTGAGGTGGAAAATAATCATATTCCAATGGTTGACCCCATACGAAACACACGTCAAATCTGACTGAGGTAGACAACAGCTACCGGACGAAAAGATGCATACACCAACTTAAGGCTGGATAAAGCATCTGTTAGATGTTTGATAGCAGCGTTGCAAATTCCTTTCGAATGAGATGTTAGACCGCCAGCTCCTTTACCTTCCTTCTCATCCTACAAGTACGTACACCCCGAAACAACTAGTGCACTTGCACTATTTCATTGAAGGAGGATTTGATTACAACCAACTGGTCTTGCGCGATTAGTGGTAGGAGTCTGGTCAATGGTTTATTGCGGATAAAAATGCTTAAGCCTAACATGTCCTGCAGGACGGATCGTTGGGATTTTCCATAGAACAGGAATAGCAACCATAGAGGACAACCGAAAAACAATGAACTAGCAACGCAAAGTTTTGTCCGTCTGAATCCTTTACCACTTTTGATTTTCCCAGAGGGGAGTGGGTTGGTACGGCTTTGTTTTCTGAATGTATTTCAGGTGTGTTATAGGATTTGGTGTAACGCGACTAGCGTATTGTCGATATCATGTTTGAAATAACGGATTCTGGTAGTGAAAATCATATGCGGTAAACAGGTAGCGAGCAGAAATTCCAACTGCGCTCTACTTATGTCTATTGTCCTGCTCGTTTGAGACGGCGGCCTCTCAGTCTGTTATTATGGCTGAGTTTTGGCAGCTGATAGCGTCCACAGACTCCACAAATATCCAGGCGCTGTCCGTTTTTGGTGGCCCGACGTTGGGCAGTCGCCATGACTGTGAGATCACGCTTCGGCCAAGGCTGCCATGCTTGAATTGGATATTCTGCATGCAAGCGTATGTATACAGAAATCAGCTGTGGGAATCAGATTGGTCAAAGTGACCAAAAGTCCCCTTCAACAGCCCCAAGTTTCCTGTGATATTTTTTGATGCTAGCACAGATTTCTCCTAGCAACCTAGTGTTGTGTCGCCCACGACTGTTCAAGGAAAATCTATTAGCGGAAATGGGCCCCTGAGATCAAATCCGTTACGAACGACGTAGGCCAGGCAAACAAAGTAAAGGAAAGATGCGTTTAAAAAATAGCAAGAAACAAACGGTAACGAAAGGTCAGAATGTTTCACCCTCGGCATGCCGTACTCGAGATGGCAGAAGTAAACAGAGATTTACCTATGTCATTTCCCAGTAAATCAACATGCAAGTATGATCGCCGGCCTGCTTTCTGGAGACGCTTTTGACATCGTAACAGATATCATTTTAGAGAAAGAAGTCACAACCGAGGCGTTTGCTGCCCTTCGCCGATTATTGGACCGTCCCGATTTACCTGCGCCCCTACGCAAGGAATTCCACGCGCGGTACCAGTAGCCCGGAGAGAGCATAGAGACGTACGTTCGCGAAATGCGAAAGATGGTGGACATCGTACCCGAGGATGAATCATTGAACAAGCGCGATAAATGCATATTGGAACAACTCCTGGATTGAATCCGAACACCCTCCAACAAGTGTGAATTCCTTCTTCACCCCGGAGCGGTTAGATGCAGCCCTACATAATGGCGAACAATTGGAACAAGTCGACAGAGCAATGGCTATGCCGACATCCAGTTGCTTCGCGTTGAGAGGAAGCGGGCGCCCCAGAAGTGCGCCACTGGAACAGATGACGGGAAATCATGACTATTATCAAAGAAATCCCGGCTCCCGACGACCAACCCCATCAAGTTCCCGGTGGCCACGCCGACGAAAGCCGAACTGCGAACTAACTTGTTACAGCGACAGACGCCCAGGTGAGTGTCAAAGTGTGCATTGTGGCTTTATACCCGCCATTATTTGTGCATCGACTACAGAGTTAGCCCTAAGGGTAGAATTACGAATTGCGGAGGTCCGCTTGATAGGTCCCATCGACAGCGGTGCATGTAAGAGCCTCATTAGACCTAACCTAATTAGACAGCTGGTAGGCTGCACGGGTGCACCTTGCCGTTACCGGTTAAAGGAAGCTAACGGAGAATCCCTGGTTGTCCGGGAACGTATAACGGCACGGGTTGACATTGCTAACAAGAAGCTCAGCCACGAGTCCATTGTCGCCGACAGAATTCCACTAGCTGTTATTATTGGGATGGATTTGCTGCGTCGTATGAAATGTCTACTAGATCTAGAGAAGTGTCAATTAGTCACGGATAGTTGCACTGTTTTGCTTCGACTTCAGGCAGGTGACAGTTTGGAAGCGTTTAAAATTTACCAGGATAGTTAAGACAGCGATGAACATGTGAATGCTTTCGTCCGCCCACTCGATGTGGCTACTGACGAGTGTACGTTGAAAAAGCTTAAAGTTCTGCTGCGGAATCATTCAGATCCATTTGCCTGACAACCCGGAGAACTGGATCGAATCAACATTGTAAAACACCGGATGGACATAGGGCATGCGATACCGATTAAAATTGCCTCAAGACGAATTCCAATAGATTGAAGAGTTGAACTATAAAAACTTACAGGAGAAATGCTAGAGAAGAAGGTAGTACGTCCTTCTAGGTCCCCGTGGGCGGCCTCGGTCATTTTGGTGAAAAAGAAGAGCGGGGTTTCCGTTTGTGTGTCGACTATAGACGATTAAACGAGGTCACTCGGAAAGATGCTTTTCCCGTACCCAGGTTCGATGATCTATTTGACGCATTGGGATGATCCGCTTATTTCAGTACGCTAGACCTGGCTTCCGGTTGCTGGGAAGTAGAAGTGGAGGAGAGCGACAGAGCAAAACCGGCGTTTGTATTACCATCAGGTTGCTATGAGTTCCGAACCATGCGTTTTGACCTATCGAACGCCTGCGCAATGTTTCAACGCTTTATGCAAAAAGTCTTGCACGAATTGAATCCCCACAAATATCTCGTTTACTCGGCCGAAGTGCTAGCGCGCTTAGTAAACGTGGGCCTCAAACTCCATCCGACAAAGTGCCATTTACGACAGACAGAGGTAACGTATCTCGGACACATCATTTCGGGGATGGGAATTCGAACGGATCCTCGTAAGACGGAGCAGGTGAAATCATGGCCAACCCCTGCTAACGTTGAAGAGCTACGCAGCTTTTAGGGTTGGCCTCATACTATCGGCGATTCGTGAAAGGGTTCTCAGAGATCGCAGCACCTTTGAATGCTTTTTTATAGAAAGATCGAAGCTTAGAGTGTCAAAAATCTTTCGATCAGTTACGAAAATCCCTGTGTTGGCTTTCCCCAACCTGTCACCAAATGCCTGGGAGTTAACTCTAGACACGGACGCTAGCGACCAGATGATTGGGGCTATTTTGTTGCAGAAAGTGCAGGACGTAATAGAACGAGTGGTGTCTTACAGCAATAGAAGTCTCACTGCGAGAGAACGGAACTACTGCACAGTCAGAAAGGAAATGTTAGCTCTAGTATTTTTCATTAAAAATCGACACTACCTATTGGGAAGAAAGTATTTGTACGGACAGATCATCAGTCACTACAGAATTTCAGAGACGCTGAAGGACAGAACACTCAAGCGCAGCGAGAATTTCATTTTTACAGCCCTTCAGGGGCCCATGCAACAGCGCCCAGAACATCCGACGGGACGATGTGAAAGGTGGGACATCAGCATTATCTGAAGCAGATGGAACATGTAATAGTAACAGATCCTGAATGCAGAAAGCGACAATCTATTACTTTAACTAGGTGCAGTGACTGTCTACTGGAGAGTAGATAAGGTGGATCCCCTAGAAATTGATCAAAATCCTTCCCGCTAATATTTACTTGGCCGAACGTTAGGGATCTATACGGATCATAAACCTCTGTTTTCCTCCTTTGTCATAAGAAGGGGATTCAACGTATGGCTTCACTCAGAATGTTTTATTGGTTTCTAATTCTATTTACATATACATGCAAAATTCAGTACATTCGCGATTGGCAGAATACCATAGCTAATGTCCTTATTCGACTTCCTTTACCAGAGGTACCATCGGAGGAGTTTACGGCACAAGAGCACAAAAGCTTGGTTCAGCATCCCAATAATTCCCTGGTGACATCGACAGGCATACGTCAGAAAATGGATAGTGATCTTGTTTTATCGCTGGTGAAGCGCTACGCTCAAGTCGGGTGGCCACATACACATCCGAAGAACTCATGTCTATCCGTAATGGGATGTCTGCAGAACGGATGTTTACCGTGGTGCAGACGATTTCGGTCAAGTATCTTCAATGAACTAAATGTTGCGCACCCAGGATTCGCCAGAATGAAGTCACTACCTCACTTTTATGTGTGGTGATCTGAATTAGACGGTGACATTGTAGGGAAGGTTGGAAGTCGCAGACCTTGAGGAGAACCGAAACGCCGCTCCCCATGCGCCAATGCAGCCTTGGAAGTGGAAAGCGAAACCTTGGAAATGCGCCCAGGTAGATTGTTTTGGTCCCTTAGAAGGTCAGATGCCTTTATTGATCGTCGACGCACATTCTAATTGGATTGGAGCCCGCATTCTGGCCTCAGCACCGTAACTAAACTGCGTACAAGATTTGCGATGTTTGGTCTTCCCGAAACATTAGTATCTGACAATGGGCCAGCGTTTTCCAGTGCCGAGTTTGCTACCTTTCTTAGCTCGAACGGCGACAGACACAAAACGAGTGCACTTTATCATTCGTCTTCCAAAGGGTTAGATGGGGGCAGTATAGATAGTGAAAAATCTACTAACAAAACAAACCAACGCTCCACTGCGTGTGCGCTTAGATCATTCCCTGTTCGCGTACCGGAACAGGAAAAACGAGACAATAGGTAGAACCCCGGCAGAGTTGATGTGCGGTCATTGCTTGCGTACACGAGTAGATTTACTACATGGGACCATGGAGCCACAATTTGTCGAAGAACATTAAGGGGAGAAGGAACATTTTGACAATTGCAGCAGGAACAGAACTGCTGGGACATCACGCCCTGAGGGCGGTTACAAAATCCAGGGATGCCTGCAGTCACCCGTGTGAGCAAGCACCACACCAAATGTGAAACGGATCAGCGACTGGCGGCAGTTTGCATTTACTGATCTGTACGCAACTGGAGGGGGTGGCACATAAATTGACTGGCAGTGTGCATAATGTGGACAGGTTGAGCGCCTACTCAAGGTTGATCACCACGTGAGTCCGCACGCAAAGATTGCGTAAGTACACCGCCGCACACAGAACATGTGGGTAATTTAACAGAATAGCCGCTGAAATGCACCAACGGATAATCTGATCGCGAAGGTCCGATCGTCTTTAATGGGTTGAGCACATTAAAGACATTTCACTGCGTTGGATATTTTTCCGCTCCTTGCGTTATTGACAAGTTGACTAGGTTAAACGGTGGCCTGCACTGTGCCTCTAAGTGATGGAGAGCGTCCGGTCGAAATGGCCTGACGTTGCATCGAAATGAAGTAACCGATCGGCCCTTGCAGAGAGCATTTTTGGAATATCAGGTCAACATTGTTCACTCTGGTCATCCGTGCCTCACCCGTCCCCTCGCCACAAACAGACATCTCGTTTGCTCGCTCAACCTCTCTTTGTGAAACCGTATTAACTCCATTCACAACGGACTCATTCAAGTCAGGGGGCGAGACCCCGTGTTCTGGATTTGTTCATTGCCGGACATGCGTTCTAGGGGGAAGGCCAAGCGCTTAATTGACAGAAATACTAATGTACTCATATTAATGACCCTCGGCGTGAGTCTTGTTCACCGGACCACGGACTAAAAAAGGAGATGACTTCTGACACACGCTGCTTTCTGATCTGGGAAGTTGGCCAGTCCAGACCGCACAACAGCAGCACGTTATGCGTACGATCAGCGGAAAGCACAACAGATTTTGGCGACGGTGGTGAATTAAATCAGTAGGTCAAGCTCATGGATAGACCTCAAGACCATTTTGGTACCACAACAGCAGCAATTTGATGCCGCACAGCTGCAAATGAGCGAGACCAGGGTCGGACCATGGTCGTCCAGAATGCTAAGAAGCCTTCCACGGATGCAGTGATTGGCAGCGTTATTGGATTCGTTTTCGATTCTGATTCAGGGATGATGGTTAGCGCGCGTTTCGTGCGCTATAAAGATGTTTGCAAGACTGAGTTGCTAAGTCTCGGTGATGCTGTTACGAAAACTAGGAACGCTTGAACAAGACAGATATAGAGACTGCATTGGGCCCACTAGCGCCCATGATATCAGTTTTGATAACACAATTTTCAAGCTCACAGAAATGTTTGGAGACCAGTCATCCCTTTTCAATGATCGGTACAATGGTTTGAAGCTTTGCATGGAGGACAGTGACGGTTTAATTGGTTATGCAGTGACGGTAAAGCGTGAATGCCGGAAATTCAAAGTGAAGTCACTTACCGAAGATCAGTTTGAGTGCCTGCTATTGGTCTGCGGTTTGTAGTCCCCCGAAATCCAGACCAGAATACTTGGGATGTTGATGCGAGACCCAGATATCATATTACAAAATGGCGTTGTTAAGGCTCAGATGATCATGAATTTAAAACACGATACAGCTATGGTGGAGGATGAAAAGGTGATAGACTCACAGTCTGTGTATCTCCACCTGGGGAGTCCAAACCAGGACGAAACTGCCGTCGTGAGGTTCCAATGTTGGGATGAGCAACATCAAAATATCTTCATTTCACCTAAGGTTGAAGACCAGTTGTTCATCCCAACATGTCTGACGGAATCGGGAGAATGGCACGAGTATCTTTGCACGTGTTATTTGCAGTGCTTTCAGGTGAATCTTGTCAACTCTGGGGGGACTATGGGTGTGCAACATTAGCATCCTCCTCACCACAGTCGCTGCACTAAAAAAGAGTGGTGAGTAGCTACTGGCGTTTGGGGGCACTTCTGAGCACTCTCGGCCAGGGTAAGGGCTTATGGCAAGCTGTTACTGCCTTTCAACCCCTCCAGCTGTGCAGGACAGGGATGAAGCCATATCACTGTTCCTCTTCCAATTCGCTACTGACGAAGACATGGAAATCGCCTTCACAGGACACGACTAAGAAGTTATAAAGCTGCTCCCAGATGGATGACGTCTTGACTTGGAGAATGCTGGCGACAATGCCCTCATCTATGACAGCTCCCAAACGTGCCATGTGACACTGGACAGATTAGCACTAGCTGTCAGCCGCTTTCAACCGTCGAACTGCAAAGCTTTTCTCCAAGTTTGGCAGGCACCGCCTCTTGTGCTGACCCTTAATGAGGATCAGAAATTCAACTGCATAGGTAGTTGTATCAGCGCCGCTGTAATTGAAGATGAGGTTACAATCCGTGCAGCACAAGCACGAGGTGCTTATGCTAACCTCCGCCACCACCTGTGGCGCCGATGCTACATTACTCTCTCCTTCTCTCTTCGTAGAGATTAGAGTGTACAATGCAGCCGTATGTTCAACCCTCCTGTACTGTTGCGAACCTTGGTCCATCAATTCGACAGATATACAAATGATAGTTATGTTCGACCACCGGTGCCTTCGCAGTTTAGCTCATATCTGGTGGGAACATTGTGTGAACAATGAGCGTGTTCGACGCCTATTTTACGGCCAAGGACGAAGTATTAAACCGCTCAGCACCGTTATATCACGCACCAGACTCCGATGGTTGAGCCGCGTACTGCGCATGCCAGCACACCGACTCCCACAAAGTGCAACGTTGACACGCCAGGGGTGTGTAGAGAACAAGAAGAGGGTTTGCCAAGCGATGACTTGGTCAACAGGAATGAAGGCTTCTAGTTCGAAGTTCGCCCCGGTTGTAGCCTTTGGGCTCCCTGGTTGGGGCCCAACAGACGATGATTACTCTTTGCTGGATTCACTTGTTGACCTGGCTGGCAGCCGACCTCCGTGGCATTCCTGTTATGAGTTTCTTTGTTCCTTTCTATTCCTCCCTCATTTCTGACGTATAAGATGACTTTTTACGACTAAATAACCTGCGGTTAGCTCTCCGGAACGATGTCCATCTGTTACTGGTGGATCAGTTAGCGTGCCTGTGCTGCGTTCCTTTTTCCGTGAATCGCGGCACAATAGCTGAGGTGTTTCCCACCTATAGCTAATGTGTATAATGGTGGTGATAATGGACTAAGTGGTGGATGCGCAATTTTTGTTCACAGTGCCACGCACGCATTGAGATCGCCTTTAGTACACATGAACGCCCCAAAGCTTCTTTCTTTTATGTGTGCTCCTGAATGAGTTTCCCACCATTCTTACCGGATGCATCTGAATGTCGCCTAACTCAAATTTACTGAGATAGGTGCTTTATCGTGTTATGTCATATTGCATACTAAGCTGCGAACCGCAAGATGATAGGGAGAGCCCTAAACATGTCTGGTTCGCCATTGTTTAGTGATGCGTAAGGTAACGATCACACGGAAGACTTGAAAGCCAAAACTACAGGCGAGAACAGAAACAGACACAAGTATCATTAACGAGATCATATGGCGCAACGCATGGGCTGAAACCGGCTTGCAAGCGACCAACGGTAGCGGACGTAATGCAAGGAAAATAGAGAAGGTATTTGTGGTAAGTCCAAGTGATCAGCAAGACACGCCTTTGTCAGTGTCTCCAGTAGTACCCGCAAGCAGAGTAAGCTAAATGCGATCAAACAAATAAAAAGTCTTAGGACAACTCCATACTGATCACATTGCGGCTCACGGAGTCGAAGATACTAAGTCCAACGGGTAGGAAAGGTTCCCCAAGTTGGGACGAAGCGATGCACGTATGTGACTCTTATTCAGTTGCTCCGTGTGATACTTTTTGAGACGAAATCATGACCCACATATGCGCGCTAGCATGGCAGCTTACTCAACCGTGGTCGTTTCCAATAAAGTATGTGCTTTCTGGTAGCTTCGTTCTGCTTCAATGGTTCCCTAAATCATGCCCGTACTAGATTCTAACGCTTCTTTGGAGCAATGTAATATCCCTCACAAAAGGTATCTTATTTTAGATTTGATCCTTACAGCTTCCACCGAAGTGCTGGAGCAAGTCATCTGTGGTGATCACAAAGTGATCTCCGCATTCAGTGTTACTGCTCAAGTACAAAAAACAGGTTTGACTAAAAGGCGAACGGTTTTAAGCTCCAATAAAACTACCAACTTTGAAACGGTTCGCGCAGTTGCACACCTTTTTCAGCGGTAGAGATCCGCACATTGCAGAAGACGAGCCAAAGGCTCCGGGCGGAGTCCCTCAAGCAAACCTCCAAACCACCCACTGCCTTGTGGGTCAGGCTATTGTGCCAAAGGCTCCGAGTGGAGTCCCTCAAGCAAACCTCCGAAGCACAACCGCCACCTAACTTGCGAGTGCCACCAATGCAATCGTATAACTGCGCGCAAAACACTCAGCATCGGGTGCTAGAATATGCGCACACTACTGGACCGGAACTCCAGCGAGCGCCCGGAGCGACGCACTGCACTGGTCGCGATGGAACTGGCGCGCTACGACATCGAAATTGCGCCGCTCAGTGAAACCCGGCTCGCTGAGCAAGATAAATTGTGTGAAGCGGGTGCTGGTTACACATTCTATTGGGTGGACAACGCCACCTTAGCACCACATGATCATGGGGTCGGATTTGCAATATCCGATCGCATCCATGGCCAGCTGGTGGGTGAACCAACAGGCATCAGCGCGCGACTGATGACTGCTCGCCTACGACTCGGAAGAGGTAAGTTTGCCACTTGTATAAGCACGTACGGTCCGACCATGTGTTATCCTGATGACTCGCGTGATCAATTCTACACTGAGCTATCCTCCATGATACGGTCTGTGCCGAGGAGCGACCGACTATTTCTGCTGAGTGATTACAACGCGCGCGTTGGGCGTGATGCATCGGTGTGGATAGATGTTACCGGTCCGCATGGCATTGGTTCAGCGAATGCGAACGGTGACTGGCTGCTCTCACTGTGTACCACTCACGGCCTGACGATCACGAACACTCGGTTTGCACTGCGTAGGAGTGGTATAGCAACTTGGACGCACCCACGGAGTGTTCACGCTCACCTGCTCGACTATATCATCGTACGTCAGCGTGATATGCGTGAAGTGCGCATGACAAGTGTACTGCGTGGAGTTGTGTGTGGCACTTATCACAAATTGGTTCGGACCAAACTGTACATACATTTTCGTAAATCTACGTATTGCACTCCCGCTGTGAATCGGCGTAAATTTAACATTCTCTCCCTCGGTACTGTGGCGAAACGTACTGAGCTGGAGAAGACGATGGCTGCACACTTGTGTGATGAGGAATGCATGGCCACAGTGTGCGACCTGTGGCACCACATTCGCGATCAGGTGACAGCTGCTCCCGAGGAGAGCATCGGGCGCGCAAACTGCAAGCGGTCTGATTGGTTTGATGAAAACAATGCGACGATTGGCGCATTTGTGTGTGAGAAGAATGCAGCATTTGCTGCACATGTGGCAGACCCCAGTGACTTGGGGAAGAGTAGTCAGTTTCGCAGACTTCGACGGCGACTGACCCGAGAGCTCCGTCGCATTAAAAATGCATGGTGGACGGAGAAGGCGAAGCAGATGGAATGCTACGCCGAACGCCGCCAGCACAATAAATACTTTGACTCCTTGTAGGCGGTTTATAGACTGAGATTGGAGCCGCTGAGGACGCTGATCGATGGTAGCTCAGGCGCTACCTGCACCCAGACTGCAGACATAATGCAGCTCTGGCGGAAATAGTTTGACTCTCTCTTGAACAACTGTTCAGAGATCGACTGGCCTACATTGAACGGCCTGAAGCAGCACGATGTTAAGGTGAATCTGGTTGACACGCCGACACTAGATTAGACGCAGAGAGCACTTGCTCAGCTGCGAAACGGCAAATGTGCCGGAGCCGACGGGATCCCGCCTGATGCATTGAAACACGGCGGACCCGCGTTGTTGACTGCGCTGCACCACTTGGTGCAACGCGTGTGGATTGAGGAGGAGGTGCCTCCTGAGCTGAAGGATGCCCTTGTGCTACCACTGTACAAGGACAAAGTGAGCAAGCAATGTTGTACGAGTTATCTTGGCATCAACTTACTGAGTTGTGTGGGCAAGGTGATTGCCCGAATCCTGCTCAATCGCCTCGTGAGTCAGATTGTGGAACCAAACATGGCGGAAGAGCAATGTGGATTCCGTTCGGGTCGCAGCACTATAGATATGGTGTTTGCGGCTCGTCAGTTGCATGATAAGTGTAGAGAACTACATCAGCCGTTGTACTCGCTTTTTGTTGATCTTACCAAGGCATTTGATACGGTGAACCGCGAGGCAATGTGGCTGGTGTTGGGTAAGCTTAGTTGTCCGACTAGGTTTGTAAGTTTAATTTAATTTCTACACAGTGGTATACGAGCGAGTGTGCAGCTGAGTGGAGAGACCTCGGATGACTTTGCAGTTGTCTCTGGTGTGAAGCAAGGCTGTGTCTTATCTCCTGCCCTGTTTAATATCTATCTTTATGCAATGATGTCTTGTGCTTTTGGTGCCGCTTTTGCTTACGGTGTTCGTGTGGAGCACCGTATTGTTGAAGGGTTGCTGATCATCCATCGTTTCGGTGCCAGAACTCCAGTGTGTGAGACCACTATCCGTATGTTGTTGTTTGCTGACGCCTGTGAGTTGTTTGCACACAGCGCGGATGAGTTGCAGCACGTGACTAGTGTTCTGGCTTCGACAGCAACTAAATTCGGGCTCACCATCAACACAAGCAAAACTGTCTAACTCTTTCAGTCTACACCGGAGGTGCAATCGTCAATATTGCCGCAAATCAGCATTGGTGCTGAGGTATTGGAAACCACCTCCCGTTTCAGCTACGTTGGGAGTGTGATGTCGACTGATCAGCAGCTACACAGTGAGCTGCGTATTCGCGTATCGAATGCAGCGGCGGCATTCGGGAAGCTTGAGTACCGATGGTGGAACAACCATCAGCTTAGCATTGGCACGAAGCTGATGGTGTACAGATCCATGGTACTGTCCGTTCTTCTATACGGCCGTGAAACGTAAACGATGTACCGGCGGGATGTGCGATATCTCGAGCGATTCCATCAGCAGTGTCTGCGACTGATTTTGCGCATCAGTTGGGGCGACGGAGTTGCTGACACAGAAGTGTTGCGACAAAGTAGGATGTATGCAGTGGATTGCATACTTTTATTAAGACACGTGAGGTGGCTCGGTCATGTGTGGCGTATGGATTCGACGCGGAAACCGAAGCACCTATTATATGGACAGCTGAGTAATGGGAAGCGGCATGTGGGGAAACCATAGTTACGTTACCAGGACATGATCAAAGTGAGCCTCTCGCGTTCTAATCTTGATTGCAAGTCATGGGAATCAAAGGCGGTTAATCGGCGTGCATGGCGCGATCTAATCACGAAGGCAGTTTCCGAAGTGCGGAAAAAAGATTTCATACGTGCAGAGTAGACGCAGCAATTGCGGAAGCGGCAAGCACCAATGAATTGTACTCCATCGACATCGAGCGCATGGTGCTGTAGCATATGCGGTCGCGAATGCCTGAGTCAGGCATTCCTAGTGAGCCATGAGCGAGGCCACTCGGGGCCACTACCGAAGCGACGACAGGTCTTGCAGAGAACGTAGGCAGAACCGGCGCAGCGTGTGTAGGTATGCTGCATTCAATTTACTAACGGCGTGCTTGCATGCTAAGCCTCTTTTATTCAGGTGGTGGTTTAGAAATTTTGTCCTAATGCTTTTCTTTCCCATTTAAATGCCTTCTTATACTCTATTCTATACACTTGCACACGTCGCTTAAGCGACTTGTAGTCATTTCGATAACATTTTCATTTTTGTAGCATTTCCGTAAAATAAACTTCCTGACCTCGTGAACTTACCTCCTATTCGTTGGTAACCAACTTATTTCGTATGCCCATTAACTTCAGATCTATGTCAACGTTTCCTTATGCATTACTCGAACTACTTTCTTGGTTATCTTTCTCTCAGGTGATTGGATGTTGTTTGATATCTCCGGTGTGGCTGCGCTTTATGTGCATGTTGATGAGGTGCCTACCTATCTGGTACCCACTACCTCGTCCATACTGGCTCCAGGAGACAGTTGATCGTGGCTTGCGGGGATGGGGTGCACGGTTCTTGTGGTCGTGTTAGGCTCGAAGAGTGGTTCCATGCACTCAGTGTGGAGCGGACTACGGTGCAGCCACCGTCTTGTGTGCGCTTGATACCCAAATACAGGGTGCTTGTGTTTGCCAGTGAAAGAGTGTGGGCCGGCTCCGTTGATGAAACGTGGCTCCCATCCGCACGCCTCCAGGTCTTATTCCTTCGGGTTTACACTGGATTTGGGGTGTGTGGGTGGTGCAGCGTAAGCCACCCATGGTCCCTCTGTAGGCGCAGGCGTCCTTTGGCTGGCCACAGTAACAGGCAAATCCGAAAGCGGATGCCGCCAACCATATATATATATATATATATATATATATATATATATATATATATATATATATCACTCTGTAGACGCGTCGATTCCTGTTAGGCATAAAAACTAGCCATCTGTGGTTACGAACCTATGCAACACGGGTTAGCATAAATGCTCAAAACATTGCTCAAGGCACGTCGTGAATCTAACCGCTTTTTTAGTACAACACAACCAGTTGCTTATAAATATAGCGCGAGACAACCAGGCTATGCAAGCTGACAATGAAAGGCGGGTGCTGGGTGATCAACGCAGGGAACATGAACTAATCCGATTGTTGAGACGAAAACCGCTAAAAGGAATCATGGCCCTATCTGTTTTGTCAACAGATAACTGCAAAGTGAGTGCTCTGATTTGCACTAAGGAATTGTTCGACGTCTAATTAGGTGCTTCATTCGATATAGTCGAACAGAACTGCGGCCGTTGATCTGCAGCATCTCACAAGCGATCAAGTCAGCAATATCCGATCCAAACCCTACGGTATACAGGAGCTTTTATAGTCCACGCAATTCTCTTTTTTCGCTGCTCCGGACACTCTCCCATCTACCTGTGTAAAATTCGGTGGCGATGACATCCCTCTATTTTTACTGATTCCTTTTACTTCATCGATAGATACTCGTGCCATACCGGCTCCGTGGAACGAAGCCATAGGGATGTACGTCAAAAAACATTTTTGCTTTTTCGAGAAAAAAACTGCCGACCGATTTGTCACACTTCAGACTTACCAAAGGCGATGGAGCGTCAGATAAAGTTTATAAAGGTCGAAATATTATTGTCACAAAAGTTACTAAACACTTCACAGCATGGGTTGTTGTACTTCAAGCTTTGCTTCACCTTCCTCACGGAATTTCTAAATCAGCGTATTAATTTACACGATCGTGGCTATCTGCAATTTTCATCCACCTGGACATGTTTGAAGCCTTCGGTTGTGTAGGTCATAGGTGTACTCTAACTAAAGTACAGACCTATGATACAAGAGACCTGTCGCTGTCGTGTTTTGGATCGTAACTCTTTCGGCGCTCGCAGATGGTACAAATATAACACCCTATACCTCAACCCAAAGCTGTCACCAGCGTGCCTGTACAAAGCGGGTTTTCTTAGTCCACTGCTGCTTCTATTGTACTTGAATGACAACTTCAGCCCAGTTAGATCTGGTATACTATATCTTTTTAATACTTTCATCTCACTAGTTCCTACGATGCTGTAACGAAAACCCAACCCGACCTCTATGCACTTGAAACGAGGTGCTGCACCACATAGGAGAAATGTCGTTCCCAACTGAGAAATGCAATACCATGTCATACAAATGCAGTATTAACCACCATGTCCTGACTATTGAAAGCAAACCACTTGCTCCCTGCCACACCATTTGTAATCTAGGGCTTTGTTACTTATGTTCCATTAACTTCTCGAAACAAGCTGATTATTCTAAGATGAAACAGCACGTCGCATTACTATTCAGGAATTGTATCCTACGAAATTTTATTTGTTCACTGCATTAATCATGCCCAAGCCACATACATGAATGCTACTCAATAGCGTACAGCAACTCAAGGACGCATGATGGTGTGACCAAACAAAAATTGCAGGGTGCGTTCACTAAACGCTTCATAAGCGCATGCTCAACATTATTCACAAAATGATCGGACAAGATTCGCTGGACCATGTCCCGCGTTTCCCAGGTATATAGGAGTTGTAGCTAGTCGTTGTTGTTATTGTTGTTGTAAAGTCGTCATACTCCAGTGCATGCAGTGACAGATGATTAGCTTCGGACCCCACTGTAGCTAGGTAGACATTTTAATCGAAGAGACCGTGGCTACGTGGCTTGCATCTGTCGATTTCTCCTAGTGCTTTCATCTTTATTGCCTTACGTTGCGGCGGGTTCCTTTACTGTGTCTACCACTACGTACTCGTGGCAGCTTTCCGTTCAGTAAATTCTCAGCTATCGTCTTCCGTTAGGATACATAGTACGTTTTCGGTCGGATTTTTGAGGCACACAGTTTATTAAACTCGTCCAAATAGGAATTCGTCTGGACTCTACCACTTGTGTTACTGTTAGGCTTGTTCCCAGTGACGCACTGAACCTCGCCTCAAACACATTATTAACCATTATTTATGAATGAATCAAACAAGTGAAAGCTGACATACCAGCACGAACTCTGGCATTACTCCACATTAGATGTGCTCACCAACTTTGATCGCCATTCAAGACAGTTAGACGCCAACTAGGTAAGGGCCTACAACAGAATCCCGAAAACACCGACCGGTTGCACATACCTCTGTGCGTTAATAAGATTCAGAGAACTAGTAAACGTCCGAATTTGCACAAACACTTATGCTAGTAGTAGTTGCCAGTTCGGTTTCGGATGCTCGTCGTATCATTTTATCCGCGCACGACAAACTATCAGGCCTAATAGCCTTTGCTGATGGCATATAAAACAGGATTATTGATGTCGCTCAACCTGCTCTTGAAATCTGGTATTCCATCAGTTGGATCGAAAACCCGCGCATCCGATCTCCGTTGATCATATTGCGTCGTCGAATCAAGCTGTTCCTGTTTCTCCTTACATCCACTTGTTGGGTGCAAGTATACAGAAGATGCTGCTCCTGAGTAACTTGTTCCCCCCGCCGAGGAATCTATAGTGCTTCAGCAGGGATTGGAAAAGCTTTTGAGCTAGTCCTCATCTCAATTTTCTGCTCTCAGCTTATCTAAACGGTCTGATGTAGTGATTTATTTCTGTGCATCGACAGATTACAGGTTCACCTGGAAACGTGCTCTCCCTGGTTTATGATTGACAGGATCATACCCAGTTCGACCATCGTCAAGGTTATTTATGCCGGTTGTTTCATTGCACGGGTCTATTGATTCACATCCGTCTGTGCCAAAATGTCAGAACGCCGTACTTTTGTGTTCCCAGACCGAAATTTCTTTCATCCCGCGTTTTAATTTTTGACTTTGTGAGTGTAGCATTTACCCAACGGATGTGCTACTCGCTCGGTCCCTTCCTAGTATCCTTCAGGAGGACATTTCAACACACAGCGTCTCTATACAGTCCGTTTGATGTGGTCCAATTTTCCCAAATAGTACGTTGAAAAGCCGCACTAAAGCAAGTATAAACGGTCACCTGAGAAATTTCCAGAAGTTTCCAGGCCCCCAAATAGTGGATGAATGCTTGCCGAAATGGGGCACAAACTCACTTGCGCGCCTGAGGACCGTTAATATAGCTCTACCCCTAAGTATGCATACACATGGAATGCTGAACAGACCTAGTCTGAGTGACCGCTCGTCGAGGGACGGACGAGGCCTAGTAGCCAGTGGAACCATCGATGGGTTGACAGAGCACACAGTAAGCGTAGTTGGCAATGTGTGACGTGTGCGTTTTCGGTTGGCCTAGGCACTCTGACTCGGAATATTACGATCGATAGGCGGACAGCGCTTAGTCAGTCTAAGAGGCAAGTCAGTGCGATGCTTGTCATTTGGTTATCGGATCACTGTCCTGAAAAGGGAGCAAAAGCATGCACTCCCCCATTGACGTATCTCCAACCGACATCACGTGACCTACCTGTTGCTCAGCGCATACTCATTTTGCGACTGTATGGTGGAGGCGGGTCCAACGTGTCAGTAATTGCGCGACGATACAACACTATCGACCATGCAGTGCGGGCCGTTAATGGCCGGTACGTACTTAGGTACTGATCAACTGAGCGGTCTCGCATCATGGCGGTTGACACTTGACTCTTGTGAAATTCTGCGTGTATTATCCAGAATGAACAATGTCAGCATTCACAGAATAGTCCAACATTGCGACATTCCCAATGGAGTGGTCTAGCCTATCATCGAACTTGAACCCTTTGGATTTCTTCCTATGGGTCTACTTGAAACGCAGAGCTTAAATAGCAAGCCCAATTCTCATGAGTAACTGAAACGAATGTCGCGGGAACACGGCGGAAATGTTGGAACATGTGCTAGGCAATAGCATTGGGCGAATTCAGCACCTTAAACATAACGCCGGCGGACAGGTTGAAGAGCTACGTCGGTGATGCGACTTTTAAACCCATTTTATGTAAATATTTGTATCCTCCATAACGAATGAATTAATGACTATATTGGTGAGCTGCCAACTGTTGCCAATAGTTTGTCGGGGCACGCTGCATTATGAGAGCATTGTCTAAAGCAAACAAGGTGGTAACGTGAGTAAAGGCTACGCGGTGGGATTTAAATTTTTAGGCATCATAGTTTTTTGAGGAAACAAGAGTACCAGATAGTAGAATTCCCATATGCAACGCAAGCAACCTAATTAATGCGATTGCTTTTTGGAATTCATGTTTTAAGTCTAGGCCAACGTTGGGCATTATTGTGTTTCATCATCATCATCATCTGTGATGGCAATAAACGCCCATCGGACATTCATTTTTCAGGTCCAGGTTGGTCTGCTGCATTGCTGAGACAGTGAACCCATAACCAAATGACAAGCATCGCACTGACTTGCCTCTTAGACTGACTAAGCGCTGTCCGCCTATCGATCGTAATATTCCGAGTCAAAGTGCCTAGGCCAACCGAAAACGCACACGTCACACATTGCCAACTACGCTTACTGTGTGATCTGTCAACCCATCGATGGTTCCACTGGCTACTAGGCCTCGTCCGTCCCTCGACGAGCGGTCACTCAGACTAGGTCTGTTCAGCATTCCATGTGTATGCATACTTAGGGGTAGAGCTATATTAACGGTCCTCAGGCGCGCAAGTGAGTTTGTGCCCCATTTCGGCAAGCATTCATCCACTATTTGGGGGCCTGGAAACTTCTGGAAATTTCTCAGGTGACCGTTTATACTTGCTTTAGTGCGGCTTTTCAACGTACTATTTGGGAAAATCGGACCACCTTTAGCAAACAGACTTGAAATACAATGTTCCATCCGGGAATTGAGTCTTTGATTTTACTGCATATTGATGCATTTCCTCCAATATGCTGAGTTGACATCTTCTCCCCATACGCACTGGTAGAGTAGAAGGGCCAGCTGTTTCTTCCATCAGGACGAATTTTTAGTCTCTAATCTCATTTGCTTCATCTCATCCTAAATTTTTAGCTTTTTATCATGGCGAACCGGAGGAGGTAGCTGAGCAGTTTGACATTAGCGATTTTGTCGATAGTATGCAGGGACTCTGGTTCTTGATTATCCGTAGTAGCGCTCACAACTAAGAGGCAGATACACCTTTCTTGTGACCTGGGTTTATCGTCCCCACTACTTAAGAACAACCTAGAGTGTGAGCTAACTCCGAAATATGCCAACATTCTCATTGTGGGTGCGTTCAGCTTCCATTTCTTCCTAACTGTTGGCACTACCAACGGTCGATCTGCAAAGCATTTGATCGCCTAGCCCACCACATTCTTCTTTACAAGATTTGGAGCCACGGGGTGACCACGGGTGACCGTATCCTGGGCAGGATACATTCATCCCTACATTAACGACGCTTGCATGTGTAGGTTCGAAGCGCTCTGTCCGACCCGACATTGTTTCACTGTGGCGCTTCTCAAGGCTACGTACTAAGAGCATGGCCATTCCTAGTGTTCATAAACCATCTCGCGGGAGTGTTTACGTCAAATTGCTAATCTTTGTGCATGAGCTCACGATTTGGTTCACAATCAAGTAAATGGATGACAAGATAGCATTGCAAGGTGACAACCTTAAGTCTGTCAAGTACAAAATAATGAGCACATGCCACCACCGCACCTGGGAAAATACTATATGCAGCGAGCTTCTCATGAGACCGAGCTTGGGGTGTGCATGCAGGACAATTTCGGATGCCCGAAATAGGCAGCGAAACTAGTGAAAAATTACCACCCAACACATAGTTCTACTGAGGAAGGCATTTGGTCAGTTCGATCCTACCTTCTTTTAGCAACGGCTCAGCGCGTAAGTGAGGCCACATGTTAGAAGCGCCATTCAAGTGTGGCCCCTTGGCAAAAACATGACCTTACTGCTCTTGGGATCCACAAGAGAGGGGGAGGACATTTTAAGAGATTTCCCAACCTCCCTTACCAGCTTGGACTGCAGACTTTAGGCATTTCAGTGAATAACATCGTCTTCTGCGAGATAATCTCAAATTGGTGTATCAGGTCCTCAAGAATCCTAACCACCCATGCCGACCTTACTGAAATTCAACCGCAACACACCTCTGAGAGACCACCATTAGTGGCTTCAGTATGGCCGGTTGGAATGTTACCGGAACGTCTTCCTCATTCGTATATCCCAGTCTTGGAACTTGCTTTCGCATTCTGTTATCTCCGCTCCTACGTTGTCCGAATTTACAATTCGATTTGATGACGAATTATAACCACCTGCACCACAGGAGTTAACCCAAGTTACTGGGACAGGGGACAAGGTAACCAAGCAATGTGTATACTTAAACTTGACTGTAAGTCCACCGTTACGTTTTTTATACATCTGTTTGTAACCTTTCTCTTTACCTGCGGAAAGCTGTGGTCAAAGTAGCTTATTTACTACGTCTGCTACACGTTATGCTTACCCAGTGGCGGAGCAACTGTTCTGCCGCCCGGGGGAGGTGGCAGAATTTTCTCCCTTAGTGTAAGCGAAATAGATGCGTGAAAGGCCACGCCACGGACTCAGGGTAAAGTGCACGTTATTTGTCAACGAAACGGTTGATCGTTTTTGACACTTAAATGTGGTCAAAGTGACCACAATGGAACAAGGGGATTGCTAGGAAGAACGTTTGCGCAGATGTGACACATGGAGCAAATGTGCTGTTGATCATACAGAGTAACATTAACAGTTTCAACCCTCAACTTATCCGATACTTTGCCCTTTATATTTGGTATCGAACACCAGACGGTACTGAAAATGCCGCCCATTGTCACATGCATCCCGAGTCCTCCTATGCTACGCTTCTGTGGTTATCGACAAGGAGCAGTCATGCAACGTAATGTCTGAAACCTACTCCTTGGACGGCAATAATAATACTATCTCTAACATCGCTTAATTTGCAAGATAAGCTAATAAAGCTACTGAGGCGTTGAGCACTGTTGCATACTACGAACAATTGGCTGACCTTGTCAGTGTTATATCCTAGTCTTTCCTTCGCTGAAGTACCTCCGTTGGCGGTCTGCATTGAATGCGACAGCTACTTTAGTAGGCAGCTGGAACAGACCTTATCGATAAAAGCTTGTGGTCGAATCATAGACATTCTTTCGCAAGGAACTGACCAAAGCATTGCATCACAGTACGCAGTGCAACATGAGGAACGTATACATTTTCACTAACTCATGCTGTTTTGAATACTGATGAAACCCGCTGTGACCGCTACACTCGGCTCTTCCGAGAAGACAACGCAGCGTAGCTACAGAAAAACAGTGCTAAGTACGAACTACTACTACGAATGCATTAGTGGAGGTCGTAATGTACGGCGGAGATCTCCTCCTATCCGAACAACTAGAGGAACAGTCATAGAAACGGCTGACTTTCCGCACATGCAATTTGTTATCACACTTCAGTGAGCTGTAAGGGCATGAGAGCTTTTACCAAGATGGGGCTACATAACTTCTTCCGCTAAATTTGTTCTGCAGAATCTAACGTCATACACATGCACAGGTTGCTTTCCGTGCATACCGTTGGCCCAACAGCACCAAGAGTCACGGTGACAGACACATAAGAATCTTAGATTCTACTCTTTCATCAATGTTTGGAAAAGAACCAGACTCCTACCACGTGCGAGCTTGGAATAATCAGTCAAGTTCACAACGGTAAAAAATTGTTTAACAGCCTCACTACACTACAGTAACTGTCCAATGGCGTAGAACCTATTATTGCATATGTATTGGTGGTTCACACAGAAACAACAATCTTCTTGCTACCGATTAATACGGCATCTGCTGACAGCGATGACGTAACACAGATCTGTTACCAGCACAGGAAAGCCGGATAGTTAGATGATGTCATAGAACGCGTTGTTTTGATCAAGCTAAATTAATCTAAGACATTCGAGCACTTAGATCATCGGATCCTTCTTTGCAAGCTCCTGTATTACGGTATCGGCGATTGTTCCTGAGTTGGATCGCCAGTTTCCTTCTGCAGCTGCAATTAGTAGTTACGGTTCACAGCTTCTGGCTGAGCTAGTACACGCTAAATGTGGCATACCGCAAGCTTAACCCTAAGGTAATATCTACGTTTATTGTTCATTAATGCTCTCTCCAAATAATCTCTCTTGTAGTGAAAGGCTGAAATTACTGGGAGTTTTCAGCGGACGCTACCGAAAACTCTGCGGCAATCTCATATTATTTGATCAAATGTTGGGTGACCCCAAAAAATATATGCCGCCATTTGCTGAAACTGAACCACGACACCAATCTCAGAGGTAGCTGTCTGAAACTGACTGATTAAGAGTCGTCGACAGAAAGTACTTTTTGCTTCGTGTTTGCCAACCTTGGAACTCTCTGGCAAACTCAATACTTTGGATATCTACAAAAAACGACACCATATTACCTTAATCTCTCAGCACCACGTTACCCAGGATTTGCTACTGTGGTTTATCTTTATCACGTCTTCAAACCAGATTCATGTATCATTTGGACCCGAGGAAGAGGTACAGGAGTAAGCGTTCTTCTTTTCTTTTTCTCCCAGAACACGTCTGCCATGGCTACTTCCCATGTTGTTTAGAGGGTTCCATTTAATCTGTACTTTACACTATCGTAATTCAGCAACGCATCTAACACTGTAGATGGTTAAACAGATGACTCCCGTATCTATTGATTTTGTAGTTTTACCTCAACCATCCAATGAGACTTGTCAAGCCTCCTTTGCTGGAACTTATTGGTAAGACCAATATGAGAATCCACTGCGTCTTTTGGGATACTGTAGAACATTCTTAACCGCTTGCATCCGTAGGTTCTATTTTCCCAGTCGGTCGGTTCAGGACCGACATTAGTCATAGCTGTCAGTAACGAAGGATTCCTTGGATTAAATTTCAACAAATTAGCTTCCCGATTCTTTTGCTCCCTACGACAAGCATTTGCTTTATTGACTGAAAGCATTCTGTGCATTAAAATAAGTGGTGGTGTAGACCTGTTGTCTCCTATTCACGTGAAAAGATGGCTTCTCAAGAGAACACGTGCCATCGCTATCCGTTTATTGTGTTCACAAAAACCTACTATACCACCAATCGGGACTTATAAAGTACAAACACCTACATCTGTGATTACTCGTTGGTCATTGTTCATATTTGTTGAGTCATCAAACGTCGCTCCTGTGGTGTGCTACCGCTTGCTCAAGAGGTAAGTATGCACAGTCCCACTGCAATGCTAATTACGGCATTTACACGATGCCTTAATTTTATGTTTCTGGCGTAGCAGTGTAAACGCATCAAATGCACATACGCTCACCTATAGGAGACCTCTTTTGTCCTGACTTGCTCGTACCTTTTATTTCCATCGTGGTATTTGTTATGCAATTTGTCGCCGGGTGTGTTAAATTCATGATTTATGCATTAGTGGGTAGTCATAATGCAATTAACGAAGCTTTGAAATGATAAACAAGCGATTGATCCACCATTAATATCGAACGGGTCTTCCTGATTATGTGTAGAGTACAAAGTTCTTTTTGTATCTTTCGATCATGACACGTTTCGGTTTAGCCTATTCGGTTTGATCAAAGAGGCAGATCGGAACAGCGACCTGGTTTGATTACGGCCGCCTCTCGGTTTCTAGACATCAGCATTGATTGTGTTTCACATTAGTGGCAAGAACACTGTTGTTCATCATCTCTCTAAACTAAGTGGTCAGTCTGCGCTCTTAAAATTGTTGCTTGGTTGAATTTCGAGCCCAGAAGCGGAGGCAAGCGAACAAGTGTATTTATGATGCGGCTTATAATAGCATTGATATTCGCTGAATTTTGCGTATTCAACTGATACCTGGTGCTTCCTTTCAACTGATCATAAGGTTTCCACTGAAGGCAACCATAAGTTAAACCCATCCGCCCATTTTCTGGAGTCGATAACTTCATCTTGAATTCATGCTGCACATTGTGGTCCAGAGCGTCTCTCACATCTCCCCTCATTAAGCCGCTTGGATAACATTAGGAATAAAGTTGGTCATCATCTGTCACGGGTAACAGTTATACTTTGCTCAGTATCCCATGTCTGAGTGTCACGCTACGAGGAGTTGGTGTCCATCAGCATCAGTAATTGAGTAAAGGGTGCAATTCACTTCAAAAATAGACCGGATCATAGATTTAAAATCATACTGAGTAGGACTCACCTTTGTCACTTGTATATCGGAACACGTTGGCCAACCTTCCTGAATGTGCGACCGTAAAATACGGATTCGTTCATTTAAGTACTGAGTTACAGTCATGTTGATCGCCGCGGTGGAAAGTGGGTGTCCGTTACGTCTCTTCAAGTACAACATGTTTTCTTCACTGTGTAATAACGGTCTCCACTCCAAGCAACTACACCAGTGTGCCGCGATCGAGGCCTGCGCACATGTCCTGTCGGAGTTAATTTCACTAAACAGTGAATAGCCACGAGTCGATCGCGCCATTTTACCGCCATATCGAGGACCGTATTGCTGGGTCAGCACGTGTTGCAGCGTACTGTGCACATCGAACAGCGTGACCAGTCGATCTTGGTTGGCATTTAAGTGCTTCACGGCATCGGGCCAACTTAGCCGCAGTCGCCGGGGCACCATGATGCTAAGCAGAGGGAGGCGTTCGTCAAGTTTACCCTGCAATGCAAAGAGGAGAAGCGGTGATAAATGGTAAATTGCGCCATCTGTTATTGACTGTTACTCGTTTTGGGTCCATGCGCCATTCGACCATCGCCGGGGCACATAACGCATTCACAGTTAACTCATTTGTTACTGATGCAATGCTCGCTTGACCCCCCTTAATCAGGATGAAGATAAGCTGCCCATTGTCAAGCTGAACGTTCCACACCGCCCACATTGAGACGATAGCATTTGTATAGTCATCTCACCCTATGAAGTATCGACTACTAACTTCGGTTCACCAGTATTGAGGAGGAGAACGGTAGAGAAGACATTATTTACTTGTCGCATAGATACACCTCTTGTTCCTGACCCAACAGTAGAGCCATAGAATTTTTTGCAGCAGGTACTTCTACTATGGCATGAAGCTACCACATAGATGCAATGAGTTACCGAAGTCGCTGATAGGACTGGCTGATAATCGGCGGCCGCCCTTACAGATGAGAAGATTTGATCGACCACAGTGGAATTTGAGACAACACCCTGGATTTTTTGATTGCCTCCCACGTAACCAAATGTCAGTGATTACCAAACAGTGACCGTTTACCACTTCTAGGATAGCAGTGGCGAACGTTGGGAATGCGCATTTAAACGCTCATAAGATTATACTGGACCATGACTATACCTCAGTTTGCTACAAGTTTAAACCATCAGAATGAAGTGCAATCTAGTGCGCGGCATAAGTGTATCTGCAGCCCATCAGGCCACGTCGCTTGGGGTCTGCATCGTATGTAAATTCTGTAAGTCAGTGGACCTTGGTCAAATAAACTGTCCCTCTGTCCTATGGAGCAGTGCAACTATATAGTACAGAGACGAGACCACTGTGAATCGATGACACTGAGGAGCCTGTTGTTTTTGACTATCGGTGTCTGCGTTACAGTGCATATACTTGGAGATGAAACCGAGTGAGCATTGCTAAGATTGGTCAGTGAAAAATAAGTGCTACACACGAGAACTTCGCACGCTGCTTTATCATGTTCATTTCGTGCCTACCCGTCGCCTACATCGCCAAGTATACAAATCACGCCATGAAGCATGAGGGCTTAGGATGAGCAATTGGCAAAGCTTCAAATGGGCGGAAAAAACTGATCAATAAACTTGGGTGGGTTGGTGCATGCAGTCTAACTAGATGGGGGCGTGGGGATCAGACTCATTCATGGTTGTCGAATTTATCCCGCGGAGAGTTATCAATCGGTCAGTGGCGATCTTGCAGTCAAACGTGTTTTTTATGGGCAGTATGTCCACCCGACGGCTGTAGCCCTTACTCGTCCGACTCCTATCACATTTTTAGCTGTTGGTTGGTTTGCGTTTTTCACCTCCACTTAGACTTATCAACACAATTATTCTTGGCATAGCAATCAGAGTATGATATTTGAACCCATCACTTCACAGTGCTAGAATCACATTGAACTAGTCGGAGCGAACTACAATTTGTTCTGTGTTATGCAGTTTCATGTGCCATGGCAATATTCCACGCATCCTATGAGTCTGACGGCCGCTTAAGGCAGCCATTTCACGTCATGATCAGTAACCTAGCTCTATTTAACGGATGAGTCCTATCGTTGACTAGGACAGGATAAAATACGAATACCCCATCCTTTTTTCACTTTGACGAGCTCATCTCCGGCCTCTATGGGATACCAGCGAGAATTCGTTTCAAATGAGCTCTGTTAGGAATGAGACCAGTTACATTCTTTATGTTTCAATGACATGTCTCTACGGGTTCTCAGCTTGAGCAGCTTTTCCTTGTTCACATGGTTCTACAGCCAAGACTCACTGATCTTTTTATCTGCTGTAGACAACGTGCTATTTCTCAAATAACCTGATAATGTACTCCATTTCACACACACAGATATAATAACTTCATTTGCGAACCTTATGCAAAGCATTTTAGCTAAAGCTATTTGGTCATAGCCATCACCGTAATGACGTTATCTACCCCCCAGTGATAGCATAGCTCTTGCATGATGAGTTGGTAGGCACTTGCCTAGCTACGGTAGGCGGAACTTCTGGCTGCAGGTTGAGGCATACTTAGTGTACGGTATGACAATCAAAACAGTCTGTGTCCGGTTTGTTTGAGGTCACCCGTCAGTGAAGTGACAATGACTGTCTGACTGCCCATCGATCATCACCGTGCCGAAGATACAACCTTGCATGGTGGCGAAACGTATACGACCAATTTCTCAAGATTATGTCTAGTTGACCGCAACTCCGATACCGCCGATGATTCTATTCATGTTTTGCTGGTGCGACTTCATCTAATCCACATTCGGTCGAGGTTATAGTTACTTGGAATGTAATTTCCTTGTTGGAAGTTGGAGTACACACCGTGTGTCTGGATTGCGACACTCAGTCTCAGTTGAGGCCACCGTTTACTTTGAAGCAAACCTGGAATGTGAGTACTCAAGAAATCTGCAGCCGGCACTGTCAAACCTCATTCATGTGCCGTGACAAGGTTTAGCGCTTACGATATATCCTAATTTGTGAGATCGAATGAGAGCAATGTGGGTCATTGTTTTAGCAAGCGTTGCTGTTCATTGCTATTATAACAACCAAAGAGATTAAGGGACAAAAGTCGTATTCATTTTATCGTACTAAGGGTATCAAATGACCACTTGGAAATTCCTTTGGTAATCCTATATGCAATGTAAACGGATCCAAGAGTTTCCATTCGAGATAAAACCTCATAAGCAACATTGCATGGGTGATGGGGCTGCGGCCATCCTCATTGTTGTTGTTTCGACATTGTAGTCTCGGTGTTTACTCTACCTGCCGGTTGTGCAGGGACAAGCATCGCCCACACTTCTGGTTCAATTAATGTTTCACGTTCTAGTGCAAAGCTCAATGAAGCATAGAGATATTTTCAGTTGCGGACACTCCTATCAAATCCTCACTTTCTTCCATAAACCAGAACACAATCATGCCTAGATACAGCCAACAATAATCAAATCCGGTCAATTGGGTTTTCGTATTTCAAGTAGATTCCCAGACCAGCACAGCTGTGGAGCTCGTTTACAAGTTTACTGTCGAGCGTGCTAAGGGATGTGTAGGACAAACCACACGGCGATGTGTTCAGTCCCTCACAGCTAGCAGTGGCGACGGAGACTTGTTCATTTGAGAGAACTTTAACAAGCTGCGAATTAATCACCTAGTTGTGGCTTCTTGTCAGGTTCCTAAACAGAAATAATCGTTATGGGAACAAGAATCCGAGGAAGCTGCATGGTCCGGCGCCAGCTCAAAGTTGAAGCAATGAGCGGCGATTTTTCACATGACAGGGGTATAGTTACGGGATCCCAACATGCATGCAGCCGAAAGACACTACAACGCCACCCGCTTTCACCGCCGGCTCAGTGGCTGTTGTTGTTTAGGTACACCATGCATTGTAATGTTCAAGTATACCATGTGTTGCTTGTCACGTGTGTGTTATGACTAATGATTTACTGGCTCACGCGTTAGCACTACACAAGTTGTATCATGCAATTTTCCAGTCGGCCCTTACTGTCCGCATGGATTGCCTTGACATCACTCAGTGATTTCAGTCATCTCCATACCTAACGAATTGAGTCGAAGCACTGACCACATTGGTCTGCTGTGCAGAACTACATTAGCGCAGTACCGCATGTTGGACATTACTGAAACATGTTCTTGTTATCAGCCAAGCCTAAACACGTCGACATTGTTAGTTGGCTGAGTATACGCTGAATAGCTAAACACATTAAAACTGCACTCTGGCGCATGCACGCCAAATACTTCAGTACGCCTCTTGACATTCTCTTGAGAACAATCATGGTGCGGTCCAAAAATGATTCTATTCTAATACCGTGAACAGATTTCTACCCGGTACAATAACGCACATATTTCGTGTCGTCCAAGTAGTATACCCATGAGTGCTTTTTCTCTTCAAGCATCTGTCGACTAGTAAGGCGCTACCTGCCTACTAAGCCCTAAGTACAGCAAATCTACAGTGGCCTAGTAATACAATATAATTGTCTTATAGCCTACGTGTGTTGAGCAAACATAAGGTATACGCACGACTCCCATCATCAAGTTCGAGAGTCTAGTTCAAAATTCCAAATCCATCACTTGACTCGTGAACATCACAATGTGCCAACATTTTGCTTAGGCAAGAGTAACTATCCAAGAAGATTCATCGACAAACGTAGTCAGACGACGGTGCCGGGACAGGTTTCGACAGTGTCTAAAAAGGTCTACATCGAGCTACCATTTAAGGGTGATTTTGTCGATATGAGGACAACGTAGCGCATAACTTCCGAAGTCCAGAGAACTTATTATGCTGCTGAAACTGTTCTTACCAACCTGACTAATCGAATACCTGTTGCCACAATGACGTAAGGGCAACCTATTGGCGCCAACTCACGTTGTATTTACCAATTTACTTATAGTTGTGGTATACGCTATATCAGCCGTACAGAGAGATGGTTGAACTCCAGAATAAGGGAACATGTACCTAAATGCTTACCATGTCAAATCACCCAGTAGTCGGTTGCTCATACTACCAGTTCACGTAAGCCACCTGTTTGATGCATAGGACGACATTTACTGACAACTTGTTATCAGTTTGGTCCGGCCAAAATGTTTACCATCGTCTTAAGACATGCTAACATCCGTTTCCTACGTTTCGCAGAGGCAGTCGCGATCAGCCGTTTGAAACCCTCATTCTGCGTGCAGAAACAGTTGTTCGTAAGCCTACGGCTGCCCTGGGCGCACGGGTGTCACGCCTACCCCCTAACCTGTTCTAACTTGTTCCGTTCTCACCCTTCCTCTCGTCTTATATATTTTCATGTTATTGTGTTGGTACTGAAGAGACAATACGAAATGTTGACATCTGCTAGTGTTCATCTTCTTACGGCTTTATTCAAATTACTAAAGGGATCTAATTGTTTCAAAAGTAACTATCCCCACATTACTAACTCAAACAAGGGTGTTGTCATGCATGCACAAAAAATCATCCGCACAGCTTCTTTCATAATTATGGAAGTAAACCCGTTACCTTTCCCAGTCGAGCAAATCAGGCTTTACGCCTGCGATCACAAGCACCTATGTCAAGCAGCAGGAAAAGTTCGTTGAGTGCTGGTCAGTTGGTAATATGTCCCTGCTAGATACACATCGATTGTCATCGCAAACGTTCGCACCGACGCCTATCTGTGTTTCGCTACGTTACAAAATTCGCTTTCCGTTTCACTTCCACTGAATCTCTTACTGACTGGGTGAGTGTTCGAGTGCATGCAGTCGAAGCTGCTCCTTTGAGATCAACAAGTCTAGTATCAGTGTACTATCGAACTTATGCTTTTCTGAACACCATCATTACCGCTGAAGATACGGGTGGCTACTTTCTGATGCTCTGACGTTAGCTAAGTATGAATTAAAAAGTACTGATTGCTTTTGTATGCTAGCACTGTGTTTCACTCAGAAAACGTCGCGCATAAAGTTTAAAGACTACTAACCGACGAACAATCACGACCACCTGTATAGTACCACGAACTTTCCCTTTGATAAGTGACAGTTGGTTGAAGTAAAGCTCCATTCAACAGTGCACCGAAGTGAGCTGTGTGTTACATGCCCATTTTCTACAACTGTATGAAACGAATATTGAATGGTGCAATAATACAACCACAAGAGATGCATCTGAGTCGCTCCATCCATATAGTATCAGGCACAAAAGCGGAACAAGGTAATTTATTACCGCGCATTGTCAACATAGCTCAGTTTTCCAATGTCCCATTAATTTGCGATGCGCTCTCAAAATCTGTAATCCGCAAAATGGATGTCCAGGAATTTCCTGAATTCTGACTTCGATTTCACCTCGACTGTTTTCTCAGATAAACCGTTCCCGCATTTTACCACACGATGTTCGAAGAACAGATAATGCAACCGACTTTGAACGACAGCTTTCAAGCTAGTCCGGTTGTTGCAACATTGACCGATTCACCCATGATAGACAAGTACGTATAAAGTAGAAAACTATGAAAAACAAGGTTCCTGGCCCTCACTCCCCGCTGCGTGGCCATTTTCCCACCACTCGGCCTTTGTGAAGGTCCTTAGACTTCTCCCAAGCTCAATACTACCAGTCAGCGTGCTCCACTTCTGTGCATCGATAGCGACGTTCATTTGCAACTTAGTGGCAGCGACCGAACTGCAAGGCAAATCAGAACCATCTTCTATTGTAGCGACAGGCTAAACTTGACCATATAACGGTCCGATGTTGTTCTTGATCTTCATCATGGTAAATATAAAGAATACTTGCTTATCCAGCACCCAGAACGGAACTCTATCTGGAGAATACAAAATAGTTAAGTTCTGCGCTCGATGGTTCTTACTGACTTCTTTTGCTATCCTTTGATAAAATCAGATCTGTGGTACCCGACTAGCAACGTACCTCTCTATCATTCTTTACTACGTCTTGATAAAAACAAGCGCAGCTGGAAACTCGTTCGAATCGCATTCCAACAGGAAGTTCAATGAAATTAACCCACTAATCGATGAAGCTTGCGGCCACACTTCATACGCTGCATGTAAGCGGTTCATTGACATGCTGCTTCCAAGCTCGCCTGAAATGACAATACCAGTCCCCAGTGTTTCGCCAAAAAGTAATCAGGAGTTGCTGTCTGCCAGTCAGCACAACATTGCATCAAAAACATATGTCCTTCTCCTCATTGCTGGGAACAGATAAATAAATACATAAATATTTCTTCTCGACTACGCAAGACATGCTCACGGAGGTCAGAAGTAATCAGAAGGTGCACGTACAATAATGCCCAAGAGCAACTTAACAAACCTAATGGACGTTTGTCAACTCGGATAACGGCAGTTCAGGAGCTTAATTTTGCAACTGCACAATGGTACATTAAACCATTAGCTATAGTGAAGCCACCATGTCCGAAATGATCACACTAGTAAGTGACGTGGGGCTATTTTGTACTACCGCAGTGAGTTTCACTGCGGGTCACCAAGTCAGTCTGGTGCCGCGGCGACTAACACAGAATGACATCTGTCCCGTGGTAGTCGGTTATCACTCACTATCCGTATCCGAGATGGACATCTGCTTATCATTCGTCTTGAGAAGTATACTGCGACCAAGAAGCATGAGTGGTCTCATCTGAAGTGACTCTGTGATTCAGAATCGAGTAGCTTTAACATTCTTCACAGAACAGCCTAGAGCGGATCAGCAAGGGATTGCTGAATGCCTCCTATGCTGCAGATGTAAGTTCGCCTACTAGGCCTCAAGTGGTAGTTAGACGATCAATACATAACCAATTGATTACGAAACATCAACTCATAGTCCAGCAGATTGGATAGATTGTCTTTTATGGCTTATCGATCACACAACCACACTTTCTGACCAAGTGTGCTGGCCGAATAGCCAAAGGATCACGTTGACCTGGCAAGTAAAACCACACACTTCGTTATTTTATCCGAAGTTGCTGACGAACCCCCCGGAAATTTCTGAACAACGGCTGCCACGGTAGCACCTGCATGCGATTTGTTAAGAGATACAGTAAGCTGATCATCGCGCTGTCAGAAACGAGATCTGTTCGATCCACGGAAACACCACCCTTCATCAGGAGTGGGACTCACAAATACACAGTAGTAAAGGAAACGGCATGTACGGCATTTGTACAAGTCCAATCATAGTCCCGAGACCTAAAGTAGTCACTCGGTGAAGTGTATTTACGGTAACACACTGTCCGTGAGGATAAGTTGATACACCAGCAATTCTTAGGGAAAGTTTCGCACAGTAACTAGATGCTGTACATTAATGTCAAACCTGTCGTAAGGTGAGACGCAACATCTCCACGTGGATCTTAAAAGACAGACATGAAAAAGCATAATAGGCGAGCCACGTTCTGCGACTAGAATGAAGCCAACCGTTCTGGAATGCCACCATCTCGTGCTGAATCCCCTCCTCTATCTCCCAAATGTCATGATTTTCCCACACCAACTTTAGTTCAACCAGAGTATTAAAATGCCAGTCTCCCCGTGCACTTATGATCCTCCCGAAGCTGATGACGCTCAGCCAAAATCACTGGCGATGGTTGTTGCAAACATCTTGACACTTATCGCGATCATCTCAAAGACGCCTGAATCAACGGCACTTCCTCAACATGCCGAACCCAAGCATTCTTCTCCTAATTCCCATGGACAGTCTTCACTCAGAACCTACAAACGGTAGCCCATCTGTGCATGCCACATTGTTGATCGTTTCTACAACTGACACTATGTACACTCGGAGCATTATGGCTAAAACTAAACAGAAACCCTAGCTCTTGGTAGAAGCAGTGCTCTAATTTGCATAAAATCAACAACACAAACATCTATACCGCGTATCCAGTGCTTGATAGCGGGTAGTGGTCCAGTAACTTGAGGAGAAGTATGCCTATGTCCCATAGTTTTCAGGGTCTCCCATGCTACAAATAACCATGTAGCATAAGATTGACCTGGACGCTTCTTGTTCATCACTCGGCAGTCAAATTACGAGCAACTATGGTTGTAACCTGGAGACCGCATGAACAGACAGTGGCAGGAGCGATATCACACCCATGGCTTTTTATTCCACCTAAATTTCCGAGAATCATATGCCTCAGGTTTCACTAGTCTGACGTCACCTCGCTAAGAACGACATCCTGGCTCTTGTGTAAAGTTACAACACTTGGAAGTGCCAAGTGACATTGGTATGCAGGGACGAATGGCGTTATGTGGCGGTGATGATTGCAGTTGGTCAGTTGCGATTAATCTGCCTAAAAATCAATTTACTAGAGCAAATTCGCAGATGTGTCAGCATTCCATATCACTTTCCCAAATTGAAAATGGTGGGTTAACCTTCACAGATGTACTGTTTCTACAAACCTGTTGCGCGCCTGTCAAATATCCATGCAAAACGCGCCACAAACTCCGGCGTAATGGCTGTGGAAAGCGGAGTTCAATTGCTCCCCCAACGTAGCAGGTTTCAGCCACTCGGAGATGCTGCACAAATGAGCACGCGTTGACAAGGTTATTTTACAAACTACCGTCCTGTTACCGTAGCTATTTTCACTAACTTAATGATCCATATTATTGGCTGTGATTCGCCATTTGTTGGTCGTAAAGGAGCTTTCAGAGGACCACTTGTCTTACTTTCTCTTCGCCGTTAGTTGGGAGTCGCTTCGGTCACGTGATTTTTGGGTGCGTCGATAGCCGGGCAGCGTTCGCGTCTAAGCCACTAGCGCGTCTACCGTCACCCCCTCCGTGTGCGTAGCCTCGTCCTTTAGGAGGGTTCAGCGTCTACCCGAATACGTGTGGAGCGGATAATTCTCATACTAGCGGGATTTGTGCCTCACCAGCGCTTACCCCTGGCTAAGCTAACGCCATCACGTCAGCGTAAATACCTTCGATCGGCCAGCGTTCCAAAGCCCTTATCCTAGGCGTGCTCGAACCGTGCCAATGACAATCATATCAGGCTCAAATTCTTATCAGAGGCGTCTCTTAATCTTAACAAAACCCCCGTCAGGGCAAAGGTATAATTATCTAAATCCTTTTCCGTTTGGCCGTACACTGTTTCGGCCATCACCTCCTGCCCTTTCCCTATCCATGACAAAGTAGTAACCCAGATGCGGGCGTTGTTTCAACAATTGCTACCTAGGGGTCCGATACAAGGTTTCCGAGTACAAAATGTACATTTCCAACCCAATCTCTAGCCGCTTGTCTCCCATTCATCATGTTCTATCTAATTACCATCTGCCCCCATAGTCAAAAATGCCCGCTCTTCAAGTGTTAGTATCCACTTTCAATTCAGATTTGTTTATAACTGAGTCATGGTGTACTGTTGACCTCATAGACGACAGGTTCCAACAGGTGGATATGAATTCTTCATGAGAAATCGGCAAGCTCGCAAGTGAGCCGGGCGCACGATCTACCAGAAGCAGTCCTTTAGTGCAAAGCGTATTGATCACCCAACACTACGAAATGTAGATGATTCAGTATGGCCTGTTATTTCTGTACGCCGGCACCTGGTACTATTGTGTTGTGTATATAAGCCTCTAAATCACAAGCAGAATGCACTAGAAAATCTGGTACACAACTTCTTATGTGCGCCAGAACTAGCGTTTAAACATAAACTAGTTTCTGAGGACTTGAATCTACTAGTGATAAACTGGCCTGAGGGTATTGCATCACGAAATACTATGTTTAAGAGGATATTTGGCAACAACTACTCCTTTTCCTCACGCTTGGCAGCAGCACGCTAGATCTAGTGTTTACCTGTTATGTATGCACTAACTTCCCGGGTACTTATCATCTGACGGTGAAATACAATTTCAAAATGCAGGTGGTGAAAACGCAGAGTACATACGGTCCTTGTGATCGGAATGACCGTGGTCCACTTCAACTGAACCGAGTGAGCTTGTAGCAATCCAACCACACGGATGATTCTGCAAGTCCAATTTTGAGAGACTACAGCCTGTTTCCGTACATACCATCCTATGGGTTGGGATTTGTTTCGTTACACCATTCGCACGATAAATCAAAACGGTTTTTTTCTTTCAGCTTGTAAACGACAGGTGACAGACCTGTTTTGTAATTACATAATCCATTGTAATCGAGCTGTTGCACTACTGCAATATAAACGCTTCCATAGTAAGCAGAATAGGCATCAGTCATTGAAATCCAGGCACATGCTTCATCAACTTGGGTGCAAGTCTCATCGTACGTCAACTTTCTCTTTACTTTTACAGTAATATGCGATAGCTGAGAGGATTATGGCACGGAAAGAACCATAGAGTTTGGCAGAAGAAGCAAGGCCTGAATAACGCGAACAAAATCTATCAAGTCAATTCCGTGTTTGTGGGTTTGAGCGAACCATTCCTTTCATTCAACCGTGTCCCCCTTTTTAACCTTTCTTTTTCTCATGACCCCCACCCTTGGTCACCAAAATTTCAGCAATACGCAACACCTAACAGACGTTTAGCTGTGATTTGCAGTTATCCTTTTTGTATGAGGGCTGAATTTTATTGCAGACAGCACAGCAGTTTCCCTTATAAACCTCATTTTCTAACTTTCGTAGCCTCAAGATGGCATTCATTGTGCCGCAAAAAACAAATCACTTATCTGTGATTACACAAACGTCTGCATTAATATTTAACACTGTATTCAATTATTCTTAGTTTGTTAACCTGGTTAGCTTCTACAAATGATTAATTCCGCACTGTGAGGATTTAACCCCGCCACTTACCGATCTACTCAGAGTGGATCCCAACTCATTCAGCTTTAAGGGGTCCGCTAAACTGACATTTAATGAGCTAACACAGTGATCAGCAACCTACTGATGCTGGTCGAATCCGGCCCGCGAACGACACTCGATTTTGAACACCTAACTAATTCACCTACCTATCCCAGCCCTATATTTATGGTCTTCGCACTAATGCATTTTCGATCAAGTCATTTCATGACCCCATTATGCTTGAACACGTTCATGCATTATCACCGAGGCATCACAACTATGTTTAACCTCTTCATGTCGCAAATCAGCTCCGACAGTTTGAGCGGCACTCTGCGTGTAGTCAATTGAAGGGGACCGCTCACAACGCAATGCGCCCTTCGCACTGTAAGCTCGATGGCCTTTCGCATTCTCCAACCCTGCACACCCGTTTGACTCCATTTACCTGCTTGCACGTTAGTGTGCAAGTGACCCAAGCAGTCGTAACTTCCACACGCATGTGCCGTGGTGACCGTGCGGCTGTGCATGAAATTGAACCATGTGACATAGGCAAGCTACATTGTGGCTTAGTAAACTGCCTGAACAACTCTTGTGAATGTGCTCACGTCACATTCGCTAGATAATTTTCGAGTCTATGAGATCCATGAGAATTGGAAAGTCCTAAATACAATGGGAGGGTGCTACAAGAGCTTCAAAGCGGGTCAGAACTCCGCTTACTGTCGAGACGGCGAAGTGTGCGAAGTGCCCGTGATAAATCAGATAGGTAAAAAGATGTCGCTGGGCAATTACGGTGTCTCTGCGGAACGTCCGGTTACCACTCTTGAAACTACAGTTGAAAAAAGATGACGTAAGCCGCTCAGGTCAGCCGGTCGTATTCATATTACACGTGTTCCAAAAGCACCGTCCGTTTTTACTCCGCTGCTCGGTGAACAAAGTGCACGCCTTAGGGTGACACGGGAGCGCACTATATTGCCAACTGTCCAATGGTAGATGTTGATCTCTCAAACTGCCCCGCATCCGGCCATAGGGGCGTGAACGACCGCATGGATGGCGGAATGCCAGGCCAGCGGGCCTGCATCCTCGGTACTAATGTACTGACGTTGGATGGACAAACAGACCAAGACCGAGATGAGTTGCTACACCGATATTGGAATGCCAGCCCAACATGCCAGTATCGTCCATCGTTACAACGATAGATGGGAAGACCGAACAACCCGCACGAAGTCCGTGACAAATGTATTCGCCTGACTGATTGGTTTTGGCACGATCGATGGATACCGACTATGAGGCAGGTTAATAAGCTAGCCACAGCGCTCCTTGTCTTTTCGTTGTGTTAGCAATGGAGAACCAGCACCACTGCCTCCAACTCCATTTGGTACAGCCGCAGGGACACGACCAACTGCGACAATCTTCCGCATCCGTCACCCCAAATGCCTGTGTTACCCTTTACCTTCCGCATACCCACCCAGGGCAACTGACCTACGCTGTAGACGAGTCCAAGGTCCAGTTCGTTAAAAGCGTTTGCTGGCCATTGTTGCTTGCCTTAGCATGCGGGTTTTTCATCTTTTGAAGTAATTGGGTTTCTCTTATAAAATATCCATTTATGTTACATCACAAGAAGAAACGCATGCAGTCCGTTTGAAGTGGACATTTGTTCTCGATTTATTCATCCGCAAGCTTGCTACAAAACTGCACGTTAGGAAAAGTGAAGTCCAATCAAAGATACAGATATAGGCTATTGATCGAACGAAATCAAATAGTTGCCAAGACACCTGTCAGGTGATCAGGTGATTGGAGGCACGTGGCGTCATTGAGCTAGATCGGTTCGTCTCGGTTGGTTGCTGGCCATTGAACTTGTACTACGTGAACGAGCCTCTTCGGAATGCATAGATTTGGCGATAGTAAACATTTGTGCCTCTGGTTGGTGATTTAGTTTCAGCGATGCTCTGCACATGATTTTGAAGGCAGTATGTTTGTCTAGTAGATGCCCAGTGTGAAATAGATGGATAGTTATTGAACTCAACTTAGCTCACGCCCGCTGGTTAGTGAGCACATTCAGTAAACGTTGCTTGATCCGTTTTTCCAAGTGTCTAATGAACAATGAACAATGATTTATCACGGGATAAAAGCAAGTTATTGACACGTCCCGTAGGATGGTTGAGGTGAATATGATGAAATCAAAACATGTCTGGGTCATCTATCGAACGTCTGCCGAGATGAATAGTTTGATAAGTAACATCAGTGTAAAATTAAATAAATTATCTAGCGTAAACGTTCAGAAAGACACTGGGGGTGCAGGGATCATTGAGGTAAAGAGTGAGAAAAGTAAAATATGGTTGCTCACTTAGGTCCATTTGATACATAAATCCTGTTGAAAAGCATGCTTGGCGTAATCCACAGTAGGGGAGTTTAGGTAACAAAATGTTGGGAGCTAAGAGCAACATCTAATCGTTTTTTGCAAACATCCAAGGTAGTAGAGAATACAACTGAGTGTAGGAGTGCGTTCAAATGTACGTCAAATGTACCGAGCCCCACAGGGGCGGGTAAACCATTGGAGTTGGTCAGGCACTTAATATTTTAATGTAGGAACAATTAGTGAATTTCTCTTAAAAATGATGTTAAGTTGCACTGCACTAAAGGTCTGCAGTTTTTCTCATTCGACGTGTACATATTGGCTGCTATGTCACCCTTAATAAGAAGATTGAGAAACAGCTGTTCCTTCTCGAGCGTTGGCACTGTGGATCTCGGGCTGCTTCTCGAGCTTCAGTAAAGCTTTCTGGATAATCATTTTTCAGAAGCATCTGTTTGATGCGCCACAGTCCATCTTCATTTGTGTCCTCATTGCAAGTCTACCTTGCGCGGTTTATCAGAGTACGTACCAGTATACTTGTTCGGCTGCGTGTAAGAAAGCGCTGGAAACGCGAGTACTGCCCTATTCAGTATGGTTTCCCGTATAATTCTATCTGGAGTAATCCGTCTTCTCTTCTCCTTAAATTTGCATCGTTACTGACTTCATCAGCTAGAAAGAAGATATTCGGATGTGCTCTGTAAAGTACTCTACGTCGTTCTACAAGCTGTTGGACTGATCGCTTATACAGAATATGTCGTCGGTAGAACCGGAAATTCGAAATGATCGGTTTTCTCGGGCTATTCACTATCATACGCATGTAGACAACAGCTAATAGTCGTCCGAGAGATGATTCCATATCTACGCTGTCTACTTGTCTGTATAATTCATTGTTGAATTGGAATTGGATGTTGTAGGTGCATCTGAGTAATAGCTGCTTTAGGTAGACAGTTGATATCTCGACGCTTATAGTGTGCTGGTAAACGTAGGCGCAAAGAAAATGTACTGTTTCATGCAGTAAGACATTGGTAAACAGGGATACGACGTCCTGCGGTTAGCGGCTTCCTAAATGTGTTAACAAAATTGGTCTTGTTGCATTTCCGCGTGCATCGGAATTAATTCTTTGAAATTGTGATGTCATGCGGTTTTATTTCTGATTCCAAATTCTTCGACTATTAATACTTATGTTAGCTCTGATTAATTTCCGATAACTTACTACCGCTTTGTGCTCCACAATTACTCGCCATCTTGGTGTCGAGTTATTCAGCATGCTGAAAAAATCACCTTGCCTATGTCAAGCTCGGCGAAAATCGAGCAAATGCAGTCACATATGTTATGTGTCAGGTTAAATTCCACATTTCTTGTACGGGAGTATAGAGTGAGGTTTTTCGGCGTTTTCGTGAAATCCAACATAAATTCGTTCAAATTTTTTTGCTAAGTATTTCCTAATCTTGATACAGCCGGAAAAAATAGAGAAGAAGCACAATCCGCCTTGTAGTCTGAATTATGCCTTTGCGAGCAACTCCGTGTGTTTCGCCCAACCAGCTAGCCCTAAGCGCCTTCACATTTCTGATAATTTTTCCTGTTCTTCCCGTGCAAACTCACCGGCATGAAGTTCCGCGGTTGTGGACAGCCCAGTCTCACCTAAGACAAATTTTTTACCTGTATTGTGTCCTGCGGGCACAGATGCCCCGGTGTGTAAAAGCCCGTGTACTGAAGAACCGTTGAAAGTGCACGGAAAAAAGGGAGAAACATGAAAGGAGTTCGACCGCTGCAGATCAACGGCAGGCGAGACCACATGAAGCTGGGAAAAATCTTCACCTTGCGAGATCAACCTTAACCGACCAAAGGTGTATTAACTTCGTAATTTTCTACGTTCCTGAATCCACTGACCCGACTCTGCTGATGCACTACGACCATGATATTGAGATTTTACAGCTCCTGATTGATTGACTCCTCGACTTGGGTGACGGCGGGTTGAAAGTGGGGTAAATTATTCGTCTTGGAAAAATGATAATCAACAAAGTCGGTCCATGAGAACTAATTTTGTAGACGAAGCCAGTCCGAGACTGATCAAGTCCCACTTATATAACTTGAAAGGCTTGAAGATGCATGTTCGTCCAGACTTAGATCCGTGGAGCGATAATGACTCAAGTCTGAAGTCATTCAGCTGGGAAGACAAAACGGTGAAGAGTAACAAAATCTTTGCGTCATAAATTTTCAGGTCTTTACAAAGATTTCACGAAGCAGGATAAACATTTCGCTTACACTTCCAGCACAACTGGCGGTTCCTGCTGCTGCCCACATGTGAACTTTACAAACGTTTGCAGTCTTATGAACAGGCGTGATAAACGTCGTCGTTTCGTTTCATCTGAGCGTCCAGATACAGTGGAACTCACAGAGATGTGGCGGAATTCTGAGGCGATTCCACATTCAATCGAGCGCAGTGGCTACTCATGATATTGCCGTGATAGACTATAGACTGCAGCAGGTGGTGTCGTGCTCTACATCCGGTCTTCTTTGTGTGGGAGGATTTTGAGTGTCTACAGAAGCGATGACGGGCTGTGACAGCAGCTGTGAAGCTTGATCTAGTTCAGTCTCAGTGCGCTGCTCGCAGTCCATTGCACCGTTGCTTGGATTCGCAGTTACAACTTCCAAGCTATAAAAATCGTTCTCATTTTCTACTCAGGATTGATTTCAACTGTCCTAGAGTACGCTGGTCTGAAGTTCACCACGTGGACGAACATTAAGAGGTTGAAGCAAAGTTTGTGGACTTGATAGTTGTAAGTAGAACAGCGCAACGCAATGAACAATAAGTTGATACTGGTTACAAAGCACTGCTTTACAAGTCCCATTCGGTGGTCTGGTGGATTATCGAAAAACGTTAGTGAAAATATGCAATTAATGTTTTTATTGCCAAAACATGGACCTTTCGTTTGTGATGCAGTATCTCTGCACGCTGCTTCTTATCAAAAATTCAACAGGCGATAACTAACAAATCCAAAGTATTTCACGGGAGCACAGCGAAGAGATAATGTTAACGTAATGTAAGTGGCGTAGTTCGACATCCAATCGACTTTTAAATATGGCTAGTGTGGCTGCCGAAATGACCGATTCGGGGAGAACATTCTACGGGTAACACACAAGAATAGAAACGAAATTTCTATGACACTCCAGATGGCTGTACTGTTCTTCTAGTTTCAAGGGGTGACCTCTCAAGTTTGTGTTACTGCTGCGTTGCAGTAAGGAGCGGCACACATAATTTGCATTGTGTAAAATCAAGTATGCCATTATCAGGTCTCCACGTAATCGGCGATACCCTCCGCTGAATACTCCTAAACGTTTCAGCCTTCGCACTCCAGTGAACTATTTGGACTTTGAGGTTGGTCCAGTGCAGTGAGATTGTGCTTCATGCTTGAATTACATATTCCACATGGGGACGAACGTACGCATTGAGCATCTGTCGGAAAGTAGAGATTTCTATTTGTTCGAACGCCCGTCGCAGCAGATTGACTTGTTGGTTACCAGCTTCCAATGCCTTTTCAGATTGCTTGAGAAACCCGTTATCCTTAAACAGCACCACTAAGTCTCGTCCTACGGATGATCGCTGCAGTACATGCCTTCCGAGCCTGTACGAGCAGTTGAACTAGTGTCGTATGAAGCGTGACTTGCATTTGCTCACGTTAAACTGCAAGTGATTTCTGGTTGACCATTGAGGTCACATTGAACCAAATGCTGGTTGGCATCCGCCTGAATCCTGCGCCATAAGATAATATCGTCGGCAAACAGTAGGAAATTTGAGGCCATTTCCAGTGCGACGTCATGAAAAAATAACAAATACAATGGTCAATCAAGTACTGAGCCCTGAGGCACGCCAGACTCGACTGGTATGGGTTCAGATAAGGAAAAATGGACGCTGACCGCTAATTGTGGTTGCAGGATAAAGCTGGTTATCCAGCAGAAGAGTGAATCAACAATCCCGTAATATTAATGCTTTGAAAGGAGAATCCGATGGTTTAAACAACTAAATGCCTCCAACAAATCCAAGTAGATCACATCAATGGCCTCCCCAGCGTCAGTTGACTTAGTCCAACTAATCTGTGCCATTAATAAAGTTATTGTGCACGATCGTTGTCAACGGAAGCGGGGTTGCTCGGTAGCAATGATATTACAACTTTCCAGATACTACAGCAGCGTATCGGCAATGATAGATTCTATGAGCTTCGACAGTACAGGAAGAAAAGACACTGGGCGATAGTTTGAGAGTCAGCCCTGCCTCTATTTTTGTGAACCGGAGTCATTATTGCAAACTTCCACATCACAGGAACCTGGTTCTGGTCTAAGCAGTTTTGAAAGAACTGGACCAAAGGTTCTGCCAGCTGTCTTGCGGCTGCTCCCAATGCCTCTGGGCGTATGGTGTCGACTTCCTGGGAGCTGTGGTTGCGCAGAGACTTCAGTCTCTGAAATACCTCTACAGCAGCAAAAGAGGTGTTGAGAAGTCCTGGCAATTTGGCAACAAATGGTGGATGATCGCCTACTGGTAAGTTACTGAAAAGTGGTAGTATATTACGTCCGCAAATCTTTTGCCGCTTCTCTAGCCGTTCTGCTTGGAGCGTCAGCCGTTCGGAGTGGAGGAATTCTCTGCTTCACCTAACGAAGGCCATTGACATGAGTGTACAGCAATAAGTGGTCATCGCTGAAAGATTTCGCCATGTTCACCTGATATGCGGCTTTTTCTTCTCCTAGCGGTTGAGTGCAGTGGTTACCTTGAGTTACGTAGCTGTTCCAAGTTTCTGACGTTGGTGATGATCTACGTTCTCGCCATGCTGCGTCGCGTAGTAACATCCATTTTTATGCTCTGCTCTTAAAGAATGAAAATGTTTTAGACCATTGCAAACTCTTGTCTCTGAAGCGCTGGTAATCAGCAAATTGAATTTGTAAACGAATTCGACCCAGGCGACTTCCGTAGAATCTTCGGCGAGGAACGACCACATTGTGGCACTGACAAGCAAAGCTAAACAGTCGTAGAGCATAGTGGTGCGTACCATCTCAAGGTTCTCATTCCGATAATCCGCGAAGCAAGTGAAGTTGAAACTGATGACTGCGTGATCACTGAGACCCAACGGGCAGTCTACAGCCAAAACATTAATCATATGTACCTCGTTAGTGGACACAAGATACAGCAAATATGGTCTATTACCTGTTCGGAAACGAGTGGGCAAAATGACGTGGTTTTTAACTGGAACACTGGTCACGAGTTCTCGCAGATTGGCTTTGAATTGTTTTCCGATCGTAGCAGGAGTTTCTAAACAACGTCAGTCGAAATCGCCCATGATAAGGATACGAGTGTGCTTTTGTGTTAGACTGCATCTTACAGCTGTTGCAAGGTGACAGGCAACTTCGTGTGTAGAGTTTTCGGGTCAGTACACCAAAGCTATAATATAAAGCATGTGTCTATGCTTTTTAAATGCAAGTGGCACCAAAGAGAATGAGGGAAGTGCGAGTCTGAATCCTCCCACGGCCTCGCAGTGTAGACTGCTTCCGTAATACAGAATTACCTCTCCTCGTTTTGTAAACCAGTCATTTCGATGAGTGACATGCCCGTCCTCGCGACTTCAGTGTTCTTCATTCCAGCGTGTAGCCTTGTTTTAGTGAAACGATGATATCGCATGGCTTAGAAAGTTGGCGTTCTTTCAGTTTGGCTAGCTTATTGTAAAGCCTATGAGCGTTGGCGCAAAAACAGGATAGTTTCTGGGACTCTAGGAGTCAACAGAGAGCTATAGGAGTATGGTAGAATCCCGACCTTCGTGAGGTCGGCCGTTGTTTTTTTATTTGATTGAATAATGACACGTCGTTTGCAGCGTGATTTGGCCAAGGGGCGTCCCATTCTTCATCCGCATATACTACGGAATCGCGTGAACGAGGAGTAAAGTGAAGCTCTTGTGTAATCGCTGGCAGCTTTGCTTGCGAAGGGCATTCGGGAGATTTGACCTATCAATCTTCCCAACGATACACAATTCCTACGTGCGCCCATACAGTGAATACGCTATCCAAGCTTGGCAACCTTGCTTGAAGCGTTGCCTGGCGGCATTAGACGCATCACAAGGAACAACAGCAAATAATGTAAATGGCCGGCGCCATCATTCTTACCACTGGAGGCTGAAGTTGCTGGGAGTTTTCAGCGGACGCTACTGAAGGCTGCGCGGAGAACTCATATTAACGCACCAAATACTGAATGACCCAAACCACGTATGCCGCCATTTGCCTAAACTTAGCCACAACACGCAACTCAGGAGTAACTGCTTGAAATTGTGGGTACTATATAGCCGTCTAGAGTGTCGACGTAATTACCTTTCTTTTCGTGTTCACCAACACTGGAACGCACTCCCAAACTCAGTAGCATCCTCCCCTACTTGGGACATTTTCAAAAGACGATTGGATCTTGCTCTTAGCTCCCAGCACTTCGTGACCTAAATTGCATCATTTTGGATTACGCCAATCATGCCCTTCTGCATGAGTTATGTGTCACATGAACCCAAGAAGGCGGCGCATAAGTGAGCGACCATATTTTACTTTTCTCACGCTTTACATCAACGATCACTGCACCCCGTCTATTGCTGAATGCTTACACACTATTTATTGTATATTAACGTTATTTATCAACGCATGTATCTCGGTAGATGCTCGGTAGATGACATACATATATTTTATTTCACTGTATTCACTCAAACCATCCTACGGGATGTGTCAACCACTTACTTTTATCCCGTGACAAATCATTGCTTACTGTTCATTGTTCAGCTAAGCTGATGTCTGACTTTGGCAAAACTTCTTTAACTTTTAACCGAAGTTCAGACTGAAGACTTCCCCGATTTCTCCGCTAACCTTCGAACATTTCTTTTGCTGGTTGCTCTGACTTACCATGAGTTTTAGTATTCTTGTGCCGCATCCTCTAATTTGATGACAGAAGTAGCCTTCTGAGCGCTCGGGCGACGACACGTAGTTGTAGCTAATAAAGGCTACAACTTGTGGTCACATGAAAGCATTTGGCCGTTAAATGTTCTCCGATTGGTGCGATACACGCTACTAAGGTAGGCTTAGTGTCACTGCCAGCTGTTTTTAACCTCGTGTGGTGGGCGCTGTCCATATATAACTAGGCTCTCGAGGAGCTTGAGAATATGAGGACTGTGAATGATTCATCTGGGTTTGCCTGGTGATGGGTGTTCATCGCATGCCTCATAATTGTTGAGGCAGCCTTGGTTCTCGAATCACCAGGTGGAACCGTCGCGTATTTCATCCGTTTGCGGATCCACGATGGAATGTATTCATAGATTCGAACACTTAGATTTCAATCAGTGCGCCCAAAATAGCTGTCTCCAAAGCTACAAATGCATTTGTACGAGCAATGGGGCGTGCACCGCTTCGACGCCGGTGTCTTCTCTGACCACCTAAGCAGCGGCCATTTGGTCAAGAACAAGCCTCGCTGTGCTGCATTGTATACCTATTTTTATCGAAGCGCCTATTCATTTAGCGTTGACTTTCATAAGGTGTCTCTTTTAAAAGGAAACTGACTGCAAACTGGTTTCCTTTGAATTGTCATCTCTCGATCTCGTTTCATCGTATCACTGAAGCGCTTTGCGAACTACATTGAATAATCATTATAGTGTAGCATGTCAACAAGCAGTTTTTTCTCGGCTTCCATTGAATTTTAGTGCAAACATGATGGTAGCGAGAACGAAGCGCAAGCTAGAAAAAGTCCTAAGTTCACACATGCGCACATATATTTGCCACGTTTCCGTACCACAACGCACCGCAAATGGTAAACGACTACCCGTCAGATTCGTGCGTCGCTTCCTCCCAACTTAGCGAAACTTTCCTGCCTATTTGACATCGTAGCTTCTCCACTTTAAATCGCATTCTGACATGTCTAGTTTTAAAAATAATGATTCTCATGATCTTAGTTGCGTTACTCGGCTTGCGGTTACTCCTGAATGCACCGATAAAGGCGTTTCTATTCGATTTATTGGCCTTTCCCTGAATAAAGTCTGTTGCCGTTCGGCGCTCACGATCCGCTCACAGCTCGTTCCGTGGGGCTTGTATTGCGTCATCTGATCTCGTTCATGACGCCGGTGCTCGGTTTTGTAGCTTTCCAGCCTTCTGTTCGCTCCTTACCTTCCGCGTCCCTACAATCTGAGTTCGATGGAACAAAGTTCGTATTAATCAGCGCTTGTGATGCATTAGCGCGAAGCCCTTAAGTGTAAGTGTTGACCATCGGAATTGTTTTCCCGTAGGCTGACGTTTGCTCGAAACACATGATCGTCTGTCGATATGCTCTTCCTTGAAAGCAAAGCTTGACACTAATTGATTTCATGTGACCTTGTTTTGCATTTTTTATTTGTTGCATGCACCTGGCCAAAGAGAATGCAGTAAATGACACTGTCATTTCACCAAGTTCGTCTTCCGATATATTTTTGTGGAATTACAAAGTGAATTGCATGTTTCCAATTTCTAAAGTCGAAAAAATTGCCTCAGCAGCCTGCCGATGCATTCACCGTCCCTTTGTACAGTTTCCATCCACCATGCTCAGGCTGCGAACCCAGTCGAAAATGAGTTCGGATATATATTATGGTCTTCCCGCCTCTTTTCTTTCCAGATTACGATTATAATTTGTGATTACCCTCACTATTCGTTAGTTAACTTCGGTGTAGCCTGCTTAGTTTGAGTCAAATTTCTTCGCTGCATGAATGACAATCCAAAGTGGCAAAACATAACCTAATCCAAGAAGATATTCAAGATGGGTTACCAAACTATAATTGACATGCAGTCTAGCAATATCGTTGATAAGGATCTATGACTATAGTAATCATCTACCTGGATTCGGGTGACGCAAGAGAGTTAATTAAGTTGGGGGCTATAATAAAATGTAACTTTGTTGACTCGTGCGCATTTGGTTGGGAGGACCCTGGTTCAGTGGAGACCTTAGCAGCCAGTTCCGTTCAGATCTACGCCCACCATTGTCCTCGTTATGCTACTAGCTTAAACCTCGGACGCCTCATGGTGATCTGCTCAGTATGGGAGCCGGACATCTTTTTCTTTTCACTTATAACCATGTGAGGACAATGTGATTCAATTTGTTCAGGGAAGCTTTGGATTTCAATTCAACTGGCCAGTTACATTGCGAGAATTAAGATGCCATGAATTCAGGTGACGTTATTCGCATCAGCAAGTTAATAAGAGGAACATTGAGAGGAAAAAGTGCAGCCGAGTAACGGGTGCAGATCCCTCGGTGAATTGTTTAAAATAGAAAAAGAGAACAACTAGTTACTGAGAAGGCCACTAAGTAAATAGGCTTCACAAATTACCATATACCAAACGAGGCACATTTTAAGCGGAATGAGGTCCCGATATGCCAATTTGCACTATCTCACCTCGTTTAACCCATTTTCTGCTGGCGCCCGTTTTAAAGGACACTTTAAAAAATTTGATTTAGGTGTTGAATTAATCTATTATTCAAAGTTTCTTTGGTTGCAAACTTAGATAACATAGTAATCCTCATTATTTTGAAAACCTTTTAGCTAGTTCGTCTATTTTCAAAGAAAGTCTTCGCTTTCTTTTCTGATCAAAATGGCCAATAAAATGAAAATTCAAAATGGTGAGTGTATTTTAAGTACCTATTCACGGCAAAAGCGCCAAGTTGTTGCCATATTTATGTTAAATTATATGCCTAGAACACATCACATGTAATCATGTAAAATGTGCGATATTTATTGCACGCATGAGCTACAACCATCTGACCTTTTTAAAAGACGTCAGCAAGGAACGATACCATAACGTGTAGCTTGGAATTAAATAAACAAATAAAATAAATAAATAAATTTGTATATTTACCGACGGACGGTACACGGCCCCATAAGTGGGAACGATCATTTGCATAGTGAACACGTTTCATAATGTTAAAGAAAAGTTTATTGAAAGCATTTCGGATCATGATTACTTTTCCTTGAGTCCTAGTCCCGCGCAACTCATATATAAAATTTACGGATGCCGGTATCGTCAGGAGTAGATAATAAAGGAAGGGACTATTAGGCTGCAAAGACACAGGATTTGGTTAGTTACATCATTGAAACATTTGTGCATTTTTTGCTAAATGTTACGGTATATTAAGCTAATGCTAGTAAAGCTTGAAACACTGAATAGTAGTAACAGACCTTCTTCGTTTTACCTTCTTTTTTATTGTTAAAAATGGATGTAGACTATACTTCACCTGGTGGCATCATGTTTCTTCAACGCGAATCTTGAACTTTATTCCACACAAGATATCATCACCATGATAGAACAATGTTGTATTACGGGTAACAAAGCAAAGCTTAACAATTCTCGTAGGATGGAAATTATTGCGAATATAAACTTTCCTGATAAAACGAAGCTGACGGTGTCCTAGAAGCTAATGTTTATATTTGGCCTGCTGGTCATGGACAAAATTCTGATGAAGATGATATCGATATAGTGATTCGGGATGCTGGATCACTTGATGATCTGTCAGCGAGGCAGTTGCTTAGTGGAGCATCTGTAACTGCAGTCACCATGGATGGTGAGTCATTCGAAGAGGAATCAGAAAGGGGCAACATAAGTTTACAGGAGGAACTAGCTGCCCATCTGCTGGTTTGTTCAATAAAAACCCAAAATGATACCAGATCTAGACTAGGGAGGAAAGAGGACTTATGTCTAGTATCACAGACTCAGAGACAATGCTGAATGTGAATCTGATTTTTTAAAGGATCTTACAACGTATACATCATTTGAACGCTTCTTTGATAGTGCTGTCGTGGAGCATATGATAAGGCAGATAACTGAGTAGCCGGTTTTCAAAAAGTGATCACTCATTCAGTATATCCACGGCTGAAATGCGTATTTTTCTCGCTCTTCTGTTTATCTCTGATTATAATCCATTACCACGAAGATAAATGTATTGGGATCCTGAACAAGATGTCTACCAAGCAGTCATCAGTCAAACGACGAACCAAAACCGATTTGACACAACCAAGAAATAACTCTATCTGGTAGACAATGAAAATCTGAAAGCAGATAACAAGTTTGCAAAGTCCGGCTACTGTATAAGCTACTCAGTAAAAGATTCATGCAGTTCTTTCCCATGGAAGAAAATCTGTGTGTGGATGAAAGCATGATACCATATTACGGCCGTCATGAACTGAAGTAACACATCAGTGAAAAGCCTATTAGATTCGGGCATAAACATTGAGTCATTGCAACATCTCTTGGCTACGCTGCCTATCTGGATCTCCACCATGGAGCTCAGACCAACTATGACAAGATCTTAGGTTTGGGATATGGCGTTGTTATCGACCTAGTGGACAAGTTCCCGAAGAAGCAACCCTTCCAGTTCTATTTTGACAGTTTTTTTACAGGCTTTCCGCTCATGAAAGTCTTAGCTAACAAAGGCATAAGAGCAACGGGGACAGTTCGAGCAAATAGGAAAGAAAGTGCTCCATTGAGACGGAGGCCCTAAGACAAGTAAACAGAGTTACTTATGATTACAGGTTTGATGGACAAGATGACGTGTTCGTTTTGTCTTGGAATGATAATTCCGTAACGATTCTTGCCAACAACTCTGTTGATGCATATCCTCTGACAAAGTGAAGAGGTGGTTGGCGAAGGACCAAAAGCACACACGTATTGAACAATCTAGCATGGTTACCAAGTATAACACCCTGGTGGGGAGAGTGGATCGATTGGACCAAAATGTTGGTTAGTATAGAATCAATTTTCGCAGCAAAAGTGGTGGTGGCCGCTTTTTAACCTTACTACCGGCTACTACAATGAATAATACTTGGATTTTGTACAGAAAATCACCTGCACATGAATAAGAGCAACACGACATGCTTTCCTCCAAACGGGATGTCGTAAAAGTCTGCTTGCAGGTGTATCTAGCAAAGAATAATATCCCCAAAAGTCTTCTTACAACCAGCAGAAAACAGCAAAAACATGAAGACAGCATCAGGAAAGCTTGCTCTGGACACTACTTGGAACCTATGTCGAAAGTAACAAGGATGCCGGCACTGTGGGGAGAATGCTACTCTACTCTGCCCAGTGTGTGGTGTGCCACTGCACATGGCCTGCTCAGCGACATACGACGCATGAATGGTATAACACATTTCTGTGCAAATGTGGGCTTCATATTGTTGTATAACAAGCAATTGTCTGTTACATTCTCCCTTTGAAACAAATAATTAACACTGTTACATCAAAGCTGCGAACAATTGTATACTTGCTCACAAAACACAGTTTTATGTTTTCACGTACATTCCGAAGTCAGTTTTTGCTGGTGTTCTTTGAAAAGACCACTCAGAAAAATCCTCATATTTCCTAAAATAATTTAAATTTGCGAAACCAAAACTTCATGTGAATGTTTTTGCACTATCTCCTATAGCTTGTGAAACTGAAGCAAATGTAAACCACAGCAGAAACTGGATTAAATGGATGATTTGCACCAACCAGATTGCCCTTCATGCCATTCTGGTATGTCATTGACGGCCTAGTCAGGTACTCTACCCCGTCAAGTTAACTGACAGACCATAACAGGTACTGAAGTGGGCGGTCAGTGCAGATACGACGGACAGCACTTGTTGATCCTTAACCGCTAGACTGGTAACATTGGTGCACTGATTGATCACATTGGTTTTTACTAGACGCAGCGCTTCAGTGGTACCCAGTAGGTGGTTCTACCCACTAAGATTCTGCTAATCCGGCGCCATTGTTGCATTAAAGCAACTGCCGAAAATATTCAACGTCCTGTATTCAGATCTGTGATCTATACAGCAATGCCGTTCGCTTTGAAGGACTGTGCACTTTGCCACTTATTTCTGAGCTAGTATCTCGCTATCTCCACAGGTGGCTGAGGCTTTCAACCACCCCACCAGCAGCTGTCCTAGTTTACTTTGTGATTTGTCCAACAGTGGTGACTGCACCACGTAGAAAATCGATCCGATCGACCACAGCGGGTGGTCATTTGATAGTTATGGGAATGGGACACATTGAAATAGTTGGGAATATCCGCAGCTGTAGGTGGGGATGTCAGTTGTGTTTCGGCCCATTCCTGAACTTCGAAGACGTAAGGTAAATGCTGATACGTGCAAAGGGTTACCTCAGTCCATACAGAGGCATCTTTGCAGAGGCTTTCTCCATGAGGTCAAACTTTGTTGGTTAGTCACTTGATAGAATCTACATTCCATAACTAAACTATGGGACAACCAAGACAACATTACTATCCGTTTGACGAAAATTAGGATATGTTTTTTATGGCGTCCTACTTGTAGTGAAGGTAGAGCATAAACATCGGTTAATCCGGACACAAAGTTGACGGATGTGATATATGAAATTTTGAGTAAACGAAACTTCCACGGTGCACCCCGCAAAATCTATGGTGTGACATGCGGATGAGCGTATATGAAACAATGACTGCTCACAAGTCTAACAGGACAACCAAAGTGGGTGGTTTGTATGCACTAAGTCTTTTGAGTATTTGGTGGATCGTCAAAATGCGGTCATTTCTAGCTCTGTTGGTGAAAAATTCACCTTGGCCTAGGTTGCTTTTACTTTCTGGAAGGCTATGAATCGGCTGAAAGGTGTTATTTGTGGGCAATTGTGATGAGTGATAAAAGCGATGCTTTGATGGTCAAAACACTTCGTAACTTTTTTATTGATAGGAATGATAGTTGGCAATCTCCATTTCAAAGGCATATCTTTAGTTCCCCAACTAAATCAACGAAAACATAGGCGCGTCGTTATCGTCTTTTAGTGACAGTGGTAGGTTGCCATAACAAAGCGTTTATTTATCGTTGGCAATACATCTTCACGTCAATGAACAATGAACAATGATTTATCACGGGATAAAAGCAAGTGCTTGACACGTCCCGTAGGATGGTAGCGGTGAATATGATGCAATTAAAATATGTCTGGGTCATCTATCGAACGTCTGCCGAGATGAATACTTTGATGATTAACATCAGTGTGAAATGAAAAAGAAAGATCGCGCGTAAGCATTCAGAAAGACACTGGGGCGCAGTGATAGTTGAGATAAGGAGTGAGAAAATAAAATATGATCGCTCACTTAGGTCCATTTGATACATTAGTCCTGTTGAAAACATGGTTGGCGTAATCCACAACAGAGGAGCTTAGGTAACAAAATGTTGGGAGCTGAGGGCAACATCTAATCGTTTTTTGAAAGCATCCAGGGTAGGAGAGGATACTACTGAGTCTGAGAGTGCGTTCCATGGTTTGCAAACCCGAAGGGAAAAGTAATTCCGTCGACACTCTAGACGGCTATATTGTTCCTTCAACTTTAAGCAGTTACCCCTGAGCTGCGTGTTGTGGCTAAGTTTCAGCAAATGGCGGCATACGTGGTTGGGGTCACTCAATATCTGATACGCTAATATGAGATCGCCGCGCAGCCTTCGATAACGTCCGCTGAAAATTCCCAGCAACTTCAGCCTTCGGTGGTAAGAGTGATACCGCAGGCCCTTCACGTTCTTTGTTGCTCTCCGTTGTGGTGCCTCTATCGCTTCTAGGTCGCATTTCAACCAAGGTTGCCAAGCTTGGATTGCGTACTCAACATGCGGGCGCACGTAAGAATTGAGCATCATTGGGAAGATTGATGGGTCAAATCTCCCGAATGCCCTTCGCAGCATGCCGACGTGCTGGTTGCCTATTTTGGCAGCTACCTCAGCCTGTTTGGAACAGTTGAGGTCGCTCTGTAAGATCACATCAAGATCACGTTCCTGGGAACTATTCTGCAACTCGTTTGTCCCAAGTATGTAGGGACAAGTATGTAGGGACGTCAAATACCTTCGTAACTGGGACTCATGTCATCAAAGCGAAGGATAAGGTGAGGGATTATATAAGCAACAGTGATGTTGTTGGACTAAACTTAGCTTAATCGGACCTGGATATCGACTACCACTCCCTCGCTATTGGCTATGCATTCAATCATCGAGTTCTCTCGAAAATCTTACTTCATACGAGGTTGATCAGTACGCGACTGTCCTCCATGACATTGACCTCTTCCACTTTCAAGGCGCTCGCCATCCGCCATAGCACCTTACTGTCTTGCGGCTCGTTAACTGATGCCACAACATGTTGTTGTGAACAACGACTCAGATATTGACAAGGATGTATAACCACCCTCGACGTTACAAACTTAATAGTGGAAGTTCTGAGAGCCGGCCCCTACTTGGACAAGTTGCTTCCAGTGCCTCTTTCATGGCAGCTTGCGGGCTCACTTTTCTCATCCATCGGATATAGCTGGTGTTTCTCCGAGGAATGAGAACTTACTTGGAAAGCATGAAACTTCGAAAATGTGTACTTTACTGATGCCATGAGAATTTGTGCCGTCGATGAGTGCTAAGACTTCATCAGGACTTGTATAGGTGCTCCAACTCGGCCGAAACGTTTGCATCGATGTACGATACTTACATCTAGGGCGATTACGTCAGCATAGACCACCTACTTCGTTTCGCCCAAGGGGTACCAGATGATGTTGTTCAAATTTTTGGGATGGAAGGACGCGCAGTCGGTGTAAGGATTGTGGAAGGAGTAACATGGGCTAAACCGATCAACAATCGCAACCCCACTCCCTTTTTCAGGCTTTCTGTTAGTTTCCTATAGAGGGGCCACTTGAGCATCATGTCGCCTACTACGATTATTTTTTGTATAAGGCTAGTGAACTAGAAGTGTCTGTGAGATTAACGTTTACTGGTATCCAAGCTACAGTTGATGAGAATCCACACAGACTTAGCAGGGTAATAACAAGCCTGGCGATTTGGAATAGCCTCTAAGTTGAAGCATGTTCGTGCGGCTGTTTACCAGGATCGCTCCCAGTGGGCTGCATAAAATTCTTTTGTGGAATACAACGATGCCACCGAGGTAGATCATAAGCGTCAGCTCATCATCACCAGAGATGTAGACTGCACACAAAATCTTCACTTGAATGTGGGCAGCACATGTAAGAGTCTACTATTTGGAATAGCGGAACAATGGCTTGACACCCAGTAGTTAAATTTCGGGAGAGTGCAAAATGATAGCTGTCCATTGACCGCTTTGGTATAAGGTGAAAATATTAGTGGATAGAGCGAGAATGGGAAGTCGGTATAAGTAAACGATACACGTAAACTTTCACCATAAATTGCAATATCATCTGCACACCGTCACTAACTAGCCAATGAGGAACACCTTTTAGCGACGCACAAAAAGGGACAGCGAAGAAATAGGTCTACCAGTAAAGCAGCTTTATAGATGAATGATGCTTCCATTCACATAAGTGTTTAATTCGAGGGTGCGTATATTCTGTTTCGGGAGCCCGTACATAGCAGCTCTCTGTTACTAAGGTACGTCACCCAGTGACGCCAACATAAAAAAATAACTGTAAGACTCTGTACACTTAGCTGCTGTTTGAAAACTCGCTAGCTCATTCGATCGATCGCCCGATCAAACGCACTGAGGTAGGCGCTTCCTTCCACCCCAGCTTTCAGACATCATTACATCTCCCCTTTTTTGGAGTTCTCGTGTCGCATATGCCATATTACCTTCCACAGCGTGTGACCTTGCAGTCTTTGACTGCGGTGTCCGCCGGAACGTTCTGCTGTGGTGTGTGCTCCACACGATGTTGCGTGTGTTCGTCCTGTTGCCTTCTCAGTTGCACACAGTTGCGCCGAATGCCATTATTCTCGATTCCTACTTTGTAGCTCCGCTCTCCCTTAAGAACTTCGATTTGTACCCCCTCCAACGCCCGTCAGTTCCCGGAACCAGTTCAACCCATACTTCGTCCCCGGACACTAAGAACGAGTGCTATTTTGATCTTAGATCATAACATTTCTTTGTCGCAAGATCCTCCTATGTAAACGATCTTGCAGCAGACTGCTCGATGCTATTTCTGGTGGTAGTCGAGCCTTTGCTAAAGGGAACAGCTTCTTGGTTTACGGTTGAACACCCGTTGGGCTGGAGCTGTTCCCATTTCAGCAGACGGCATGTTCCGTCTTTCCAGCAGCATGAAGTAAGGATCTTCGTGAATTTCCTTGACCTTGTTGAGTATTTTCTCGCCTCCTTGACGGCTGACTCAGCCTTTCCGCTTGATTAACTATAATAGGGACTGGTCAATCGGTGAAGAATTGCCTATTTTTTGCCAAAATTTTGAAAATCGGCGCTCCTGAATTTGGGGCCATTGTCGGAAACCACCGTTTCCGGTATTTCATGTCAAGCAAGCTGTGATCGTAGCTTGTTGATCACGGCCTGCGTGCTGGTACACGTGAGGACATCGATCACGAAATAGTCGCTGAAATAATCGACTATGATCATGTAATTCTTCCCTTCATGAGTAAAGATGTCCAAATATACTTTATGCTACGGTCTCTCCGGAACTTCACGAAGCATCATGGGCTCCCTCCGCTGGCGGACGTTGTATGTTCAGCATGCTAAGCAGTTCGAGACATGATCCCGTATCTGGCTGGTCATCCCAGACCAGCACATCAGCTCTCGAGTTCTCGCCACATAGTTGTTAACGTCTAAGTGAGCACAGTGTATCAGATATAGCATGGGGCGTTGTATTGCCTTCGGGACGAGTATCCGATTACCTTTAAAGCTCAATCCGTCCTGCATGACTAGTTCGTCCCGAAAGTTAAAAACAGACAACTGCTCGAGCAGCTTGTCTTTACTGTCTGGCCAAACGTTTAGTATTGCTTCTTTGAGTAGACTACATAGTTCATCAGATTCCGTGTGACGTGGTAGTTGCTGCAAACGCTCTTCTGTGACAGTAACCAGTTGCGTAACATACACAACCACTTGTTCTTCTTGTGTTACAATGACATCTGGTAGATATGCTTTTGATAGCGTATCTGCAATGTGCATTTTTGATCTTGATTGACAGACGATTTCCAGGTCGTACTTCTGGAGGCAATGGGTATCCGCTGCAAGCGACGCGGAACGACACGCAGTGGTTTGTTGGCTATGGATACCAGCGGTTTGTGGTCAGTAAATGCTGTACTCCAGCGACTGAATGTGTAAGCATTGAAACGTTCCACAGCATAAACCAGCGCGAGCATCTGCTTTTCGATTTGGGCATAACGACGTTCGTACTCCGTCAACGTTCGGCTGCGAAAATCAATGGATTTTTCGTTTTGCATTAGCGCGGCACCGATGCCGAAGCGGCTACTGTCACACTGGATCTCAAGGGGAACTGATGAATCATAGTAGGTTAGGACGGAGGCGCTTGTGATCAGCTGTTTAATCTTTAGGAAAGCATCCTCTAGCTCTGTGTTCCACTGTCAACTTTCACCCGGTTGTGTCAGTTTCCGGATAGGCATCACTACTTCAGCTATCCCAACTAAGAAACGATTTAGCTACTTCACCATCCCGTTCGGCCCGCTCACGGCTCTCGCATCTATCGGAGGCGGCTTCCCTTTTATGGCTCAGACTTTCTCCGGATACGGCTTTAGACCTCCCGAACTCAAAACGTGTCACTGGAAAACAACGACGGTTTTGCGTAATTCAAGCTTCTCGCGTTTCAGTTTGAAATCCCTATCCTCACAACGCTGTAGAAATCGGCGTGGATTATGATGGAACCATGGAACAATGGTTTATTACGGGTTAAAAAACAATGCTTAACATTTCATGAGGTATGGAAATGATTGCGAAAAGTCAATTGCATGATGAAGTGAAAAGCGTTTTGGTGGACTCATCATAGACTTATGTAGAATAGCGAAGATGTTCGCGTATTAAAGTATAAATCCAAAACTCCTTTGGTTGGGAGTTTAGCAAGACACCATTTGACTGTGTTTTGTAGCCCTTGACTAACAATTCATAAAATGAAATGCAAATGAGAAAAAGCATCGTCAACTCGTTTTTAAATATCGCCAGATTGGGAGCAGAGACGACATAATTAAAGAGCGCGTTCCAAGGCTGGTACACGCGGTGAGGAAAGAAATTTATACGGCATTCATGCCAGCTATACTGTATTGACAGTTTCGGAGCATGCCCTCTTAGGTTAGTGTTGTGGTTCCATTCCAGAAGCGGATAATAAATGTGATTTGGGTTCTTCAGAATCTGGTAAACACTTATGTGATCCCACCGCAAACGCCGGTACCCACTGCTGCACACTCTTATAAGTTTCAGTCTAAGCTGATAGGGCAGAGGAAAGAGGCCCCTAGCATTCTTGGTTGCTTTTCGTTATGGAGTCTCGAGAGCAGCCTCATCCTGTTTCTGCCACGGTTGCCACGCCTGGATAGAATATTCCACTTGCAGTCGCATGTAGGCGTTAAGGCTTTGGGGAAAGATTGAGGGTTCAAACCGACCGAAGGTTCTGCGAAGCAGGCCGAAGTTTTGATTGCCGATTCTCTGCTTGTTTGGAACACCTGAGAGCTTCCTGTACCAGTACACAGGTCACGCTCCTGAGAGACTTTCTCCAAGATGTGGTCTCCAAGCCTGTAAAAGCTCAGCGGCTGCTGAAGCAGATGTATCACCATGCACTTAGCTATGTTCAACTGAAGCAGGTTCCTAGTTGACCACCTAATAATGCAATCTAGGTCATGTTGGAGTAGATCATGATCTGCATTGTTACTAAGCGCCCTCAATATCTTGATGTCATCGACAAAAAGCAGGAAATTTGAGGAGATAACTTTGGCCAGGTCGTTGATAAACAGCAGGAATAGGTGCGGTCTCAGCACTGAGTCTATAGAACACCACTTTCTACCTTAATCGCATTCGAGAGCGATTCCCTAACGCGTATTTGAAGCTTCCATTGATGAAGATATTTGCCAATCCAACCAAGTACAGGATCTCCGATTCTGTATCTCTGTGGTCTGCAAAGTAGGGTGCAGTGAGCCAGACGATCGAAAGCTTTGGATTAGTCCAGATAGATAACGTCAAATTCTAACCCATCATCAGCCACTTCCCTCCAACTACGTCGTGCAACCAGTAAGTTGGTGGTGCATGACTGGTGTTGACGAAAGCCTTCCTACTCCAGTGTCAAGATGTCGCATTTTTCCAGCTAGTCCATTAGAGCCTCAGCCATGACTGCTTCGAACACCTTCGCGAGCACGGGGAGGAGAGTCACTGGGCGATAGTTTGCAGGATCTGAACTGCTACTGCCTTTAAAAATTGGGGTGATAATGCTATGCTCCCACATAGGGGAGATCCGTTGATCATCAAAACACCTTTGGAAGAATTGTGACCGTGGTTCAGCTAGCCTGTTGACCGCAGCCTTCAGTGCCTTCGGGTTATGATCGCGCAGTGAGAGTAACTTCCCTAGCACAATGGTTGGTTTGAAGATTACATGTGTAAACAGTGGAGTCGGTAATGTGCATAACATTATGGGACAGGTAGAGGCTGAGAGGTCAAAGATTGTGGCGTATCTTCGCCGCAGGTCACTAGCTGCTTCTTTGGCGCTTTGTACTCTACCGTCTGTTGTTAAAAGTGGAGGGATGTTATCCTTCACTTTACGAATATTGTTGACATGCATATACAGCCGTTTGTTATTTGCCAGGAATTTTTAGCTAGGCACTGTTGATAATTTAGTTCATCATCACGGACAAGTGCAGTGCAGTGGATGCGATGGGTCAGGAAATTGCCCTAAGTCTCTGAGTCGGGTTTAATCTTGTACACATACCACGCTGCACCCCTAATCGCCATGCATTTTCGAGTTCTGCACCTTAGAATTGAATTCATTTTTGCGGGACGAAGGGTGTTGGTCTCCGCTGCTCGTTTGACGATGCGCTGAGTGTTCTAACGAACTCTGTCCAAACATTGTCAAGGGAGCTGTTGTTTAAGAACTACTAAGCAGATGGGTCAGCGAGTTCTTTCAAGACGTGGTAGCGTGTGATTGCATGAGTTAGTTCGGAGGGTTCAGATGGTTGCTCTGCATAACGCACATAGCTGAAGATTGTTACTACTTGGGCACTGAGACCTGATGGACTATCCGTCAATAACTTGTCAGCCAAGAGCTCTTCATTCGCGAGCGCAAGCTTTAATATGGAGGGTTTGTTTGCCATCCTGAATCTAGTGGGCATGGTGACATAATTGTACAAGGGAATGTTAGTGATCAGTTTATGTAAGTCTGCTTCATCCTGTTCACTAGTGATGCCGATACCTCCAAATTGTGTAGATTGAAGTCCACGTAAATGAGAATGTGAATGTATCTGGTGTGAGTTACGCTGTTCAAGGCACATATCAAGCGGGAATCCATTACCGGAGTGGACGTTCGGGGGCGGTGAACGACATCTACGAGACATGCATCGTTGTGTCTTAGTAGGAGACAGCAACAGAGTGAGTCGGTAAAGTGTGTTTCCAGATCAGCAACTATTGCATATTACAGGTCTCTACGGTAGTAGAGTAAGACCCCACCTCCTCTGCTGGGGCGGTCGTCCCGGATGAGTGACATGCCGAGCATCAAAACCTCAGTATCAAACACCACTTGGTGAAATCAAGTTTTTTAAATGGAAGTTAGGTCCCAAGCATACGCAACCTGATCTAGCTGAAGTTTGGTAAGTTTACTGAGGAGCCCTTGGGCGTTAGTGTATATACATGAAAGTTTCTCAGATTTAAACAATGTTTCGGTGGTTGTGCAATTCATACGTGAAGTTTCGCCGACCAGTGAGTGGCCGGCCACTAATCGTTTTTTCGATGTGCACTTGATGAAGGGTTTAATGTCTTATCCATCATGCGCGTAGTTAATCCTGTGTCTCATCTTCGACGTACAGTGTAAGATGTCTGGTCAATATCATCTTCCACAGGTTTTATGGGCTCATTCGACACACTGCTGTTGCATCGTTCTTTTATAGATCCCATTGCATTTGGTTCTTTGAGTGGCATATCATCTCTAGGAGGCATTTCGTTGACTGTCTTCAGCCGAAGATCATATGGTAGCCTGAAACTGATCATGTACCAGTTTTTCGCAGCCGTGCTAAAATATTTCTTGACTGATGGACCATCTTCAACGCCCTCGGGCTACTTCCTTTGTAGTTCGGTGAGGTACGCAGTCGTGACACGGATTTCGCTAACACATCATCCAAGCAGAGTGTTTCACGAATATAATACCACTGTTCTTTATCATGGGTTGTTACTTCATGCTCATCACATGCTTCAGTTTCAGGAACAACGTGAAGAAGAATGTATCTGGCTAAAGTTTCCTTCCGGTAGTCCTCTAGGGTGCGGTTAATTTGATAATGCTCGCCCTGTAGCGACTTGGAGATTCCCCCGTATGACTGTGTAAACTATTCTAAAATATTCAAATTATAGCTTTCTTATTTATTAGGGAACTATTCGGTTTGCCTGTTGGAACGTTGTTCCCGTTTATTGAAAACACGAAAACGATCTCCGTCTTTGGCGCGCGGCTCGACTGCGAACGATGCGCCGTCTACGCTCCCGACGCCAACGACATTCTCCCTAGCTAGCTCTCTCCGGGTGCCCTATTTTTAGCATTAGCTAACGCTCCTCCCGTCCGATAAACGTTTTCCCTAGCTTACTTTTGTGCCTTCTACCCACTGCTTTTGGTTGGCCGTCTAGTCGCGTACCGGATATATAGCGCACAATCATTGCGCTATATCCCCATGGGATGTCTGGAAAGATACGGATGGAGCAGTGTTCATTTCTGTGACTACCCGTCGACAGTAGTACTGATTCTACTTCAGTGGTGGAGTTCAGCACTACGCGTAGAAGTCTTGGCTTTCCGAAATGCTTAGAGTTTGGGTGTCGCGTAATACACACTACTTGTACACGTTTCAGTACAAGTCCCATTAGGTTACTACTCATATCCCACTGGTTGAGGTCATCCAACTGCCTGCCTTTTAATGATATCAACTTTGATTCTGGAATAGTGGAGCACAGTACGCTCAGTACAGGTAGTCGTTTCTGTAGACCATTCGACATGTCGCGGTTAGTGATTGAACTACTCGGAGATGTACCGCAGAAAACGGGTGGTGCTTGCATTAGGAAAACTCTGCTACGCACCTCAGTATTCGATCCATTTGGGGTGATGTTAATTTTAAATGACGGCTTTTCTTGGGAGCAACCGTAACCCAACGTTCAATAGTACCGGCATGCTGTTTTTCTACGCACTCCGTTTGGAGTTTGGAAGTAGCCTTAAGTGTAGTTACTCCCATGGCACTGGCAACCGCATTAGTCAAATGTGAGCCAAGTGTGGTATTGGGACATCAGTTGATGTTCTGGACTCAAGTTGTAGTGTTGCTTACGGTGTTAGTAGAAGTTATTCTCGGGATAGGAGTAGCACTTACGGGGGAGGATTTGGTTGCACAGACCGATTTGCTTACCAAAACAGTGGTGATTCTGGTGGTCACTATTTCCTCAAACTTGGCTTGTAGCTGGTCCTACGTCTGCGCCAATAGGAGCACGGTTGTTAGCAGTGGGATAGATCTGCATTCCACGCAGAACAATAGAGAAACTGGTTTGTGTAATAACGGTCTGACTAGGTTTAACTCGGAGGCATCTCGCATGGAAAAACCTGCAACGACTACTGCACAAAAGGTCCATCTTAACTTGAACTTGGGGTAGATTACATGAAGGTGTGAATGAGAACTTCCATGGTTAGGCCTATGGATCGCGCCGAGGGAATTTGCCTTGAGACCTGTAGCTGCGCGAAGCAATGTTGGATTTGAAAGGGTGAAAGTTCGTTCGAAAGCCGTTGAGATTGTCTATCAAGTAAAAGCAAACAATGTCTCCGGTGGTTGGAGTTACGCAGCTTAGCGCTTGGCTATCGGCGAAACACTGCCCGGAATTTAGAATTCAGTGTACATGTAGAATGCACTGGAGTGTACTCGAGAAAATAGTATCACAAGGTGAAAATTTTACAATCACAGCGAATGAGTATAGACCCAAAAGTGTGCGAGAACATGCCACTGAGCCACAATGAGAAAACCGCGTGTGCACAAGTGAACGATATCCTTCTCATAGACGGAATACCGTCATATGTCGGTATCAAAAGAGTACATCGTGTTGGTTGCTGGAGAGAAACAGGTATGCTTCACCAACAAAGTTATGCAAGGCCTATCCTGGTTGAGTTTAGGAACCCTGTACACTGGGACCTACTACTTAACAAGGCTGGGTTAGTTGCAAGTCAGACAAATGGTCAGTATCAAATAGCACCGGACACACTAACTTCGAAGTATAGAGCCCCTCGGATGAGCCGGTTAGAAGGTTCTAATACCAACTTGGCTAACGAATCTTCGCTCTCACACGCTGGAACTCGCGATAGTGAGCCTCACGTTACGCAGACTCCTAAGCAAACCTCTAGCGACTGCTCTCCTGTGGCAAGTGCAGTCAGCTGCTATGGACAACAATCCTCACAAGACGCCAGTGAAGTAACTCGTGGCCTGCGTTTGGTTGTGGAGTAAGTTACTCTTGATGGAAATGCGAATCACTCCTTTATGGCGGGAGAGCGTAGGGATTATGCGGCGATGAAATTTCAGCCGGTCCGTTCAAAAACAATCGAGGCTTCACGCTCGATAGCGGTGGCACCAACGTCCATGGTTGGTATGACCATTACACTAAGTGGTAGGAAAAATGAAAAAATTAGCCCTCCCAAACTGGACCGTCCAGAAAACCCGAAGTGCAGTGTTGTTAGGCCGACAAAGTTAAATGAGAAAAAACCCGTCGGGAGTTTATCCAGCAAACCGAGGTGGGCGAAGCCAAAATGTGCTTATCCCGTAATGCTTTACAGCAGCCTAGCGTTGATTCATCGACGCAGGCAGCCGACGGAAATGTAAAGGTACAAAAACGGGTTGTCCCCTCGGGCGTACAGCCCGAGATGATTAAAGGACTTAGTGGTATTAGTCCCACCCATCTGTTTGAGTTTGCTATGTCGGACCACTTGCGCGGGCATCGCCCTAAGCAAAAATATCATAGTGCTCAATTAGACATCAAGGCAAAAAATTTTTAAACCGAGCAGTTAACATCTGGAATAAACTTCCTTCTGATTTAGTAGAATGTCAGTCTGTAGAAGTATTCAAATGGCGCTTAGATGTATGTTTGTCTGTCCTTTTTCTCATACATCTTGTAATTGTACTGGAATATGTAGTGTATTTTGATGCTGATACATGAAAATTCAAAGATGGCTCTTGTTCTTGCTTCCTTCCTTCGCCGTAGCAAGAAGTGAATCCAACGTCGAAGTGCCGGGGCCGCTTCACTTACCGGCACAAGAAACAGGACGCTCGTTAGGCGAAAGCCTCTATCGTGTGCTGGACCTGACTTGACCTGATTTGTACCCACGTTCGCTCATGGTCACACCCGTTAGGTTATGATTCTCTCAAGTAGCTCTAAAAACGAGCACTTCGTCCTCCACTCATAGTGTTCCCGGTAGGTCGTCTAGTCCTTGCATTAACAGCTTTTGAAATATTGCGCTGGATACTTTCAAACCAAATGCCAGACGCAACCACCAGAAACGTTCGAATGGCGTTCCAAACGTGGTAAATAGCTGGGCTCTCCGTCAAGTTTAACGTGCCGAAAAGCAGAAGCGAGGTCGACTTTTGTAAATAGCTTGGCCTTGGACAATAACGGCAAGACGTCATCTAGTGTTAGTAGCGTGAAATATTCTCCTCTGAGCGCGGCGTTGAGCGGCTTAAGATTGATGCACATGCGCAAATCACCTGAGTTCTTGGTGACTATTGCGACCTGACTGACCCAATCTGTTGGTTCATCTAAGTTGGCCATAAGGCCCAAACGGATTAAGCGCTGCAACTCATCTAAGAAATTCTCACGCTAACTGATGGATACTTTTCGAGCCAGCAACGCTACTTATTTCGCGAATTCCTTCAACGACAGGTGGGCTTCCTCTGGGAATTTCCCCGCGGCATCATCAAGCACGCTAGGATAATTGCCGACGATCTCAGTGCTAGGGTCATACGAATGAACAAAACGGTCATGATTAAAGGAGACAAAACCCAAAGTCCGAATGGAATCAAGGCTCAGGATAAGCATAAAATCTGCTGATACCACGAGGAACTCGTGCAAATGTTCTGAACCATCCTTCGGATTGATGGCTTTCATCGTAACACAGCCCGTTGGCTGTAACTTTGAGTCGTTCCACATCCTGAGGCAGGTACATCTTTTGTGACATTTTATTTCTGGACAGTGTTTGCGGGGTAGTATGCTCACACTGGCTCCCGAATCCAACTGGAACCGTACCGACCGTTCAACGAAGACTCATTCATTCATTCATTATACACGTTAGCTGCAGGTGGAAAACACCTCAGCTATTGTGTCGCAATACAAAAGACAAGAAGAAAAATCAAAGTGAAGACTAGCATTGCGAATACCCCAAATGGTCACTCGCATTCGCTCCTGTTGTTGATTGTTAGCTCCTGGACTTCGTCCTGACTGTCATAATGATGGCCGTGTATGCATTCACTGTATCGGTTTGCGTCAATCGACAACAAAGAGCAACATGGTTCTTTGTTGCACACTTCATACAGGTTCTACCCCATGCTGTGAAATTCTCCATGCGTTTTGGGTGCGAACGACGGTAAAAATGGTTACTACGTTATTTTGCCTTGGTCGTCTGTTGCACATCTTCTTGATTACGGGGCACTGTGCAGAGATTTGTCGTGGTATCCGTGGAAAGAACCTTCAGGGGATGCCGCCAACAAAGATAGGTGCAGAAAAAGTCAAGATAAGAAAACAGTGATTGCTCACGGTGTTCTTGAGCTTACTGACTCCTCTTCCGACGATGCCCAGACGCGCGACCGCAAGAAATGGCACTACATCCGAGAGGCTCTTTCTCTCGAAAATGTGGTGGTCACCTCATTGACACGGATCCCCATATCTCCAAACTATAAGGGGTGCGGTCCCAGGCTCTTAAAACTTGTGTTACAGTCAGAAATAATGGCACAAACCCTACTAGAGAACTGGATTAAATTCCGTTGCAGAATGCCAACAAAAATTCGTCTGAAAGCAGCAGGAACACCAGCACCTTCTAATGACAACTCAGTAGAGGCACAACTCTTAATGAAAACGCCAACTGCAGGACCCGAGTTGCGGACGGTTTCAAGAGTAGCCATACTATCCGGAGGGGCACAGCAGAGCACGAGCAAACACCGGGATTCGGGGCATCTGATACGTGCTTATATATCAAATACTTCTCGAGAATTTGAAACCCATCCAAAAAACGATTAGTCGCCGACCCTTTAATGTTCGGCGTAAAATCATTTGTTTCATCCATCCAATCTAACGCACTCTTGGTCTCCGAGAAGCTCTCATGCACGTACACAAATGCCTAAGGTCTACTCAGCAAATTAGCTGAACTAAGACTTCGACACCCGTCTGCAGCTTGGGACCTCATCGCTGTCACCGAAACGTGGTTGCGCTGCGTGATAACCGATGCTGAAATTGCACTAACGGGCATGTCCATTGTTCGGAAGGATCGAACCAGCAAAGATGGTGGGGTAGCCCTTTGCTTTCGTAACAACATGCAGTGCGAACGCATAAACGATTCGGAAACTGACCTACCTGACGCCATTTGTTGTAATTTCCGGCTAAGAGGGAACGATCTTTGCCTGTTGGTTGTTGTTTACTGCCCCCATCGTCTACTCCTGAGATGGACTGCAATTTGATGGCTGCGTTGAGACAAGTGATAAACAGGAAGTACAGTCACATTCTAGTCACCGGTGACTTCAACTTACATGCCCTCGAATCCCAGTCCATACCAGGAGAGCAATTCAAAGCAGACCTGCAAGGTCTGGTTTCAGACTACCCCCTTTATGGTCACCTCAATACGCCCACCAGATTCAGGGGAACTGACAGGCCATCCATGTTGGACCGAATATTCACCAATGAAGAATTAATGGTCGAGAGAGTAATAACCGATACTCCTTTGGGCCGCAGTGATCATGCGACGCTATTGTTTTATTACATGTGCTACGCGGATTACCCTAAAGAGCATGCCGAGGAATATCGGGTCGTAACCAACTATGACGACCTGTCCGACCTCATTGATGCAACCAGATGGTCGTTCTTAGCTGAATTAACCCCCGACGTTGCCTGCGGTGAATTCGTCAATATATTTACCAAGCTCGTGGCAAGGACATCCGAAACCAAACTCTGCCGGCCTAAAAGAATGAAGTATTTCGTAAGGCGCATGACACCTAAATGCATGGCATTAAGGGACTTGGCATGACACACCTACATAGCCTCCCCGAACGACCATACCTGGGATGTCTACACAATACAAAGAAACCACTGTGTCAAACTCGTCCGGGAGGATAAACTGAAGAACCAACAAGGTCTAGTGGAAAGGTTTCGCTCCAATCCCAAGCTGCTATACCGACACGTAAACAATTTGCGCCGTGTTAAGCGCGGTATTCCTGCTCTGCACACAGCACCCGGATTAGCCCAAACCACACAAGAGGCGGCCAACGATCTTGGATAACAGTTCGGCTGTACCTTCCAAAGCGTGCAATCATCATACATTCTACTTAAGCGGATAACGCCGCCATCAGGGCTTAATCACATATCGTTCACCGCAGCTGTACTGAAGCGGCTGATGTTTCTGCGCGAGTTCAGCTCCCCGGGTGCGGACGGCATTCGACCGAAGGCGTTGAAGTTGCTGCCATGAGTATGGCAGGACCATTAGCAATATTCTTTCAACGATGTCTAAAAGAGATGCACGTCCCCACGATGTAGAAGCACGGAATCATCACGCCTATCTACAAAAGTGGTCGCCGTGCTGAACCAACAAATTATCGCTCGATAACACTACTTCCTGTGATCTCCAAGTTTATGGAGTCCATCGTAGCTGAGGCTTTAATGGGGTACCTGGAGAACAACCAAATTCTCGTTCCGGAACAGCACGTATTTCGCCAAAACCGCTCCTGTACAACTAATCTCTTGATTGCTCGTGCAAACTGGACGGAATCTGTGGACGCTGGTGTAGGAGTCGACGCGGCCTACTTGGATTTCTCAAAGGCATTCGACTGTATAGACCATCGCATTCTCCTCCACAAACTCCAGAAGTATGGAATCGGCGATCTTGTTCTGGGCCGGATAGGTGACTTTCTCCTACAACCTCACCTGAATGTGAGGGTTAGAAGCAACATATCAGAATCCATCGAAGTTCAGTGCGGCGTACCTCAAGGCTCGGTACTTGGACCCTGCCTGTTCCTGGTCTTCATAAATGATCTCGCGAGCGTGCTATCTTCTAACTGTTTGCTATTGCTGATGACCTAAAGGTATGGCGTACTATAGCTGCAGTGGAGGATCACAAGCGTTATAGAAGAACCTGGACAAAGCGTACACATGGTCCATCGAGAACATACTGCATTTCAACGTCACCAAATGCAAAGTTCTCAGTATACGGCACAAGAGTATGCACAACTACCGCCTAGGACCACAAATTCTACAGTGGGCTTCTCATGAGTGCGATCTCGGCGTGATAGTTCAAGATGACCTCGGTTGTTCGAGGCAGACTGAAAAGGCAGCTAAGAAAGCAAACCAGTACCTCGGCCTTCTTCGCAGAGCCTTCGGGAAGTTTGACCCTTCGATCTTTCCAAAAATTCTTAGTGCGTACGTGAGGCCGCACGCGGAATACGCCATCCAAGCGTGGCAACCCTGGCTCAAGCACCATCTCACCGCGATTGATACTGCACAACGTAGGGCAACGAAGAGCGTCAGAGGTTTGACCAGCTTCTCTTACCCACTCAGGCTGAAAACCCTCAAAATATACGGTGGACGTTATCGGCGTCTAAGGGGCCATCTCATAATGGTGTACCAGATCCTGAGAAACCCCAACCACCCATGCCATTCCCTTCTAGTACACAGACAAAACACCTCGCTAAGAGGTCACCAGTTTAAGTTAGTCACGCAGCACAGCCGACTGGAATGTCGGCGACACTGTTTCTCCCTTCGAGTGGCACAGACTTGGAACGCCCTCCCGGAACATGTAATTAATGCACCCATCCTATCCCTTTTCAAAAACGCCTTGACGATACCCTGTCACATTTGCACTACTTGCTATAGCTCATGACCACCTGATGCTAGCACTAATGCACATCAGACAGGGGATAGTGCCATAACCCTACTCGAGAATGAGTCACCCCAAACGCCTTGCACGAAATTTGACAAACGCTACTACTATAGAAACTGGATTTCTGTATCCTGTCGACCCAAGATAGTTGCACACGAGTAAGCGTTGTCCTTGCTCTCTTTTTCATTTTTCTCGCCTATGATGTGAACCATAACCACTCCCCTTATTGCTTTGTGTGCGTACATTCTCATTTCAAACTCCATTTATACGACAGTGCAGTTACATCTGTAATCGCCCAAACTGACGACTCCATTATCCTTCGACCTATCTTTTCTCACTCTAAACACCCTACGGGACATGTCAAGCACCTGCTTTTTTACCCATTATAAATCATTGTCCATTGCTAATTGAGCTGTTCAAGCTATTGGGAAGTTCTTGCCTCGCAAAGGTAGACGTCCATGTGTCGCTACCGCGAAAGGCGCGTTGTCAGCTCCTCTTCCCTTTTGCCGGTCACAATTCGATCGCGAACCAGGGGATCGTGCAATCCAATATATATATATATATATATATATATATATATATATATTCACAATCTGTTAACAGACATTGTGCCATAAGAACCATGGCAGCAGAAAAAATGTGGAGAAGATGGGAACACGAACTGCGACTAAAACATGGGAAATGATTTTTTGGTTTTACACACGCTATGTTGAATATTTTGTTTCTGTTTTGTGAGCTTTGTGTGCATTAAAGAGGGGATATAACGGCAGAACAACATTAACGCCACTGATGTCTGTTGCGGGCCATGACGTCGAATGTTGCTAACCACTGCGATTCAGCCTCTCCTGGTCCCCAACCTGGAAGACGGACTGGTCCGACTGCCGCCAAAATTGAGGTTGCCTTCTTCATGCTCCTTCGCCACGTCACTGGCTGTCCACCTCAGCACCTTTTCCAATCGCTTCCTGGGAGTGCAAATAGCGCCCGACGTGGAAGGCGATGGGCTGACATGCGCAAAACGATCCCGAGACAACGCATGCGAAGTCGCAGAATAATGTCCTGAAGACTGCCACTAAACGCTCCAAGCACGCAGTCTCACACCTCTGCGTTGCTTACGTGGTGTTGCCACCACAGCCGAGCCATCCTTCGTAGACAGAGATTGTCGAAGACTGACAGCCGCTTTATGTATTCCGAGCGAATAGGCCAAGTCTCACAGCCGTACAACAGTACTGCACGGACGGAAGCATTGTACACCCTGCCCTTGAGTTTGTGACTGACATCACGACGACGCCATAGGTGTCTCAGTTTGATGAGTGTAAGGCGGGCATTTGCAATCCGTTGTGAGACTTCATCTCCAACACCGCCACCAGCCGTGATGCAACTCCCTAGATAAGTAAAGTAAGGGACTTGCTCCAGAACATGTCCAGCAATGGTGAGCTTGGGTTCAGGCAACTGCCAGTCCTGGAACAGCGTTTTACATTTTTCCGGAGTGAAGCATAGACCGTACTTAGACGCCTTCATTGCTAAGCGGTCCAAAGCGCTCTGGACGGTTTTTGGGTCGTCCTTCAGCAAGGCCATATCACCGGCGTAGTCCAAGTCCGTGACTCTGTCTCCAGAAAGGAGCTCAACACCACAGTTCTGGACCCCTTCCAGTGCTCTTTGGACAACATCTTGGATGGCGAAATTGAAGAGGAAAGGTGAAATAGGGCAAGTTTGGCGAACACCGCTGGTCACAGCAAATGAAGAAGAGAGGGTGCCGTAAGCTCTGACTTTGCCCGACGTGTGACTGTAAAGTTCTTTCAGGATGATTACAAACTTGTCGGGCACACCTATTTTCAGTAAACAGTTCCACAACACAGATCTAGCTACTGAATCAAATGTCGCTCGGATGTCCAAAAACACTACGATTTTTGGCTGCCGGTGGGTGTGACGAAGTTCGGGAACTTGGCGAAGCGTGCAGATTTGGTCGATGCAGCCGCGGCCTGGACGAAATCCGGCTTGTTCTTCTCGGGTTACCTCCTCTCTGGTCGTTGAAAGCCTGCGAAGTTGAATTGACACGAAAATTTTGGATGCGATAGAAATTAACGACATTCCGCGGTAGTTGCGGCAATCGTCGCGGGAGCCCTGCTTGAGAATCGGAACAATGACCGATTCTCCCCATGAGTTCAGAACCTTTTCCTCAGTCCAAACTATGGTGAACAGCGATAGGATTTCGCTGACAAGTACACTCTGGCCATCTTCCAATAGAGCCGGTGGTACGCTGTCGTGACCCGGAGCCTTGTGGCGTTTCAAAGATGGGATTACATTTCGAATGTCTGCTTCATTTGGGGGTTGTGGAGATAGGCCAAGCATTATCCATTGGGGCTGGAGGTGTCACTGGAGGCTGTGTTGGGTGGTTGAATTGAAGAGCGGAATGCTCTGCCCAGCGACTCACTCGCCTGTGAAGGTGATCCTCGTGCCGTCTGATTCGCAACTTGTCTGCTGATAGCGTGGAAATTGCAACCGGTGGCCCTGATGATGTAAAATAGACGGCGGAAGTTGCCAGCTGATGCAGCGGCTTTCATCTCATCAGCTTGTTTTGACCACGAGGATTCACGATCAGAGCGAACGCTTGTTTTAAACTGTTGCTTAATAGACCGGCGGTGTTCGTTTTATTCTGTGCCAGCAGGCACCGCCCGTCGACGAGCCAGCGAGGCCACAGCTGGAGAAACCGGTCGACAACAAAGCTTGTTGCAGACTTGACCAGTATTGATCAACATCCAGAATGTGAGAGAGCGAGATTTTCACGAAGTCTTTGTTGATACTCCTTCTTTACCATTGGGTCCTCCAACTTGTGGGTGTTCAGTCGGGTGTGTTTTGACCTAGGACAACCACCGAAATGCATGCAAACGGTCGCACATACCAGTGCAGGATCGGTACCGACGCATATTGATCAAAATGATCGGCAGTCTCGTACGCTGCCGCGTCACTTGCGACTTATAGTTATGTTATCAACCTGTGACCAGCGCTGGGTTGATGATGGGGGCGCACAGTGGCGTACTTGCTTCCATGATGACGAAGGCTGGTGCTGGAGAGGAATAGTTGATGATCAGCATACAGACTGAGCAGTTTCTCTCCGTTGTCTGTGCAAACATCATCATATCCATGCGCTTACCAAGTTGGTGCTCACATGGCAGCAGACGACCGACATGCTCGTTGTAGTATCCTGCCAAAACAATGATGTCTGTTTTAGGAGCCCTTAGCAGCAACTCATGAAGGTTCTGGTAGAGCTGGTCTTTGACAGTGTCCGAGCAACAGTCAGTGGGCGCGTAGGCAGAGATCACGGAGAGCACGCTTTTCGGTTCGACGTCTGCTAACTTTACAAGAGTCATGGAGCCTTATCGCACAAAAGCGAGTATTGATCGGAATCCAATCAATCAGAGCAGCCTCGACTCTAGCAATGTAGGTGATTCCAACCCCAGCTTGCTCAGATGCGGCAGACTCGGCGTCACCAGAGAGGCGGAGCTGGAAGCGGGTGCTTGGGTGGAGCAGTGAAGCCAGCTGGTAGACCGAGTTAGAGTCCTGGAGTCGTGTTTCATTCAGGCAGCAGATATCACTTCCAAGGGTGCCTAGTGGGCGTGCAAGTCCAGCTTGCTGACCGATCTGCAGTAATGTGCGCACCTTGAAGGTTGTAAGTTTGAACTGCGTTCCGAGTTGCAGAAGTGAAGATGGGAGACTTCGGGGCTGGCAGCTCTGCTGAGCACTGTGTGGTTGAGTTGGCAGATGTCACGGGAACAGGTTCATCAGTGTAGGTGGGGTTGATCGCCGTAGAGGAATCAGGTAAAAATGGGTGTGAATGGTACAAGGGAAGGATAAGTAAAATGGTGGTGTGTGCTTGTGAAGTTGGCATAGTAAAATGAGTGAATAGTATCCTAGCAGCAAGAAAGCGGGTAAATGGTTGTGGTTACAAGTTCATGGTTCGTCAGTGGGCAAGATACTACCCGGTTGCCCAGGCCCAAGCAGAGGGTTGTCTTAGGGGCCCCACCCCGAACCTTTGATCAACGATCTAACTTGCAGGGCAGCACGGGGATATGAGGGTATCGCAACCCGTTGGGAGCCGGTGACCAAACAAGTGGTTCATACGCCAGAATCTTCAGCTCAGTGATGTAGGTCTCGAATGATTCACCTGGCAAACGATTGACGCTGAAGAACAGATATCTTTGGTAAGTTCCGTAAGAGTTGGCTTCACAGAATTCACAGAATCTGCGTACCACTTCATCCATTTTAATTTCCCGATCGTCATCACTGAGATTCCATGTTTCAAGCGTCCTCTTCACTTCGTCTCCAATGGCATGTTTGAATATTGCCAGTTGGTAGGACATTGCCTGAGCATCCAAATGAGTCCGCGTTACGAAGTCCAACCGCTTTGCTCTACACATTCTCCAGCCGCAGTATAGCGAGGTTTCTGTCGTTTGCAAAGGGGCTGGCGGTGGTATCGCTGGTTCTCCACCAAAGGCAAACGAGGTTCGGCGTATCTTCTTCTCATCTGGCCCCATGTTGCGAGCGTGTCACCCAGTGGCGTGAACAGAAAAAGCACAACGGGTCAGCATCCGAGCGTTCTACTTACAACCCTGGGACTCTACACATAGCTGTTATTTGAAAACTCGCTAGTTCATTCGAACGATCGTCCGATCGAACGCACTAGGGTAGGCGCCTCCTTCCATTCCCAGCCAGGCCTCTAGCTAGCAACCCGGAGCAGATTGACCCTGCGCCGTTTGAAACTGATTGGAAGGCCAATGAGATAAGCAAATGGTATCGTTGTACCTTGAAGTGGACTAATGAGAATGACTTACCTAGAAACCTTTCAGGGAACACAGTACCTGAAAGGCAAACAATGGCGCTTTCACGCATCTAGTAGTTGCTAGAATTCAGGAACTTTCAAATAGGGCATCCTCTCATGAATTATTTATTCTGACCTGATATTCTGGCTGTTCGTACTGTCTTAAGGGTGCCGCATACAAGCTGTGCCAGAAGCCTTTGGCTTCTTATTTGGGAAGTGGTTGGATCGTGATCCGAGTAGCTGTATCGATTTTCCGTACTGTCAGCGGAAACGACATATCCAGCATATCTCTCAACCTTACACCAATTGAGCATAAACCACCGAAAAGGTGACGCGGTCCAGACCTTTTCATCAGATGCGATGACTCGTATTGAGCTCTCCTAAATAGATTCAGGGGCTCAGCTCAACATGAACTTTACCCGCTCTATAGACCTGGGCTTTCGTTTGCTATTAAACTATAACGTCTGCGGTTAATGTATATCATTAGAGATCGATATTAATCTTTGTTTGGTCTACAGGTAGTAAAAGAGGGGAATCAGAATATTATAAGTATTAATGCATCACATCTGGACTCATTCAGACATCCATCATACAACCGAAAAAGCACTGTGCGGCCATTTCCTCCCTTCGGAAATCCTCACCAATGCACATTCCATCTGGTTCATGTGGGGCTTAGACCCGCAATCCGATTGTTACCAATTAGTGGTGAATGCGACTGAACTACGGGGTGGTAGCGACTGAGGTGACTAAGCTATTAGGTGTAATATGCCGTTGTACAGTAACTCTCTTGCAGGTTACTACTGGGCGGAAGACAAGGGAGCTTGGTGACGGAGCTGCTAAGTCCTCTGAACGGCAATAACGCACAACTCAGTGGGTAGTGAGCAGTGCTATGTCATATCCAGTAAGCTAGTTACGACGAGAGTTACAATTTCCCGTAGCCCAGTGGTCTTCAACACAGACAACAATCGGGTTGCGGGTTCTATGTCCGCAAGAGTCAAATGGAATGAACAGTGCTGACGATTGCCGAAAGGATGAAATGGCCGTGCAGTCCTTCTCGGAGTATTTGATGACTGTCTGACTGGGTCTAGATATGCTGAACTACTTATACCATTCGACGTCCCAACTACGCACTTCTACTTGGATTACTCTGAGCTGATAGTTACTTGTGGGCGAGTTGTACTCGATCAATTGTTCGTTTGATTTAACAGAAATCTGGAATTCACAAATACCTAGTTATTTGACCACAATTTGTTCGCAAGATGTGTGTGTGATTTTGTGTAGGGTGCCATGTGCATGTGTCAATTACGGGATACGCAATGGTTAAGAAAATGTTTTCCCCGGAAATATAGCTGCTGGCAAGAGATGCTTTTCCAATCCCCCCAACCGATGTTTATGAAGGAAATTGTCTCGCAAAGCCAACTATTATTGGCTTCCCCTTTGGCACCAATTAGTGGGTCTTGTGAGTTCTAAAGAGGAGTTACAGAATTGTGAAATATGCACACTACTAGTCGTTGCAGTTGTCGAGACATTTAGATGTTTCACAAGGCTAAGCCCCTGTGTAAAACATCCATCTCACCAATTGCTCTGTATATTGCCCCATGTGATTGTGCTGGGTGAGATGTTCGTGAAAGTTTGTGTCAAGTTTGGTCAAGTAGTTCATAACAGTGCCAACGTAATTGCGACCAAATTCAAAGATGGTAGATGGTCATTGATTGAACCACCCTGGTGCGTCGTTAGCAGTCGTGCACTTCCTGATTGTAGTTACATTTCGCGTTCACCCGTGTACGCTGGGGTTAAGGTCGCGAAATTGCACAATTTCGCTTGTGAAACGTGTTAATTTGAGGTAACGGCACGCATCCGCCATGGTTGCGGTGCATGTGCACGAGGAGAGTTTATGTGCATGTCACTTGAGGGCTGTTGTGAACGATCGGACAATACGTTGCAAAGATGATGAAAACAGCTCCACTATCCAATGGATAAAATGCTCAATACACCGTCACCATGGTTCTCTTATTCTCCTACACGGTGAATGATGGTGTTCGTCAAAAAGATTTAGCATAACGCAAGGTTTGCGTCAATAATATGAAACCTAGAAAATATTTACCCCCATCTTCTATGCGGTTGTATAAATAAGTCTCACGCGCGGGCATATGCATCAGTCAAGCAGTAATACGGTGCAATTCAATTTTCTCCATCTCTATTCCAAACACTGAACTCTAGGTGACTAGTAGAAGCGTCTTAAAATACAAATCTATTCTATTCTGTCATGCTGGGAAAATAATGCATTGATTGGAGTCCAAATGGACCAAAAAGTGAAATGTTGCACCTTTGCTTTAGAAAATTTTAGATGACAGCGAACATAAATCTAATTCCGATTGTCACTTTACTTGACCTGACGGAGGTGTCATGGTTAATTAGTGTGCTACCTACAAATGGTACACCTGGGGTGCCATACTTGAGGGGTATTACGGAAGTATCGTAGACACATGCGCTCGGTTACGTAAGAAGTCTAACGGTGTTTAGCTGTCAGGATGTATAGCCACAAACTAGTCGAAGAAAACAGAAACGGGAAATCTTACACATATTCCATGACACCCAACTCGTCAAATGATGCGCCAAAACACCGAAACCGAGGTCGTCTTCCCAACGGTCTTTCACCGGTTTTCCCACAAAAGGCTTATTTATAAGATGAGATCTTGGCTTTTCTACCTAATACAAAACACGGAAGCAGTAACGGACAATCACGTAATGTCACTAAACAGACGCATGGCGTTTAGTTTTCTTAAATTTAGGATGATGCATATACAGCACACAATGTAGTGATACTGTTGGTCATGACACTCGCGTGTGACTTTACTGAACGGCAGCGTGACACCTTCGATCAATTTGCCCAGCTGTCCATTAGTAACTATGGCATGAGCAGCCAGAGTGTGTTTTCAGTTCTTGGTAGCCTGCATTGTTGAGAGGAACCGTTGATGATGTCGCGATCGCCTCGTAGTTATATAAGTTTAATGGTCAATCGTGTATTCAAGTTAAAGTTGAAGTTCGGGTGGGAATAGAACGATAGGAGTTCCTTCTTGGATGTAGCGTTGAGCCAGGAATTGATGATGAGATCAGTTATTGGTGGATCTAAAACGGAACACCCGTATCGCACCCTGGCCAACCAGTTAATGCCCACATTTCCTACCCTAGCAGTCCCTGCAGTGGCAGTCACGTGAAGTAAACAAAGAATAGGAGGAGAAATCGAAGTTACAACATAAGGAAGTGTACTTCAAATAAGAAAATAATACCAATGCGTGAATAAAAGTAGCGAAAGGAAAATCGAAGTACAAAGATGCGAGTTGCTCAAGAAAATGGCAAGGTTTCGTGTTGCCACCCAAGAGCGTCAAGTTGCTGCTCAAACCACTTAACCGTAGATTCCCTGATAACATGTACCAGCGCTCGATGACTCCGCGTGATAGCCGGATTTCCGCCCTAATCCGATCGGACCGCGGTTTGTCCAGCTTCATGGAATGACCGCGTAGAATAGACAATCTACCGGGACTGAATAGCCAAGATAAATCTGGACCAACCTTCCCACTTAAGATACGGTAGGTTAGGATTAGGTCTCCTCTAAGCCTTTGGCAGCGCAATGTATGCATTCCCAAACTAAGTAGACGCTCGGGCTACGTCCGTCCCCGTAATCCCTCGACTAACCTAGTACCCACTCGTTAAACCCTCTCTAGCTTCATTTTGTCACGGACGAGGCAGGGGGAAAAGCCTGGACGCAGTATTCCAGATGAGACCGAACGAAAGCCGAGAACAGTCTCCTACAGATGCCGTCCGTCAAGACTATGAAAGAACGTCGTATTAACCACAACATGCAGAAACCTCTGCTTGCAGCTTTGTTCTAGTTGTCGCCGGAGTGTAAAGCCGAAGAGTGTACGACGCCTAGGTCAACTTGACTGGATACACCGGGAAGTTTGACCCTACCTATCAAGCACTTCGTAGGAGGACAACCTACTCCAATTCGAAGAACGGAGCACTTTTCCTGATTTATGAGCAGTAATCATAAAGTCGATCAGTTCCAAAGCTTATCCATTGCCCGCTGAATAGCTTCGGTACCCTCAGGAACATCGACAATGTTCCACAGCTTCAGATCATCAGCAAATAGCAGCGGTGGCATCTCAAGCTCCGCGGGTAGGTCATCCATGTAGAGAAAGAACAGCAGCGGTCCAAGGACCGAGCTGTGCGTCACGCCACTGAGGTCAGACTGCTCAAACGATAGGTCCCGACCTACCCGTACACACTATTCTCTACCCTCCAAGAAGGCAGTCACCCAATGAACGGCGCGGCCAGATACCCACTAAGAGGTCAAATTTTGCGGGAGCCTCAAATGGGGTACCTTGTCAAATGCCTGCGAAAAGTCGACGAAACGCACTTCCAGTGCGTAGACATTACCCACTGCAACCGCCCAAGTTTCGCGAGCCACCAGTAAATTCGTCAGACACGAAAATCCCTTCGGGAATCCGTGTTGTACATTGCTAAGTAGATTAAATCTACTTAGATGATTCCCCAATGAATCATTCACCAGTTTCCCGAGGAGTTTGACTACTACACTCGTCAAACTAACTGACCTGTAATTTACAGGCAGGTTCCTGTCCCCATTTTTTGAAGACGGGACAGATGGCAGCTTCCTTCCATTCGAAAGGCAATGCATAGCTGTCAAGCGATTTTTGAAACACCATAGCGAGCGGTCCACTTAGTTCCGCAGCCAACTAATGTAACAGTTTCGGGTGGATTAAGTCAGGTCTGGAGGCCTTAGAAGGGTTCAGCCCTTGTAACAGCCTGCGAACTTCCGTCTCCGTTACAATAAATTCAGATAGTTCTGAACCCTCTGGGTTCCTAAAAACCAGCTCAACGCCTGTCAAAGAGGTTTCCCCTACAAACCCTGCCGCATATTCCCCAGTAAGTACGCAAGCGTTGTCATAGTCCGTATGCGTATGAGTACCATCATCACGCATCAATACTGGAATTGACATGTTCGAACCGCAGCGCCTTTCGACATAAGCGAAGAATCTTTTTGGATTCTCTGAAACTTCTTCCGCTAACGCTTTCTCGAAATTGAGCCGTGCATCCCTTAGGTGTTGCCTACACCTATATCTAGCCTTACGGTACCTGTCATAAGTATGGGTGGACGGAACATCTCGGTAAGTCCACCAACATCTAGACCACTTTGTGAGCAGATGCCTGCCAGTGGGATTTATTCAGGTCGGCTGTGCTTGGGCCTGCTTTCTCCTTGTGACTGGGATGAAGGGAGGAAAGACCTCTGTGAGGTAGGACTTAAATTTATCCGAGGCAACCTGGACTGCATCATCGTCTGAGATCTCACATTGGAAACCCGAAGCCTTGACTCTCATTGATTGATAGTCTGCGTGATCATAAAAGCGCTGAAGCTTAACGTGTCCAGCCGGATGGTGCGTGAAAGTTTCCAGCAAATAAAAAATAACAACTGTAAATAGCGAACCCGAAAACAGTGGGCACGTTGAGCAAAATGTTGTCCGTCTGAATCCCCCACACATGGTGTTATACAATTCAAAATGTCACATACTTCACTTTTCCAAGAGAAACTGGCGTGCGCTGATGGGGTTTTGTTTTCTGAATGAGCGTGTGGTGCACGTGTGTTACCTGCTGTGGTGTAACGTGGCCAGCGTGCCGTGACACCATTTTTGGACATAGCTAATCTCTGGGATCGAAATAACTGGTTCTAGGAGTGAATTGTATATATGGCAAGCAAGCAGTGACAAGATATTCCGTGTACACTTTAGCCGACCGTATTGTTCCGCCAGTTTGGGACAGTGATCTCTCAATCTGTTGTTATGGCTGAGCTTCAGCAGCTGATAGCACGAGTGATTTGGGTTGCTTAAATTTTGGTAAACCATGATAAGATCACCACACAAACAAGGATAACGTCCACTGAGAACTCCCGAAATTCTCAGGCGCTGTTCGTAAGTACCATATCTGTTTGATGATTTGGTCACCATACATTTGGGAATTACGGAGACCATGAGATCCCGCTTCAATCCTGACTACCATGCTTGAATTGGATATTCCACTTGCGGGCGTATATACATAGGAAGTAGCTACGGAAAATTAGGTGGGGTAGAATGATCAAAAGTTTGCTTTAAAATCCCCAAGTGTTGAATACCCTTTGTTGAGACTAGTGCATATTGCTCCTGAGGAACCAGTCTACCTGGAGCAGTACACCGAGATCTTTTTCCGCAGAACATTGCTGGTCGCCCAGACTATACATGTGAACTAATTGGTATTGCAAATGAATTATCCGACACTTAGTCAAGTCGAACTGAAGATTGTTGTAGATAGAGCATTCATAACTCTTGTCAAAGTCGCTTTGAAGCTGTATGTGATCTGTTGGAACCTTGATCTGCAGCCAAAACTTGATATTGTCAATGTAAAGACAGCTAACAAAATCAAAGAACAGACGTAGCCCCATTACCGAACCACGTGGCACATGGCATTCCAGTTGTAAAGGATTTGATACAGATTCGCGAACTTTTACTTCCAGACATCTGTGCAATAGAAAGTTGCTGATTCACCCTAGGACAAAATAACCAACGCCGTATCCCTGAAGATTGGCTAGAAAGATACGATGGTTCAACCAGTTGAATGCTTTAGGTAAGTCGAGGCAGACTGCATCAACTCCTACACCAATGTGCACCGTTTCGGTCCAACTGTTCTGTGCTAACAGGAGATTGACAATGCTTGATCGGCTCTGGCTGAAACCAAGTTGCTATTGTGCGATGTAGCCAAGTTCGTCAACGTAAGTCATGAGCGCGTCAGCAATTATCGTCTCCGTGACCTTGGAAAGAACTGGACGAAGAGTCACTGGACAGAGCCTAGCTGGGTAGGAACGACTGCCTCCTTGTAATCTGGACTTATTATTCCATGTTGCAGTGTTGTAGGAAAATGCATCTCGTCAACCCCGTGGTGGATGAATTTCGTTTAATGTTTAGCAAGTCTCTTAGCTGCTAGGGTAAGCGCCTTCAAGTGAATATTATCAATTCCGGGAAAGCCGTAGGGGACAAAATAATAGTTTCCCCATCAAAGTGTCTATTGTAAGCTGGATGTGAGTAAGTCTAACTTGCGGCACAATACATTCCAGTGAATTAGGATACCACGGAGCACAATGAAAAGTTGACGCGTAGTGCTGCTGCACAACACTTGTTGTTACTTTGTCCATCCGTGTTTGTACATCCGCTGTTATAAGAGAAGGAAATCTTTTTTTAACCTTGCAAAAGCTCTTCGTATGCTTGTACAGTAGCTTGCGATTCGAAATAAATCGTGTTGTTAAAGCCAGTTATATGCTGCTTTGTCTTCACGCACTAGTTGGATACCATGGTTACGGTGGACGAAGAAGTCCTTCCACCTTTTCGAGCTCTGGTAGATTTATGAGAATGCTATGCTACTTTTCGAGTCACTACGTATTTTCGTGTCCTACTGCTTACAAACGAGGCAATGTTGCTAGAACAGATAGCTTTAGTTTCCGATGCATCAGCCACCAAGGTGTTAAACGTACTGAAGAGTAGTTCCTAGGCAATATCAGGTGTATCTTCGGCTAATACATTCCAAATAATCCTTGTAACTAGCCGAACGAACGCGTCGTATTGTGTTATGGCCCACGTCGATTGGAGTATTCAAAATAGCAGTTGTACATGAATAGCACTTTTGTATGATCACTGTGGCCTGGAAGTGTCGATGATCTCCCTTTCGATTATGAGTTCTTTGTTGATGAAATTCCGGTCTGTGACTGCTGGACGAGAAAGCTGATTGCCAACCCGAGCGTGTTCGCCACATGTCGCGCTTGGGACAGGCTTTTTGAGCGTGTTGCTAGAGCCCAGCAGAAAGCTGATGGAATCGCGCATCAGACAACATGCGTGTTGCCTAGGTCTGACTGGGAGCTGATGAAATCGGGCGTCAGACGTCACGTACGTTGCCATGTCCCGGTTAGGTGGATGGAGACTGGCGCGCCCTAGCAGGACGGTGTACCGGTCAGACGGAGCAAACAATCAAGTGTGGAGCGTGGGCGTACAGCCAAATCCGCCAGGCGATGTTTAGAGGATTGGTGAGACCGACATATAAATATGAACGTTCTCGGTCCTAATACAACTCTGGTCGGCTGAGCCTTCTTTTGTCTTCTTCTTCTTCTGTCTGTAAGGTTTGTCAAGGCGTAAAGCAGAGATAGCGTAAGGGCGCAGCTTTACCGGCAGGCGTGAATCAACCGGTCGATTGCGGATACAGCGTTATAACAGTGGCGACGGAGGTGGGATACAGGCGCCTATCATGTTTATCGATGATAAACCAAAGAAATTTGACACTAAGAAGAAAACTCACATTTTTCAGCCCGTCATGGGAATCCAACTACTTCGAGACGCGAAATCACTCTATCCAGTGTCTGTATCAAGTTTAGCAGATCTGAGCCTACACTAAACGCATCGTCCAAGTATACAGTGGTATTTGGGATATCGCTCAGCAAGGTATCAATTATTTGTTGAAAAAAGACCGGTGCGGTTTTCACTCCGAACTGCAGCCGGCTGTATTGAAAAAGTCCGAAGTGGGTATTTATTGTCATTAATGTTATGCACTTTTGGGCAACTGCAAATTGTAGGTACGCATCAGTATTACGATTGCGTAGATGCCTGATACATTGTCACTGGCACGGTTGGAATACGCCTACGGTAACGGCTTGGTACGCTGCCCAATCGAAGGGATTTGCGCTGACCTGATGACATTAGCTTAGCCCGGGGTACGTGCTAGTGAGACGGAAATTGAGCGAGCGTGAGAACGATCCTAGCCGCACGTATTCGGGTAGACGCTGAGCCCTCGGAACGGACGCACACGAGAGGGGGTTACGGTACACGCGCGCTAGTGACTTAGATGCAAACGTTGCCCGGCTAACGACGCACAGAAAGTCACGTGACCAACCGACTCTCAAGTAAGGCGAAGAGGAAGCAAGACACGTGGTCCTCTGAAGGCTCTTTAACGACCAGCAAAGGGCGAATCACAGCCAATGCAAAGGTGATTAAGTTAGGGAATATTGCTATCACGGCGGCGTGGTAGATTGTGAAAGAATATTGACAACAGATGTGCAGTTGGGATGCGTCTCGGAGTGGCTGAACACTGCTACGTTGTGGGGAGGGATTGGACCTCCTTTTCCACTGCCATTATGCCGGAGCTTCTGGCGCGCTTTGCGGGGATATTTGACGGGCTCGCAACAATCAGCTAATACAATGTTTGCAAAACATTTTCCCACATTGATTTTGCTGACTAAGTCTTCTGGTATCTGCAGGGGTTACTGATGATCTTCCAACACATAATTCAAACCTGCCGAGTAATCAACACAAATTCGGACTTTATCTTTTCTTTTCGTTACCACTACGATTGTTGCTGCCCATTCTGTTTATTGAACTCTTTCGAGTATCCATTCAGATTGTAGTCGATTTAACTCTGCTTCCACTAAGGACTGTGTTGCGTAGGGCACAAAGTGTCTTGGTGTAAAGACTGACTTGGTCTATCGGGGGCGGAGAAAGACGGCTACGTGGCAAACATCGTTGTGTCTTAGTAGGAGACAGCAACAGAGGGAGTCGGTAACATGAGTTTCCAGATCATCAAATATTGCACATTGCAGGTCGCTGCGGTAGTAGTCTAAGACCCCACCTCCTCTGCTGGGGCGGTTGTCCCAGATAAATGACATTGCGGCTACCTCAACCTCAGTATCAAACACCACTTGGTGAAACCAAGCTTTTGTAATGGAAGTTAGGTCCCAAAACTACGCAACCTGATGTAGCCGAAGTTCAGTAAGTTTAATGAGGATCCCTTGGGCTTTAGTGTACATACATGAAAGTTTCTCAGATTTAAGCAATGTTTCGGTGGTTATGCAATTCATACGTGAAATTTAGCTGGCCAATGAGTGACCGGCGACTAATCGCTTTTTCGAAGTGTACTTGCTCAAGGGTTTCGCGTCTTATTCATCATCCGCATAGTTAATTCCCTGTCTAATCTTCTACGTACAGTGTAACATCATCATCCGCAAGTTTTATGGGCTCATTCGACACACTACTTGTGCATTTTTCTTTCATAGATCCCATTGCGTTTGATACATTGAGTGACATATCATCTCTAGGAGACATTTCGCTGATTGGCTTCAGCCGAAGCTCAAAAGGTAGCCTGCAACGGAACATGTACGAGGTTTTAAGCAGCCGTGCTACCATATGTTTTACTGAAGAACCATCTTCAACACTGTCTGGCTACTTTCTTTGTAGTTTGGTAGGGTACGCAGCCGTGATACCAATTTCGCTAACACAACATCTAAGCAGTGTTTCAATGTTCGTTATCATAGGTTATTATCTAATACTTATCCCATGCTTCAGTTTC
>OX104066.1:83890338-84075959 GCA_944474145.2 Dicrocoelium dendriticum | reverse complement strand
GAAAACAGAAACGGGAAATCTTACCTATATTCCATGACACCCAACTCGTCAAATGATGCGGCAAAACACCGAAACCAAGGTGGTCGTCCCAACGGTCTTTCACCGGTTTTCCCATAAAAGGCCTATTTATAATATGAGATCCTAGTTTTTCTACCTAATACAAAACACGGAAGCAGTAACGGACAATCACGTAGTCACTAAACAGAAGCATGACGTTTAGTTTTCTTAAATTTAGGATGATGCATATACAGCACACAATGTAGTGATACTGTTGGTCATGACACTCGCGTGTGACTTTACTGAACGGCAGCGTGACACCTTCGATCAATTTGCCCAGCTGTCCATTAGTAACTGTGGAATGAGCAGCCTGAGTATGTTTTCAGTTCATGGTAGCCTGCATTGTTGAGAGGAACCGTTGATGATGTCGCGATCGCCTCGTAGTTATATAAGTTTAATGGTCAATCGTGTATTCAAGTTAAAGTTCGGGTGGGACTAGAACGATAGGAGTTCCTTCTTGGATGTACCGTTGAGCCAGGAATTGATGAAGTGCACAGTAATTGATGGATCTAAAACGGAAACACCCATATCGCACCTTGGCCAACCGGTTAATGCCCACGTTTCCTGCCCTAGCAGTCCCTGCTGTGGCAGTCCCGTGATGTAAGCAACATATAGGAAGCGAACTCGAAGGTACAGAATAGGGGAGTGCTCTTAAATAAGAAAAAATACCAATACGTGAAGAAAAGTAGAGAAAAGAAAATCGAAGTACGAAGATGCGAGTTACTCAGGAAAATGGAAAGGTTTCGTGTTGGCACCCAAGAGAGTCAAGTTGCCGCTCAAACCCCTTAGCCGTAGATTCCCTGATAACACTTTCTGTATGCATGTTCCAGCGCTCGATGACTCTGCGTGACAGCCGGATTTCCGCCCTAATCCGATCGGAGTGCGGTTTTCCAGCGTCAACGAGTGACCGCGTAGAACAGACAAACTAGCGGGACTTAATAGCCAAGATAAATCTGGACCAACCTTCCCAGTTAAGATACGGTAGGTTAGGATTACGTCTCCACTAAGCCTTTGGTAGTGCATTGAATGCATTCCCAAACTAAGTAGACGCTCGGGCTACGTCCGTCCCCGTAATCCTTCGACTAACCTAGTACCCACTCGTAAAACCCTCTCTAAGCTCATTTTGTCCCAGACGAAGCAGGGCGGATAAGCCTGGACGCAGTATTCCAGATGAGGCCGAACGAAGCTTGAGAACAGCCTCGTAAAGATGCCGCCCGTCAAGACTCCGAATGAACGGTCGATTAACCACAACATGCGGAAACCTCTGCTTGCGGTCTTCTTCCAGTTGTCGCCGGAGCGTAAAGCCGAAGAGTGTACTGCTCCTAGGTCAACCTGGCTAGCTAGCCGGGGGAGTTCGACCCCACCTACCGAGTACTTCGTAGAAGACCAACACCCTCCAATCTGAAGAACGGAGCACTTTGCCTGCTTTATGGGTAGTAACCATAAAGTAGACCAGTCCCAAAGCTTAGCCAATGCTCGCTGAATAGCCTCGGAACCCCCAGGAACATCGACAATGTTCCACAGCTTCAGGTCATCAGCAAATAGCAGCTATGGTACCTCAAGCTCCGCGGGTAGGTCTTTCACATAGATAGAGAACAGCAGCGGTCCAAGGACTGAGCCCTGCGGCACGCCACTGAGGACAGACTGCCTAAACGATAGGCCCCGGCCTACCCGTACACACTGTTCTCTACCCTCCAAAGAAGGCAGTCACCCAATGAAGGGCGCGGCCAGATACCCACTAGTAGGACAGCTTTTGCGCGAGCCTCAAATGGGATACCTTGTCAATTGCCTTCGAAAAGTCGACGAAAAGCACGTCCAGTGCGTGGCCGTTATCCAATGCATCCGCCCAATTTTCGCGAGCCACCAGTAGATTCGTCAGACACAAAAATCCCTTCTGGAATCCGTGTTGTACATTGCTAAGTAGATTAAATCTACTCAGATGAGTCACCAATGGATCTCTCACAAGTTTCTCGAGGAGTTTGACTAATACACTCGTCAGACAAACTGGCCTGTATTTTGCAGGCAGAATCTTGTCCCCAATGTTGAAGATGGGACAGATGACGGCTTCCTTCCATTCGGAAGGCAATGCAGAGCTCTCAAGCGATTTCTGAATACCATAGCGATCGGTCCATTTAATTCCGCAGAAAACGCATGCAACCATTTCGGGTGAATTAAATTAGGTCCAGAGGCCTTAGAAGGGTTCAGCCTTGCTAACAGCCTACGAACTTCCGTCTCGCTTACAATAAATTCAGATAGTCCTGAACCCTCTGGGGTTCTGCAAACCAGCTCAAAGCCTGTCAAAGAGGTTTCCCGTACAAACGCTGTCGCATATTTCCCACTAAGTACACAGGCCTTGTCATAGTCCGTATGCGCATGAGTACCGTCATCACGCATCAATACTGGAATTGACATGTTTGAACCGCAGCGCTTTTTGACATATGCCGAAGAATCTTTTTGGCCATATTGATGCTTCGATCCGCTAATCCCTTTCTCGAAATTGAGCGAGCATCCCTTAGGTGGTGCTTTCACAATTGACTAGCCTTACGGTACCTGCCAAAGTATCGGTGGACGGAGCATCTCGGTAATGTGCGGACAACATCCTAGACCTCTTTGTGAGCACGATGCCTGCCCAGTAGGCATCTATCCAGAGCGGCCTGTGCTCGTGCCTCCTTTCTCCTTGTGACTGCTTGATGAAGGGAGGAGAGACCTCTGTGAGGTAGGACTTAAATTTATCCCAGGCAACCTGGACTGCATCATCGTTTGAGATCTCACATTGGAAACCCGAAGCCTTGGCTCTCGTTGATTGATAGTCTGCATGCGCATAAAAAAGGCTGAAGCTTAACGTGTCCAGCCGGATGGTGCGTGAGAGTTTTCAGAAAATGAAAATAACAACTGTAAATAGCGAACCCGAAAACAGTGGGCACGTCGAGCAAAATGTTCTCCATCTGAATCACCCACACATGGTGTTATGCAATTCAAAATGTCACATACTTCACTTTTCCAAGCAAAACTGGTGTGCGCTGATAGGGTTTTGTTTTCTGAATGAGCGTGTGGTTCATGTGTGTTACCTGCTGTGGTGTAAAGTGGCCAGCGTATTGTTGACACGATTTTTGGACATAGCTAATTTCTGCGGCTGAAATAACTGGTTCTACGAGTGAATTCCATATGTGGCAAGCAAGCAGCGACAGGATATTCCGTGTACACTTTAGCCGACCGTATTGTTCTGCCAGTTTGGGACAGTGATCTCTCAATCTGTTGTTATGGCTGAGCTTCAGCAGCTGATAGCACCAGTGATTTGGGTTGCTTAAACTTTGATAAACCATGATGGGATCACCACGCAAACAAGGATAACGTCCGCTGAGAACTCTCGAAATCCTCAGGCGCTGTTCGTAAGTACCATATCTGTTTGATGATTTGGTCGCCATACGTTTGGGAATTACCGAGACCATGAGATCCCGCTTCAATCCTGACTACCATGCTTGAATTGGATATTCCACGTGCGGGCGTATGTATATAGGAAGTAACTACGGAAAATTAGGTAGGGTAGAATGATCAAAAATTTGCTTTAAAAGCCCCAAGTGTTGAATACCCTTTCTTGATACTAGTGCATATTGCTCCCGAGGAATCAGTCTACCTGGAGCAGTACACCGAGATCTTTTTCCAGAGAACATTGCTGATCGCCCAGACTATACATGTGAACCAATTGGTGTCGTAAATGAATTATCCGACACTTAGTCAAGTCAAACTGAAGATTGTTGTAGATTGAGCATTCGTAACTCTTGTCAAAGTCGCTTTGAAGCTGTATGTGTCTGTTGGAACCTTGCTCTGCAGCCAAAACTTGATATTGTCAATGTAAAGACAGATAACAACATTAAAGAACAGACGTAGCCCCATTACCGAACCACGTGGCACATGGCATTCCTGTTGTAAAGGATTTGATACAGATTCGCGAACTTTTACTTCCAGACATCTGTGCAAGAGAAAGTTGCTGATTCACCCTAGGACAAAATAAACCAACGTCGTATCCCTGAAGATTGGCTAGAAAGATGCGATGGTTCAACCAGTTGAATGCTTTAGGTAAGTCGAGGCAGACTGCATCAACTCCTACACCAATGTGCACCGTTCGGTCCAACTGTCTTGTGCTAACAGGAGATTGACAATGCACGATCGGCTCTGGCTGAAACCAAGTTGCTATTGTACGATGTAGCCAAGTTCGTCAACGTAAGTCATGAGCGCGTCAGCAATTATAGTCTCCCTGACAATGAAAAGAACTGGACGAAGAGTCACTGGACAGAGCCTAGCTGGGTCGGAACGACTGCCTCCTTGTAATCTGGACTTATTATTCCACGTTGCGGTATTGTAGGAAAATGCATCTCGTCAACGCCGTGGTGGATGAATTTCGTTGAATGTTTAGCAGGTTTCTTAGCTGCTACGGTAAGCGCCTTCAAGTGAATATTATCACTTCCGGGAAAGCCGTGGGGGGGGGGCAAAATAACAGGTTCCTCATCAAAGTGTCTATCGTAAGCTGGATGTGAGTAAGTCTAACTTGTGGCACAATACATTCCAGTGAATTAGGATACCACGGAACAAAATGAAAAGTTGACGCGTAGTGCTGCTGCACAGCACTTGTTGTTACTTTGTCCGTCTGCGTTTGTACATCCGCTGTTATAAGAGAAGGAAATGCTTTTTTAACCCTGCAAAAGCTCTTCGTATGCTTGTACAGTAGCTTGCGATTCGAAATAAATCGTGTTGTTAAAGCCAGTTATATGCTGCTTTGTCTTCACGCACTAGTTGAATACAACGGTTACAGTAGACGAAGTTCTTCCACCTGTTCGAGCTCTGGTAGATTTATGAGAATGCTATGCTACTTTTCGAGTCGCTACGTATTTTCGTGTCCTACTGCTTGCGAACAAGGCAATGTTGCTAGAACAGATAGCGTTAGTTTCCGATGCACCAGCAACCAAGGTGTTAAACTTACTGAAGAGTAGTTCCTAGGCAATATCCGGCGTATCCTCGGATAATAAATTCCAAGTAATCCTTGTAACCAGCCGAACGAATGCGTCGTATTGTGTTATGGCCCGCGTCGATTGGAGCATTCAACATAGCAGTTGTACATGAATAGCACTTTTGTATGATCACTGTGGCCTGGAAGTGTCGAGGATCTCCCTTTCGATCATGAGTTCTTTGTTGATGAAATTCCGGTCTGTGACTGCTGGACGAGAAAGCTGATTGCCAACCCCAACGTGTTCGCCACAAATCGTGCTTGGGACAGACTCTTTTAGCGTGTTGCCAGGTTCCAGCAGAAAGCTGATGAAATCGCGCATCAGACAGCATGCGTGTTGCCTAGGTCTGATTGGGAGCTGATGAAATCGCGCGTCAGACGTCACCTACGTTGCCATGCCCCGGCTAGGTGAATGAAGACTGGCGTGCCCGAGCAGGACGGTGTACTGGTCAGGCGGAGCAAACAATCAAGTGTGGAGCGTGGGCGTACAGCCAAATCCGCCAGGCGATGTTTAGAGGATTGGTGAGACCGACATATAAATATGAACGTTCTCGGTCCTAATACAACTCTGGTCGGCTGAGTCTTCTTTTGTCTTCTTCTTCTTCTGTCTGTAAGGTTTGTCAAGGCGTAAAGCAAAGATAGCGTAAGGGCGCAGATTTACCAGCAGGCGTGAATCAACCGGTCAAGTGCGGGTACAGCGTTATAACAGTGGCGACGGAGGTGGGATACAGGAGCCTGCCATGTTTGTCGATGATAAACCGAAGCAATTTGACACTAAGAAGAAAACTCGCATTTTTCAGCCCGTCATCGGAATCCAACTACCTCGAGACGCGAAATCACTCTATCCAGTGTCTGTATCAAGTTTAGCGGATCTGAGTCTACACTAAACGCATCGTCCAAGTATACAGTGGTATTTGGGATATCGCTCAGCAAGGTATCAAGTATTTGTTGAAAAAGGACTGATGCGGTTTTCACTCCGAACTGCAGCCGGTTGTATTGAAAAAGTCCGAAGTGGGTATTTATTGTCATTAATGTTATGCACTGTTGGGCAACTGCGAATTGTAGGTACGCATCAGTATTACGATTGCGTGGATGCCTGATACATTGTCACTGGCACGGTTGGAATACGCCAACGGTAACGGCTTGGAACGCTGCCCAATCGAACGGATTTGCGCTGACCTGATGGCATTAGCTTAGCCCGGGGTACGCGCTGGTAAAACGGGAATTGAGCGAGCGTGAGAACGATCCTAGCCGCACGTATTCGGGTAGACGCTGAGCCCTCGGAACGGACGCACAAGAGAGGAGGTTACGGTACACGCGCGCTAGTGACTTAGATGCGAACGTTGCCCGGCTAACGACGCACAGAAACTCACGTGACCAACCGACTCCCAAGCAAGGCGAAGAGGAAGCAAAATACGTGGTCCTCTGAAGGCTCTTTAACGACCAGCAAAGGGCGAATCACAGCCAATGCAATGGTCATTAAGTTAGGGAACATTACTACCACGGCGGCGTGGTAGATTATAAAAGAATAAACAGATGTGCGGTTGGGATGCGTCTCGGAGTGGCTGAACACTGCTACGTTGTGGGGAGGAATTGGACCTCGTTTTCCACAGCCATTATACCGGAGCTTCTGGCGCGCTTTGCGGGGATATTTGACGGGCTCGCAACAATCAGCTAGTACAATGTTTGCAAAACATTTTCCCACCTTGAGGTTGCTGACTAAGTCTTCTGGTACCTGTAGGGGTTACTAATGATCTTCCAGCACATAATTCAAACCTGCCGAGTAACCAACACAAATTCGGACTTTATCGTTTCTTTTCGTTACCACCACCATTGTTGCTACCCATTCTGTTTAGTGAACTCTTTCGATTATCCATTCAGATTGTAGTCGATTTAACTCTGCTTCCACTAAGGATTGGGTTGTGTAGGGCACAAAGTGTCTTGGTGTAAAGACTGACTTGGTCTCTTGGGGGCGGTGAAAGACAGCTACGTGGCAAACATTGTTGTGTCTTAGTGGGAGATAGCAACAGAGGGAGTCGGTAACATGAGTTTCCAGATCAGCAAATATTGCATATTGCAGGTCGCTGCGGTAGTAGTCTAAGACCCCACCTCCTCTGCTAGGGACGTTGTCCCAGACAAATGACATTGCGGCTACCTCAACCTCAGTATCAAACACCACTTGGTGAAACCAAGTTTTTGTAATGGAAGTTAGGTCCCAAAACTACGCAACCTGATGTAGCCGAAGTTCGGTATGTTTACTGAGGAGCCCTTGGGCTTTAGTGTACATACATGAAAGTTTCTCAGATTTAAGTAATGTTTCGGTGGTTGTGCAATTCATACGTGAAGTTTCGCCGACCAGTGAGTGGCCGGCCACTAATCGTTTTTTCGATGTGTACTTGGTGAAGGGTTGAACGGCTTATTCATCGTCCGTGTAGTTAGTCCCGTGTCTAATCTTCGACGTATAGTGTAAGGTGTCTGGTCAATAGCATCTTCTACAGGTTTTATGGGCTCATTCGACACACTGCTGTTGCATCGTTCTTTTATAGATCCCATTGCATTTGGTTCTTTGAGTGACATATCATCTCTAGGAGGCATATCGCTGATTGTCTTTAGCCAAAAGGTCAGATGGTAGCCTGCAACGGAACATGTGCCAGCTTTTCGCAACCGTGCTACCATATGTTTTGACTGAAGGACCACCTTCAACACTCTCGGGTCACTTCCGTTGTAGTTTGGTGAGGTACGCAGTCGTGACAAGGATTTCGCTAACACATCATCCAAGCAGAGTGTTTCACGACCATAACGTCATTGTTCTTTATCGTGGGTTATAATTTAATGCTCATCACATGCTGCAATTTCCGGAACCCCGTGAAGAAGAATGTATCTGGCTAAGTTTCCTTCCGGTAGTCCTCTAAGTTGCGGTTAATTTGATAACGCTCGCCATATGGGATATCTGGAAAGATACGGGTGGAGCAGAGTTCATTTCTGAAACTACCCGTCGACAGTAGTACTGATTCTACTTCCGTGGTGGAGTACAGCACTACGAGTATAAGTCTTGACTTTCCGAAATGTTTAGAGTTGGTGTGTCGCGTAATACGCACTACTTGTACACGTTTCAGTACAACTCCTATTAGGTTACTAATAACATCCCACTGGTTGAGGTCATCCACGTGCCTGCCTCTTATTGATATCGACTTTGATTCTGGAATATTGGAGCATAGTAAACTCAGTACAGGTAGTTGGTTCTTTATACCATTCGACATGTCGCGGTTAGTGATTGAACTACTCGGACACGTATCGCAGAAAACCGGTGGTGCTTGCATTAGGAAAACTCCGCTACCCACCTCATTATTCGATCCATTTGGGGTGATGTTAGTTTTTAATGACGTCTCTTCTTGGAACCAACCGTAACCCAACTTTCGCTAGTGCCGGCTTGCTGTTTTTCTACGCACTCCGTTTGGAGTTTGGAAGTAGCCTTACGTGTAGTTACTCCCATCCAACTGGTAACCGCATTAGTCAAATGTGAGCTGCGTGTGGTGTTAGGACATCTGTTGATGTTCTGGACTCAAGTTGTAGTGATCCTTACGGCGTTAGTAGAAGTTATTCTCGGGATAAGAGCAGCATTTACGTCTGCTGTTGGGTTGTACAGTCCGCTAGGCTTACCCTTAACCGTAGTGATTTTGGTGATCACCATTTCCTCAAACTTGGCTTGTAGCTGGTCCTACCTCTGCGCCAATAGAAGCACGGTTGTTAGCAGTGGGATAGGTCTGCATTCCACGCAGAACCATGGAGAAACTGGTTTGTTTACTAACGGCCTGACTAGGTTTAACTCGGAGGCTTCTCGCATGGAAAGAACTACAACGACTACTGCACAAAAGGCCCCGCTTAACTTGAACGTGGGGTAGATAACATGAAGGTGTGATTGAGAACTTCCATGGTTAGGCCTATGGATCGCGCCGAGGGAATTTGCCTTGAGACCAGTAGCTGCTCGAAGCAATGTTGGATTTGAAAGAGTGAAAATTCGTTCGAAAGCCGTTGAAATGGTCTACCGAGTAAAAGCAAACAATGACTCCGGTGGTTGGAGTTACGCAGCTTTGGCGCTTGGCTATCGGCGAAACACTGCCCGGAAGTTAGAATTCAGGGTAGATGTAGAATGCACTGGAGTGTACTCGAGAAAATAGTATCACAAGGTGGAAGGTCTAAAAGCACAACGAATGAGTATAGCTCCGAAGTTATGAGAGAACATGTCACTGAGCCACAGTGAAAAAAACACGAGTGTGCAAGTGAACGATATCCTTCGCCTAGACGGAATACCGTCATATGTCGGTATCAAAAGAGTACATCGTGTTGGTAGCTGGAGAGAAACAGGTATGCTTCACCAACAAAGTTATGCAAGACCTATCCTGGTTGAGTTTAGGAACCCTATACACCGGGACCTACTACTTAACAAGGCTGGGTTGGTTACAAGTCAGACAAATGGTCGGTATCAAATACCACCGGACACACCCACTTCGAAGTATAGAGCCCCTCGGATGAGCCGGTTAGAAGGTACTAATACCAACTTGGCAAACGAATCTTCGATCTCACACGCTGGAACTCGCAATAGTGAGTCTCAAGTTACGCAGACACCTAAGCAAACCTCTAGCGACTGCTCTCCTGTGGTAAGTGCAGTCAGCTGCTCTGGACAACACTCCTCACAAGATGCCAGTGAAGTGGCTCGCGGTCTGCAATTGGTTGTGGAGAAAGTTACTCTTGATGGAAATGCGAATCACACCTCTATGGCGGGAGAGGGTAGTGATTGTGCGGCGATGGAACTTCAGCCGGTCAGTTCAAAAACAATCGAGGCCTCACGCTCGATATCGGTGGCACAAATTTCCATGGCCGGTATGACCATTACACAAAGTGGTAGGAAATATGAAAAACTTAGCACATCCAAATTGGACCGTACAGAAAACCCGAAGTGCAGTGTTGTTAGGCTGACACAGTGAAATGAGAGAAAACCCGTCGGGAGTTTATCCAGCAAACCGAGGTGGGTGAAGCCAAAATGTGCTTATCCCGTAATGCTTTACAGCAGCCTAGCGTTGATTCATCGACGCAGGCAGCCGACGAAAACGTAATGGTACAAAAAGCGGGTTGTCCCATCGGGCTCTACGCCCGAGGGGAAACAACCGCGCCCGGAAAGACTAAGCGTGTGGTAGACTAATTGCTGTAGTATGTGTAACAAATGGGGAGAGTTGGTGACGCGTTGTGAGCATGTTGATGTGACTGCTGTGTCTTAGTGCTGCCTTTCTCTAAACGAGCTTATTAGTGATCTGCTTATAGACTTCACGTGCTACAGAGCTAATAGGCCCAGGCGTCAGACTGATGGAGAAGTCCTCTTGTCTATAAAATGCCAATAAAACACTTGGAGGCTACATTTATCATGAGTTCTGCAAACGTTCAGGTGGTATCCTGCTATCTAAGAGCATTGGGTATATTGGTGATTATAGTATGTGTTTATCATTGCCCATCCTCCACGCGATAAGAGGACAAGGATCCTGGTATGTTACTAAGACACACGGCAATGGCGACACCTAATTTTCCGATCGTCGGTAACCTAAACCTTCCCCATGCTGATTGGCAGCTTGCTGAATACAGGACGCGTACTCTGGAGAAGGAATTGGTCGATTGGATGTACGAAAATGCGTTCGAGTCATACGTCAGTGTTTCGACTAGGAATCGTACTGAGAGTACGCCTTCAATCCTTGATGTCGTGATCACCAGACATAGTCACTTGATTGACCTACGTATGGAGCCACCCATAGGTAAAAGTGATCATTACGTTTTAACCTTTTCTCTGAACACACGGAGGCTTGCATAGAACCGTTGAATATGAAGGGATTTAAATCGTATTCATTTTACGCAGCTGCGTGATCGAGCACTTCAAATCACATGGATTCCTGAACAGGAGCAGAAAACATTGGAACAGAGGTGGCTTCTACTCAAAAGTGGGCTCGTGCAGTTATTGCACGAACTTGCTCCTCTACGCCCTAGGAGACATCTTGGAAATCCCCGATGGCGGAGATGATAGATTGACAGAGCGATAAAGAGGTGCAACGATGAGTGGAAAAGATACCAAGCAACTTGGGGCTTCCGACGTTGGCTGCAATACAAAATCTGTCGAAACATGGCTAATATGTTGCAGCGGCAGGCGCAGTACTCATATGAGATTAGGTTGGCCCAATTTGTGAAAAAAATCCTAGGTGTTATTACAGTTATGTGCAATCAAAGGCTTCTCTAATAGAGGTGGTCGGCTGTCTAACCATGAAGGACGGCAGCCAGGCTGTAGACGATGTCGATAAAGTAAATGTGATGCTACGTGTCTACCAAAATTTGCATCGGAAGCATTGTGGGTCAGCCTTGCCATCACAGCCGCACTGCTCAAGTAGCTATACAATGCGGGAAATTATTCGCAATGTCTCAGAGGTCTTCACACTGTTGGCCAGTTTGAACCCTTATAAATCAGCTGGTTCTGACAGTGTACATCCCTCCATAGTTAAACCGCTGGCTGATATCCTTCAGTATTCTGTCGGGGAGTTATTCAATCAGTCTCTTCATGAAGGCAATCTGCCAAGTGATTGGAAGGAGGCGACCATTGTTACCATCCACAAGTGGGTTCTAAGTCGGTGCTTCTTAACTATAGACCAGTTAGTTTGAGCAGTATCATACTAAAGTGCTTGGAAAAGCTTATAAAAAACATGATCTGCGAGCACTTGACTGAGCACAGTCTAATAAGAGCGGAACAGCATGGGGTTCTTAAAAAGAAGTCGTGTCTTACCAATTTATTGTGCATTTTAGATGAGATTACCGGATGTCTGGATAGTGGAATGTCGGTAGAGGTGTGCTATTTGGACTTCAGTAAAGCCTTTGACTCAGTGAATCATCGATTTTTAATTGAGAAGCTGACATGGTATGGATTGCATCCTCAACTATTACTGTGGCTCTCTGAATCCATAAATGGAAGGACGTTCAGAGTCAAAGTTGGGGAAGTGAGTTCTAGTGTTGGCCATGCCTTCAGCGGTGTTCAACAAGGTTCGGTTCTGGGTCCATCGTTGTTTATTATAATTATAAATAACCTGGCTCCTCTTCTTGAGCATCCCTGCTGTATCTTCGCAGATGACATAAAGCTAGTTAGTAGGGGAAACCGAACGACATTGGCTAAGGACATCATCACTGTGGTGAATTGGTCGAGCCAATGGGATTTACCTCAGCATACCAATAACTGTCAACTATTGATCACTAGTTATATCGGAATTGCAGTGCAGTCTTCTGCGGGATCTCTATCATTGCAATGTACTGATGAAGTCCGTGATCTAGGTGTCATCATAGTGAACAAGTTTTAGCCTTCGGCACAGTGTCGCCATGCTGCCAATAAATCATGACAAGAGTTGTTTCGTCTTAGGAGGGCGCTGAGTAAGACTAAAGCAAAAGTTCTCTTGCCGCTATATAAAGCAGTGCTTAGAACACATCCGGAGTATTGTGTTCAGGCCTGGGCACCGTACCTCCTTAGTGACGACATCTGTATAGAAAAGATTCAGAAACTTGCGACCAGGATGATCGAAGGCCAACGAGGGAGGTCGTACGAAGATCGTCTAAGTAGTTTGGGATTATTTTCCTTGGAACGACCTAGGCTGAGAGGGGATTCGATTGGGACGTTTAAGATCATTAAGCGACTTAGCGGTATTAGTCCCACCCATCTGTTTGAGTTTGCTTTGTCGGACCAGTTGCGCGGGCATCGCCCGAAGCTCAAACATCATAGAGGTCATTTGGATATCAGGGAAAATCTTTGTACAAACCGAGTAGTTAACATCTAGAATAAACGTCCTTCTGATTTAGCAGAATGTGAGTCTGTAGAAGGTTTCAAAGGGCGCTTAGATGAATGTTGGTCTGTCCTTTTCCCATAGATATTGTAATTGTACTGGAATACATAGTGTATTTTGATGCTGATACATGAAAATTCAAAGCTTGCTGTTGTTCTTGCTTCCTTCCTTTGCCGTAGCAACAAGTTCATCCAACGTCGAACTGCCGGGGGCCGCTTCACTTACCGGCACAAGAGACAGGACGCTCGTTAGGCGAAGGCCTCTATCGTGTGCTGAACCTGACCTGACCTGATTTGTACCCACGTTCGCTCATGGTCACACCCGTTAGGTTATGATTCTCTCAAGTAGCTCTAAAAACGAGCACTTCGTCCTCCACACATAGTGTTCCCGGTAGGTCATCTAGTGCTTGCATTAACAGCTTTCGAAATATTGCGCTGGATACTTTCAAACCAAATGCCAGACGCAACCATCGGAAACGTTCGAATGGCGTTCCAAACGTGGTAAATAGCTGGGCTCTTCGTCAGGTTTAAAGTGCCAAAAAGCAGAAGTGAGGTCGACTTTTGTAAATAGCTTGACCTTGGATAATAACGGCAGGACGTCATCTAGTGTTGGTAGCGTGAAATATTCTCCTCTGAGCGCGGCGTTGAGCGGCTTAGGATCGATGCACACGTGCAAATCACCTGAGCTCTTGGTGACCATCGCGACCTGACAGACCCAATCTGTTGGTTCATCTAAGTTGGCTATAAGGCCCAAACGGATTAAGCGCTGCAACGCATCTAAGAAATTCTCGCGCAAACTGATGGATACTTTTCGAGCCGGCAACGCTACTGATTTCGCGAATTCCTTCAACGACAGGTGGGCTTCCCCTGGGAATTTCCCGCGGCATCATCAGGCACGCTAGGATAATTGCCGACGATCTCAGTGCTAGGGTCATACGAATGAACAAAACGGTAATGAGTAAAGGAGACAAAACCCACAGTCCGAATGGAATCAAGGCACAGGATAAGCATAAAATCTGCTGATACCAAGAGGAACTCGGGCAAATGTTCTGAACCATCCTTCGGGTTGATGGCTTTCACCGTAACACAGCTGCAACTTTCAGTCGTACCTCATCCTGAGGCAGGTAGGTGTTTGCGACACTTTACCTCCGGGCGGTATTTGCGGGGTAGTATGCTCACACTGGCTCCCGAATCCAGCTGGAACGGTACCGACCGTTCCGTGAAGACTCATTCATTCACTCATCATACACATAAGGTGGAAAACACCTCAGCTATTTTGTTGCAAAACAAAAGACAAGAAGCAAATATCAAAGCGAAGATTGGCGTTGCGAATCTACAGAGTGGTCGCTCGCGTTCGCTCCTGTTGTTGTTTGTTAGCTCCTGGACTTCATCCTGACTGTCATAATGATGACCGTGTATGCATTCACTGTATCGGCTTTCGTCACTCGACAACAACGTGCAAAATAGTTCTTTTCTGCGCACTTCATACAGGTTCTACCAAATGCTGTGAAATGCTCCATGCGTTTTGGGTGTGAACGACGGTAAAAATGGATACCACGTTATTTTGCCTTCTTCGTCTGCCGCACATGTTTTTGGTTGCGGGGCATCGTGCAGAGATCTGTCGTGGTATGCTGTTTGAGCTGTTCAAACAGTTGGGAAGTTCTTTCCTCACTAAGGTAGATGTCCATGTGTCACTACTACGAAAGGCGCGTTGTCAGCTCCTCGTCTTTTTGCCGGTCACAGTTCGATCGCGGACCAGGGGATCGTGCAACTATATATATGTGCATATATATGTATATGTAAATATATATATATATATATATTCACGGTCTGTTAGCAGACATTGTGTCATCAATACTATGGCAGAAGAAAAAATTTGGAGAAGATAGGAACACGAACTGCGATTAAGAAATGGGGAAAAAAGGTTTGATTTCACACACGCCATTTTGCATATTTTGTTTTTGCTTTATGTGTTTTTTGTGTATTCAAGGGATGATATAATGACAGAATAACATTAACGCCACTGATGTCTGTTGCGGGTCATGACGTCCAATCTTTCCAACCACTGCGATTCAGCATCTCCTGGCCTCCAACCTGGAAGACAGACTGGTCCGACTGCCGCCAAAATTGAGGTTGCTTTCTTCATGCTCCTTCGCCACGTCACTGGCTGTCCACCTCAGCACTTTTTCCAATCACTTCCTGGAAGTGGAAACAGCGCTCGACGTGGAAGGCGATGGGCTGGCATGCGCAAAACGTGCCCGAGCCAACGCATACGATGTCGGAGAATAATGTCCTGAAGACTGACACTATTCGTTTCAAGCGCGCAGACTCACACCTCTTCGTTGCTAACGTGGTGTTGCCACCACAACCGAGCAATCCTTCGTAGACAGCGATTGTCGAAGACTGACAGCCGCTTCGTGTCTTCCGAACGAATAGTCCAAGTCTCACAGTCGTACAAGAATACTGCACGGACGGAAGCATTGTACACCCAGCGTTTGAGCTTGAGACTAACATCACGACGACGTCATAGGTGTCTCAGTTTGATGATTGCAAGGTGGGCCTTGTAATCCGTTGTGCGACTTCATCTCCAACACCACGACCAGCCGTGATACAACTCACAAGATAAGTAAAAAAGGGACTTGCTCCAAAACATGTCCAGCAATGGTGAGCTTGGGTTCAGGCCCCTGCCAGTCCTGGAGCAGCGTTTTACATTTTTCCGGAGTGAAGCAGAAACCGTACTTAAACGTTTCCATTGCTAAGCGGTCCAAAGTACTCTGGACGGTTTGTGGATCGTCCCCCAGCAAGGCGATATCATCGGCGTAGTCCAAGTCCGTGACTCTGTCTCCAGAAAAACGCTCAACACCGCAGTTATGGGCCCCTTCCAGTGCTCTTTGCACAACAGGTTGGATGGCGAAATTGAAGAGGAATGGTGAAATAGGGCAAGTTTAGCGAACGCCGCTGGTCAGAGCAAATGAAGAAGAGAGGGTGCCGTAAGCTCTGACTTTGCCCGACGTGTGACTGTAAAGTTCTTTCAGGATGGTTATAAACTTGTCGGGCACACCTCCCCTCAGTAGACAGTTCAAACCGATGTGCTTTTTGGTGAAAATGACGTGTTCTACACTAAGTTGCCGCATAAAGTACACTGGCAACCCGCCAGCGTTATTCGTTCCAAGGGAAGCCAAAACGACGTCCAGCTTCCAGGCGGCCGGATTATTCGTCATCATTCAGACGGCGTTCGTCCACGGAGTTCCGATAGACCGAACGAGCAGCAGACCGAGTATGCGTAGACAAAGGACCGGGCACTGGGTGCAAATCGCACGGACAGGCTATCGAAACGCCACCGATGCAATAGATCCGCATTTCTAACCCAGTGAATGGCTTTCAGCCGGAACGCTGACGACGTCATCGGGGGAGAGGAATTTCACATGAGCACTGAAAGTCAGGTCCTAATGTACTCAAGTGGATGACACCACACATTCATGCATACACGCACACACACCAATCTCATGTCGCCTGTGATGTTCTGTTAGATGTCGATTACACAGTGCTCTGTTCAGACCTGTTTGCATTTCCAAGGATTCCGAGCCCTATGGAGCATATGCTCTCTGACCTTTATTTATCGTGACTAATACGTATCAGCCATAAAGCGGGAAACTGTGAAAAGCCATCACAGATCTGCTTAGAACTCTTCGCCAGGGGTAAGTTGAGATTCCAGGGCTTGGATGTTAAAATCAGCACTTTTTTTAATTGCCTACCTCAGTGCAAACGCCAGGTTGAAGTCCATATCGGGTGCGGAAGATAAAGAGCGATAAACGACAGCCACTAAACAAATCTCATTGTCGGATGGCTAGCCGAAAAACCTCTTTGTTGTGACAGCTGGGTGGCTCGGGTTAAACCCGTTACAGCAAATAGTTCGGCGACAGTGTTCCAGGACGCGGTGGGTTTTCGCCTGTCAAGTGTTTTCTTTATAAAAAGGATAAATGTCCCTTTACCAACACTGCAATTTGCCGGATGTGCCTCGGCACAAACTAAAGTCACCGGCCCGTAAATATTCGGAAAATGCTATCCAATCCACGGACGTCAACTGATTATTCTTACATTCCTGACGATTACAAACAGTCAAAAATGATGCGCACATTTCCAACCACAAGCTAAGCAGCTCCATTCACATGCAACTACATACGTATATACACCCATACACACATTCACTGTCATGTCAAACATGTATTTTTGTATCTTTTTGATCACACTATGTTAGCTTAACATGATCATACCTGTAAAGGTGTGCCTCGCGTTGCCAAGATTAAGTGTCTATTGGGATCTTTTCCAGATCCGTCTAGGATCTTATCCAGTTAAGCCCCGCCACCAATGCAAAAAGAGCACGCGCAAAAAGTTAAGCCCCTCCACTAAGGCAAAAAGGGTACACCTGAAAAGTCAAGCCCAACCAATAGTGCAAAAAGGGCACTCGTGAAAAGTTTAGCCCCGCCACTGTTCGCCAGCTCCAATGTACGTAATGCATGTGAACGTGCCCCATAAAAACACTCCTTATCCGCTTCTAAGGTCATTTTTGTCCAAAAAGTTTCTACGTTTGCACGTAAAACCTGACATGAACTTTCTGACGCTTTCGGCGGTCGTTCATGACAAGGAAACAGCAATATGATTTTTTGCAAAGCCATGGAGTGATTCATCATCAACGTATATGTAGACGAGGACACCAAATGACACTTTCAACTGTTTCTGACAGGTGGAGGTGTGATGTCCGACAGTGTCGGCAAGAAATCGGTCTTCGAAAGGGAACTTGGCTACAGCGGTCTAGGATGGATTTCAGGACAATAATCCTATTCATTTAGTGATGGTCCAAAAATCTGACAACAATCAAATTCTGCTCAGAGGAGTTATCTATTGGCCACGCGACCGCTGTCGACTGGAAGAACTTTCTGCGTGAAATTTGCGCCTGGCAGCTTTTGCAGACTCCAACGATTGTCGGCGGACCAGGTCTACATGTCGAGATCGATGAAACCCTAATATCACGTCGTAAAAATCATGCAGGGCGAGTCCTTCTCCAGCAGTGGATTTTCGGAGGGATTTGCCGGGAGACTAAAGAAGTGTTCTTGTATGCAGTGCCAGATCGAACTGCGGCCACTGTGCTGGACACAATCCAGGCCTGCATCGCTCCCGGCTCAATTATCATTTTCGATATGTGGGCATCATACCAAGGCATTGAATCGATGATTGGCATGAGTTATACTCATCAAACGGTTAATCATACCGAAAACTTTGTGGATCCAACGACTGGAGCTCACACACAAACCATCGAATCTCTCTGGCACATTTACAAGGTGCAGAATAAGCGCCAATGCGGTACACACCGATTTTTAGTGGACAGCTACCTGTGTGAGTTCGTTTGGAGGCAAAGACACCGAAAATGGACCTTTTCATGCAAATTATTAATGACTTGTCTCAATTTCACCCTCTTCAATAAAGAGTAAAAGTTCAAGTTCCATATCTTCCCTTTTCATAATCTTTTTTGGGTGGCGGGCCTCAACTGGAAAAGATCCGTCTATTGATTTATTTACTACCAATGGGAATTTTGCACCGCATTGACCGGATCCTACAAGGGCTCACCTTTGAAGTCACTACGGAAGTATAAAACCCCTGCACTTCATTGCTAAGTCAATTGCCCCTAACAGTGGACATTCCTGGCAAAACGACCATGGTGTTACTTCTTTCAAGGATTAACCAGGCCTCAGTCAAAGCGATGAGGTCACAGGCTCTTGATCTTTGACAAAGTGGCAGTTCGGAAAGTTTGTTAAGTAAGCCCCGAGCACTCGTATACATACAGTATAGTTGCATGTTCGTCAACAGCGATGAACAATGAGGGTATGAATGGGGTGAATGTATGCCGAAGAATTAAAGGTCGGCATCTAATTATTTTTGGGTGGTTTGGCAGTAAACAAATAAGGCTAAATCTCGATGTGGTTGCGATCCACTGTCAATGGCTAAAGGTGTGGGGACTTGGTTTCCTGAATTGCTACTTTGGTTACGCTGACTCCCGAGTGGTTTTGCTTCCCTAATAATGTAGAGGGGCTGCGATTTTCCAGTGGCTATTTTTAATCGCAGTTCCGAAGGTATTGTGTTGCGTAGTTTATGCCAGCTACTCACTAAATTCAGTACCATCTGTTGAGAGTGAACAACAAGTTTTGTTATCCTCGGACCACTGCTTGTGCAGTGAGGGGATATGAGTAGTCTCAAAAGTTACTGAACTATGACGTCACCAGTAACTAGGGCTTCGCGGTTATACTGTCATTCTTCCCTGTCATGAGCGTGAGCTTCCTCTTCGCCAACTACCGCCACATCAGGCAATCCATGAATGATTCTGATTTTACTGCTTCTGCCCGTGTTGGGGTCCTTTGAATCTTTTGTTGGTTAGCAAACGGTCGCTCCATGGGGCATGCGGAATATGTGGGCCTCACTGTCGGAGGTGGCAAGCTGACAGCAGCATCGCTTCGACATCATCTATGGATCCCAGAGTCAAGCGTATAAGTCGGGACTTGCCGTATGGCATCGAGTTTAGATGTCTGACAAAGCACATTAAGCTAGTTGATCTGACCCTAACCGGAATCAATCACAAACCTGCTTCCGCTGGTTCAAAGCATTTCTCTATTTGCCCGTTAAGAAGTTTACCTTGGACTCAGGAACGTCTGTGCATATGGGTGTTACAGCGCTATGGGACACGGTGTTGGGTGGCCTTGGCGATGTCCCTACACTTTACACTTGACTCCGACACGCATCGTGGCTGAAAGTACTGAAGTCGTACTTTGAATACACGAGCGGAAACTGTTTCATCAGTGCTTCGACCTTAGAATGGTCCGGATTCTGTCCTCCAAGCGGTAGTGTGGGCGTAACCCATGTGGCATCAGTCGATACACTGGGGATATCGGATCTTTTCCAGTTAAGCCCCGCCAAAAAGTTAAGCCCCGCCACCCAAAAAAAGATTATGAAAAGGGAGGATATGGAACTTGAACTTTTACTCTTTATTGAAGAGGGTGAAATTGAGACAAGTCATTAATAATTTGCATGAAAAGGTCCATTTTCGGTGTCTTTGCCTCCAAACGAACTCACACAGGTAGCTGTCCACTAAAAATCGGTGTGTACCGCATTGGCGCTTATTCTGCACCTTGTAAATGTGCCAGAGAGATTCGATGGTTTGTGTGTGAGCTCCAGTCGTTGGATCCACAAAGTTTTCGGTATGATTAACCGTTTGATGAGTATAACTCATGCCAATCATCGATTCAATGCCTTGGTATGATGCCCACATATCGAAAATGATAATTGAGCCGGGAGCGATGCAGGCCTGGATTGTGTCCAGCAGAGTGGCCGCAGTTCGATCTGGCACTGCATACAAGAACACTTCTTTAGTCTCCCGGCAAATCCCTCCGAAAATCCACTGCTGGGAAGGACTCGCCCTACATGGTTTCTACGACGTGATATTAGGGTTTCATCGATCTCGACATGTAGACCTGGGCCGCCGACAATCGTTGGAGTCTGCAAAAGCTGCCAGGCGCAAATTTCACGCAGAAAGTTCTTCCAGTCGACAGCGGTCGCGTGGCCAATAGATAACTCCTCTGAGCGGAATTTGATTGTTGTCAGATTTTTGGACCACCACTAAATGAATAGGATTATTGTCCTGAAATCCATCCTAGACCGCTGTAGCCAAGTTCCCTTTCGAAGACCGATTTCTTGCCGACACTGTCGGACATCACACCTCCACCTGTCAGAAACAGTTGAAAGTGTCATTTGGTGTCCTCGTCTACATAAACGTTGATGATGAATCACTCCATGGCTTTGCAAAAAAACATATTGCTGTTTCCTTGTCATGAACGACCGCCGAAAGCGTCAGAAAGTTCATGTCAGGTTTTACGTGCAAACGTAGAAACTTTTTGGACAAAAATGACCTTAGAAGCGGATAAGGAGTGTTTTTATGGGGCACGTTCACATGCATTACGTACATTGGAGCTGGCGAACAGTGGCGGGGCTAAACTTTTCACGCGTGCCCTTTTTGCACTATTGGTTGGGCTTGACTTTTCAGGTGTACCCTTTTTGCCTTAGTGGAGGGGCTTAACTTTTTGCGCGTGCTCTTTTTGCATTAGTGGCGGGGCTTAACTGGAAAAGATCCGGGATATCTAACGGAGCCCAATAAACCGTTGTTGCGATTGGCTATCATATGTAAAGAAGCACATGAACAGCCATCAGTTCTTACTGATGGGGATCTAAATTTACCTAAGACGTTCGATTTCTTCCCGGTTATGGCAACGTTGAGGCTCAATTCGCTAAAATGACTATTGAAGTCGGGACAACGCAACATGTCTTCCAACCGACGCGCAACTCCGTACTCGGCATCTTGTCTGGACCTAATGTTTGCGAGCTGCGAGCAGAAGCTGAACGAGATCAAAGTCATTGAAATTTTGGCGAACAGTGACCACTGCTCCATTGTGGCAAGCTTAGAACTGTCGTTACCAAATTACAATCAAGGAAAGCCGACATTCAACTATTGGAAGACGGACTTCAACGGGCGCGTCCAAGCCGCAACTCAGACTGATTGGACACTACCACAGAATGCGTCACTTGAGGCCAGTTGGTCAACAATGAAGGGGAAGCATAACTCGCTCTGTACTCGGTTCCTTCCCCTTAAGTATTCAAAAATCGGACCTGTCAAACCGCATTGGTTTGATACGGAATATAGACAGTTAGCGCGACGGCGTCGCAAACTTTGGGATAGATGCATCAGCTTGGGTTGTGATGAAGATTACACGGTGTACAAGAGGCAAAGTAACTTTTGTAACTCCGCTAAGATCAAGAAACGCCAGCAGTTTAAAGAGGAGCTAGCATCCTCGGCCACAACTGCACCCAAAAGAATATTTGCCTACATGCAACGTCAACTGAAACCTGGGGGCGACCTACCGGTCTTAGAAAGCTTAGACGGAAAGACGCTTATTTCAAGCGCGGAGCGCGCGGACGTCTTGCCTACACACTTCCTCACTGCATTTTCCAGTAAACCGGCGACGGTTTCATTACCGGCACAGTTTGCGAAAGTCTTGCTCAACAGCGTACAATGTGATGCAGTAGAAGTGCATCAGCTACTCGTCAACCACGATGGTGCAAATCCCCTGGACTAGACGGCCTTCACCCACTAACACTCAAGTCCCTATCGATTATCATCTTACCAGCCGTGACAAACCTTTTCAATAAATCGCTATCTGAAGCATCTGTCCCGAACGAGTGGAAATGCTCGATATTGAGGCCGCTTCCTAAGTGTGGTGGTCCGAGTAAAATAGAGAATTATAAACCGATCTGTGTGACTTCAGTATTATCCAAAGTTCTCGAGAAGGTTGTGAAAAGCTGTCTGCTGTCGTTCTTCGAATCCATGGATGTACTGACGCCAGCGCAACACGGCTTTACGAAAGGGCGATCCTGCATCACCAATTTGATGTACGCAAACCACCAGTGGGTACGAGCTCTCAACGAATGGAAGAATGTTCACATGGTGTACATCGACTTTGGTAAGGCGTTTGACAGAGTTAACCACGAGGTACTCATCGGTAAACTGAGGACATACGGAATCGGTGGCACGTTACTTCAGTGGTTACACGACTTTATTGTGGGAACAAAGTTTGGAGTACAGGTCAATGACTACCTGACAGACTGGTTCCCATCGACTGGTGGCGTGCCTCGAGGAACTGTACTTGGGCCGGTATTATTTCTTATTCATACTAACGATCTTCCGCAGCAACTCCAATCATTACGTGCCCTGTTTGCAGATTATTTGGAAATCTGGAGGATCATTGAGAACCAGGACGACTGCGCTCGCCTTCAGCATGACTTAGAGCGACTGTCAAGGTGGTCCACTTAAATGCCACTCCCTCTTGACCTAAGCAAGTCGGAGTTCACCAATACCAGACGTCCAGCCACTCGATCATACACCTTGGACGGCCAGTTGCTCCATCACAACACATCTGTCAGAGACTTAGAATTTCTCTCACGACATGATATGAGATCACTAGAAAATACAGAGGAATTGTACCGTGCGGGACTTCGTATGCTCTGGGCATTACGACGCAGTTTCTCCACATGGTCCGAAGAAACCATCCCTCGCCTATTCACCTCGCTCATATGACCAATCCTTGAATACGGTGCCCCGGCTTACCATCCGATAACCCAATGGGAAACTGAAAAGCTGGAGAAAATACAGCATATCGCAACTAAAATGATATCGAGTCTACGTAAGCTTCTGTATGAAAAACGTTGTGAAAAGTTAGGACTCACACACTATCCTATCGCCGAGTAAGAATTGACCTTATTATGACCCATCGAGTACTACACTTAAATCACTTCCCCATACTGCGGCCAATATTTCACCTGCGGGAACCCTGTAACACCCGAGGACACCGTTACAAACTCAGGGTCCCCAGCATGAACAAATTATCAAATCAGCTTTGTATCGGACGAAGAATCGTAAACTTATGGAATACGCTACCAGAAGGATTAATAAAGGCCGATTCTGTGAAGTGTTTTAAAACACGTATCGACGATTATTTCGGAAGCCTGTGCTTTTGTGAAACGATGCATATGCAATGCCAAAAGAAAACATCGTATGCCCGGAAATAATGACACCGAAACAAATTCCTAACCGAACAAGAATAAACGCTTAACGGAGCAGACACAACTGCTGATGATTCACAACTAAATGTTTTGATTTTTCGTGATACGAAAGAGTTGTACAAAAACCTTGCTACTTGCTCTTAAATACAGTCTCAATATCAGTCTCAGATAAGACTAGTGGAGCCTGTCATACTTTGCTTGTTCGCGATGGCTGATCAGTTAGGAAGTGCCTCGGTTTCAGTTATCGTGATAGCGTGCAAACGCCTGTTCCTTTTTCTTGGTTTCGTGGTAGTGATCGGGGGTGATACATGAAGTGTAAGTCATGCTGTCGTTTCCCCTATCGAAGCGATTTAGCATGCAAACAAACTTTAGTTACAGCGTGGAGACTGTCGTTATTTTGTGATACTTGTATTAAACATTGTACAATAAAAACCATGGTGCACTTAGGACAGAACCAGAGTGACCGCGACTAACTGTTATGCAGTTTTTCGTGGTTTGACCATGCTCCGGCGCAGGGCGGATGGTAATGGTTGATAGATTGGGAATATGCTAGTGCTATTCTCACTGCCTTTTTACAAGTTGCCGCTGCACATACTTGGTGTCACTGTGTTTATGTGCATTGTGGTCTAACAACTGTAGTCTGGTCTGCGAATTTTGTGTGCTTTACCGCTTGGTAACGACCTCCTGCGGCTGGTCGGGTCAGGGTCAGAGGACGGTCTCGTAACGCCGAGTGCGCTGCCTTTTTGCTCATATGATTGGGGGTAGGGCAGTTGGTGTAGGTCGGATGTGTAGGCCGTTGTCGTGCAAGCCAGGTTGTTTGATCGAACCAACCGAATTGCAGAGTGCCGAGAGTTTACAAGCGCCTGAATGGGACTGGTCCACCAGCATCGCACTAAGCTCTGTAGCTGCTGCACACTGTGATTGAAATGAACGGGGATGGGAGTGTTGGAAAGCTGATAGACCCCCTATCGAAGGAGTCCAACGTCCGGTGTGCGGGTTTATACTAGCGAAAAATCATGCGCTTGAGTAATGGTGAAATTTGCGCACGTTGGTAAAGCCCGTTAGAAACAAGCTGGACATGCACTACAGAGCACGGTCGAGTACCGTATATATTGGTCAGTGGTAGAAGCTCAAAACACAACACTGACAGGATGAAGCCGTCAAAACGATAATGGAAGAACAAAGTAGAGCATTTATTTGTAATATTCATACGTTTTCAGTAGAAAGGATCGCACCACTATGAAGGAATGCATCATCAATCTTGACCATAGGGAGCCAATCTGATTGCGAAAAGATGTAAAGCAGAGAACCAACGAGAAACAACAGTTGTGTGTGTGCGCTCATTCGAACTAGTTCGACGAGCTCTACTCAGTGCTTTCCACCTCTTGGATCTAACTTGTGTGAATTACATCTTGCACCCGGCCTCAGATTTTGCAAATGCTTTGTCGATTTCTACGTGTGCAACCACATCAATCTTGAGCTTTTCGGAAAACCCTTTTGTCTTATTCGGAAGAAGCAGCTTAGGACGCCCAATCTACCCGACAGCCATTGCTTCAAGTTGCAGCATAAGAATGATACAATCATTTTGCTTCGCCCACCTACTGAACATTACGTCCGCAGCACTTAGGGATGTTTATCAGCGCTCCACTTGTATCGTCGAGTAATTCAGGACAATCAATACACGCCACCGCTTTGTGTGGGTGCTTGCGTTCAACTGCGAAACGTTAAATCGCTTAAACCGGCAGTCTGCGCGGTAAGCCACCTATCTGTCTCAGCTGACTGAGCTTGCTGCGGGTTTAACTACTCCCAACTCGTGCGCCTGTTTGCGATGTTTGCGTATCACGCCTGGCGCAGAGAACATTCATCAAATGTGAGCGCCAGTACCACAGAGACGGCTGGGATATGTCTTCCCGCAAACGATAGGAAGACGAATAGCAGTCCAATGGAGCAAAGTCGCCTATTTTCCACAGAGAATTGCGGCAAAGTCCTTAAGCTCAAGGGGCTCTGTTCTAGCTGCATTATATCGTACTGTCCCCAAGGTATATACAAGTCCGTCCAAGGAGTGAGACAGGCACACAACGTTGCGGACACAGGGTGGTTTTGTCCAACATGTCGTTATTCCAAGTAGCAACTGTTTATTTTTGCTCATGGAACTGCGCGAAAGGATGACCGAGATAATCGCATATTTTGTGAATACTGCGATTGCGTCCTCGGCGATAATACCTCAACCCTCCAAAGTAAGCTCTGACTCTAAGTCGAAAAAGAGAGCTAGACACTATAACCGTGCCGCAGCGTCTGTCTCTAAATCCCCTTGGTCTCCGCACTCCCATAAGCGGACAACTCTCAAACATGCCTACTTCCTATCCTCCAACCGTGGACGCTGCGCCTGCAGATTCACTCATGACACCAACAGCTCGGAGCCGGAGGAAAACCGGTGCAGATAACCAGCAGGAAACGTGCGTATCGATTGAGTTGACAAACACGACACACGTAGCTCCATCTTCTGTACCGGGAACACGTGGGGCGACGTAGCTTTCAAGTCAACTCCAGTGGTGCTTTCTAAACCACCCAACTTATTAGCAACAAGGTTGAAGCTGACACTCGCTAGACAAAATCACGCTGCCTTAACTCTCTTGTGCACCAATGTTCCCTAGTCTAAATCTCGCACAATAAAATGCAAGTTGATAGACGATCACAACCAGTAAAGTTTCGGCTGTGATGCGACTAGTATTCCGGTTCAGCCTGCTATGCTGAAAAGCTTAGCACGTCGCCTGACCTCAGTGCACTCTGGTGAACCTCAAATTTTGCGATTAACACTAGCCTCGGCGGATGAGACAAAGGCTGTCCTGCTCTCAGCCGTTCGTCTTCGCATCTCACCGAGCGAAGTGCGCATATTACATGATGGCACTTTGAAAGATCGACTAAAGGAAGCAGGTGAATAATGCGGTATTCCTAATAGCAATAGCATGAAAACCATACCTTTTTTGGTATTCCTGAGCTTATGGATTATCTTGTTCACGATACGCAAGCCCACGACCGAGAGCAGTGTTTATACATCCACGAAACACACTCTCTGGAAAACGCTTTTGCCAAATATTTGACAATAGTACCGTGATCACCTACCTACAAGGGCTGCGGTCCCAGATACATGAAAGCAGTATTATACACCGAGGGAAGGACGCAAATTCTATTAGCTAACTTGTCAAAGTTACGAGCCAGGGTACCAACCGGGAAACAGATAAAGGCATCAAGTGCACGGCCACCAGTGGTAAGCGATTCGTTGGAACTTACAAACACCGTAAATACTTTGTCTGTATAGTCCTGCGGCGAGACTGAGACAACAGTACCCACGGCACACAGAGGGAAAATTCTGTTCAGGAACGCTCAAAGATGTCACGCAACCTGACTGAAATTCATAAACCAAAATCTATTAAAGTTGGACCACCTAACGGCCGGCTTAAAGACGCAAATAAAGTCAACATCCATCACCGCAATCCTAACAACGAAAAGATTATGCTGTATGTACGCAAATGCCCAATGTACTCAAAGTACTTGACTGAACTTAGAGAAATCCACGATTTACAACAGTGGGACCTCACCATCATTACAGAGACTTGGTTAAACCTTCAGTTAACCGATTCTGAGATTAATGTAAACGGGATGTCGCTGCTTCCGAACGACAGAACTGGAAGGAATGATGATGTGATTCTTTATTTTGATACAAACCGCATATGTGAAGTTATTGATCATCCGGAAATCTGTGCCCCTGATTCGATTTGGTGCCACCTACGGTTGCGGAAAAAGGACGCGTGTCTACCAGTCGTAATTTACCGCCCACCAAACTCCATGTCGGAAATGGACTCCAAACTGAATCACGTCTTTCAGTTTGCTTTGAGCAAGTCGTACATCCATATTCTCATCGCTGGAGTGTTTGATATGGACGACAAATACACGCCACCAACCAATGGTGCATAGCTTAAAGCCAGTTTGCAAGGGCTAATTGCTAGCCACCCTCTGTACAACTACATAACCTCTCCCACCAGATATCGAACTGCTAACAAGCCGTCGATACTCGATCGTGTGCTCACTGACGAAGAACTCGTGGTCCGCAGGGTGGTTACAAGCACGCCACTGGGTTGCACTGACCATGTAACTCTATTCTTCCACTATATATGCCATGCGGAACATCCAGAAAAGGAGACTGATAAACTGCATACTGGAACGCACTATAGCGTGTTCTCTACGCTTGCCAAGGATACTCCTTGGACTTTCTTAACCGAATGCCCCCCAGATGTTGCCTGCGAAATGTTCACAAGGATGTTTAGCACACTGGTAATGCACGCATCGGAACAAAGGTCCTTCCAATGTAAAAACAAATATAAGTCGTTTCTGTGGAGCAGAGCACGTAAATATATGTCCCTGAGGTATTTGGCGTGGCGAGCTCACAAGGACTGCCCGAAAGCCGAAATCTGGACTGCATAAGTGACACCTCGCAACTTCCGTGTGAAACTCATCCGCAAGGACAAGGTTACACATCAGCAGGAGCTAATGAAGCGATAACGCATGAACTGCAAACTTCTGTACAGCTACATGAACGGCCTTCGAAAGCTAGAGCGCGGGATTCCAGCACTGGTTACGGCTGATGGATGCACGCGGTCAGCAATGGAATCAGCCGATCGCCTACGGTTTCAGTACTCCCAAACTTTCCAACATATCATCAGCTCACATATTCTCCACGTTCCTTTTACTCCACCATCGAGTTTAGACAAAAGTACCTTCACTACGGAAGCTGTTGGAGAAGTTGTTATCCTTGCGCATCCACAGTTCTCCTGAACTCGACAACATTCGACCGAAGGCGCTGCGGGCAGTAGCTAATGATCTAGCAGAACCACTGGCCGTTTTCGTTATCAACGATGGATATAAGAGAACCGTATTCCACCAGTATGGATGTGAGGGGTCATCACTCCTATCCATAAAGGATATGGCTGCACTGACTGTACCAACTACCGCCCAATAACAGTACTCCCTGTACTATCAAAACTTATGGAATGAATCACAACAAACACTCAAATGCAGTATCTTGAAAGCCACAACTTAATAGCCTCAGAGCAACATGGCTTCCGTCAAAAGCGTTCATATACTACTAACCTATTAATTGCCCGTCATAGTTGGACTGAAGCCGTTGACGCTGGAGCAGAAGTCCATGTCATTTAGTTGGACTTCTCAAAAGCGTTTGATCGCTTAGACCATAGAATTCTCCTTCACAAGTCTCGGACCTACGGCAATGGCGACGCAAGCCTGAGTTTGATAAGCTATTTTCTACACGAACCTCGGTTGGAGGTGAGAATCCGGGAATCTCTGTACGCTGCAATTGATGTTGAGTGTGGTGTATCACAAGGTTCGGTGCTTGGGTCTCTTCTATTCTTTGTGTTCATTAAATATTTGGCGAGATCAATTGCTATCGAGTCCCTAATTTTCACAGATGACATCAAGAGATGGCGAAGGATCAGAGGACCAGACGACCACGAACGGCTCCAGTGCGATCTTAACACGGTGTCGAATTGGTCAGTTCAAAACGCCCTACCGTTTAACATAGACAAAGATCATGTTGTGCAATTATGCTATAGACATGACTAGACGTATTTGCTTGGTGCACACGAATTGCAGACCAGCTCCCAGGAACGTGACCTTGGTGTGCACGTACAGAGTGACCTCAATTGTTCAAAACAGGCTGAGGTAGCTTTGAAAAGAAGCAACCAGCGCGTCGGCATGCTGCGAAGTGCATTCGGGAGATTTGATCTATCAATCTTCCCAACGAAACACAATTCCTACGTGCGCCCACACGTTGAATACGCTATCCAAGCTTGGCAACCTTGCTTGCAGCGTTGCCTGGAGGCATTAGAGGCACCACAAGGAACAACAGCAAATAATGTAAATGGCCTGTGCTATCATTCTTACCACCGAAGGTTGAAGTTGCTGGGAGTTTACAGCGGACGCTACTGAAGGCTGCGCGGAGATCTCATATTAGCGTACCAAATACTGAGTGACCCAAACCACGTATGCCGCCATTTGCTGAAACTTAGCCACAACACACAGCTCAGGAGTAACTGGTTGAAATTGTGGGAACTATATAGCCGTCTAGAGTGTCGACGTAATCACTTTGCTTTTCGTGTTCACCAGCACTGGAACGCACCCCCAGACTCAGATGCATCTTCCCTACTTTGAACATTTCCAAAAATACGATTGGATGTTGCTCTTAGCTCCCAGTAGTTTGTGACCTAAATTACATCATTTTGAATTACACCAATCATGCCCTTCTGCATGAGTCATGTGTCACATGAACCCAAGAAGGCGGCGCATAAGTGAGCGACCATATTTCACTTTTCTCACGGTATACATCAACGATCACTGCACCCCGTTTATTGCTGAATGCTTACACACTATTTATGGTATATTAACGTTATTTATCAACGCATGTATCTCGGTAAATGCTCGGTAGATGACATACATATATTTTATTTCACTGTATTCACTCAAACCATCCTACGGGACATGTCAACCACTTACTTTTATCCCGTGATGAATCATTGTTCCTTGTTCATTGACCCCTCTCCTCTAACGCTATTCAGTTCCAGAGGTCAATACATCCCACTCTTTTTCCTAGACGCTAGGGTTGGGAGCTGTCTTCATCCACAATGGTAGTTTTGCATTGTTTGAGATATTCTCTTCCGCAGACGGTTTAGCTGTACTAGTGCCTTAGCTGCCGTCAGCTGCATGCTTATTCTACAGCTGGACAGACATTTAGCTGGATTTGTCCCAATTTCAGTGGACGGCGTGTTTTGACTTGCATGCAACATGCGATAGGGATCTTCGTGGGTCTCCTTGACCTTGGCAAACTTTTTACTGCTGACACGGCATCTCCATTTGGTTGACAATGGTACAAACAAGTGAGTTGCTAAAGAAAATTCCACTTCTCTCTAAAATTTCGAGATTCTGCGTTATTTAATTGGAGGCCGTTGCTAAATACCTTTCTTCCAATATACAAATTCTTACGAACTGACGATCTGGAGTAGCTTATTTCCGATGTCTTGCATGATGGTTATAGCGATGACATCAAGCACGATGCAGTCACTGAAGTAAGCGGGGACAAGCAAGTAATAATTTCCTTCATGAGTAAAAATGCAAAAGGGCGACCTTCTACCAAGGCTTCTCTGGGAATTCACGTAGCATCATTGGCTCCTTTGATTAAAGCAGTCCGCGTGTCTGACATGGAAGAAGTTTGGAACGAACTCCTTTATTTGGCTGATCGTCGTAGGCCAAAATACTAGTCCTCAAGCTCTCGCTACGTAGCTCTTGACGCCTGTGTGAGCAGATTACCTGAGGTCCAACTTGGGAATTTGGAACAGCTTCAGAACGAGTACGCGATTATTTTCCACCGGTACTCCATCTTGAGGGACGAGTCCGTCCTAAAAGTGGAAGTATGGAGTCAGATCTTCGGTCAGCTTTTTCTTGTCTTCAGGCCAAGCTATAAATATTTCCTCGGCGAGTCGTTTGCGTAGCTCGCCTTTGTTGCAACCTAGTGGTTAAAATCAGCTGCGTAGCGTGAACAAACTCTGGATCCCCCTGCTCTCTGATCACTTCCGGAAGATACGCCTTTAATTACGTATTCACAATGTACATCCGTAATCTTGGTTAGTAGACAATCTCCAAGTAGTATTTATGGAGACGAATTAGCTTTCGTTGCAGACGATGCGGAACGACCCGGAGTGGTTGAATGGTTGTGGACACCAGCAGCTTATGGTCTGTAATGCGGGATTCCTGCGGTCGAATGTGTAATCAGTAAAGTTCTTCATCGCATAAACCAGCACAAGGTTCACTTTGCGATTTCAACCTAACCATATTCTGTCTCCGTTAGCGCTTTATTCAAAACTCAATCTGACATATTAACTACATCACAATAACTGCCAATATACCCGGACTTATCAGTAGGACTGGTAGCATTAGGATGCACAGATATTAAAGGTTTAAACCTGCAAATTCATCTTTACTTTGGATCCTGTCCTTGCTTCAGTTTGCCTTCTGAAGCTTTATTGAAAATGCGGTTGTAGTCGAAAGACGTTATGTCAGTCTGTAGAACCAGGCTCAGCCGATTTGCGTCACTGCGGATCTCGCTTAAACGTTTGATCATTAGGTAAATCCGGTGTCTCAATAGGTATTGGAAGCATTAAATGTAATACACGCGGAAGATTATGTTCTGTCCGAAAGTTTCTCTGTGAAAGATGTGGGGATAAGATTATTCTTAAAACATCTCATATTGCAAACGCGAGGATTCCCCATTTCGCCTCAAGGGCCGCCAATCGAATGAATTCACTTGACTGTTTTCGGACACAATGTCCGTATTTGTTTTCGAAATTTTCTATGTTACTTGAAAATGATTGAGTAGTCATGAGTCCGGAGAGGCTTGGAAACAACTGGTTGGTGTGAATTCATTGGAGAAGGTAAAGCTCTCCAGTGCATGGTGAGCGATCCTAATCCAGCCAGTCTGACGAGTCGGTGCGCCGATCAGATGGCAAGGTGTAACTGACTCCCACTGTCACCATTATGAGCCTATCCGTCAAGTCCATGTGGCACAAAGGAACACCTGAACTTTGATTTCAGAAGGTTTGAAGGTTTGAACACCTGAACTATTTCCACTGTGATTGAACCACCTGAGGTGACATGGCGAACTGTGACTGAAATGTGACCTTGGCCCAAGTCTCGGATACCGCGGTTACGTCCCTGTTCGCCATAATATGCAGCTCCAAGTGCACATTGATTTACCTGGCCTGACGAAGTTTTTGTGTCAAAAGCGAAATGTTGTCCAATCACTATATTAGTCGATTGTTTCCAAACGTCTCTGAACTCATATCGCTGGGCACTTTCAAGCCAAATGGTAAGCACAACCTTCGAAAGGTTCAAAAGTCAATCTCAAAGAAGTTGATTGGCTGGACTCATCGTCAAGCAGGCCGTGTTGCAAAGCAGATGCAAGCTGAGCGTTCGTAAATAAGTCGGTCTTGGACAACACGGGCAGAACACCATCCAGTGTCAATTTATCTCAATCAAAATAACAACGACAACAACAAAGTAAAAGTGAAAAGATCAGGAACTAAACTGACCGACGACAGTTTCTTTAACCAACACTCCTTATTATGGAACAGAGTTTCATCTGATATACCTGGAATCCAGTCAGGGATTAAGTTCCGACACGCTATACATTCATTTCTAAACGTAAAAACAGCGATTGGTTTACTGCGTCCTATCATGACAAATGAATCCCCGTAGGAAATATGTGCAAAATGGATACAGTCTCAACACCTGGGTACTTTTGCTTTCTGTTGTTGCCAGACCTTGCTGCCTTTCCCCTGTTTATCAGTAGAGAAAACCTGTTTTTCAAAGACAAAATTATCCTGAGTACTATGTAGTTTACGATTACCAAAGGGAAAATGTGTCCTAGAATCACTCTCTAGCAAACTCCTTTACATTCCTTTGCAATACTAATCATTTTAACTTTTTTTCCTAGAGCCCTCTTCATAGGCATGTGCTACAGGTCTTCGTGCTCCTCAAAATAGTCATAGATTTTATCTCCCTTGTTTTTGACTGGATTCACCTGATGGCACCATCTGAAAACCTACCAGGATCACCCATGCTTATAATCACTCTGAACGCTTATCTTTTTTAAAAATCAACTTCTCTTACCGAACTGTCGGAACGACAGTTAACTTACTTTACACTGCATACAGTTTTCTCTCGCGCCCTGGAGACAATATCTTGCGTACCTACAACATTTCTCAATGTTATGCAAATTTGTTTCGCATCACACCATGTTGATTTCGTACAACTGTTGGGCCCATCTCAATATTTCCCTTGAAAATGCTCTTTTTCAAAACGTGTACGTTTCCAAGGTTATATGTTTCCAGTGATAATTTGTACAATCTGAGTCGGACAACGTCCGATAAAGGCTCAATATTTCTCATTACTGTTCCTTTAACCCTTTTCTATCTGTTTATTTCTTTCATACCACAGTTGGCCACGACTGGGCCGATCTCCCGAAGTGCTGGATAAAAGCTTCCAAAAATGCAGTACACTCATTCAATGCGAGTTGTCACGAACTCTGGCGAATATTAAAAGTACTCATTAGTAGCAGGATTTTAGGTGTAATTCTGATAAGGCTTTCATCCCAACAGTTCACAAGCTACATAGTAGAGCCTAGTCCGGAAAAGCACCAGACGAGATTCGCTCTACTGGGGCTCGTCAGTGGTGGGCATTCCCCCGGTCCTCTACGGAGGATCGAACCCATGACCGCTAGAGGCAGATGCCAACTAGCCAGCAGCTTAAACCACTGAGCCATGGGGGACGTTGGCTGGGCTACATAATTTGCAAACTAGCTGGGATATAGCACCACCTATCTACCACTGTCACTGACAGTGGTTAGCCTGCAAGGTGATGACGTCCTCTCACTAGACGCTATATCTATAGCATTTGAAACTAGGAGAGGCATTTGATTTTATAGTACTCATTAGTAGCAGGATTTTAGTTGTAAATCTGATAAGGCTTTCATCCCAACAGTTCACAAGCTACATAGCAGAGCCTAGTCCGGAAAAGCGCCAGACGCGTTTCGCCCTATTGGGGCTTGTCAGTGGCGCGCATTCCCTCGGTCCTCTAAGGAGGATTGATAACAGCCAAAAAGAAGTTAAAAAACCAGTCAACAAAATCATAGCCTACTTGTTTTAAGCCAAAACAACACATGGCCAGATGAGGTGTGTAAGTGAAGTGTGGACACATGTCTCTGGGAGACTCTTTAACGGAGGGTCATATTACTTTACGTAAACTGACGGCTATATCCGCTTTTATTCTTACTCTCAATTTCTTCATATGTTACTACTTTTAAATGATTGTACACCTCAAACATTCCATTGAGAACACAACAGAGCTTGAAAAATATCTAGTATCTGAGTTTGTTGTACCAGTTGATCAGGTTCGTAATCTGCCTGTGTCTCGCTTGTCGGTGCATATACCATTTATTTATTTATTGCGTAATATTCTCATCTCAGCGCGACGTTAAGCGGTTAAGGTTGGGTGCACACGCGTAAATCGCCCAACTTCCGAGCCACTATTGCAGCTTGACTAACCCAATCCATTGGTTGATCAAGCTTGGTCATAACGTCCAAACGGATCAAGTGTTGTAATTCATCTGCAGTTTTCGCACACAAAACAACAGTTACTCCTCTACCTGGCAATGCTGCTAATCGCATGGATTCTTTCAAAAGCAGATAAGCACCGCCTTCGAATTTCCTCAAGACACCATCACGTACGCTAGGATAAGAGTCGAGGATATCTAAGTTCGCTTCACACCAATGAACAGAACAGTCATGGTTAAAATGGACGAACTCCAATCGCTGAGGGAAATCAACGCCCAGGATCAGAGGAAAGTTTAGTGGCACATGAGAAATTCGAGCAAATGTTACGACCCATTCTTCGTGTCTATGGCTTTCACCTTGACACATTCCATCAACTGGAGCCGATCCGTTCCATATTTTAAGACTGTGTTGAGTGGCATTGTGTTCCACCACAGCACCTTTGTGGCATTTTTTTGTCACTGGCTCCCGAATCCAGTTGAAAAAGCACTGGCTGTCCTTGAATGAGTAGCACCGCATAGACCACACGATGGCAGTTCACGTCCATTCGTTTTCGACTAAGATTTCCTGCGACACTTGCTGATTGTGACGCTCACTGAGTCGACCTTGACTAAACAGCAGCAAGAAGCGAAATAGGTTTTAGGATACTTCCTACAGGTTGATCTCCATGTTGAGCAATTCTCCTTCTCGCCTTGGTGCACACAACTGCAAAATTATAACCTGGATTCTTGTCCCTCCGATGTCTTTGATAAACGTTCGCGGTTCCGAGATATCGCACAAAGAGCCTGTATTGTCTCCATTTTGATCTATTGATGCTGTTGGTTTGGTCTTGCTTCGCGAAGACACATTTAAATGCACTGTTCCAGAGCCAGGTCTCTCTGCTCCAAAAGTTGTTTCGTCAGCTCTGCATTTCTTATGATAATCACAATCCGCACACGTCCACGAGAATCTGCAATCAATCGCAATCGTAGCGCTTTCGTACTGGAATCTTCAGATCGGTAATAATGGCCTTGAGGGGTTCACCAGTTAAAGACCACGACAAAAATGGAGAAATTTGATACCTTTCCTCCGGCCGGTCTTCGCCTAACTCATGAACTTTGTCTACTACCTTATTTAGTTGGACTTTCTGATCGGTATCAATAAGGTCTGATATTTTCAGAGCCTGCCCCGCTTCAGTTTTAATTACATGCCTCAGCATTCTCATTTGATAGGCGAAAGTCTGAACATCTAACGGGGTCAATGTCACGAAGTCTATCCACTTAGTCCTCCACGTTCTCTAGCTATCGGACAGCGAGCTGTGCGTCATCTGCAGTAGATTTGGCAATAAGACCGCCGCCTGTCCGGAGAAAGCATGAGGGTTCGGTGTGATAGATTTTTCTGCCCTCTTACTATGGTGAGACAGCGCCCCAAGAATCCAAAAGCAGACTGCATATCCACCCAAAATCATGATCTTAAACAACAAATGGACATTACGTACTGTACACAAATTCCATTCACTATTTCGCTGTGGCACACTTTTACTGGCGGATTCTTGCTGTCCATCCACCTGCATTTATTGGCTTGCACATTTCGTTCGTTTGCTGCAGTTTGGATCGCTACTATCTTGGCTAGGATAACGTTGCTTTTGGTTTACAACATTCCAAACTAATTCGTCACTGCGCATCCGGCATGTGTAATCATGCGTAGACTGAACTGCTAGCGCCGACTGCTTTTTCAGTTCATTGCGTTCACATTGGTATCGCCCGCGCAATTTGCAAACTATCATCAATATAGATATATGTTGTAACAGTTACTAAATACTCACGCGAACGAATGCAAAACCTCCTCTCCAACAATGATCATGTCTCCAGTTAAGTGATAAAGCCATATGCGAATTATTCGGTATGTACGTACCTTGAGATTAGTCAGTTGCGTCCTAGTTGCTGGGTTCGATCGGTCAGTTGCAGTCTTAGTGCAGAGACTTACTTTGGATGTTAACATTTGCACATATTTCCCAATAGCCACATGCCGCTGTTATCCGCATTAATCAACCGAGAATAGTGTGGACAGTTCGTTTGTACAGGCGAACGGCATCCAACAAAGCTAACCTCAATTCGAAAGCCATCGGCATCCGACAAAGACATATGATTTCTTCGCTGTTTTACAGGTATCCGAGTCACAGTCAGAGGCGCTCGAAAGAGAACCCCCACTAATCGCTTGCGGTTATTCCATTCCTACACAGGGATACTTCAAGTGTCGCTGGATGACTTGACCGACGTTCCAGTTGTCAACATCTCAATCGACTGCTGCTATGGTCCCGGCTTCAAAATATGATATTAATAACTAATGAGACCAAATGAAGTCGAAACGCACCATGGAGCGCAGCGTTTCCGAGCAACAACACAGTATATGTAACTGCAAAACTACAACCAGCAGTATTCAGTGTCACTCTGTGCACAATTGAGTTTGATCACACTGACGACCAAATGCAACAGCTGCAAAACGAACGGTTCGGAATTCTGTTTATGCAAGCAAGGCCATAACGGAATTCATTGAGGCGAAATAAAATATGCCTCCCATTTGACTGCAGTTTTTATAGCAGTTCGCAAGTAAGCATCTATGTTGGTGACACAAATCCACATCAAATCGGTTAGTGAGTTCATGATCAGGCCAATGTGGTCAGTATTAAAATTTTAACGGACAATAATTTTTCGATAAATTATCTCGGGGCACTCCTTCGTTTGTACAATCGGCCTTTTCTGGATCAGCTCAGATCCGATAGGTCATAGTTATCCGGAACCGTGGAGAAAACTAGAACCCCTTTATTGCAGCGGTCGAGAGCCGATTCAAACAGGTCACTGCACACGAGAGAGCTTGAAGTTAGCTACATGCGCTATGGTCATTGTTAGGTAAGCCCCCACACCAACCGAATGTGGTTTTGCGTTACCCATTGCAATCACATGGTTGTGGTAACTTCCCTCTTAACCAAGAGTACATTTTAGCCCGTGATCGATGTTTAGCAATAGGCAGCTGTACAAGAATAGAGGTAGGGACGGTTTTAACTAATCCATAATCTATATGTCGTGGATATGACCATGTACTTTGGGAAAACATCACACGTCGTGCCCTTGCTAGGTAAAGCCTATAAAGACCGCCCACTTGCCATTAAAAGGGATTCCGACCGAGCCCAGATTCCATATTTAAGATGTTTAATAATAAATAAAAGGGTTGAAGAAAGACATGGCACTTAGTGGCCAGATATTTTCGGCCAACTGTCCTTAGTAGATTTCGGTTTTAGTAGCTGGAAATGGACTCATGTACTGAAAGCACAGAAAGAAAACTTCCTTTCGTGTGGTTATCATTGCTTTCAAAATACTACGGACCTCAGTGAGCAATTCACTAAATGTAGCAGGACAGAAGCTGTTTAGTTGTTTCCCGTGGGGAAAATCCTTTTTTAATTACGCACCTATCAGCTGCAACTCTTTGCTGCACTGTTGTACAGAAAGAATACCAGGATTCTCCTGTATGAGTACAATACTTGATGGTCATTCGCACGGAATTAAATTCACATCCTGGACGAAGTAGGGTTCTTGATTGCATTTTATGACCTTGCTGCGACGAAATGCGTTAGACGAATGAATGACTTTGCTTTAGACATGCTACGGCTGCCAAATAATCTGATCACAATAATCAACACACATCAGTAATGATCGGCTTGGGTTACTCTTAGCACGTACCTGGACTGATAACCGAGCTTCACCCATCCGCGGTCCATGATCGGAGAATAAAATAAGAATTGTGTTTGCAAATGGTTTCTGGTTACGGGACGAATTCGTCTCCTCGTCATCCGTACGGACTTGTTTGAGCAACTGCATTATGTCTTCGTCGAGATGAATAGCGTAGGCTGGATTCTCATGGATCATCTCACTCATGAATGTCAGACTGAATTTTGGATGATCCGCATACGCATGAAAGAACTCGCGCAAAGACTCCAGAAGCACGTGGTGGGTGTACCTGAAGGAGTAAGAGATTCAGTATTATACATGAACGACTTCATGAGGTGTGCATCTCAAGCTGTCTTCTTATGTTCCGGTGAACTGAACAATATGTACATGTTAACGCCGCCTGCCGCCCTATTCACAGACGAGTCACTCTGAGAAATTGCATTCCAATCACCTCGATAGCACTTTTACTCTCATGGCAACGCAACCAAGGAACGCATCCGGAGTTGATTACTGCACAGTTAATGATCGGGCGGATTATCGCAGTTTTATGACCGACATTGGTTTTGTTCGATGTTTGCATACACTGGGCGGCCGTGACCAATGGTATCTAATGGATGAGGTGGTATATGATAAACAACCCCCGCTGCATGGTATGCAGGGAGTTTAAGTGGGCAAAATCGGGTGCATTGTGACATTATCAGCATACGTAAAAAGAAACAGTCGTTATACGCGTGGTAGATTTTTATAAAGTGCATCTCTACGAAGCTACAGCTTAAGTGTAATGCCACCAGCAATTCGTGTTTGTTTGGTTGGACAAGCCAAGCTATAATACGGGGGACCAAATGAGCTCAAAAGAAACAAGTAGGATTAAAGTATGGGATCAGAGCACACCAGCTCAACATGGCTACCGATTCCAATACACCAGGCAGATTGATGGTCTGGTAGTGAGGAGTTGCTGAAATTATTATTGACTACCTTGATAATAAATGAGCCACCCAAGTTGGTTCATGAGATCATATGCCAGACATGAGTCATGGAGTGTAGAGATGAGAGAGAGTCACACTGAAATCCTCCACAGACGTGGGTCACGTTCCTGTCCTAATGCACACGAAATTGCAGCAGCGGGAGTAAAATCTAAACAAGGAAAATGATTAATACCCACAGTATTTTGGCCGGCACGATGAGGAGTAGCTATACCTGTCGCGTGCAGTGGTAAAGACGTGTAAAAATTCGATACTACTGTTGTGTAACCAAGCAGTACGGATTTTATTACTCACATAACCACCTCCTGGCACCAACAGCTTTGGCTATTCGCTATAGACAGGCATCTAGCCCCACCTCTTGCTTTTATTATTCAGCCTGTAAGCTCTTGCTTCTCCCAACAAACAAGAATGACTGAATTACAATGCGCGACGAGGCGCCTTAGTTTCGTACGCGTTCCTGTTCACGTGTCCATTTGCTTACCTCAGCCCATCTTTCATTACAAACATGCATTAACCACCATCACCTGCTTTCCATCACTCTATTTGTATTAGCACTCGTCTCTTAACAATATAAGGAGAAGGATTCACCCTGCATGACGCAGCGCCTTACTCTCGTATTCACTGGTGTTCACATACGTTTTACTTTATTAAATGATTATTTAATTTGCTGTAAACAGGCATCCAGCCTCATCTCTTGCTTGTCATTGTGCAGCCTGCATTAGCTAACTTCCCCACAACCCTTGGATGACCTAAGCATCCTTCGTCAAGCAAAGAGTTAGCCTCGTACAAATGCGCAACAAATGTGAACATTACACCTAAGGGAGGTAACGGTGCATCGACAGATAGCTGGTGGTTCTGTGACTTATGTTCAGATAGTGCCATACTTAAGGTTGTTCAGACGCTTACGATAAGGTGTGAGATGTTGGCTGCTACGTCGGCAGAGCAAATGGAACTGATCGCGGTATTGGGAGGAAAAGTCTCAGAATTCGAGTTGCAGAATAGTGCATTACGTAGCCCGAATCCCCGACCTGTTAAGAGGTAAAACCTCTCGAGGTACAATGCTACACAGTCCAGCAAAGGGCAGACGCCATTAGTAATAAACAGCTGTGAAAACAGGCCGGTTGAACGGTCTCCCAAGTCTTACGTAATGCTCCAAAGCATGCAGAGTAACGCACAAATCGCACGATCACCTCCGTCCGTAGCCGGGCGGCAACAATTGTCTCCTACAGATAGTGCAACTAACGGCGTTGTGGGTAAAAAGCTTGCTGTAGCCTTGGCCTGTGGCCCCCGGAAGACAAGCCTGACACTCTCACTCGACAAACCTACGCTCACGAGGAATTGCAGAACAAACAATTACTACGAAACCAAACGGCGTTGACAGTGATATGTTCAAACGTCCCAGAACCCACTAGCGAATCGCTAAAAGGTAGACAAGCCGAGGAGCAAAACCGCTGGGCTGAAATAACTTGCGCACTCGGACTGAAAGTTTTCTCAACTAGTCTTACACGCCTTTCACGGAATCCATCATCTCCACACGTAAGGGAACCTCGGTTACTGTGAGCAATGTTTGACAACACACGTGACCTGGAAGATGTTCTCTTAGCAAGCCACACACTAGTGAACTCTGACAGAAGCGGAAATCCAACCCTAGTTCGGTACGTCAAAATGATATGAACAAAGTAGTACTGGTTCATGATGTGCCAGAATTGTTGCATGACGTTAACAGTGAACGGCAACAGCACAACATCGAAGCATGGAGGTACATCACAGAACCCCATGAAATACAAAATGTCGTGGCTTTTGACATCACCCGCCTAGTTGCCTCCACGAACTACCAAGGCAGCGGGTCACGAAGTTTGAAAGTTACCTTGGCTGCGCTCGAAATGGTGTGAGTGGCAATCCAAGCGTGACATTACAGCAGAAAACTTAGGCCACCAGAAATATGGTTAAGAGCATTGCTTCCATTAGTACAGACCTCAAATACAGATGAGCCAGCCTCCATTGTACCTATCTCAAATCAGCCAACCTCGCAAACAAACGTTTCAAAAAACTTCAGCAGACCGGCACCATTTGTGCCGGTCACTCACAGTGAACCAAGCTCCTGATGCGTCAAAAAATACAATGCTGCTACATCAACACTTAGGGAGTGTATTCTATGCTCGCGGAACTGCGACATCAACGTGAGACAACAGTTAGTGAAACTTGGCTTCCAAACGACATAGTTGATCCAGAGATTGAACTCAGTGAGATGTCAGTCATTCGAAATGATCGTCCATCTCGCGGTGGCGTTGTTGCTCACTACCATCGAGATTACTTGACATGTGAGACCTTTACCGGAAAATACCTTTGTTACTCCCGAAGCACTATTTTACCGACTGCATCTAGTAGGTCGAGGTGTTGGTTCACAGAAGAGGAGTGATGCTTGCCTCATAGTGGTTATCTATAGCATTCCGAACTCATCAGCAGATAGCGATAACGTTCTGTTAAACGCACTCCGCTATGCTGTGTTACAAAATTACTCTCACTATCTTATAATGGGCGACTTCAATGTAGCTACAATAGCATAATGTCCCCTAATGGGCCAGCATTTAAACCGAAGCTCTTTGAATTTAAAATATGGCAGTTTCGTATAATTATGTGCATCGACCAACAAGACACCGGGGTTCAAATATGCCATCGCTCCTGGACTTAATCCTGACTAATGAAGAGCTGATGGTTGAGTCAGCAGGACACGATCCTCCACTGGGCCGTAGCGACCATTCAGTCCTAACGTTTGGTTATGTGAGTTATGCCAGTATTGTTGAGAAAGAAAGAGGGACTCAATGAACTATTACGGACTATTTTAAACTGCACAACCTAACGACAACTGTTGACTGGGACCTACAGGCACACAATTCAGCGAATGACGGGCGGAATGAATTGGAAGGAAATTAACCGGGTCATACAATCAGCATCGAATATTGTACCATTACGAGCAGCGCTCCGGACCAATAAATGGATCCGAAGCAGAACACGTAAATCGATCAACAGAAGAGCTGAGATCGGGAGGCAACATTCGTTAAGCCCATGTGATACCACATGGTAGAATTACAAGGCAATCAGAAACTACTGCACTTCGCACATCAGTGTTGAAAGATACTAATGACAGGAGACCATGGTGCGGAAAGTTACGAGTAACCCCAAACTACTATACAGATATGTGAATGGCAGAAAGGTTAAGCCCGGAATATCACTACTTAAGACAGCCAGTGGTCTAACAACTACTGCTGTGGACGCCGCGAAAGCTCTACTCTCGCAGTTTGGCTCGGTAGTTATAAATACCATGGAACCTTCGCCCTATAAAATGCCAACAACTGTCCTTGGCTTATCCAGCGTCACCTTTACCTCAGCAGCTGCTGTAAGCAAATTACAGTATCTTCAGGAGTACAGTGCCCCTGGAATCGACATGGTCCGCCCAAAAGTACTGTAAACCCTTGCTCCCACCATAGCAGCATCACGTGCAGTCTTTTTCCATGGTCTGCTTAACCCCCATGCACTGCCATCTGAGTGGACAAATGGAATTATCATTCTAATATACAAGGGAGGTAAGCGATCGGATCCTGCTAACTACCGACCGATTACACTCCTTCCTGTTTTAACAAAAGTGATGGAATCGATAATCGCTGATGAACTGACGCGAAACTTTGAAAGTCTACAAATAATTTCTCATGCCCAACATGATTTCAGACGCAGCCGATCTTGTCTCACCAAATTTCTGTTTACTCGGGAATCATGGACCAGTGCGGCTGATGAAGGAGTCCCCATAGATGTGATTTACCTGGATTTTTCTATAGCATTCGACAAGGTCAATCACTTCTTTCTCTTCCAAAAGCTTGCTGCCTACGGTATCAAGGGTCCTTTGGTCACCTGGTTGGAAGACTACATACATGACGGAGCAAGCAAGGTAAGAGCAGCCGACCCTCACACTGAAAACCTGTTCGTCTCCAGTGGTGAACCGCAAGGATCCGTCCTCGACCCGCTACTGCTTTTAGCCAACGTTAATGACCTTCCAGTAGACATTCTATCCCCGATGCAAATATTTGCAGACAAATCTAAAAGATGGAGAACAATTTGCTCAGCATTTGACCTTGTCTATCTTCAGGAAGATCTGGCTGCTGACGGTGCACAGCAGCCTGGTCAACACCTATCTTTTGGGGCAACACATCCTGCAACGTGTGACTAGTGAACGCGACTTAGTATAATCGTGCAAGAGAGTCTCGGCAATTCGCCCTAATGTTCGAAAGCAGCAAGTGTGGTGAACTTGAACTTGAGGCTTTTGAGACGAGCTCTCGGCACCTTTGAGCGACGGCTAGTACCAATGCTGATTAACTATTAGATTCGTCCTCACGTTTAATATGCAATTCAGGCCTGGTAGCCATGGTTAAAACGAGACATTCACCTATTGGAACAACCCCAAAGAACAGCCACAAAGGTAATGCGTGATCTATCCGGTTTAAGTAACAAACTGCGTCTTCATGTACCCGATGTGTTCTCTTCAGAATACCGAGGGCTTCGTGGAGATCTTATTCTCACATACCGGATACCAACTGAAAGCGAGCATCTATGTACATCACTGTTGACCCTAGCCCCTTACAAACAATGTCGAGGCAACCACTTGGAACTAATGGCGCAACAATCTCGTTTGAAGTGCAGAAAGTATTTTTACTTACTTAGAATCTGTTCTGACTGGAATGCATTACCAAGATATGCCGTGAACGCACTAGAATTGACGACATTCGAAAGACGTGTTAAACGTTCATCTTAGTGATAAACGCTACACAACAGTTTGATAAAGTGCAATGGTTTAACAACGGATACTTAACGTCCCACGTTGGGAGAATTCGCTTTTAATTTTCTTTTGCGTATCCATCCTGTGGGTCTTGCAAAGTTATATTTTTTATCCCATCACACACTATGGAACTACTGAGCCGTATAGGCATGTTAACAGTCTTCACAAAGTAAAGCATGGCATCCCTGCACTTTTCACAACAGGCGGTAGAGTACATAGCGCCGAAGAAGCAGCTAAAGGCCTGCGGCCACAATACGCGCCAATTTTCGAACTTGCGACCTCTACTTGTCCCAATACCTCAAGCAGATTACCGACTCCGTTGTTTACACATGTAAATTTAAACCCAGCAATGTGCTAATGAAGTAGCTCTCAATGCGCGCTCATAGCTCTCCAGGAGCAGACAACGTCCGCTCAAAAGCACTGAAGTCTGTGGCCAACTAGCTAGCTGAACCACTGTCACAGTTCTTCCAAGGGTGCTTCGATAAACAGCAAGTCCCTGATATGTGAAAGCATAGCATTATTAACGCATTGTTTAAAGGCTGTGGCCGTTCAGATCCTGCAAACTATCGCCCAGCGACTCCTCCAAGTGCTCGCGAAAGAGTTGGAAGCGGTAATCGCTGAGGCTCTATTGGACTACCTGGAAAAATGCGACACATTGGCACTGGAGTAGCCAGGCTTCCGTCAACACCGATCATGCACCAGCAACTTGCTGATTACACGTGGTAGTTGGACGGAAGTGGCTGATGATGCGGTCGGAGTTGGCGTCATCTATGTGGACTTCTTCAAAGCTTTCGACCCTCTGGATCACTGCACCATACTTTGCAGACTGCAGAGCTACGGAATCGGAGATCCTGTTCTTGGTTAGATTTGCAACTTTCTTCACCAATGGAGGCCGCAAGTGCGTGTTAGGGGATCACTATCCAAACCGAATGACTTGGGTTGTGGTGTCCCACATGGTTCGGTGCAGGGACCGCGCCTGTTGCTTGTGTTTATCAGTGACCTGCCAATGCTTATCTCCGCAACTTTCCTGCTTTTCGCCGATGATGTTGCTGTATAGAGGGCGATAAATAACCATGATGATCACGCTCTACTCCAGCATGAACTAGATTGCATTTATGAGTGGCCAACTAGGTAACTGATTCTCCTGAACACAACTAAGTGCATGGTGATCCATCTACGTAACCAACCGGTGAGCGTTTACAAGCTTGGAGACCACACCTTGGAGAAGGCCTTGCAGGAGCGTGACGTCAGTGTATACTGGTACAGGAAGGTCTCAGATGCTCACAACAAGCGTACAAGGCGACGGAAACCGGCAATCAACACTTCGGCCAGCTTCGCAGAACGTTCATTCGGTTTGAACTCGCAATATTCTCACTAGTACTTAACGCCTAGATGCAACCGCACGTGGAATATGCTACCCAGGCGTGGCAGCCGGCGCAGAAACAGGATCACATTGCTTACGATACACCCCAAAGAAGAACAACCAGAAACGTCAGGGACCTCTTTCATCTGCTCAATCAGCTTAGACTGAAACCTCTAAGAGTGTACAGCAGTTGGTACCGGCATTTGCAGTGGGATCTCACAATGGTTTACCAGATTCTGAAGAACCGAAATCACATTTGCCGTCCGCTGCTGGAATTGAACCACAAGACTAACCTAAGAGGGCATTATCTGCAACTGACCATACAGTATGGCCGGCTTGAATGCCGTAGAAATTTTTCCCCTCCATGTGTGCCAGCTTTGGAACGCGCTCTCTTATTATGTCGTCTCTGCTCCCAATATGGCGATATTTAAAAAGTGATTTGATGATGCGTTGTCTCAATTGCATTTCATTTTATAACTTGTTAGCAAATGGGTTACAAAACGCAAACAAACGGTGTCTTACTAACAACCAGCCGATGGGTGTGTAATTTTAATACATGAACAACTCCGCTATACTACATAAGCCCATGGTAAGTCCACCAAAACGCTTTTCACTTTATCATGCAATCATATTTTCGCAATAACTTCTGTCCCACGGGGCTTGTTAAGCATAGCTTGTTTACTAGTAATAAACCATTATTCCATTGCATATATTGATGAGCCGAAATTCCTTAGCAATGAACGAATGCACCCAACTTCTTATTCTTGTAAGACTTTAAATATTTTAACACCCTCCTCCTCTTACACTGACCTGTGCGAGCCGTTCGGCCACGACACTTTATCCGTCTAAATCGAATCATCCCAAGTTACAACAACATTTTTGTATTCCGCAACTGATTTCCTTTCCTTCGCTACTCCCAATAGTGGACTACCTAGAAAAGTGCAACGTGTTGACAGGGAAACTGCATATCTTCCGTCGACACTGGTCATATACCACCAAACTGCTGATGGCATCAGGTAGTTTAACAGAACTGGCCGATATTAGAGCCAGAATTAAAGTCATCTATCTGGATTTCTCCAAAGCTTTCGACTGTCTGGAGCACCACGTTATACTTTAAAGGCTACAGACCTATGAAATCAGGGATCCTGTCCTTGGTTGGGTTGCCAAGTTTCTTCACCAACGAAAGTTTCAAGTAAGTGTTAGGTCATCACCCTTCAATCCGACTGAGGTGGGATGCGGTGTTACACGAGACTCGGTGCTTGGACCGCGCTTACTCCTGGTGTGCATCAATGACCTAACAAATGTTATCTCCACTAACATACTGATTTTCAGTGATGATTTTAAAATATATTGAGGGCTTAATAACAAGAAGGAGCACGATATTCTCCAACGTGAACTGGAATGTCTTCATGAGTAGTCAACGAAGAGCCTACTCCGGTTCAACAAAGCTAAGTGCAAAGTGATCCACCTGCGTCATCAGCCGCTGAGCGTTCAAGAGCTTGGCGACCACTACTCGAAGTAGGTCTCTCAGAGGTCGGACCTTAAGATACCGGTTCAGAACGAGTTCGGCTTCTGAAAATAATCAGAAGGCGTTGGGAATGATGATAAACACGTCGGCCTTCTTCGCAGTACCTTCGGTCGGTTTGCCTCCTCAGTCTACGTGCTTCCGCACGTGGAATACGCTATCCAGGCATGAAACCCTTAGCAGAAACATAAATTCGCTGCTCTCGAGATTCCCCAAGGAAAGGCATCCAAAAACTTTAGGGGCATTTTCCATGTCCCCTGTCACCTTAGACTGAAGTCCATAGCAATATACAGCAGTGGATGTCGGCGCATGCGGGGGGACCTCATAATGGTTTACCAGATTCCGTGGTACTCAAACCACGTTTACCGCCCACTGATGGAATTGAAGCATAACACCAACCTGAGAGATCATCCTTTGAAACTTACAATACATTATAGCCGGCTGGAATGCCTGTATAAATTTCTTCTCATTTCGAGTGTATTCACCGTGGAATGCTTTCCCAACTTCTGTTGAATCGGCCCCCCATCTAACGATATTTCAAAAACAACTTGAAGAAACATCGTCCCATTCGCAATTCATTTTATAAATTGTGTTAGCCAAGTGACTACGTAACGCAAGCAAAAGCTCTTAATCCTAAATTTCAACCCCTGGATTCATACTGAATATCAAAGGAACATCTCGGCACGTTTAAACGTCGATAAATCCTATGGTGAGTCCACCAAGATGGCTACCTTTTATCACGAACTTTTATTTTTCCAATAGTTCCCAGCCCGCGGGACTTGTTAAGCATTGCTTTTTTACCCGTAGCACACTTCCGTTGCTGTAGTGTAGAAATAGTGAAATCCAAAGTAAGTGATCTGTTGCTGCGCCCTCTGGAACCTGTGTGATTACAAGTGTAGTTACTGGTTGCTGTGTTGGACAGCGCCAGGATTCCTTAAGACTGACGATACTTAGTATTCTTTCGCTGATGAATTCGCTTCGAACCTTCATACACCGAAACAAACATGAGCTGATTTTACTCACAGAAGCCTTGTACCATAATTATGTGTCAAGCAACTGCATTCCACCGATGGTTACGAGCTTATTAGAAGTGACCGAAAACAAGGAAAGGGGTGGCCGCATTACTTGCAACTCAAAAAATGTTTTTGTTTCTGAATTTGTACTCCCACTTATGTACTCTTTCATTGACCCTGCTCGTCCAAACTCTTTTCTGGGGCTACGTGATCGCTTGTAGGCCGTGTACACCGACTATCTGGGGCCAACCTAATTGAACAAGACCGGCTAATGAAAATCTTTAATTGTGTACCATAATTTACTGCATTCAGTGGAGTTCTTGATGGGGATTTCACTCTACGCGACATTTGTTGATCAAACTTATTGACGGTTGTGAAATCTGCTGTGTCCATAACCAATCTGCTCACTGCGGTTGGAAGCAGTATGTTCCCGTGCCTACCAGGAAAAGTATATGCTGGATCAAGTTTTTACCTCAAAAATGTTTTCGATAGGCACTAACATACCATTTGACCTCCCTAAATGCGATCAACACATCGTCGTTTACAAACTTATGGCCATCATATTACATGTGTTTTCGGTAGTGGCTGCCGCTTCTGCCAACTATAAACCTGACAAATTCTCCTCTGTGCTCAGGTCTCAAATTTTGGGCCACCCTTCCATTCACGAGAATTCCATAAAGTTTCGGGTATCCTCTGAATCAGCGTGAATTTGCTTTTAAACATGCTTATTCCAAATGGTAATACCATACCTAAGAACTACCTCTAACAAAGCAGTCAATGAACGACCATAACTCGGAAATTCTGGGAAAATCACGATTTCAGAGTATTACTGATGTTTCATATTTTAGTGATCGAAGTATATATGAAAATTCGTACCTGAATCCGACAGGACGAAAAGGACGATTTGTGTATCAGTAATCCATTGCAAGAGCTGTTAGCACTTTTACAGAAAACAGTAGGTAACAAAAATGACCTACCTTTTCTAATCTTCATGCCTGCGCGCGAATGTATCGATTCCCCGGAGACTATATCTCAAGACTTCATCGCATATCTTGCTAGATCCTGTAACATTGAACAGGAACTGCTGGAATTGTGGACCTATGTAAACCACTCTAAGCAAGCCATAGTTATTGACCTTAGTATATCCTCGATGAATCTTAGGAATATTTCTCCAGGACAATTCAGCAGTCTTAGTCCTGATGGGGTCTCTTCAGATTGCATAAAATACCTAAGTGAATATATTCCCGTCATATCACTAAACATCTTCTTATCCCTCCTGTTGAGTTAACCTTGTGACAATTAGCAGAAGTGCACGGTCATCCCATGACACAGGTCCTAGCTGAAAAAGAGCATCCGAAACTACCGACCTATTAACGATACCGTCTTTAGTCTCCTTGCTATGATTATATCAGTTTCTCTCGCCTTCATAGTCCCGTTCTTCTGTGACCTGCCAAGTCGACTTCTCGATTCCGCTTACTTAAGCTTATGATTCAAGTCTTCAGTGAATTTCCATCGTTCTTTACATACAGAGCGCATTCAACTGAGTCCCGCACAGAAGACTGCTATGTAAACTGTGTAAGTATGGGATAACGAATCCAATTCTGTCTTGGTTCACGTCGTATCTAGTAGAACGATTGCAGGTTGGTCATATAAATGGAAACACCTCTAGACCCTGCAACGTTTGTAGTGGAATTGTGCATGATTATAGGCCTCCTACTCCTGACATCGTCGCTGTTATCCAATTTAGAAAGCCTTATGTGTTTGCAGGTGACTTAAAGGTTGGTTACAAGTCCCCAACCTCTCAATATACAGCCAAAATAACCAATATCGAAAGTCATTTGGAGTTATAATGAGGTGGGCTGTAGTGTAACAGATGACCATCTCAACGTCGATGAGCAACATCCAGATGTATAGGTGTGACGTAAGAGAATGATTATTTAGGCCTCATGACAAGCTTACTCGAAGTAACTCCTCTGTCCGCGACTTAATTTTAAGTTATTCCAATTCGGTAAGCCCTAGCGAACATACCAACTATATCGTGACAGAGCCTGGGTAATCGGATGAGCCCATGTGTCCATAGCTAACCTTGAAGTAAACCAGATAAAATGCGTATGCAATTAGTGTAAGATCTCTGCTTAAATACAACTGTGCTACCTTCAGCAGCGTGCGCAAATATGACTAGAACGTCATAGAGAACGTTCAGCGTGCCATCACAAAGCGTACCTGTGGATATTCAACCATACTTTCAGGTAGAGATAGGCGCACCGAGCTAAAAATTGAGCTTTTGTCGATAAGAAAACCGCGTTTAAATATACGCTTCCTACTTAAACTCATGTGGAGAAAAGCGGTGAAATTCACACACGATTATTGCAATTTAAAACCAAATATGGTATTCGAGACACCCAATTGTTAGTCACATTGCCCAAATTCACGACTAGTCTGATGCAAAATGTTTAGCACTTTAATTAACTACGGCGCCATATAGATTAAGGAGATCAGATGTAATGATATTGCGCATGTTCAAGGAAAGGATTAAGGTTGATCTGTCGGTCGAGAGAGTGAAACATATTCTACTAATTCCACCTGACGATAAGCGGTTGTTCGGATAAGGGTTGAATCATATATGATACGAGGGAAGATCGATTGCAGACGCTTTAGTGAGGAGAAAAATACAAAGGATACCGAAAATATTGAGAATCGATTTAAGAACAGGCAACTAACCAAAATTTCTTCTTTTATTATTCCAACCCATCTTTTCTTGACACTTTCCAGTGCAGTTCCTCACAAATTCTGCGCTGACACAATCCTTCTGGCTAACTGCTGAGGTCACATTCCAGGAGCGATATGCTGCACATTTGCTTCAGCTTCTCCACCTACTTTTTATCTCTATCGCCCTCTTGTTGATTGTTGGTCTGACCTTTCCTGGTACCCGGGCCAACTGTCGATGCAGAATTCATCTGGAACTGATATCACGTTCGGTCACAGTTCATGTTATTTTGCTATTCAATTGCTCTACTTCCCTCTACCATTGTTTTGATTGCACTCATCTATGTCTTCTTATGTTCGCCTTACCTTGGATTTCAAATCTCTACCTTTTACTATTGTTTTCAGCTCTATGCAGATCACTGACCTATACACACAAACAAAGCATGCATCGACGATTGTACACTTGTTGGCTGGTTCCCAAACTTCCGTTATCGTACGCATGAAAGTATGTAACTTGCATAATAATAATAATAATAATAACACGTATATTTCCCGATTTCACGAGAAGCTGTCCCTGGATTGTGGACAGATCATGGGTACAATAATTGTCATACTCATGCATGAATGAACTATGTAATTTTGGGTGTATGATATCAAAATAATTTGGAGTCACGTAACTTTTGTTGTTGCTGAGTTCTTTGTACCATCTTTAATCATTGATTATATATTCCTTGGTCCATCCTGAAAGAACTTGTGTGGTGATTTACCCGATGGAAACATAGTCATTATCGAGTTCTGGCCAAGGAATTTGCTAAGCTGAATGTGGAATGCTCTTGCATTTGTGCAAGACCTGATTGCGGCTGGTTGGCTATTCCACACGACAGCGTATCTAACGAGGAAGAAGTTTGATCGGATAGCTGTCCTGGTTCTCGGCACACATAATGCACAGGTCTTGTTGCGTATATTCCATGTGAAGTTATGTTGAATTTTAAGTGTACACAGATTGTATATCTTTTGGTTGATGAGATTGTGTATCAGCATCAGGTTATGTTTCAGTCGTCGAAACCAAAGGGGCTCGAGCTTAAGCTGCTGGCAGCGCTCCTGATAACTCAAGGTGGTTAGTTTACTGAACAAGCTCTTAGCGAATGACCTCTGCAGGTCTTCTAAAGCTTTCCTGTCTCCCATTCGCATGTTCCCATAGACGACGCTACAGTAGTCGAAGACAGGAAGTGTAAGTATTTTGAAAAGCTCGAGTCTGGCAGGGATTGTATAGATTTTGTGGCATTTGTTAGACACAGATCCTTTGGCACGTGCTATTTGATACTCAGCTTGCTCTGTGTTGTTATGCATTTTAGTGGGAATATAGCTGTTAATGAAATTCAATATATATTCAGTCATTAGAGCTCTTCTTGTCACTGTTTTATCATTATTCCAATGTACTCAAATTCAGTGTGCATTTTCACCTTACTTATTACACATTCTTTAGTTCAAAATGTTGATCACTTTTACCATCTCGCCTTTGTTTTGTTGTTTTCGTTGAAGACAGTATCTCGGAGAATTCTCTGCCAGCATGGGCTAAAACATGAAGAGCTGTTTCGGATTCGGCGGATTAAGGCGGTACCGAGGATAAAGGAGGCTATCAGTTGTCACTAGTGTTCTTAATCGGCAGATCATAAGAGCAAACTTTTGAAGCTACCTAGTATCATGTATCCTTTTTCAACTGCCACTAACATATAGTATCCAGTTTAGTTCTCCCAAGCATTCGACTTGTTTATTATAATCCATTTTAGCCCAGTCATTTTCACAGTGATCAAACTTCGTCCAAAAGGCTGTATCTCAATTTATCGATGAATAGAAAACAACATAACCTTAGTGGCAGTATCTCTCTTCTTCTTCACTATTTGCGTCACTTTTATCATCACTGCGAGCAAGTTTTTCCTACCTGGTACTGATCACATCTCACAGTAAATATGGCATCCGCGCTGCTATGCCCGACCACCGTAGTGACCATCTGATGAAAGAAATAGGTGGCATCAGATAGAACGATGACGTTACTTAACCTAGGCCTTGGAGGAAGTCAGTTGCTTTCGTGAATCTTGTTCAAACCCTCGCTACTCACCTACTGTCGCCGAAAAAGGCCTTCGCAGCCATTCATAGCTCTCTCAAGACACTGCACAACCGTAATGCTGTTTGCAACTAGTCAACTGAGGGGAAAGAATGCGAAAAATCAATTGTTGTGATTGGGTTTGATTGCCTAATTCCGAATTTTGTTATGACATTACCGGGTAACTTTGGGTAATCGTATGATTGCAAGGTGGTATGCAGGCTGAGGTAGCAGTGCATGCGTACTAGTGATGATGCCGGGGCTGTGGTCGAACTCGCACCAGTTGGCACATTAAGCAAAAATGAAAGTGGATTACTAAAGGGCTTTGGTTGCATAGCGAGAAGCTCGACTCATTGAATAGTCATCCGGATGTCAGTCAAGCTCGAAATCACCAGCTACGCACGTAGGACAATATGCCGTTTCCGAGGTTGCTGCACAGATATTTCAAAACGAATCAGACATGTGTTCTCATATAGCATGTGAGCTGCGCACTTGCCTATACACCGAGAGTGCGACAGTGAGTGCTCTGAAATTTGTGGGTTGTATATGCTATTGTTAACAAACAAACAGCATTCAAACCGGTGATGCTGTTATTGTCTCGCCGCAAGAGTGGTGCATGGAGGACGTGCCAAATCTCAGCTTCTGTCGAAAACAATTTCGGTAGCAATGACAGTCGTGTATTCGGTTGTGGGACATGGCGACGAACAATGAAGAGATACGAAAGAGCGGCATGCTGGTCATGGACCGGTTGCCAGCAGTGCGATATTTAGTGTGGTTTGGCAGCGTCTGCCAAGTACGTGCAACCAGAACATAGATGCACTTGCTGTTTCGCTTGGTGAATACAGGTTAAAGAGATGCAGGTAGCTAGGAGTTGTGCGCCTAAGATGTTCCCACATAATTTAAACTCCACCTCGACAAGAGATGGCAGTCGATTAATAATGACGTATGGACATCATCAAAGCTGTTCCTATCCATTTGCACCCAAAACAACTAGTGCACCTACCACTAAAGTCGCCAGTGCGCACCCATTGGTGCCAAAGGATACTAGGTCGTTTTCGTCGTCCACAGAATACTGCAGTGCAAGCCAGCGTGTAAAACGCAGCCTAACCAACTTTGTAAGCAAGCAAAGTACTCATGGAGGGCCTACGCTTAGGAAGAAATAAGGCGGTTTAATGGACAGTTATCAGCGCAGATGAGCGACATTGCTTCTAACCGATCCGATAGACACACATACGCTGCAGCTAAACTCGCGAACTTGCCACATCGTCGTTGCGATTAGATTACTCATGTACGAACGTAGTTAGGCTGTCGAATGCTTGACATCCATCTCATTAGTGTACATCAGTTTATACTGTGCTCCGTCCAAATGTTGTCAAAGTGCTGGCGGGTTCGATGGCGCCATCGGTCAAAGGCTTCACTGGTCGACGTGCAGATGACGTGTGAATTCTTCGCAGACAATAGAACGTGCGACGCGCAGCACCATCACACGGAAGGCCATCGACACACGAATGTTCCTCTCAGTTCTTTCCCAGTAATTGAGCAATGCATCAATGGATTCTGACTGGTATACAAGTAAATGTTTGGCAGGTATCGTAGGATGGTTATGGTGGACATTAGATGATAAAAGTAGTATCGGTAAAGAAAACGCGCCTCGGCTTTGTTCGCAACTGTGGTCCCACTAACAGGATATTGTCAACTGACATTTTGTGCCTGTCCCAACATGCTCGGTGCACCGAACGTTAGTAACTAAATGATGAAAATGATTTGCCCACGTGACTGACGCCGCGACATGGTTCGAAACAAAGCAACAGAGAAAACAACGCATACACGGTACATGCAGTTTTCCACAACAGTTCTTTGAGATTCGAAATCATGAATCACAAATATGCGAGTTAGAATATCAAGTCGTAATTACAGAAGAAATTCCATCCAAAGTGTCTGAATTCAAGTACAACGGAAAGAAATTATCACACTGCACACCAGACTCTAGTTGGTTTCTTACCATGTACATGACCAACCCACTCGTCACGTGTAACTCAGGGATGGCATAGGAACATGACAAACTTACAGTGATCATGCAGCGGGCCATAGATAAAGCTTCCACATCGGAACCAGCTGCGGAAAAATTCGAATCTTGTTGTGTACACTTAAGCTCGGCCTTAGCACAGAGAAGCCAAAACAAGCGAGTAGTTTAGACGGTAGAGCCAGCTAACTTAACCATAAGAACTAGCAAACATGCGGGCAGCTAAGGTCTACCAATTCCGGCGACCCCAATATTGCATAGAGTAGCTTGCCGGGGTGAAGCTTGCCTGTGGAATATAATACACCATTGCATTCGAGTTTATCTAAAACTTCCAAACTCCTAAAAGCATAAGCAGACATCACCGCTGGATGCAGAAACAATCCGAAGCTAGCGGTCACGAGGGCAACTATCAAAAGAGCGTTCGAGATGACACGAATACGAATGTGCCTCCGGGAAGGCCGCTTACCACCCCTCCAAAATTATGACCACTAAGAGAACGCAGAACTTGGAAACATAATGTGCTTTAATGTGCCTGATTCAAAGGCAAACGCTATCATAGACAAACTACTGGACGATCTGTAGCGCTGGAAATCCAAATGCTAAACAATGGGAATCCAGGCCAAACAGGCTAGTTTTTTCGCATCATCTGTCACCGAAACTTAGTCGGTCATGGCGAGCCAAGGCTATTTCAGGTGATACTTCAGTACTGTGACTAAGTGGAGACCGAGCTCTTGTCATCACAACCACTTCGTGATTCCTCGTGATACCTTAGTAGATTCCGTGACATCACTTAGAGTGAGTGTCGATAAAGGAAGCAAAGCCCAGGAGATTATGGAAAGCAAAGCTGCGAAAGACCGATGGTTGTCCGTGGTGTCCTTGAAATGTAGCCATCGGACGAGTCGCATGCAAAAGCTCATTACTTTGAAGAATGACGCTGCATCCACGAAGCTGTCTCTCTCCAAAGCGTGATTGTCAACACAACGTCAAGGTTATCAATACCACCAAACTATAAAGGATGTGGTCTAAAGGCATCGAAAGTCTTGCTCTACTTTGAACAAGTGGTCGGAAGGACGCTTTGAAGTTGGTACAAGTTAGGCACTAGTCTACCATCAGAAATATCCTGAAGGCGGTCGAAGCCAGGCTGCCAATGGCTGAGGGAAGACAAAACCAGCGAGATTTTATCGCGGGCCGTGCTGTGTGCATTTTTGAAGCGAAGCGTAGCGCAACACCTCAGCCTTCCGAAGAAGAATAAACAGGCAATCTTCCGAAAGTCGTCACTGAAGGATTAGGTAGTGGGTGTTCTGTGCAACAGCCGGAACCGACCCAAGGTGGCAGGCCAGAAGTACATCCAGAAGAACGAATTTAGGTCGGTCCCAAAACAGTCCGCGTAAATTCACAGGAAAACTTCGTGTGCCCGGTACGCTTCTGGCCTCCGTTGTTCAAAAGTGTTTGTGTTCAAACACACAAAGCCTTCTCAGCAAATTGGTCCAGCTTCGATCTCGACAAGCCACGGTGCCTTAGGATGTTATCATGACAACCGAGACATAGCTGAAGGTCGTGATTACCGAAGCCGAGATCGCATTACTTCGTAGGTCCCTCTTGCGAAACGACTGACTTCTCAAGAGAGGCGGTGTACTTCTGTGCTACCGTTTCGGCTTACTCATCGACCACATCAACGACCCAAGGGTTCAAACAGTGAACTCCTTATTGTTCTGCCTACACCTAAAGTAAGGGGTTATACGTATGCTTATTGGCCGTTTTACACTGCCCACCAGTGTCCACTTTAGACAGGGACCAGGCTCAAGCTTCCGTGTTGGAGAACCTACAGAAACGATCTTACAGCCACCGTTTCCTGGCAGGGGACTACAAGCTTCACAGCCAAGAAACCCCGGCCACTCAAGGTGAGCAATTCAGGGCGGAACTGCAACAGCTAATCTCTGGGTCATCGCTGTACAATCATGTCACTTATTCAACGAGTTGCAGGACAGGAAACAAACCGGCCATCTGGGACCTCGTTTTTACCAACGAATAACATTTTCGACGTTGTAACAAGGTGCATTCCTTCGGGCCGCAACGTTCATACGACACTGGCGTTTCGCTACATGTGATATGCAAAGTAGCCTAAAGAACATACCGAGGAATTTCACGTCATAACCAACAATGATGATCTTTCCGACCTCATGCGTGCAACAAGCTGCTCATTCCTAGCCTAATAGGCACCTAAGGCGACTTGCAAGGAATTGGTCAACAGACTCAAGAGGCTAGTGACGAGCGCATCAGAAACCAAAATCCATCGACCCACAACGATGAAGTCATTGCTAAGGAGTCGGACTTGCAAAGGCAAGACACTGAGGGACTAGGCATGATTTCCCCACGTAAAGCTTCTGAGCGAAGACACCTGCGATATCTAAACAACACACGAAGGAACCACTGCGTCGAACTCGTCCGTGAGGATAAAGCAAAGAACAAACAAGACGTGGTGATAAAGTTTGCTTTAACCCCAAGCTGTTACGCGCACACCTAAACAAAATTCGCAGTGTTAAACGCAGAATTCCTGCTTTGCACATGGCATGCGTGTTAGCGCAAACGGCACAAATGATGGTGAACGTTCATGGACATCAATACAGCCGTCCTTCCGAAGATGTACAACCAGTTTACATCCTTCGTACGCAGATCATGTCGCTATCAGAGCTTAACCACATCTCCTTTACAACCACAGTCGTACTGAAACAGCCGATGTCCTTGCGCGAGTACAGCTTCCCGGATTCGGACGGAATTAACCCAAAGTTGAAAGTTGCTGTCACGAGTTTAACTGAACCTTTAGCACTACTATTTCAACGACAACTTGCATGTCATCACGATGTTAAATCACGGGATCATCACTGCAATCTACAAATGTGGTAGCCGTGCAGAACCAGCAAATTATCACACAACAACACCAGTTTCGATTACCTCCAAGACCATGAAGTCCATTGTAGCTGAGGTGCTCAAGGAATACCTGAAGAATAACAAAATTCTCCTTAATGAGCAGCATGCATTTCGCCAAACTGGGGCTTGTACTAACAACCCGTTGATCGCTCATGCATTCTGGACGGAATCCGTTGATACTGGTGTAGTAGTACATGCGGCCTATCTGGATTTCTCAAAGGCGTTCGACCGTCTGATCCATGGCATTGGACGACACAAGCTTCAGAATTAAGGAGTCAGCGATCCCGTTCTGAGCTGGATTGACAACTTTCTCGTTCAAATGCAGTTAATATGACGGTTTACAGCACCCTACCCGAACCAAGCAAAGTTCAATGGGCGTACTTCAGGGCTTGCTAATTGGGCACCGCCTGTTCCTGGTCTTCATAAATGATCTCACGATGGAGCTATCTTCAACTTTATTACTATTCTTCGATGATCTAAAGATATGGCGTGCTAACACTACAATGGAGTATTACAAAGCCCTACAGGATGATCTTGATATAGTGTGCACATGGTCCATCGAGGACAAGCTACGGTCCAAAGCCACCAACCGGAAAGTTCTCAGTGTATGCCACTAATGGATAGGACCACAAATTATTCAGCAGCCTTCTCACGAGTGCGATGTCCGCGTGCTCATGCAACATGACCATGGTTGTTTAAGGCAGACTGAAAAGTTATCAAAGAAAGCAAATCAGCACTTCTGCCTCGTTCTTAAATAGTTGGAGAAGTCCGTCGCCTCAGTCCTTCCGAAAAGGCTTGGCGCCTACGCGAGGTCGCACGTGGAATACGATATTCAAGCGTGGCAACTATGGCAGAAGCATATCTCACCGAGCTCGATACTGCACAACGCAGAGCGATGACGAACCTCAAAGGTCTAGCTTGCTTTCCTCACACACTCAGGCTAAGAACACTAAAAATATACGGCGGACCTTATTGGCCCCTAGGTCGCGATCTCATAATGGTGTTTCAGGTGCTGAGAAACCCTATTCACACTTACTAGTAACTTTTAAAACTGAGCCAAAACATATCTCTGAGGAGCATATAGTTTAAGTTGGCCACGCAGTACAGTCGAATGGAAAGTTTATGAACCTTTGGAGCTCCCCGAGTGTCACAGTCTTAGTACTCTCTCCTGGGGCAGTTAATTAATGTCCTTACCTTATCCCTATTAAAAAGGCCTTGATGCTAATTTGACACGTTTGCAATAGATGATATAGCCCATAACCACCAGATGATGGCATATGTTCAGAGCAAACAGTGGACGGCGATGTAATCCTCCCAAACTAGGGGTTGGAATGCTCACGTACCTGCTAATGCAAGCCGTTTGGTGAGTCTTGTATCTCTTGCGTTCTTTTAGCGACACCGTTTTATCAAGTAGTTTTCACCCCAACCATCCTACAGGAGTTGTCAAGCATTTGGTTTTATACCAATCATAATCCTTCTCTCCATTCTGGAAATCTTATCTCGAATTTGTAGGGAGTTTCATGGCTCGAACATCTGAAATATTCTATGCGCTTTACTTTATTGTTACCGAGACATTTAGCCGACTTCTCATGTTGTTTTATTACACATGGAATTTGTGGAGGCAGGGAAGAGACTTGTCGCATCAGACGAAGCACAGTGGAGGGGACAGCACTCTTTTTGCCTATTCACATGCTAAACAACTAGGTTTTGAAGTGCGCATTCAAACGTACTCTAGACGCTAGTCCAACTTTGAGCACCTCTATGTCCGTAATCCGGCAAATCTGGTACATTTTTCATGGTTATGTCGTGCAGGGCTTCATACTGTCGGAAGCCCAGCATTTGTACTTTGGCTTAAATCAATGAGGACTGGTCAGGTGCGGCAGTCTGTATTTCAAACAGATATAAGAAAGCACATTATATTAAATTCTTGATGTGATAGCAAGTATAACTGACAATTAAAATATGGGCAACAGCTGTTTGTGCTACTTTTCTTCGAATCCCCTAGATCACTAAGTTTGTTTTAATGCACGAGATCCAAATTTTTGCACATAAGGAATAAATTTTTGTTTTCGCCCGTAATTTCTTATTGCTGGTTGTGGGAGCGCGGAATATTTGCTTATCAACTAGTTAGCAACCATATATATCCCATTTATCATGCAGACAAATACACGACCATCAAAAACTTCTGCTTTTACAATTATTCATTCATCGCAACAGAGCACTTATTTGCTTTCACACGCCAAAATGTGTGTTTCTTATTTCCATGCTTACTGAGTGCTTTTAAAGGTAGGAAGTTCATAAAATAACAAAAATGTCTATTAGAAGGAATGGAACATCAAAAGTTTATATAAACGGAGTTAATCTATTTTCAGTTATTAATTGCAGTTGCATTTTCGCGCTACAGAGTAGTGGAACGTTACCTTCAAGCGCCACAAACGATATTCGCTTGTAAATCTGCTACGCGGACAACTAACTTATCAGCAAGTAGTGTGTAGTTGACCCATCATGAATGACGCTAGAAGTGAGAATACAATATCTCTTTAAAGTGGGTTTCACAACCCCAAATGAGGAGTTTACTGCGAGTCCATCGATGTTGGTGGATTAAGGACGAAGAAAGGTAAACTCAAATGGCTAGAGAATTGACCGAAAATCTTGTGGAGATAGCTTCAACATTAATTATTTTAGGTTTGGCTCTGCGACTTTCAGATCCGTAGTTGTCTACATGATCAACTGTATCCTCCCTTTTATGGTTTACCGCATGGCTAATTTGATGCACATTTACCTAACTCAGGGCATTTTGTTATCAGCGATAAATGAATGAATGCAATATGTGTTTACTGAGCGAAGAAGAGAATACCGGAGTTAGTCATATAGACGGTGACTTTGCAGAGTGAGCAAGGAGTTTGGTTCGCAAGCTTCTTCATGGCGCACATAGCCGTACCATCTGCAATATACATCATATTTGAGCTCTTGAATTCGTGTTAACCGGCAGTGCTGACGACTTCTTGTACACTAGATTGCAGGCCATAGCATATCCAGTTGTTCCAGTTAATCGATGATTTCAACTCGATGAATGCATCCAGCTCTGGGAAACTAGGAAACTTTGGTCACTTATTCTTTAACCGAATAAAAGTCATCTTGAGCACTACAAATTCCAGTGCTTTTTGGCTCATCTTCAAACGACAACACAATGCCTGCGTAACGGCTTCATCCATTTTCAGCTTCACTTGTGCTGCTAACAAGCGCAGGATTTTTGTACCCGTAGAGGTACACCGATTTCCTCATATTGTGCCCCTCACAGTTTCATACAGGGCACCCTATGTTTAGCTTCGACCAGACCGGAAAGCGTGGCGATGGGAGCGACGAGCGCTTAGACATCAGTCCACATTCTCTCAACCTATGCGTCTCTGTGGTAAAATGTTTGAAATAGTGTGCACCAGATGTACGCAAATCGCTGGCTTGGACGTGGTCCATTCTGCAAGGGAACTGCTCTTTGAGCCTAGCACTATCAAGCAGGCATCGAGTTTAATCCATTAACAAGTAGTGGTGGTTACCAGGAACCGGTGACCGAATTGACGACATCTGATGTTTTTGAACTCAATTCACATTTTGCGTCGGACCGGACACTGGGTTCTGAGCCAAACGTCTACCACAAACCTTGAACTCAAGTATGTTCCCACTTAATAAGCAACACATAACATAGGCTTTATCAGTTAATGGAAAGGAATTGTAAAGTTCAAAAGGTGACCTCATCACAACAGGTTGCTTGGTTAGACGTCGGCTGTAACGACCAAGCAAAATCGCTCAGCGACGAGTAGAAGATGATCCCAAGGGTCTAATAATGTATTCGGCTCTTGGATCTGCCATGTTAATGAAAACACACTATGCACGGGTGAACAAACCGCGACTGCTTGTAGTTGCAGGTCATCAACCGAATGACAAGCTAAGCTACACAACCCTGAAGCTAAGTAATACTCCAATTTACGTGGAAGCAAAAAACATCACATAGGCTGGATAGTCGACATGTGGAAAGGGGCTCAAGTTCACCGTAGATTGCGATGTGGTTTTAGGCCGAGGTATATAAATCAAATGAGTCTCTTCTTGCAAGAATCGGTGAGCAAAGAAACTGTGAAAAGGGGTTTAGGTTCGACAGGATATGTAAGTTCGGATTTGGGTGGTCAGAATTTGGGGAACAAGGAGGTATCTTGTACGTCTAGAAATACTAAATATCAATCCATTCAATGTGACAAAAGTTGATGGTGTTTTCGATTCCACGGTAGGTGCAAAAACGACAGCGACTGGCAAATGTTTAGTGACTCGTTGATGCAAGTACATAGACCATCAAAGTTCTCTCGAAATTAGCCTCTGGAACTTGGGAAGTATAGCTTCAACTCTTGACGACGGACGACAACATTTCTTTAAAAAACCGAGCGCTATGCGATACAAACTGTATAGAAGCTCCCTAGTGAGAAACGTTCTTTTGAATATCTCATGGGCACAAATTGGTGTCTCTGCTCGCGACCCAGCGAAAGTTTCATCTCCTCGATCTCGCTGTACACCAGTCACCGGCAACAAGTATCATAGTTCGGTGACGGAGAGCGGTTCAACCGTTCAAGTCCCAGTGAAAAAAGCCGTGTTTTCAAATTTAAAATGTCAGGTGAGGATGTACCGTACCATTGAACATCAGGTCTCGAGGTCTATTTATTCACTCAATGCTGCACGGTTCCTTAAACAAGCAAGCAAATTCTTTGTGAAACGGGTGAACTAGATCATAACCTATTTGAAAGTATCGCTAGAGAGCTCGTGATTGTAAGGAAGGTTCACAACCGATAGGAGCATTCAGACAGCCATCCCACGCCCGGAAAAGCACTGCAAGGCCGTTTCAACCTTTCGGCAATCGTCAGCAGTCCGCATTCCATCTGGTATCACAGAGGCCAGAATCTGCAACCGAACGTTACCAATCCGCGGTGAAGAAAACTTAGTTATGGGGACGGTCACTACCTAGGTGATTAAGTTACTAGATGTGTTATAACGCAGATCACTATGCCATCATGTTCCAGAAAAGGTGCAAAGGCAGCGTAATGCTTTTCCGAGCATTATGTGGCTGAATAAGTCAAGACGTGATGAACTTCTACTTAATGAATCAAAGGGAAACAGATTCTGAGTAAAGAATTCTTTACAGTAACTCCCATCAGACTCAGATTTTACGTGAGTCTGATGAGAGTTACCAAAAACGATTCTTGATTCAGAATCTGCCTCCTTTTATTTCATTCTGTTAATTGGGAATTTCTGTATTGCTGGAGATTAGCATCCCCCGTGATTCAATCATGCTTCTACTTTTACTAGGCAAATCTTCATACTACTCTCCCGTAATCAGTACGCAGACCAAACTGCTTATAGTGCCAAAGTTAATTGACGGTCAATGTCGTTCTTCGCATACACGGCAGTAAAGTACTGGTGAGAGGATAGTGAACGGTGCTATATCACAAACTACTAAGATGACTAATAAGTAGAATAAAAGTAAGTTTTGAAATATTTGGGTGTTGCTCTACCCAACCCTGGCAAGTTTGTATTTTACTATTTGAGAAGCTGCGTCCATAGCTAGAACAGATCTTATTTACAAAGTAATACCATGTGTTGTGTGGGCAATATGCAGTTGTGTCTTTGTCTGTGTTCCTGGCAGTTTCACCTGTTTGTATTTTACTTTAAGGTGAAGGGAATTGTTGCACCTTGATGGTCAGTTAAAAACCAATGGCTGCGTAATTTCGCGAACTTCCCCTAACTCCCCCATGAAACGTTATCTGTGCCCTCATTAAATAGATCATCAGAGGATCTCCGCCAAGAAAACAAGGTCACATTCGCGTCCGGATAGAGGTGGCCTTCCAACTTATTCCGAAATGACTGCGCACTGTTACACGGCCTAGTTGTGAATGAGACGCTTCCACAGAGCGACATTTCCGATTAGAACTTGTTGGACCACGTAATTGTCATGCAATTTGATTTAACCACGGTGAAGTCTTTGCTACGAAGGTCCCGAGTGGAACCGTGTTGCAATATTAAGATGTGTAGATTACAGTAAGCATTACCACATTTCAGATTGTACAGCAGTATCAAAATATGCTTTAAGCTTCGCAGTAAAGCAGATCGAGAATGCCTTGATAGCACCACTCCCGGTAGTTCTTGATGGATGCTTTGCATAGTAGACTTTTGGTATATGTCCTCCGTAGGCTTTTTATAATTGTTCTGTCGCTTTTTACCAAGCTGCGCAGATCATGCTGCAATATTCCAAGATGGGATGAGTGAGGATATGAAAAAGTTTAACTCTGGCGGAGACTGCGCATTTCTTGTCACGTATATTAGCAGTAGATTGTCTGGCCTGTGTTCTCGGGTACCCAACCCGCTCAGAAAAGGTAAAGGGAGTATTTGATTTTGAGATCACGGGTAGGCAGTGTCAACAAAGGGGACAAAGGATATATAATATTTTGCTGTCAACTAGGCACACCATCCCTCCAGGAAATGTAGGTCAACCTAAATGAGCATTAGTATGTGTTGAAAGTCAGCTCGTCGCAAAGTGTAGACAATCCCATTAAAATTCGCTAATAAGGATGGTGTGCCGTATATAATAACCATACTGAGGTTAAAGCATTGAGTTCCCTATAGGAATTTGAACAACACCATGAAAAGACAAGCCCTGCCAGATGGCAAATTTTCGTGTTATCTGATCGTTTGCAAATTAGCAATATATATATATATATATATACATATATATCATGTGAGAGAAAACAAACGTTTTGAACGGGATCAGTAAAGAATATACACGAACACAAATCAACGAGTGGCTGAGCTATGGCAAAGTCATTGGCCGCAAGCAAAATTAAGGGCTATTGTTAGTTAATTTTCAACAGCAAGCACTCTGGCTCAAGGTTAAGCTTATCGACATCGCGCGCGGTTACATGGGGGCTCCGATGCACCATTCCAGTTGTCTAGATAACCATCAACTCAATGCGTTACATGATTTGAAGACCAGAGATGTGTTGATCTTAAAACCAGACAAGAGTACAGGGCATGTCGTTAGGGTAAGTCAGAATAAAAGCAACTTGTATGATATGCTGAATGACGAAGCTAAACTTCAGGAGGACAAAACCGAATCCGGGGTAACAAGAATTGAAAAGCGGGGAAGCAACCAACTAAACTTGTTGCTTCACCACGGGATGATATCATAAGCGGTGTACAGCTCCCTTAAGCCAATAGGTATATGCACCCTAATCTGAGATCAATATAAACGGGTTGTCGCTGCTTCGGAATGATAAAACTGGAAGGGATGGTGATCTGATTCCTTATTATGATACAAACCGCAGATGTGAAGTTATTGTTCACCAGGAAATCTGCACTCCTGCTTCGATTTCGTGCCGCCTACGATTGCGAAACAAGGACGCATATCTACCAGCCGTAATTTACCGCCCAACAAACTCCATGTCGGAAATGGACTCCAAAAAGAACTACGTCTTTCAGTTTGCTTGAAACAAGTCATACCTCCATATTCTCATCGCTGGAGAGTTTAAGGTGGACGACAAGTAAACGCCAGCAACCAATGATGTACAGTTTAAAGCCCGTTTGCAAGAGCTAATTGCTAGCCACAATATGTATAACTACATAACCTCTCCCACCAGATTTCGAACTGCTAACAAGCCGTCGATACTCGATTATGTGCTCACTGACGAAGAACTCATGGTCCGCAGGATAGTTACAAACACGACACTGTGTCGCATTGACTATGAAACTCTATTCTTCGACTATATATGGCATGCAGAACAACCAGAAAAGGAGAATGATAAATTGCATACTGCAACGCTCTATAGCATTATCCACGCTTGTCAAGGATACTCCTTGGACTTTCTCAGCCGAATACCCCCCAGATGTTGCCTGCGAAACGTTCACTAGGATGTTTGGCACACTGGTAATGCACTCATCGGAACAGAAGTCCTTCCAAGGTAAAAACAAATATAAGTCGTTTCTGTGGAGCGGAGCACGTAAATGCATGTCCTTGAGGTATTTGGCGAGGCGATCTCACAAGGACTGTCCGAAAGCCGAAATCTGGACTGCATAAGCGACACCTCGCAACCTCCTTGTGAAACTCATCCGCCAAGACAAGGTTACACATCAGCAGCAGTTAATGAAGCGATTCTGCACGAACTGCAAACTTTTGTGCAGATACATTAACGGCCTTCGAAAGCTGAAGTGCGGGATTCCAGCACCGTTTACGGCTGATGGATGCACACGGTCAGCAATGGAAGTTGCCGATCTCCTACGGTTTCAGTACTCCCAAACTTTCCACCAGATAACAAGCTCACATATTCTCCTCGTTTCTTTTACTCCACCATCGAGTTTAGACAAAAACACCTTCACTACGGAAGCTGTTAGGGAAGTTGTTATCCTTGCGTACCCACATTTCTCCTGAGGTCGACAACACTCGACCGAAGGCGCTGTGGGCAGTAGCTAGTGATCTATCAGAACCGCTAGCCGTTTCTGTTATCAACGATGGATATAAGAGAACCATATTCCACCAGTATGGAAGCGAGGGCTCATCACTCCTATCCATAAAGGAGGTAGCCGCACTGACTGTACCAACTACCGCCCAATAACAATACTCCCTGTACTATCAAAACTTATGGAATCAATCATAACAAACACGCAAATGCAGTATCTTGAAAGCCACAACTTAATAGACTCAGAGCAACATAGCTTCCGTCAAAAGCGTTCACAAACCACTAACCTATTATTTGCACGTAATAGTTGGACTGAAACCGTTGAGGTTGGAGCAGTAGTCGATGTCATTTACTTGAACTTCTCAAAAGCATTTGATCGCTTAGACCACCGAATTCTCCTTCACACGCTTCGGAACTACGGCAATGGCGACCCAAGTCTGAGTTGGATAAGCTATTTTCTGCACGAACCTCGGTTGGAGATGAGAATCTGGGAATCTCTGTACGCTGCAATTGATGTGGAGTGTGGTATACCACAAGGTTCTGGGCTTGGTCCTTGTTTATTCATGGTGTTCATTAAAGATTTGGCGAGATCAATTGGTATCGTGTCCCTATTTTTCGCAGATGATATCAAGAGATGGCGAAGGAGCAGAGGATCAGACGGCCACGAACAGCTCCAGTGCTCTCTTAACATGGTGTCGAACTGGTCAGTTCAAAATGCCCTACTGTTTAACGTCGACAAAGGTCGCATTGTGCACTTACGCCATAGACATGACTAGACGTATCTGCTTGGTGCACACGAATTGCAGACCAGCTCCCAGGAACGTGACCTTGGTGTGCACGTACTGAGTGACCTCAATTGTTCAAAACAGGCTGAGGTAGCTTTGAATAGATGCAACCAGCATGTCGGCATGGTGCAAAGTGCATTCGGGGGATTTGACCCACCAACCTACCTAATGATACACAATACCTACGTACGCCCACACGTTGAATACGCTATCCAAGCTTGACAACATTGAATGAAGCGTTGCCTGGCGGCATTAGAGGCACCACAAGGAATAACAGCAAATAATGTAAATGGCCGGCGCTATCATTCTTACCACTGGAGGCTGCAGTTGCTGGGAGTTTTCAGCGGACGCTACTGAAGGCTGCGCGAAGAAGTCATATTAACGTACCAAATACTGAGTGATCCCAACCACGTATGCCGCCATTTGCCTAAACTTAGCCACAACACGCAGCACAGTAGTAACTGCTTGAAATTGTGGAAACTATATAGCCGTCTAGAGTGTCGGCGTAAGTACTTTTCTTTTCGTGTTCAACAACCCTGGAACGCACTCCCAGACTCAGTTGCATCCTCCCCTGCTTTGGACATTTCCAAAAGAACGATTGGATCTTGCTCTTAGCTCCCAACAGTTTGTGACCTAAATTACATCATTTTGGATTACGCCAATCATGCCCTTCTGCATGAGTTATGTGTCACATGAACCCAAGAAGGCGACGCATAAGTGAGTGACCATATTTTACTTTTCTCACGCATTACATCAACGATCACTGCACCCCGTGTATTTCTGAATGCTTACACACGATTTTATTTTACACTAGCGTTATGTATCAACGCATGTATCTCGGTAGACGCCCAGTAGATGACTCTCGTATATTTTGCTTTCACCGTATTTATCCCAACCATCCTTCGGGGCGTGACAAACACTTTCTTTTCTCCCGTGATAAATCATTGTTCGTTGTTCCGAAGCAAATTTCTAAGTTGTCGTCGCAGCAAGTAACCGGACAAAGTGCAGCAGGCAAACTGCCGGCCACTTCCATCGCTGAACACCTAATCAGTACAGGTCATCAATTTGGCCCTGAGTCAATGTTTACGGTTGTCTATCGAAACGAATACGCCAGCGTGCTGAAGTTTGTCGACGCCGTGACATTTAATCGTCGCCGTCCTACTCTTGGTACAGAAGCAACTGACAGTAGCCCTAAAGCTTCCTTGGGGTACGTGACCTTTGCCGTAACTCAGTCACCCGTTGATTTGTGCTCGTCTCCCTTCTTTTCCGACCCAGTCCAAAACGTTGGTTTTCTTCCCTCACGTGACCTATATATATGGTTAGTTTACAGGTGATCAGCTAACTCGAAAAGTTGCCATCTTACATTGCTCATCTACTTAGTGCCTTGTTCTCATTGATGTTGTTGACATAAATGCGGAAGATTAATGGACCGAACAAGCTACCTTAGATAACTCCACTGGTGATTGCAAGTGAAGAATTGCGATGGTCGCCAAAGGTACGATGATAGTCAACCTAATAGGAAGTCCTAGACTTCAGAGGAAGCTATCGTTATCAGTATCACTATTTGTGAGACACCCAATCGATTGTACTTGCCATGTCCTGGAATAGAGTCGTGCTTGCAAATCCTGAGTCAGAGGAGTCTGGTGTGTAGCTAAAACAATGTATATGGCAGTTTGGGCATGAGCACATTTCAAGGACACCCTGCTGGGACTTATCTAGCAGCTCCAATGAGTTGACGAATTTCACCCCACCTTTGTTAACCAATTCGTTGAATAAGCTGGTGATTTATACAAGGTGCACCTGAGACGTTAGATGAGTAACTCAGAAAATAAAGGAAATAAGTGCAACAAACAAAATATCTTTACTGGCCTTGGAAGAAATCGCTATTAGCTTCAATACATTTCTGATGTCGGCTGTAAAAATGTAAAAATCTATCAGCAATCACTTCTTTTGGAATTGATCGAGACAACGGAGTCACGCGTTGTTGGATATCCGCAACGTCTGTGAAGGATAGGCATTTCAGGGTTAATTTGAGGCAGAGAAACAAAGGAAGTCTGCAAACGTTAAATTTGGAGAATGGGAAGGTGTTGAAGGACAGTCACCTTGTGTTGAACGTAAACGTTGAGTACTGCGATGAAATCTCTAGACGTTTCCATCCGATGCTGCTTCCAGTCGTCTGACAGCGCACGGTAAAATCTGGTCACAAATCTTCCGCGTTTCTTAATGTTTGTGAAAACTACTGCTTACATTGTCTTTGGTTATCTTCAAATCTTCTGCTGTCCATCTCAAAGACAACCTCCGATCATCTGCAAGCATCAGTCGCAGGCGTTCGATGTTGTCCTGGATTACGCTGGTTGACTGTCTTCCTAAACTCGGCTCATTCTCAGCACCTTTCATTCCGTCCCTAAATCCTTTAAACCACTCAAACACATACTTCTTACTCACTACTACAATACCGTACAATTGCAGGAACATTTCATGAGTCTCCGCCACTGTTTTGCTTAATTCGAAGCAAAACTACATATTAACTCCTTGCTCTACTGTACAGTGACATGTGTTCTCACACTGACTCCGTCAGTTTGGTCGTAGCGAACACCACTGTCTTACATCGGTGATCTGCACGATAAGCGGGTATGTTGACGCGCCTCACAATGCTTTTGCGCGGTGCCTCATCCCAGCCAGCCCGGTTCCTTACATATGGAATCATCCACAGAATGATTCGGATGCACCGCGTAGGAGTCGGATGAATTAGTTGTTAATGTTCGAGGTTCAGTTGTGAGAGGGTCGTGTGGTAAGAGATGATAAACGAATTTTTCCACTGGTCTAGAAAGTAGGTCAATCCCACTGAGATCGTAAACCTATTCCGAAGTAGCAATGGCATGTCAGGCCCTATTAGTTTTATGGCGGATGGGAGGCTGCCGTCGATGTCTAGAATGAGGGAGAGTTGAATAGAATTAATTGTTTGGTGGATACTACGAAGAGAAATAGTCATTACAGCTGGAGCACTAGTCGTTTATGCATAAATATGTTCATTTATTGGGTCGGTAGTCTCCGGGTTCATGAAGGTGGCAATGAACGAGCTAAATGTTTCACAATTGGCGACCGGGTCATGGAATGAATGGTTCTCCACGCCGACCAGTTCAATGATCAAGGAAGAGTGGTTGTTGGTACTACGATGCAGCATTCAAGTCAGGTCAAGTCAAGATAAGCTTTATGTATCCAGATGCGTAAGTTTTCAGCACTTTACGATATCGACTACGGATGAGTTAAAATTAGATTGTCATGACTATAAATTTGTATGAATGGATAAAAAAGCACATGTATAAGATGGAGTAGGTAGGGGTGATACTCGCTTGACAGAATTCCTTCTATTATCATTGCCTTGCCAGTGATTATGGTGCGATAGGGAATAATGTCCAGCAGTATCCGATAAACACTTGATTTTGGTTTTAATCGGCTTAGCATATCTATCCGTCTAACGGTTGTAGGAGAATGATTGATAGGACTCATCAGTTGCCGCCTTACTTTCCGTAGTTTTAGGGCTTTTTCTGACACCGACTCCTAGAAGGTTTAAGTTGTCGTTAGATGGTAGTAGGTTGTCCATAGCACTGCATTGTCTGTTATTGTAGATTCCTGGGACATTGCCTTCCGTTTGTGGTACTGTCATCGGGCTCCAGATATCCATCTCTCTCTCTCTCCCTAATGCTTAGAGCCTGTGAAACCTCCTATGTTCAAGGAATTCATTCCAACTAGCTCACCGGTGTCAAGACTGGGGTGTCTCGTTTATGTGACTGTCGCAATAGTGAGTTTGTAATGTCTCCAGGAACCATGGCGCTCGAGATCTCTGCCACATGATTTGAACATAGGGATCCATTACTATGCACCTAGTGGCCTCAAGAACTACGTTTTCTTTTTGTATTTTTATATTAGTATCTTCGATACACCTGACCTTTCCTTCCGACGCTGGTGATGAAAGTCCTTCGATAGACATTTGTTGGGGTGTTCGATCAGGTTTAATCAGTAGACCGTTGAATTCGGTTCGTTGGTGTGTTAAGTGTTCAGAAATCAGTTCGCGGATTCATCAGTTGAGATCCTAAAAATGATCGGGCTACAGTTCTTTGCTGTATTCTTTTTCAATCGCTGGCATCTACAATCGACTTCAGTCACGTTGTAGGCCCTCAGTATTAGTTTTTACCTCACCCAAACTAATTCTGTCTGGAATATAAAAACGATCACATTTCTCAATCTAAGCATTCCTTCATGTACCTCTGATGCCACAAACGCGAATGATTGCCCCACTTATCCCACTTTAATTGGATCGGCTGCTCTTGTGCCTTACTGATTTATTCTAACAATGTCATCGATCGTTCAGTGGCTCGAAGATGGCCACTACTTTTTCATCATAGTGGGTTTGAATCCCAGGAGGTTGATCTTATCAATGAGCTCTGAAATAAGATCGGCATATGTAGAAGGGAACAACTGTAGTTCTTTTGGGTTTCGTTTCTTATTATCTTTTGGGAGTGACGTAAAAAACGCTGTCTTTTACTTGTCGACTGAGGCTAAAACGTGTTGGAGTCATAGTATCTTGGATACCAATATGATGAGAGGATTAGATGAAGGAGCTGCACACGGTAAGTGTCAAGAAAGGGTACCTACTTGTGGTCTTTACCATTTGTCCTGTGAAATAAACGCCAAGAAAACAACAGACAGATGAGCGACACTCAAGCAAAACCAGCCGGTTTTAATTCTGCGCTTTGGCGCGGACTTCGTTCTATTCCAAGTTCGGTATGCGAGGCACACTGGATGTGGCCGGTTGGTCTGATCGATTGGCCTAATTCACGCACACCCCATCTGGGTCACAGACAGCGCAGCGTAAGCAGGTGGGCGGTGAAACTTGATCGAAAGGGTCGTGACGAAAGTCGGATCGAATCAGGGTAAGTATTATGTACGCAAATGGGTGCATTTTCAGTAGTTTACCTTGCAAATGTAACTAGTCTAAGTCAGGGGTGTCCGAACATTTCGAAGGGGGCCACACTTTGTGAGGTAAAAATATGCCGGACCATATTCAGTCTGACATAAGGATAATAACAAAAATTACACATGCAAAAAATCCAAGCCTGAATTTAGTAATTCATGATGGGACCGCGGGTCACTTGGACCGTTAATGCGGGCCGCATTTGGCCCGTGGACCGGACTCTGGACGTACCTGGTCTAAGTTGACGTCAGAAAAATATAAATTTTACAATTGGATAGTTGCGCTGTCATCACTCGAGCCAACGACCATACTTTCCGAAGCAACAACCGCGCAATACTAAACAGAATTTTTGCGATTTGCATCGGGCCAACAGGGATGACGGGGAATTTCTATCTATACCAATAGGAAGGGTTTGACTAAAAGTTTTCTTCAAAAGTGATTTCAGATGACGTTACGTTTCGTGTCCAAAAGTAATAAATATGGAATTGTCCGCAGTTTCTCGGCCTTGTTGTTCAGAATATGGATTAGGATGGACGGTCTCAGTGAACCTGCAAGTGGTTAGAACAAGGTCGCCGTTAGCATATTCTTGAAAAACCTATTTTTCTCCAATATATACTGTTAAAATGATCGGCAAAATAGGACGCTGTTGATTTAAAAGCTCAGCGATTGTTGACGGGTTTGCAAATGGTTTATACATAGAACTCAGGCAGAGCGGCAGTGGCCGTGGCAAACTGACAACAACCACAAATTACAGCCATGAACGACAGCTGGCAAACCTGGGTAACATCCAGCTGGAAAGCACTGGGAAGTGTCTGCGGAGCGCGTGCACAAACAATCTTGTGAGGTTCAAAGAATATGAAGTTGTGCGCGTGAATTACGGCATGGAAATCGCCAAAAGTGCGCTTTAGCAACAGGTTGTAATCCAGAAAGGCTAGATCCGAAATATAGACACACGTATATAGGGTTCTTCAGGTGACGTCGGACGGTTAGAACAAGCATGTGCACCGAAGTTCCGAGATGAAATTTTTAAAAGACTGGGAGGATATAACGATGCAGTCACACGACAGGCGATCTAATAAGTTAATTACCTTGGTGCTTACCCTCCCTCATAACCCAGTGCTTTTCAGCACGGGCTGGTAGCAGTAGAGTTTCAGGTTCTGGCCCCTATGTGGTTTGAAGGAATGCGTACTGATAACGATTTCTTAAAAGACGAAATAACCGCACACTGCTTTTCCGGGTGTCTGGGGTTAAATGCAATAAACTGTTTATGCCATCCAACTTCCCTTACCATTCGCTTTTCACACGGGATTACCTCACGGGTAAACGAAACCGTCACCTCAGTGAAATTAACAAATGCCCCGCAACACAGACACCACCTGCAGCAAATGATTGTGCAGATGACGAGCTGAACTAACATTCACCCCAGCTGTTCATCCTGTGTCTTTTCCTCCGGATGTTTACTTATGGTACATTTTGGTGCATTTGAATTATTCAGTGGAAACTTCGATATCAATCTGTTTTACTTATGAGTAGGAAAATTTTAGTTGTAATTTTACATTTTCATCCCAGCAACGCACAAGCTACATAGCACAACCCCATTCGGAAAAACACCAAACGCGTCAGTCTCTAGCGGTTATGGATTTGAGCCCGAATGGGGCCAAAGGAGTGTCTGTTGTTTTTCCGCATGGCTTTGTGCTATGTGGCTTGTAGGTTGCGGGGATGCATTCAGTAAAAGTAACACCAGTCTGGTATAATTGTGGCACGGAATTCTGTGGATATCGGTTGCGTGGTAACCTGCGACAGTTTACGCAGTACCATTTAGCAAAATCAGGCCTACCATTTTACGTCCATCTTGCGTCGTTCTACCAAAATTTAGAAAATGGTTGAACTACGAATTCCCATATATACTCCGATTGATATACCAGCTTTTTTATTTCGTTTTTTGGAGTGCCGGCTAATTCCTATGGTCTTATGGGTTCCACTCAACACGATTTCACGGAATTTCTGTGCAACTAACGTGGCAGTCGAAAAAAGCCAGAGCAACAGATGACATCTCCTGACATAGCTTATAACCAAACATGTCCAAATGTGGACGCTTCTTTGCACTTGGTCACGCGCTCTGGGCTAAATCCCATACTAGGTTCAACCCAGCCTTCACCCTCTCCCCTGACAATTTATTATCTCGTCGTCCTATTGTTTACGGAAACACGATATAAACTGAGGATAACTTTATGCTGTGCTAGCTCTAAAGACCCAGGTAATGAATGTTGATGGCAGAGTAGCTAAGGGAAACCAACTAACGGAAAAAGACGCAAAACAAAGTGAAGCTCTCAGCCGCAGTGAAATAGGCCTGGTCGAACGAGGCACACAATCAATCGCTTCAGTGGGACCCGCCTCGACTGATAAAGACGGTCGAGTCTGATGGTCTTTTACGCTTAGGAGTTCACTGATACAAATCCTCAGGTACGCAATTAGTATGATTTTGAGTTTTACAGTTTCTTTGACAGATGTCTCGACTTGAATAAGGACACGGTGAAAGTGAGGCAAGTCACCCGCCTCGGTAAGGACACCGCTGGGAAAAAGGGTCTATGCAGATAAGTTTGCTTACGAGGTCAGTCCGTAGTCAACGCTGTCTCAGCTGAGTATGGTAAGGTACGAGAGAGTGTATATTCGCTCGGATATGGATGTAGCCGACCGAGAGTGCTTCAAATGTGCCATTATCGAGGTAAACTGGCCAACCGGGGTGGGAGAAATAAACGCCATTTAACGTTTTAGGTGGTTACCATGGGAAGTGGAATTCAGTCAAACCGGTCACTAATTCTTCAAGCACCCACAGCGGTTCTTATTGCTGTCTGCGTGTAGCGTTTACCAACTTCTGCAGTTTTATGAACTGGCGGGATGAGCTATGCCAACTCGTTGCACTTGAGCCACAAGCGGCTGTGAAACTTGAGAGACGCCGAATAGTGCTGAGGTGATTCCTCGAGAAGTGTCTAGTGCCTACTTGTGCGTTCACTGTGATAAACTATCTAATCCCCGTGATAGTGCCTAGCTCTACATCCGGTCGTCTCTGTGTTGAGGACTTGTGCACGCCTACCAAAAAACTACTTATATGTGCACTTATGTTGTTTGATCCACTACAGACGCAAAGAGCTGCTCGTTTCCGCTGTTTATCGGTGTCTCGAGCTATGGTTTGGATTAGCTGCGGCATCTCCGAGAACACATGATTCACCCCTATTTACTGCTCATGGGTCGTGGCTACTGTCGCTAAATACCATGGTTTTAAGTCTACTCATCTCCGGATATTATAAGATGAAAGCAAAATTCACTTAAATGCTGCTTGAAGCTGGGGAGGTACAACACATTTGTCACTCCGTCGCATCTAGGCTTAGTGTTAGCAGGCTACGAACAATGTGTATAAGACGTCCAGACCCTGTAACCATGGTAGCAGGCGATAACTTAGTTCATTTTGCCGGCAGGCAGCTACTGCTACATTATGCCAATGCACTGGGGCCAGCTTATACTTACTGGAAAATGAACTTCGATAGCCTGACTCGAGCCCTAAACTAGGCAAATTGGTCTCTACAGCAAGTCTTATCCGTTGAATCTTACTGATCGAGTAAACTCACTCTATCACTAGGTTGTGTTCCTCAAGTGTAGTAAACTCAGACCTAACATGTCAAATTGATTCGATAAAGAGTATGGAAAACTCTCTGGACGGCGGCGCAAACAGTGGGACAAATTCCTGCCCTCTGGCTCGGTCGACGACTATGAGGCATATAAAAAGCCACGGAATATTTGCAACAACGCGAACGCAAGCAAGTGCAGACATTTCGGAGTACAACTCCCAACCACTACAAAGACCGCCCCACACAGAATTCTTGCTTAGGTGGAGAGGAGCCTGAAGCGGCCGGGTGACCTACCGTTGATGGAAGGCTCGAACAGACAACTTCTAAGCTCCATCCCTGTGTGTTCATCCGCGTTGGCGCTGCACTTTGCATCTGTGTTTGCAAGTTACCACGTGTCTGTACCGAGTTCGATGTACACCGCGTTTACCGAACTCGACCATCTAGATTGCGATGTTGAAGAGGTGCAACAACTATTCGCCAACTTTGACGGCACCAAGTCTGCTGAGTTTGACAGAGTTCGCTGCACGTCCTTATTTCCCTCTCGGCCATCGTCACACCTGCTGTGGCTGGCCTGTCCAAAGGATTGTTGACGAGCGATTGGACATTCTCGGTGTTAAGGTCATTTCCGAAAGCCATGACTCCAATACATTGGGGACTTCCTCTTACTGTGACTGCTGCTTCATTTGCGAATATCGCGTTGCACACGCGAAAGACAGTAAAACCTTAAGAGCGGTTCTAAAACGAGTTCCCCACCCATTGTGTTTCAAACGAATAGTAGGCCATGTCTGGAACAGTCTGCCAGAGTGTATAGTCGAAGCATACTTAGGGTATGATCCTAAACTATTTTAGGCCCTACGTTTCTCCACCATCAGATTCCGAGGGCTATTATCCACTACCCATGACGTCCCACGTTTGTGAGTATCAAGACACTGTGGGTTAAGTAGATGTTACCATAGCAAGTGCGAAGTTGGAGAACGAGTAAAATACTGACAGGTCACAGAGAGATTTTATTTTCTTATGTTTTTAGTTATCTTTTCTTGGAATTGCGCAGATTCGGACATCTACTTGCTCCCATAATACAAATGAAAGCATTTTCCTAGAAGTCCACGACAAATCCACTGCGAAAGTGGTGCGCGTTGAGTTGAACTAATCCCTATATATATATATATATATATATATAGAGAGAGAGAGAGAGTGCGGGAGAGCTTATGGTTCGCTGAGACTAGTGGGTGTGAGATGCTGCCTGATGGTCTACCCACTGCTGCTACATTTGTGTCATGGGCTCATGTCCTGGACGCCTTTTCGTGAAGACCGCAGAGTGTGAGTTGGGTTACGTCCTTCTCCTACCTAAGAGGCAGGACACCAATCCGCAGGAATCAGTGAACTGGCCATGTGCTAGACCCGCAGGCTTTCGGGTGTACATTTAATCGAAAGTTTTGGCTGAGGACCCGAGTCGTTCTTCTGTCAGGTGTGGGTGCCCTGTCAGTATCCAAGTCAAGACGCCATCCTCTTCGAAGGTAAGGAAGTGGTTGATGACACTCTTCCCGTAAAACTTAGCCATGGAAAACAACAGGTCCACGAGTTTTAAGCTCACCGCTCGATTGGCACAGAGCACAAGCGCCACGCATTGTCTCTGACGGTGGGAAGGCACTTCCGGGTGTTCAATGGTTTGCTACTGCCCGCCTCAAGCCAAGCAGTCCATGATAAAATTTGTGAAAACGCGCCAAACCCTCCTGCGTCTGGCGGTGGTCAAAGGTGCATATCTTACTACGGTAGTAAAACACAAATGATTTGTTCCAGAACGTCAACGAGTGCATGTGACAGACCTCAAGCAGACTCCAATCTGTCTCTTCAATTACATTCACGAGCTGGATCTGCTGTCCACGGCCATGTGCCTCAGGCTATAGAGCCCACGGCGCCGGGCGGTTTTTCAAGCAAAGCTCCGCAGCACAACCACCACCACGCGTGCGACTGTCCACCAATGCAATCGTATGTCTGCGCGTAAGGCACTCAGCATCGGGTGCTGGAACGTGCGCACACTACTGGACCGGAACTCGAGTAAGCGTCCCGAGCGACACACAGCACTAGTCGCGATGGAGCTGGCGCGCTACAACATCGATATTGCGGCACTCAGCGTAACTCGGATCGCTGAGCAAGGTAAATTGCAGGAAGCTGGAGCTGGCTATACCTTCTACTGTGTGGACAACGCCACCTCAGCACCACTTGAATATGGGTCGGATTTGCGATATCCGATCGCCTCAATGGACAGCTGATGAGTGAGCCGGCTAGCATCAACGTGCGACTGATGACTGCTGGCCACTTTTATAACCACCTACGGTCAGACCATGTGTTATCCGAATGAGACGCGTCATCAATACTGCACTCAGCTATCGTCCATGATAAGGTTTGCGCCGAAAAGCAACCGACTATTTCTGCTGGATGATTTCAACGCGTGCGTTGGACGTGATGCATCGGTGTGGGCAAATGTTATCGCTTCGCATGGCATTGGTTCAGCGAATGCGAACGGTGACAGGCTACTCTCACTGTGTGCCAATCACGGCCTGACGATCACGAACACTCGGCTTGCACTGAGTGCGAGTGATATAGCAACTTGGACGCACCCACGGACTGTTCAAGCCCACCTGCTCGACTACGTCATCGTACGCCAGAGTGACATGCATGAAGTGCGCATGCCACGCGTACTGCGTAAAGCTGAGTGTAGCACTGACCACATATAGGCGCGGATCAATCAGTACATATATTTCGTAAATCTATGTAGCGCACCCGTGCCGTGAAGCGGTGCAAATTTAAAAATTTTTCCCTCGGTACTTTGGAGAATAGTATTGGACAGGAAAAGGCGATGACTGCATGCCTGTGTGATGTGGAATGCATAGCCACAGTGGCGCCATGTCGCACCACATTTACGACCGGGTGACAGCTGCTGCCGAGACTAACATCGGACGCGCAAACCGTATGTGTCGCGATTGCTTTGATGAGAACGATGTGACGATTGGTGCATTGGTGTCAGAAAAGAATGTAGCATTTGCTGCACATGTGGTAGACACAAGTGCCTTGGGGAAAAAGAGTCAGTTACGAAAAGTTCGACGTCGGCGGACTCGGCTGCTCCGTCGCATAAAAGTGCATGGTGGACGGAGAAGGCAAAACAAATGGAATGCTACGACGAACGCTACCAACACAAGGAATTATTTGACTCCTTGAAGTCAATATATGGACTGAAATTGGAGCCGCTGAGGACGCTGCTCGATGGTAGCTCAGGCGCTGCCTGCAAACAGACTACAGACATAATGCAGATCCGGCGAAATCCCTTTCATCGTCTCTTTAACAACACTTCAGATTTTGACTAACGTAAGATGAATGACCTGAAGCAGCAGGAGTTGAGGATGAGTCTGGCAGACGCGCCAACACTGGATGAGACGCAGAGAGCATTTGCTCAGCTGCGAAACAGCAAGTGTACCGGTGCCGACAGGACTCCGCCTAAAGTATTGAAACATGGCAGCTCCGCGTTGCTGAATGCGTCGCACCACTTGCCGCAACACATGTGAATTGAGGAGGAGCTGCCACCTGAGCTGAAGGATGCCCTTGTGCTCCCACTGGACAAGAGCAAATGAAGCAAGCAATTTGCCACAACTTATCGTGATATCAACTTGTTGTGTGTTGTGCGCAAGCTGATTGTCCGAATTCTGCTCAACCGCCTCGTCAGTCACGTTGTGGAACCGAACGTGGCTGAAGAGCAATGTGCATTCTGTTCGGGTTGCAGCACCATCGATATGATGTTTGCGATTCCTCATTCGAACGAGAAGTGCAGAGATTGAGACCAGTCATTGTATTCGCTGTTTGTTGATTCAACCAAAGCATTTGATACAGTGAACCGCGAGGCATTGTTCCTGGTTTTGGGTACGTTTAGTTGCCCAAGTAAGTTTGTAAGTACTATTGAAAGTTTGCACAGTGGCATGTGGGCGAGTGTGCAGCGGAATGAAGAGGTCTCTGATGACTTTGCAGTTGTCTCTGGTTTAAAACAAGGCTGTGTCTTAGCTCCTGCTCTCTCTGCTATTTATCTTCCTGACATGATGCCGTGTATGCATGATAATGCTTGTGCTTACGGAGTTCATCTGGAGCACCGCATTGATGCTGATTTGCTGAGCATCCGTCGTTTCGGTGAGAGAACCCTAGTCTCTATGACGGCTATCCCTATGTTGCTGTTCTCTGACGCCTGTGCGTTGTGTGAACACGGTGCGGATGAGTTGTAGCACATGACTAGTGCACTGGCCTCGACAGCGGCCAAATTCGGGCTCACCAATAACACAGGCAAAACTGTTTCTCTCCTCATCCTACACCTAAAGTACAATCTGCAATTGTGCCGCGAAACAGCATTGGTGACGTACTGGAAACCATCTCCTGCTTCTGCTAACTTGGGATTGTGGTTTTGACTGACCAGCAAATACACACTGAGCTTCGTATCCGCGTCTTGAAGACAGCGGCAGCATTCGGGAAGCAAGAGTACTGAGTGTGGAACAACCACCACAACGCTGATGATCTACAAGTACATGATTCTGTCCCTTCTATACCGCAGCGAAACGTGGACGGTGTACCGATGCGATGTGCGATATCTCAAGCGGTTTACTCAAAAGTGTCCGCGACGGATTCTATGCATCTTTTGGTGCGACAGAGTTGCAGACACGGAGGTGCCGCGCCGAATTGGAATACATGTAGTGGACTTCATACTATTGCTGAGACCCCTGAGGTGGCTCCGTCATGCATGTAGTATGGATTTGACGCGGATACTGCAACAGCAACTGTATGGACAACTGAGTGCAGGGAAGCGGCATGTGGGGAAACCGAAGTTACGTTACCAGGACATGATCAAAGTGAGTCTATCACGTTCTAATGTTGATTTCAGATGTTGAGAATGGAAGGTGGTTGATCGGCGTGCATGACGTGATCTGATCATGAAGGTAGTTGCCGTGGTGCAAGAGAAAGCTTTTGTGAAAGCAGAGAAGAAGCGGCAGTTGAGGATGAGGCAGACACCGGTGGGCTGTACTCCATCCACGTCGAGCCCCATGGTGTCATAGCACATGCGGTCGCGATTACCTGAGTTAGACAAGCCTAGTTAGCCACGAGCGAGGCCACTTGGGAGCAGCATCGAGACCGTAAACAGAACCGGCGCAGCGTTTGTAGGTACGCTGCATTCCATTTAGTAACGGTGTGCTTTCATGCTGAGTTTCTTTATTTCTGGTGCTTGGTTTGCTATATTTTGTTAATTCTTACCTTGTTAAATCATGTACATGTCTGTCTGAATAAGACTCTTTTTACTTACACAGGTCGTTTAAGTAGATAGTTTTGTAACTCGATTGGAATGGTTAATTTGTCCAAAATATCGAAAGCATAAGAGGCTTTTTAAGTGTTTCTTCATACGTATTCACCAAAATTTCGTGGTTTTTAACGTATATCTCCATTCAAACCTAAAAAGGCAAAAGGACGTTTGACAGAACACTATTAAAGATAAAGATAAAGATCGTCATGATCCCTGGGGTTATTAGGTATATCTTGTTGTTGACATTAGAGCATGTTAATTGTGTTTCACTTGCATTGAACGTGTATTGATGACGGCCAGGCTTTGATGCAACCAAAGCTAATAAGTGCAAAAATAATGGCTCGTTCCCATAATCACTGAAGCACGGTAACATCGATAACCTCATTTGCTTATCCTAGGAGCTCAAGATATTTATCGTTGAACTCCCTTTGATAAAGAGAAACTGTTAGAAGTGATATAAACCCTGGATGTGTTGCACCAACAATCAGCCGCCACTCACCTTGAGGTAGTACATCCCAGTTGCTTTCCGTACTGTTGTTCATCTTGAGCAGCAGCCAACATGCACGGTCGTCCATAACTATGAGTGGGTGTCTTCTTGGCACCAAAACCTGTCAGACGAAATTGAAATGTGCCCCATTTCGGGGAATCCTCTATGCTATGAGTTGCGTAGCCACCAGCCCGCTCGAATTCCTTCCATATCCACGGGTAGGAGTCGAGAACTGATCCATTAGAACGTAGTGGGATTCGTGATTTTCGGGCCTCAGGTAACTCATGCTCAAATCGCCCAGTAAGCAACGCCATGAGGTTAGCCGTTGTTCCGTCCCCAATCACATTATACCACTTCATGGTGTATGCACTAGGCCAACTATCAAGTAGCTGCATTGTTTTAGGCAAATACTGAGCAGCCGCTCGCTGAGAAATGGAGTCCAACCCTAACAGCAGTATGTTGTAAACTGGAGCGATGTTCCTCGATCCAAAAATTAAACTTACGGGTGGAAAGGAGCCGCAAACGAATGTCCTATCTTGCTCCCTGAATAAGTCTTTCTTCCAAGGTAGGCCTCTCCTTATCTCCAGGTTCGCTCTAGGTTGACATAATAGCATGAAAGAGGGCCACCTGGGTACAAATCCATCAGTTACGTCATCGATACCCTCACCATACACCGATTTGTAATCATCAATACGATAAATGGGGAGAGCTGAGCAAACTCTCGATGTATCATTTACCGGTGCGATGTGCAAAACTCCTCTCTCCATCCACACCAATTGTTTGTTGACGCTTGAGGTTGAACAGACCGGTAAAACTGGAATTGCGGTTGACACCGTCTTGTGCATGGAGGCGAGTGGAGAGAAACAACTTTTCCCTTTCATGAGAGTATGATAAATAGCCGGATCATTTAAACCCCTCGGGGTGTATTGCTTGGGAAGTTTGAAGCGAACAATGACAAGAACACAAATGTAACACGTCACTGTCATTAGTAGAAAGCAGGCCATTGCATTTTGTGGGCGCACAACCCGAAACATCCTGTGGTTGCCCGCAGAAAACGTTATTTGTTGTGCGACTACTAAATATCAGACAGTAGACACCCAATCATGTGGCAGACGATGTTTCAATCGATTGAACGAACCACGACGCGATTGGTTAGCCAAGAATACAGCCAACGCCACATTAGGTTTAGTCAGTTACCCGTGTTTCGAGGGTTATCCCAATGAACTCTTGCATACCCGAATTTCTGGTAAAGCATAAACTTCTCAACAGTGCGGGAGCAAATCAAATGGGACGCTGTTAAAGGATACTTGGCCGCACTGGTTCGTCCAAATTAGAAGCTTCCCGCAATCCGTCCTAGCAAATTTACAGCGGTTATGCGCCACTTCGTTGCACACACAAAAATGGATTGGGAATGCATACATTTCCAGATTGCTTCAAGGTGGGCGGCTTATATATGCTCCTGTTTGGTGTGGACACAGAACAACACATCGGGGAACCCATCCAGACACTGTTATAAGCGTTTCGGTTTATAAACTTTGCTTCTGCAACTGGTCACCTGGCCGCCAGCATATACGCCGTAAGGATGACGATGAATCGTTTGATGCAAGACAGTCAGGGCATAACTTATTGGTAAATATTGGTATATTCTCAACCAAGTAAGAGACGGCCCAGCTAAGGTGGTAATGTTTACCGGATCAAATGAATTTTCTAAATCAGAAGCAATGATCTCTCAGCAGTGATAAATATGCATCAAAGTCGGATATAAAATCAGCGTGTATCACACAGCCTTCAGTGGAAAATGCGCACGTGGGTGGACCTCTAAGTGATCAGGACTGATGGGCATGGTTGCCGATGTTTTCACGTTGAATAACTCCGCCCTCGGGTTCTTACGTGTTGAAGTACAACGCAAGCGGTGCATGTGTTGCGCAATCGGAACCCCATTGGTTCGTTTAAACTGACCATTATTTTTATGCGTTTTTTATTTCTCGTGTAATGTTGATGTGGAACGAATGCATGGCTTAACCCTTACTACATTTGTCGATCTTTGCCAAGGCCGGTTGTGTATATACGCTCCAACGTTTGGCGTTGGTTCCTCTCGTGTCACTGTATGCGCGGGTTTCAGTCCGTTGTTCCATCTCGCATTCAGCTCGTCGGAGTGTTGTCATCGCACATCTTTCTTGTGTCCCGGGAGTTGATGAGTCTATACTTCATATGTTTAGCTTCGTCAGCGATTCGTTTATAGGCCGAATTTCTTGTCTGCTCCTCGAACACGTCCTACCAGACCTACCACGTACTTGACGCACGATGCCGAATTTTCCCCAAATCTACTCAGCCTATTTCATGGGCCAACCAAGCCACACAGAGTCATGTGGCCTACAACCACACAATGGTTGACTTGTGACCCCGCTGTGCCAATGTTACCGGCCTTACCCAAGCTCTGGTATTCTATCCATCTACTGAGATTAGCACGGGCCACCATCTTAAACAGAACGCAGGTGTGGCATCACTAAAAATAATAGAAATCGGAATCCACCTAGTACAAACTAGTCGGAACTGAAATAGTCTTGACTCGGACTCAAAGCTAGCGTTAAAGCAGAAGTAATAACGTGCCGTGAGCGCACGTGGAAATTGTATTAACCAAATTGAACTTGCACTAACTATCTCGGTACATTAAAACAAGTACTATAAAATATAAATCAAGTACTATCACCACAGTTAATGTGAAACAAACCACGAGGCATTGATATTCCGAGGTGCTTCGAGAGGATCCAGCCGGTGTGCTGAACAAAAGGGAATGTAGGGTCCAATTCCTGGAACAAATGGTATCCGAAGCAAGCGCTTGCGTGGCGTAACATACAAGAACAAGCACCGTATCCGCCACAGTTTACGTGAAATTCTGGGCTGCTGTACATAGGTGTTCCTTGTTCTTCAGCCGTTAAGATGTATGTGCTTGCTCCGGTGGACTTCCCCGTACTTCTGTGACAATTGTATAAACAATACTTAATGACTGATTGTGGTTATTCTTTTTTATCAATTGACTTAGAGTACATAAACGCGAAAGTTGAATTCCAATTCGGGTGTTCCTACAACGAGCCGAGACTGCTTTGGTTAAAGCCTACTTCTAGTTCCATTGCGAATCAGGCAGAATTTATCCTAAAATTTATGCAACTGTCAGAAGCTTGAACGTAAATGCCTCTCCTCGGGTAGTACAAGAGTACATTGAAAGACTCAAGCTATGATGGTTCACCAAAGGTGACCTGCGCAAAGATCTGAAAGGCACTCACTTTTTAACTGCTATTGGAACAGTGGCGTATTCACTCTGAAATAATCTGGCTTATTCTGAGCTACCATTGAAATTGCCTTACGAAGAGTTGAAGGAACTCCTAACCAAATTAGTACCGGTAAATTGCGTAGTTGCCGAAAGGGTAAAGTTCAACTTACTGATGCGTTAACCTAACCAATTTGTCGGAGATTCCATTCTCTAACTCCAGTGTCAAGCTTCAGCTCGTGCATTCGGGGAAAATTTTGATAAGAGATCACCAGATTGCAGGCATAACTGATCCCGATTTATATCGTAAGCTTTTATCACCTCCAGCACAGTATTATAATCAAGTGAAGTTCATCGGTTTTCACTATCAGATGTTTCTGACATTACAAAGCTCAGACGACTGTTGTTAATCAGCAAGTTTTGTTTGGTCCGAGCGAAAGCTGAGTTCATTCCGAAGCGAGAAAACAGTGCCAATATCACTAGTTTAAACCTCACGGCATTTCTCATTCTCATGCACAGAAGAACACACATACTGTAAAGTGTGGTCAAGTTGACAAAAAGATTGGACGATGTGCTTCTCGTGGAAAGCTGCATTCCTGGTATAGTTGCCCACATCGGAATGCTAACTAAATAAACAAATAAACGTTATATTCATTGACAGTGCAAGGCACAATCCAACTGAGTGGACTGCTCAATTTGTACATCGGGATCGCATAGAATATTAGATTGTTTATATTTTGTACAATGGTTCCCAAATGGATTGCTGAAGTGAATGGCAGTTGGATAGTATTAGAGACAGTAAGATACTGTGAGCAGTAACAAATGTGAATTTAACCGAAAGTTCAAGTAAAGTTGAAGTGTTCGTCCCTCGCGTGAATGAACGCTTGATTGCCAATCAAACTCGAAAACGCTGGCCCCTCACAGGACAGAGAGAAGACGAATCGGACGAGCAGAGCAACAGGAAGGAATTAGCAAATCACACCGTTCATTATAAAGGTAAATTGGAAAGTTCGTGAATAGTATAGTTAAAGCGACCGTGGAAAGCTCTGGAAAGGTTGACTTACAGCCAATAAAGGAACTTCAACCCAGCGTTCTTTGACCGCTTCTCCTGGTTGGCTCGCTGTTCGCCCCAATCAGGGCGGATGAGTTTGGATGGCTGGCCGAGACGATGGGGTCCTGGCTTGTTCGATTCGTGTATTCCTTCCTAACAAAAGTAATACGGTCACCTATGGAACTGTCCCAAGGTGATCTGCTTCCATGCGGGGTAAGCCCTCGATGGGTTTCACTCGCACTTCCACGCTCCAACTGGCTGTGTGCCGGTGTGGTAAAATAGCAAGTAAACCATCACCTGTTTCACAAATGTCATCTTTTGATTAAGGCTGTTCTATGCATGCATTACGAATGATGCAGCCTCAGTCCGATCTGTCAAGCAGATCATTCAAGTATGGCACTGTTTTGTTAGTTGCCAAAGAGTCAGTGGCAGTATGCTTTGCATGAGTGGAATATTTTTATTATGTTGGTAGCTGTAATCTCTCACCTCAAGAGATCAGGGCACTCGTGACCAACGGTAATAAGAAAGATTCTAAGATATGAGGAATCAAAAGCATACTATTGTTTATAAGCTTTTTATAAAAGATCAGATAGAGTTTGGTGGAAAATCATTGGGAACAACGACGACCGTGCGGCGATTTCGGCTTGAAAGACGTAGTTCATCTCTCAAACGGTGGACCGAAGGGGCAGAAGAGAGCTTTGGTTAGACGGGACAGTAAGATTGGTAGGAATAAGATGGATTGTAAATACATACTAAGGAGTTCATCTACATGCAGTTAAAATTCTAATATTGGGAAAATTAAGGGCTATTACAACTTTTAAGTATCCAGGACCTTTCTCATACAAATCATCTAGAGTCATCTTTCGTCTAAATGTTGACAAGATATTGGAAACTGTGTAGCGCCCAAAAAGATAACTGTTATCCTTTGTGTACTATTTCATTATTGACCAATTGCACATTATTCTTTCTTGTTTTAATCTTCCTTACCACCGGCTCCTCACTTGACCCTCTTGTAAGTCTCCACGCTGGCATTTTGTTCTTGGTCAGCTTCATTCGTCCGTGTCTTCGTGTAGCCCATGGAATCCACTGCCCTGTGTCCGACACCAAATGCCTTCTGATATCCACACCTAATTTTTCGCACCATCTCGGACTAGTATTTACTAGTCCTATAAATTGCTGACGGATTCGCTAGGGCAAATTAAAAATTTTTTCGTCATTTGTATCTTTTGGTGAGTTTGTTGCTTTTTCTCGGTTATATACGTGTATTCATTTGTTGTTTGAGTAATTTTAGTAGTTTCATCTTGTTTTGTTTATGCTTGATCTTCCCCGTTCACATTTCTAAAGTGGCACTTGAGTCGTTCCACAGCGTAGACATGCTTAGTTTGGCTGTTCCAAGTTTCATGGAACACAGCCCAGAGGTTTGGTATGCGATATTTGAGACGGAACTGAAAAATAAGGGCATTAAGCGGGACCGTCTGAGGTACATTCAGCTCGTCCCACGTCTTCTTTCGTCGGTTGTGACGATGGTTGAGGACATTCCACTCTATCCATCGAATGAGGAAAGTTAGGAAACGATGACACTAATGATGATAAAAGAGTTAGCCCAGCGCACGACTTCGATTTGAACGGCTCCGTGGTCTAAAGCTGGGAGATCACAAGTCGTCGATGTTACTGCGCGAAATTCAGCGCATCGCTGGTCCCTTATTCTTGTGCGAAGAAGGGATAACGAAACTGTGGTTTGCAAGTCTCCCAGAGCCGTTGCCGGCAATGCTGCCTAGGTTTCTGGACAAGCCCCTGCGAGAATTAGCTACCAAAGCAGACGATAACATCGAATGTCCTCTGCAGCAGACAACCAGTAGCTCCATTGACGTATTCTCACCGATGAAAACTGAGACTCCTATTTGTTGCGTCGTCAGACTGATCTGACCCTAAATAAGAAGAAATTGCGCTACTTCGCAGCAGGATAGCAGCAATTAACTCTTCGAAGCAGCGTATGCCGTGGTCAGATGTAGACCACCTTTTGGCTACCGTTTATTGCGACTGGTCTGTGAGTACGTCATGTTCGATGAAAAAGCGCAGCATTTTTTCTGCACGTTCTCAGTCTGACAATATCAAATCCAGCGCGGAAGTATGTTAATAGTACCACCAATACTGTGGAAGAGCTAGAAGTTGTCGGACTTCCTGCATTAGGCACGACTCCGCCGCTTCAGTGAGAGCGTATAGTCCTCATACTAGCACGACCGATACATGCGTAAATAACCAAACAAATCGCTTGTTTTACGTTAAGAATTGACGTTCTTCCATGACGTTCTTCATCGACACGGGAGTGGAAGTCAGTGTCACCCCTGCGAACCTAAACGACAAGCACTCAAAGCCTACGTAAAACCTGTGCGCAGCCAACGGTTCTCAAATAGCTTCAGCTAGTCAGCGCATGATGAACCTGGTCCTCAATCTCCGCCGAGACTTTCAGTGGATCTTTATGGTTTTGTCTGTACCCTTCGCAATATCGGCATCGTCTTCCTCCGACATTTTGGGTGGTCTGTTGATGCTGGTCGCCACAGACTTTTAGACGACCGCAGTAAACTAGGGGTTGAAAACGTTCTTACAGACGTCCCGATAATCAGTCTCGTTTTGCGAATCGCCGACGTACCTTCAGATTAGGCGCACATACTCTCTGAATACCCGCGACTAGTATGACTAGTTCTAGAACTTCCGCCAGTCACGACAGTGGTCACATGGTCCCGCACCGTCCCCCAACGAGTGCTCACCCATGTCGACTCGCCTCTGAAAAATTACTTGCGGCAAGAGCTGAATGCAATCATATGCTTCAGTTAGGTATCATAAGATCATGCAACAACCCATGCGCGATGCCTCTTCACATGGTTCCGAAAAATACCATGGCAGACTGGCGTCCTTGTGGCGATTACCAATCTCTGAACAACATAATCACGCCTGATCATTATCCGATTCCACATATCGTGGACCTCATGGCTGGTCTGACAGGTGAAAATGTTCTCAGTAAAATCGACTTGGTGCGCGATTACAAACAAATTCCGGTAGCCCAAGCGGACATCGCTAAAACTGCCTTGAGGGTTTCCTGTGGTTTGTTCGAATTTGTGTGCATGCCATTCTGTCTAAAGAATGCTGTGCAAAGTTTTCAGCGCTTCATCGAGCAACTTTGTCGCGACCTAGGCTTCGCTTATGCCTACCTCGACGACATCTTAATCGCGAGCTCCTCAAGCGAGGAATAGTTATGCCACGTTCGAAAGCTTCTTACTCGTTTATCTCAACATGGGAAGACGATCAACGTCGAAAACTGTTCGTGTGGTGTCGATTTGGCCAGTTTTCATGGCCATTATATCTCTCCTGCAGACGCTGTGCCACTACAGCGTAAAATTAAGACCATCATTAACTACTCCGAGCCTCACTGCTTCAAACAGCCAAGACGTTTTGACGACCTCGTAAAATTTTATCGCCATTTCATACCTAGTTACGCTTCGCTTATGCAACCCCACACTAACCTTCTTGGGGGAAAGCTTAAGAAATTCGACTTTCCTGCTGCAGCACGCGCTGCCTTCCAGGGTTTGAAAGAAGCTATCGCCAACCTAGCTTCTATGGCGCATCACGACTCGGCAGCTCCACTGGCGCTCAGTACCGACGTTTCTGACGTGGTAGGTGGGGCGGCCCTACGACAAAAGTTAGGTGACGCTTAGCAGCCATTCACAATTTTCTCCAAAAAGTTGCAACCTGTCGGTGCACGTTACAATAATTTCAGTAGAGAACTAGTAGCCAGTTAGTTATCCATGAGTTATTTCCGACATGCCTTATAAGACCGCTCCTTTGCCGTCTTCGTCGACCAGAAACCCCTGACTTACGTGCTCAGCTCGACTACCGACCGATACTCTCCTAGAGAGTCGCGTCACCTAAACTCTAGCGCTCTGTTTACGACCGAGATATGCCACGTTGCCGGTGTGTACAACATTTTCTCTGATGCATTTTCCCGAAATCAAGCGATCTCCACTTATGCAGGCACCGCTCTCGAATTGGCAGCCATGGCAGCAGCGCAATTCAACGATGCTGAGATTGATATACTACGCAGGTCTCCCACACTGGACATTCCACCCGTTCCGCTGATATCATTAGACGGAACTATACTTCGCGCTTTATCTCTAAGCACGCCGCGCCCAAACGTCCCAAGCGAGTTTCGGTAGACAATGTTCGACACGTTGCACGGCTTGTCTCATTCAGGCTTTCGTGCATCGGTTAAACTCGTAACCACATGGTTCGTCTGGCGCTTTGGCAATCGTGACATTCGTACTTGAACGGCTGCTTGACGTCCGTGTCCACGCGCGAAAGTGCATAAGCACACGAAAAGCCCAGTGGGAAGCATTCCCACGCCAGGTGCACGTGTTCACCACGTGCACGTCGACCTCGTGGGTCCTCTACCGCCTTCGAAAGGCTTTGTATATCTACTGACCTGTGTCGACGGATTCACTAGGTGACTGGAAACTACGACCATGCCTAAGTGCTCTTCGAAAACAGTAGCGGAAGCTTGTCTGGAGCGCTGGGTAGCTCAATACGACTGTCCCGCCATCAAGACCACCGATCGAGGATCACATTGCTCGTCGACTTTTGACACGTTGCTTAAGGATTTAGGCTATCGCCACGTTCAGACGACCGAGTATCATCCGTCCGCTAACAGCATAGTGGAGAGTCTTCACCGCCGGTTGAAGGCAGCGCTACGTGCGCACGCAGATCCTTCATGGTTTGAAACTCCTCATCTCCTCCTCCTAGGCTTAAGCAACGCTGTTAAAACCGAGTTTGACGCAAAGCCAGCGCAGCTAGTCTACGGCTGCACGCTGGGTTTGCCTGGACAGCTGGTGGAACCAGCTCCGTCTACTTCCTCCTTTGAGAACGAAGTTACAGCAGATTGGCTCATTAGATGCGTGAGTTACTTCCGCTCCCTCCACGATCGCAGAAGAGTACATTGTACGTTCCCGAGAAGCTGTCAACATGTTCACACATCCTCCTCCACGCAGACGGCGTTAGGCAGCCACTTCAGTCTCCGTACATAGGACCCTTCGAAACGCCACACTGTATGAATAGGAGGTACACGACTGACCGCGGTGGTCGACGCGAAGTCGTCACCATCGAGCACCTCAAATCGGCTTTCATCGACGAGGTCGCTGAGCCTATGTCTGCTTCAAACGCTTTGTGTGACGCTACGAATAATCGTGCCACGTTACAACACCTAGGGTTCCTGCAACGGGTACCGATCTAGGTTCACAGGCTAGGGTCATTTCGACGTCTTCGTCTACTGTGAGCTTGCGGCCTGCCACAATCAATCTCCGTGGCCGGGAGGTTAGTACACCCGTTCTGTTTTCCGATTATGCACAGTGTAAAGACTTTGAAGCTTACAAATACTGTACATATTTGCAAAGTTTTTGGTCGATTAACGTTCTGAAAACACAAAAATCAGAAATCCCCGAAAAAACTATTCAAAACCCAAAATACCCAAACATTTTTACACACAGATCATTTGTTCCTTCTTTTCGCCTTGTTCTGCGTGTGTTTTTCTGCTTTCTCATCTCTACATGCCCCAACGCTCTCCTTCGATCGACTGGTCCTCACGAGTAACGTTTTCGAGGATGGCTACAGTCAACGAAGATCCAGACAAGGACGCTACTCGTTTGTACGCGCGACTAGGGTCGTTGCTTCGTGAGGCGATGGTCCTTTCTCCTTGGGACAACCGTCGTTTCTTCGTGGGACGAGGGTCGCTTTGGCGCGGAGTGGGCTGCGGTGAGGGGCAGAACCACTCACAAGCGCATCGTTTGGTAGCAACGGTGGTTACGGTTCTGTCGGCCTTTTTGCTGGGTTAGCCGGTCTTTTTCAAGTCCGACAAGCCCGCTCCAACGGCTCACCAAACTATACCCTGCCCTGTAATCAATAGGTAATAAATAACAAACGGCACAGCAGACTCCGACTTCTGGTGAACTCCCATTTGACACAAACGCTCACTCATTCTTTCGCGGCACGATTTTGCCTTACGTATCTCGATTCACATATCATTTTCGAAATCGAATGTTTCCTATGTTCAGCCTCCTAGGGAGGGGTTGTATAGCGCCCAAACAGGTAACTGTTATCTTTTGCGAACTATTTCATGGTTGACCGATTGTACATTATTCTTTCTTGTTTTAATCTTCCTTACCACCGGCTCATCGCTTGACCGTTTCGTAAGTCCATGCGCTAGCATGTTGCTCTTGTCTCGCTTCATTCATCCGTGTCTTCTTGTAGCCCATGGAATACAGTCCGCTGTAGTTGACTCCAATTGCCTTTTGATATCCGCGCTTAATTTCGCGCATTGTCTCGGACTAGTAGTTACCAGTTCTACAGCGTGCAGGTGGACATTTGCCATCCGTTTGAATTGCAGATAGGAAGCGCAATTTCTGATATTCAATGGAAATTTATTCCATATCAACGCACATTTTCTTGAGAAACAGTTGGAGCGAAACTTGGTACGGGACTTTTTAATATCCAGTATGCGCTCTTTCTTGTCATAGCACTTGAGAGCCTGAATCGCGAATTGTGGCTGACCTGTAAAGCTTAAGCCAAAAAATAAGCGGTGAAAACGGCACAGATTTAGTTTGCGTTTGCGCAATCAAAGCGGCTGCAGTTTTAGAGGCTCGCAATACTCCCGATAAGTCATAGTGTTAGGCATGTTTAAGCATCTCTTCGTGAATGATCATTGGATGTTTTCCAGTGTTATAATGTCCGCTTTTCTCAGATTTCCGTGTACTATTACACAGTATTCAAGCTTCGGGCTAACACACATTTCAAAGGCTTGAATCGGTTTATGTAAGCGATGGTTTTTCTGACAGAAGCCTGCAATAATATAACGCTCTAAAAAGTTAAACGAGGCGGAATATCTTAGACCAAGGTCTCGGACTGCGCCACACACAGGAATCCCATTAGCATGGAAATGTCGGATATATCCATACTGTTTATCGTCAATTCAAACGTTGTAATATGATGAGAGAAGCTGAGGATGCCTCTGAGAACTTGCCAAAGGATTTTCATTCGTTAACACTGGCAATAAATGCGAGTGGCCATTTAGTTAGTGAACTACTTTTCGGAAATGATACGTTACACCGTTTCATTGTAGATGCCAGTAGCGTGGAGTCTCTCATTTATAAAACGAGTCTCAGTCGCCTGTACCACGATGTTCAGTTTAATTCGACGTTCACCACTATTAAGGGTATTACTGGACATAGCCTTCCGGTGAAAAGATGTACTTTACCGGTGTTCAATAAGCATTATAATCCCGTGGATGGTAAATTTGTTCTCATCCTTCAAGGTCTATCTATCTTTGGTCTTAAAGTTATGCAGACGCTTCAAATAAGTGTCACTTTTCTGCTCCACACTGAGGTTGACAACCAAATTCGTAGTTTACTACACGACTGTTCAGTAACATCTGGTGGAATGAAAAGTCAGCTTGTCAAGTTGGAATTAGTGGGTTATCATGTTTTCTTTAGAGGTCGTATACTTCCATTTGGACTAAGTGAACCTTTTCGCAAGGTCATTGTGTCTCTGTGAAGCAGGGATTATTGTCCCAGTACAAAGTTCACGATGGGTCACAAATGCTGTCACACCATTAAAGCCGGATGGGTAAACACCGAGAATTTGCGGCGAGTACCGCATTACCCTTAATGTGAAGCTGCTGCATGGTAGTTTTGTCACGGAAGAATCTGATTCTGTTCTTTCTCCTCTGCATGGATTCAAGGTCTTCTCGAAGTTAGTCTTAAAAGACGCATAGTTGCAGATACCACTCACTGATGATTAGTGAACTGACCACCATAACTACAACTGTTGAGTTGTACACGCATAAGTTTCTTCCGATCTTTTTGTGTCACCAGCCATATTCCAAGATGTGATGAAATCCATTGTGCAAGTTCTGGATGGTGTTGATGTCTATCAAGAAGATGTGTTTGTGCATGCTACGGATAAACCCACATTATTCTCGATTGCTTACACTTTTAACTCACTTCCAAGACGCTAATGTGAATATTGACCCAAAGACGTGCATAATTAGTGTCCAAGAGAGCACTTGGCTTGGTTATCCTGTTGCATCTGAAGGACTCAAACCAGATACTGACCGGATAAGGCCATTTCTTGATGTGAAGTCATCCACCAATGTTTATGAGCTTCGATCACGGAGGGGAGCGTTGCACTATTATTTTAAATCCATTACTAATTTTGCATTCATTGTTGATTCTTTATTCACTTTGTTGAATGATAAGTTTCCTGGGCTGGATACATATGAGCATGTTCTACGAAAGCTTTTTAAAATTTTGTTCTCCGTATTTTTCTCCAAAAGTACCAATCGCACCATGCACAGATGTCTCATCAACCGCTAAAGGGGTTGTGCTAAAGCAAGATGGGCACCCTGTTCTGTGTATCACCCGTCGACTGAGCAATGTTGAAAAGGGATATACTCAGACCCATCGAGAAGATTTGGCTGTATACTGGGCAGTCACTAGACGTCACAAGTGTTTGTTTGGTCTCAGACACTATTGAGATAGATCGTGAAGCTCTAAAGTTCGTTTGCAGCCCTGTTAGTTCTTTTTAGCTAAGTCTTCAGCAGCTATGGTTCAAAGGTCAAGTGTTGCCTTTAGTGTGCACAATTATTTGGTTGAGCACAGAAGTGCAAACTTCCTTCCTCACGTCGACTACTTATGGCGGAACGCAACGGTACTCGAAGCCGATTCTGAAATGAGTTGCCTACTCATCTAGCCACTTCCCATCTCTCGTTCAGGCCTTAGCAAGCAGAAGAGTAATTAGTACGGATCATTTATTTCTGCTGTCAAACAAGGATACTCTATGACAGTTGGGCGAGAAAGTGGAGTGCCATCGTTCGCGCGTTTGTCACCAACCGTGCTTCGGAAAGACCCTACGAGCGTATTACCAGAACCCAGCCGAAAGGTGATAATGATCCGACAGCAGGCGTGTCGCCAAGGCCTGACCGGATGCTGATGAAATCGTACGTCAGACATCACGTGCGTTGCCAGGCTCCGGATAGGCGGACGAAGACTGGAGTGCCCGAGCAACACGGTGAAATGGGCGGATGGAGCGGACAAGTAGGGGTGAAGCGTGGGCTTAGAGCAAAATCCGCCTGGTGACACCGACATATAAATATGAGCGTTCTCCACCCTAATAGAACTCTGGTCTGCTGAGTCTTCTTCTGTCTCCCTTCCGGTCGGGTTTACCAAGGCGCCAAACGGAGCACCCGTAAGGGCACAGATTTAGCAGCAGGGGTGAATCAACCAGTTTAGAGCGAGCAGGTCCACCGCGTTATAACACTCTATTTCTTTAAAACGGAAGTTCCCAAAGTTTTATGTGCGTCTCGTGTTGTGTGTTACACCTGATGGATTATTATGTGTGAATGACCATGTCGTTATTCCGCCGACTTTGAGATCAGCTGTTCTGACGGATTTACATCCTGGTCATTTTGGTGTTGAAAAGATAAATTCCATAACTCGATACTGGTGCGTGTGGCCGGAATTAAATGCAGCTATTCAACGAATTACTTCTGAGTACCCGAATTATAAACACAATATTCGATAGCAGCCGTCCAACTGGACAGCATGGCCGATGACATGTGAGCGCTGGCAAGGGGTACGTATGATTTATTGTGGACCATTTCGACAGGAATACTATGCAGTTGTGGTAGTGGATTATTATTCAAAGTATTTCTGACTGACAAACCAAATGCTGATTTTACTGTCCGGGCCTTGAGAAACGTGTTTAGTCGGGAACGGGTTCCGTTAGCTGCTGTAAATTACAATGGTTCACACTTCCAACTTCAATTGTTACCACTTAGCTGCAGAGTCTTGGGTGTCGTCACCTTTTACTGCTCCATGAAATCCATGCTCTAATGGCCTAGTTTAAATCTTTGTTGCAGCTTTAAAACCTTCTTTTACCTCTTGTGCTCCTACTTCATTTGATGAACTTGATCGCTGTGTTGATAACTTCCTTATGCAATACCGTAACTGTGTGCATTCCACAACTGGAGATACACCGGCGAATTTGTCTAAATCCAGTCAATTGAGGTCAAAAATGCTTGGTTTGGGAACCACTAAAGTATCTTATTTCAAAGGCAATAAGTTACCTCCTTCTTCCGAAGTCATTGTTAACAATCTGGGAAGTCGTTTGATCAAAAGTTTGGATCTTCATGACTGCTCTATACATAAGCGGCATGTTGATCAGGTACCATACAAGGATTCCGGACAGTTGTCAATGGAATCTGTTTGCACTGAAAATACGAAAGAGAATTCAGTTTCAGATACTCAGGAGAGTTCGGAACAAAGACATCCTCCAGATTGCAACAGAAATCCCAACCGAATTACAGAAAACTAGAGTTGCATTCAAGCTGCGGAGAATGTGACATTTATATATACACTACCCAATGATCCACTGTTTTTATTCTTTTACGCAACTTGACTTACAATATATCCCCGCCAAATTCGCATTCCAGTTCGGGTGTTCTTACGCGTCGAGACTGGCTTGTTTGGATCCTAAGGCTATTTCCATCCCGAACCTAAGATAACCTCTTCGCACACATCGTGCTTTGACGTAATATGGGGCGAAACAGGGAAGCACCTATGGTCCTGACGGCGGAACGGAAACCTATTTTCCTACAACTGCCTTCCAATGGGGAAATATTATCCGAGAATCTATCCCGCGGTCTCACGTCCGCACTCAGGAATAACTTCCCAGCGACGAGGTTGCAAATCCGGTTCACCAGCAGCCCAATGGTGAGACTAAACCTTAAGGATAAGCTGCCTTTCCACACCAAATCAATGTGTGTATACTCATTTACCTGTTCCTGTGGAGCAGGATACGTTGGTCGTACGACAAGACGCTTATCCGAAAAGGTGAGGGAACACCATCGGGCCTGGCTCGGCAATGGAGGCCGAAAGGTCACCAACTCTGCCATCGCCACGCATCTTGCGGATACGGGTCATGCCACCAAGTCGGCAGACTCGTTCAAAGTAATCTATCAGGCCCCAGAAAATCGATCAAGGTAGTTCCGTAAGCGGATATTAGACGCCGCAGAAGCCATCGCCATTCGGCTGTACGAACCAGCACTGCGCACGCAGAAACGGTTCACTCACGCGTTGTGCCAGGCACCTGACCTGAAGAAGCTCTTGTGTCAAGGGCGAAACGTTGCCACAATAAAACCATACCAAAATCGATTTGTATTCAAAACCTTCTGAGATTGAAATTAGTCAGGGAAAAGGAAAGGTTTCCAGTTGCCACCCAAGGGCGTCTAGTTGCCACTCAAACCCCTTAACCGTAGCTTCCTTGACAACATTTTCTGGAAGCAGATTCCAGCGTTCGATGACTCGATGCGATAACCGTGTCTCCGCTCTAACTCGAACGGATCGCGATTTGTCCAGCTTCATGCAATGCCCGCGGAGACCAGATAATTTAGCAGGACCAAATAGCCAGGACAAATCAGGGCCAACCTTTCCAGTCAAAATACGGTAGGTTAGGATTAGGTCCCCTCTAATCCTTCGATAGTGCATTGACTGCATCCCCAAACTAAGTAAGCGCTCGGGGCACCTTTGTCCTCGTAATCCCTCGACCAACTTAGTACCGACACGCAACACCCTTTTTAGTGCCATTTTGTCCCGGACAAGGCATATTGAACAGGCCTGGACGCAATATTCTAGGTGGGGTCGCACAAACGTTGAGAAGAGCTTCACAAACACATCGGAGGTAAGGGTCCCGCAAGAACGACGGATAAGCCACAGCATCCGGAACCCTTTAGCACCCGCCTTCTTCCAGTTGTCTCCAGAGTGTAGTGTGGACCATTGGACGACACCTAGATCAACCTGATGAGTCACGTGAGGAAGTTCACTCCCATCCAGCACATAACTTGTGGAGGAAGCAGACACTCCGATACGCAGCACTGAACACTTTGCCCGGTTTATGGGCAGAAACCACAAGACAGACAATTCCCAGAGTCTATCCAGAGCCCGTTGAAGAGCCATATGACTCTCGGGGATATCAACAATATTCCAGAGCTTTAGGTCATCAGCAAATAAGAGCGATAGTACCTCAAGCTCCCCGGCAAGTCATTCACGTAGACTGAGAAAATCAGCGGACCTAGGACAGAGCCTTACGGAAAGCCGCTAAGTACAGCTTGTCGAAACGAAAGACTGCTTCCCACACGAATACACTGTTCCTGTCCATCCAGAAAAGCTGTTACCCACTGGAGAGCGCGACCAGCCATTCCATAACACCTCAACTTCAGTGAGAGTCGCGAATGGGGGACAGTGTCAAAGGCCTTGGCGAAGTCAATATAAACCACATCCACCGCATGTCCACTGTCTACGGCTACAGCCCAGCTCTCACGAGCTACCAGCAAGTTCGTCTGACACGAAAATCCTTTGCGAAAACCATGTTGCTCGACACTAAGCAGGTTAAACATGTTTAAATGGTTCTCCATTATATCTCGTACTAATTTTTCATGTAACTTAACGACCACGCTAGTCAAGCTGACAGGCCTGTAATTAGCCGGTAGGTCTTTGTCACCGCACTTGAAAATCGGGCAGACAACAGCCTCCTTCCATTCGGTTGGCAAGGCACAGCTGTTGAGGGACTTCTGAAACACACAAGTCAGAGGTCCACTGAGTTCCCCTGCCAATTCGTGCAACAATTTTGGATGAACAGAATCTGTACCGGGAGCTTTAGTTGGGCTTACCTCTCTTACCAACCGGAGAACTTGGGACTCAGTTACAGGAATTTCATCCAGACAACAGTCCGCAGAGATTCTTGAGACTAACTCTTTACATGGCGTATTTGTTTCGCGGACAAAGACGCTTGAGTACTGTTCACCAAGCACGCATGCCTTGTCATAATCATCATAGGCATGGGTCCCATCTCCTCGAAGCAATGGTGGTATGGGCGAGTTTGCACCACAGCGTCGTTTAACGTAAGCGAAGAATTTATTGGGATTTTTCGAAGCAGTATCAGTTAAGCCCTTTTCATACTGAAGCCGGGCCAATTTAAGTTATAGTTTGCACTCATTTCGAACCAACCGATACTTGTCAAACGTGCTGTTCGACGGAGCTGTTCGGTACGCTCGCCAGCATCTAGACCGCTTTTTTAGCAGGCCCTTCCCCGCGGAATCTACCCACGGAGGCTGCGCTCTCGATTCCCTTCATTTTACCAGTGGGATGTGAGGTTCAGAAATGTCGACGAGGTGAGCCTAAAGTTTTTCCCAGGCTATGTGAACAGTGTCGGTCTCAGGTATCACACAAGGCGATTACCTAGCTTTACCCCGCATCGCTTGGAAGTCCGCGGCCCAAATGTTCGGATACCAACTGGTAGTAGCTTGGCAAGGCCTGATAATGGTACACTGGAAAGACAAGCAAACGTGATCGCTAGCGCCAAGGGGCAAATCGTATTTATTGTCATCTACAAAGTCAAGTGACTTAGCAAAAACAAGATCTAAAATGGACGGCTGCTGATTGCTGATGTACCTAGTGGGGCGGTCCACAAACTGGTGTAGTGGTACCTGCAGCATTAAGTCCAGCAGTTCTATACCGAACGATTCCAGATCCGAACTGCAAGATAGATCATCCCAACAAACCTCTTGGAGGTTGAAGTCTCCCAGCACCCGACACTTGTTCGCAGAGTGAGTGCGTATAAACTCAATGATTCCATTGGGGGTACTCATAGGGCTTCTATACACTAACACAACCGTAACCTGAACCGATGGAGCGCAAATCAAGACTGCGAAAGGCTTAACAGATTTGTCGAGAGACTGAAAAATGCTGGTCCTCAATAGGTCGATGTGATAACTCACATAAAGAGCTACACCACCCCCTTGACGGCCAATGGAGCGGTCAGCGCGGAACAGTGCGTAGCCAGGCAGATATACTTCGCCATCTGTGATTTCCTCAGACAGCCACGTTTCAGTGAATGTAAGTATATCTGGACGAGATTTGTCTACGAGCAGACCCACCTCGCACATCTTGTTTCTCGGGCTACGCATGTTACTAAGTACGACTTGGAAGGCTTCGGCACGACCAGCCCTGAGTCGTGCGCAAGTATAATAGGTTCTGGCAGGGCGGAAAAGGACCGCCGGCTGACCACCTGAAAACCCACCAAAGGCATTTTCATGAATGATGGTCCAAACAAGCGTTTTTGCAAGCCCCACTTGAAATAGAGGCTCTGCTTTTGTGTCAAAATTAGAGGTACATTTTGAATAATATTTTAGTGAACCCATTAAGACACGCAGTGCTTCGAAACTTCAGGGAGCATCAGCGTTAGCTAACTGAGAGAAAAGACCAGGAATCGGATGAAAACCAATTCCTTCGATGAGATAGCCAGCACAGAAAAATGTCAGTCTACCGAACATGCACTTTGAAGGATTTGTGGCTGCGTTAAACTCACGAAACTCATCCAAGATTACATAACATCGCTCGTCGTGATGCGCTCTGTAGGAGCTGGAACAATAACAACGGCGGGGCCTTCAAATTTGGCCGTGCTCATTTGTTCCATCTGCAAAATTACTTACACTCATGCTTTCGGCAATGTTTGCATTTGTTTTTTCTACCCAATCCATACAATCTTCAACGTCATTAGGACCTATACTCACAATGTTTTAAAATATCTGTGTTTCCATTCTACTGAACGTCAAGGGTTTGCAAAGTCAAGCTGTAAAATATAAAATGAAGCAGATCTGGATGAAGCACAATAATTCTACTAAAATCATCGTGCTAGATGGAGGATTGTTCTACAGAAGAAAACAATACGGAGTATGAGTATACCCATTATAATAAGCGCAAATGACCAATCAGTTATGAGCAAAATGGATGAGATTAAAAGCCAAATTCGCCGTCGTGAATGCTCGAAGATTGGCGTAGTTATGTTTCAAGAGACGTGGCTCGATGAAGATGCTGACAATGAGGTTGTAACCAACGAGATATTCATTTTCCATCACGTCGACCGGTCAAATACGTACAAGAGCCGCGGCTGAGTTGTCATCACTTAGGTTAATCCTGTTTGGTGCACGTCAACAAAATGTTGATTTCGATCTCCACATATTAACTGTTTAATTTTGCAATGTAAAGCCAGATGTTTATGTAGCTACCAACGGATTTTGCTTGTAATTATGTACATTGTCCCCAGTTGTCCCACCTCTGAGGCAGAGGAAATTTACGATCAGTTCGACTCAAGTGTCATCGACCACATTGATGCCTCTTTTTGCATCTTTGCAGGTGATTGCAACAGCTTTGCCGCCACTTTTCCCACAGACCTTGAGCTGTAAAAGGTTGTAAACCCCCCAACAGACTTCAAGCAACTATAAACCTTATATTTGTTAACAATGCGAAGCTGCTTTTTGTGTGCAAGCAGGCACCGATTGGTAATTCTGACCACGCAAAGTGCACTTCAAAGTACTTTGTAGGGATATTACTCGTTGTAAAGACCATGGGCTTAAAAAAAGACAACGTTCTCCTGAGAATATATATCGCCTCCAAGAAATGGGTTCATCCACAGATTTTAGTGTATTTTTCGACAACGCTGTATCTAAGTACTGCGACCAGTTAACGAGCTACAGTATCTTCTTGTTTGATAACAGCTGCTCACTGGAAATCACTTTCATCCATGCGGATCGATTTTCCTCTCCATCCCTAAAAGCTTGCGTAGACTCAAAGAAAAAGCGTTCAAAAGGAAAGACCACGCTGTCGTAAAACCTTTTTATATTTCTATCAAAACTGAGTTACGCCGTCTAAAACACCTAAATGTCCAGACCATACTGGGAAATTGTAGCTGTCGGGATGTCTGGCGTCTGTTGAAACAATGTAGTGGAGTCTCTGACTGAGTTTCAAATCTAAACGTATACCTGGAAGAACTGAACCAAAACTACTGTTGCTTCAATTCTAACACCACCTCTCATCCTTATTCCCCACGATTGGATCGACTCACAACCTTCTTACCTACCATTGACAGAAATATGATGCGCAGTAAACTACTCCAGACGAACTCCAACAAAACAAGTGGTCCAAACGCATTACCACCTGTTAGCGTCAAAGTGTGTGTCGACTCCTTGATCCAGCCTCTTGTTGACACGTTCACATTGTGCTTGAAAGTGTGTAACATCACTGACTGCGGGAGAAATGCCAGAATTATATTGGTCAGTTGTCTGCACCTCGGTAAACTTGAAGATATTCGAGAAGCTAATTAGAGGTACGAGGTTATTCGAGAAACTTATTCTACTCAAGACGCATTAACCTATCTTGCATATTCATTGCTGTCGTCACTAGACAACAGGGTTAAATCCGTACGCATGCGTTATCACGATTACAGTATTGCTTTCGACAGTGTAAACTGAGTTTCTTTTGATTGACCTGCACAATGTCGGAATTCAACTCTACTGTCCACCGTTTGAGAGGCTATTTCACTGGACGTACCCAGTTTACTCGATTTTGAAATAAAAGTTCATCGCCGCTCACCACAGACACTGGCGTTCTTCAAGGGGCCACATCATCTCCATACCACTTTTCCACCTACATCGCCTCTTTAGCTGCCCCTGCAGATGAGGTATTGCTGAAATATGCAGACGACATAGTCTTGGGTATGCAGCAACCGACCGCAGCCTCATCAACTAAATTACAAGCCCGTCTGGACAGCCATTATATTATAGTCCATGGCTTACTTTTTATATCTGTATCCATCAAAATCCAATAACGTCGTTTCCACCCTACACAAAGGCCATAGTTATCAGCAAGTTCTCATGGAATACCCCGAAGTTCACATAGTTGGCGAGAATTGCTCATCCGGATTGTCAGTTAAGTACCTAAGTGTAACACAGTCATGATCTTTCTTGCTCACTCCATGCTATTGATGATTTTACAAAGGTGGGGAGGCTTTCGTTCTACGTCCTTCATTTGCGATCCTCCTCTGTCCTCCACCAGTTAATTCTGCGATTTATCACCGCATGTATCTTAACCCTTTGCACCTATTGCTGCATTGCGATGTTTCCTGGTTTCCTAAGGAAGCACTTCAAAATCCTAGGTAAATTATCCACACAGTTATCTCGATGTATTGGAATTTCCAAGCCGACCTTTATTGCGATTCTTGTGTCCACTCACACCAGTTCATGCATAAGGCTTGCTTCGGGAAAATTTACTGATACAAGTCACTCTCTTCATGGTGCACTGTCAGTGTGTGTATCAACATCCTCAACCAGACAAAAGGATTGATCCATTTTTGCCCCCACAACGTCTTATCACTCATCCGTTTTTCCGTATCTGGGACGATTTTTGTGCAACCAGCCTTCATTTGTTTTGGAGCTTAAAAACAACTTTGCATCGTAAGCATACTGTTGTTTATGCCACTTTTATTCTGCTCGTCTATTTACTGTTTTATTGCTTTTACTATGTTGAAAGCGTCTGTGTACCGGCTGAATATTCACTCTTATTGGTGCATAAAACCCTTCGTTGAATTGTATTGAATTGTTGTTCTGGTGTATTGCAATACCTGATAGATACTCAGTGACAAAGCTCATAACGTCTTGAAAAATTGACAGTGATACAGTGAGACCAAAAGGTAAAATGTCGAAATGAATTAACTTGAATGGCGTGTTTATAGTTGCAATAACACTCGATTGTTCGTCAAGAGGTATCTGTAAATAAGCATCCCTCAAATCGAACTTAGAAAAGCACAGATTAGCTCAACCGTTGAAGCACATCCTCAGGTCCTACAGCAGTGCAACATGTTTGTACAGTATAATCTGTGTAAGTTGACCACTCAAGGGACTGGATCAAAGTGTACCTACATAGAGAGGTGGTTAACATATGGAGGTCCTATGACAAAACTTAGCGTAACCTACTTTCCCGTTGTGAGTAGTACACCATTAAAGTCATTTTCACATAAACCCGTTTCGAACACTGACGGTCTCACGTAACGTCAAACGCATTTCAACCGTACAGTGTTAGAACAAATCAGGGTACAGGGTGCATTTCACAAGTTAAAGAACTTTTTAAAGAAGTCAATCTTTGTCACTTTCTCTTATCACTGTAAAAGCGCTCTTAACACACGGCACCCTCAGCAGGCTTTGATATTCATGCAGAGCGAATGATTACAGTTGCATTAAAATATGTCTCGATCTTCTTTTGGTTTCTGTGGCGTTCAAATCATCGTCATTCAGTTTTTCTTCTTCTGCAACGGCATCATCAGATGTTTGTTCCTTGTTTCCGCGAGGGAGTATCGCAGTCAGTTCATTTTGGCAAATAGCATCTGGGTCTGTTTCATTGCAATTTAGCAAATCATCATCCATTTCAACAAGCTCTTTGAAATCTATTCCATCGAATTCTGCTAATGGAGATGTAATGTCTAATAACTCGACGACATCCTGCTCGAGAAGTTGAACAACTCCAGCTTTTCTGAAACACTTCTGTATTATTTCTGGTTGAACTTCTAACCAAGCGAAACTTTTACAAAACGCACCATCCAAAGCAGTAAATGAAGCAACAGATGAGGCTCCTTCCGCATGTGAATCATTAGTCTGGAAATTTGTCATAGCCCATTGCATGAGTTCGGCTCGGTATTGCATTTTAAATATTTTGTAGATCCCTTTGTTCCAGAGGTCAGGTCTGGAGGCAGAAACTTAAGAGTAATATTTGTGAGTTTTTTTTACATGGATGTGTATAGGAAACTTGTCCATTGTTATGATAATAAAACTTTTCTTCTTCTTATTTCTTTGTCGTTACTTCTGATCCACTCGTAAAATATGACAGGCCATCCACGCAGATTGGTTTGATCTCCAGGTGACTGGAAGATGTTCAGGATCTAGGTTTTTGAACGCACGTGAGCTAACCGATTTACCAGTGATCATGGGTGTTAACTTCTCCCCACTTGAGTTAGTGCACAACAGAACTGTGAAACGTTTTTTTGGGATGTTTTCCACTCTTACATTTGTCACCGTTCTGTAAGGCATAGCCTTGAAAAAGCGACCGCAATAGTCATTGTTGGAAAATGTTTCGATGAAGTTGCACAAACTCTTAAGGCCCTTCATTGGCTTCATCATACAAAACTCTCTGGCAAATTGCATATCGGAGCTTAGATTTCTCTAGCCAACCATCGGATTCCTGGAAAACTGCAGTTCCCAATTCTTGCGAGAAACTTTCAGCAATTTCTCCTATCATCGGCCCAAAAATTCAAGCATTAGCTGCCCTCATTTGCTTAAGCAAGCACAGAGTAGCCTCATTGATGTCAACAGGGAACTCGCAGCTAAATTCAACTGAAGCTAGTGGCCCTTAAAGTTTATTGCCAGTGGTTTTGAAGCAGTGCACCGATTTCCTTACCTTACTGTTGACTGTTATTATTAACAAGTGCCTCACGATCGGTGTCATCCCCTACATCTGCAGGTCAGCCAGAATAACACCAATTCCTAAAATCCTCGTAATTATCGGTCTACTGCTTGTACTTCCGTGCTCTTAAAAGTCCTCAAAGTCTTTTCTAAGAAAGTCACAAATGCTTTGTGCATGCGGTTGCTTAAATCACATCAGCATACCTTTGACTACGTAATTCTTCAATCTGTGTTTATGTATTTTTAACTGCTCTCATTCATTCAGTGTGTCCGCAGTGATAGTGTAAACGCTGATAATGCACCTATTTAGGTGCATAAAGCCTATTTTGACTTGACTGGGAGTGACTTCATAGTGAGAAGTTTTCCGACTCTCCTGCTGTAGATCTCTTTTCTTATTGTATCACCCCACGTACTCGTAATGTCTTTGGATGTTGCTAACTGTTGTCTTGCTAACACTAAAATGCACTGCCGTCTTTCTTTGACCACTGCTTTCCAGAAAATGAGAGGACTCATCTTTTCCTTCAAAGTTAACTGTCTGAGGTATTTGCTTGGGGCCATAATGTTAAATTACTCGTAATGACCTATCCTAAATTGTTTAAAGCGCGAAGTGAATCTGATGTCCACGGTTCTATTTACGCAACATTAATTACTTACAAAGTAACCACAATTGGTTTCACTCTCAGGTCGACACCAAATAGAGCCGGATAAACGCTCGACAATTATTGTGTGCGTAGACGTCAAGCTCGCTACAATCCAAGGTTCAAATGAATTGGTGCTTAGACCTGGTGGTTTATCCAGGGTCTGACAGTCACTGGAATTCCTCATAGCGATGGATGCACACGTGGACAGGTGAGGGAGTTTGGACACAAATCCGTCTGGGTCATTCCGTGGGCGCAGATCTATGGGGACCTACAGGGATCTAGGTAATACGCTTACGCGTAAAAGCTGACGGCAGGGACAAGCACACACATACACACAGAGAACATACTGTATCCTCATATGTAAAGTTCACTGATTTGGGTGTCAGAAGTTCACACATTCCGGTCCCGCTGCGCAACGTGGTATCGGAACAAACGGGTCATTCGGGGACCATTGGATGGTAAGCCCTCAAATGGTCAAATTATGGAGGTTGAGTTATTACTGACTGTCATAGTCCAATTGGTCAACATACAACTTACGGAGGTAGTAAACATACAGATGTCTGGTTCCATATGGTTTACATAGTGACGGTTTAAGCTGTGAAAATGTGGTCAACATATGGAAGTGTTCAACTTTGATTTTACTGTAATGAGCCCTTGTTCGATATAGCCTGATAGTCGCCAAAAATACTTGGCGTTTCGCCGTCATGCTTGAGTCGAGTGGCTATTGGAGTAGTCCAAACAGCAGTTTGGACCGATGTAATAATACCCCTAAAAACCAGGTCACTAAGTGACTTCTTCACTGGCTTCCGGAGCTTGAAAGGAATTAGTTTGTCTTTTAATGAACACCGGAGTGTCTTGGGTGTCAAAAATAATGGATCTGATACGTATGCCACCTGAAGGGACATGCCCGGTCGTGTTGTACGACGGACTTCAAGTGTTTTGTACAGAATACGAGTGGATTCCATCATATGGACTAGAAATGTAAACCACATTAGACCTTGTTTTGAAATGCAAGGGACGCCCCCAAAACAGGAAGCTTCACTGCTGTTGGACATCATGCTAGATACGAACCAACTCACCCCGTCGGAAGAGCCTGCCGTTCAAACAAAAAACGTAACAATAGATAGAACATACTCAACGGGAATCAGAGCCCTAGTGCACAGACTCTATGTTAACACAAGACGTAAAGCATACGGATCAAACGTAGCATGCTATTCAGTTCAGTCTAAAGGAGGGAGATATTAGATGGACTCACGCATGATAGTCTTTCACACTTGGACAGTTTCGCCCATAGTAGATTTTGTCATTTCACATTCTCGATTGATTAACCTATTGATTTCTTGTTGTAATCTGTTCGCTCACGCATTTCAGTTTTCAAGACAGTTCGTCCTCACACGGTCCGTTCTTGTTTCCGTTCCGAGCGGGTTGCGAGTAACAGTGTCAGATGTCATAATATGTGGTTCAAATTGTTGGTAGTAGTTGTTGTGCTTGATGAGAGAACATTGGTTGATCACATGCAATACGCACTGAATCAAACCATGAGCCACGTTTAAAAGACGCCTCAAGCACTGGAGGTAGTTTCATGAACTTTGGCAGGTCAGCCACAACAACTCCGGTGCCAGAGATGAGAAATATGAAGAAGACGAGGTGTACAGTCTAGTTATGTGAGTTGTAAACTCAAGCAGGATGTACCAGTATAATAGCGTCTATATGGGTTGACAGGATCATTCGTGCGGCTTTTGACAAAAATCGGTATAAAAAGTGGTGTTGCACAGCAACTAATTTATTTGCCTAGAGATAACTAAGGAGAATGTCCATTTTAGAGTCCAGGAAACAGGATTAGCACAATGGAACAATTGGGTTCTGTATTGCTGCATCCCTTTGCTTCTAAGCGTCGTTTAAGCGATCGCTCTGCGATCCTTATTAGCGACCGTCGTACGAAGGCCGCGCCAACAAGTAAGTCTCTACCTTCAACAAAGCAACAAAATAACACAATGCTACTCGGCGAAAGCACCAATGTATTGCGGTGCGGACGAAACCGGGACTGAGTTGCACATGTTAGTTACATCCAGTTCAAGCTTATTGCTTGACCTCTGTGTTAGTTTGGGTGCCTTTGTGAATAGATCACTAGATTCAGAAATGATTCCATACACAAAATTTTAAAAGGAGCTCGTTGCAAACAGCATGTAAAGACAGTGTTACCGTCAACCACTAGGCCCAAAGTCCTACCGCAGCTCAGAATATCTCTATCTGATAAGTAGACACGAGGACGAAACAGTCGGTTGTAGGGTCTCAGTGTTGGGAGGAGCAACACCGAATTAACTCAATTTAAGATATTGTTCCTGTGATCTGAATAATCGTGGTCTACTTCGAAGTGAACCGACGTCAAAATAGAGATTGCGTGTCGCTATCCAACCATATGGCGTGTACTGCAAATACAACTTTGAATTCGTTACTGCTGCGCCAAACGTTACTTAAGCATCTCAGGTCAATTGATCGTCAAACTTCGTAGCTCCCTATCTGACCCTATACTGGTCGAGCGTGTTGTGTTTCACGGATCAATTCTAGGGCTACAATTGAGTTTGTTGTTTTTTGATCACCTCACACAGACAGGCACTTCAAATTTCTAACCGTTTGCCGATGACATCGAAACGTAACGCAGGATTCAAGTGGACGCCGACCAGCATCGCCTTAAGATTGGTCTGAACACTGTTCGCCAATGGTCAATCCAAAATTTACTGCAGTTTAACGTACGTAGATGTAAAGTATTGTCCATGCGACACCAGAGCAACTATCCGTATAGGCTCGGAACGCGAGTTCTGCAGCGATCTTCACTCGAACCTGATCTGGGAGTGCCATGTCAGGATGAACTGGATTATTTCAGGCAATCCGAAAAGACATGGAAATCTAGTGATCAAGACGTCGGGCTGCTGAGACTGGCGTTCGGAAAACTAGACACCACTATTTTCCAACAGATGCCCAGTGCAAATGTTTGCTCCCATATTGAATGCGCTATTCAAGCATGGCTTCCATGGCCGAAACATTACCTTAATTCACTGGAGCAGCCTCAAGGTCGGGCACCCATTTACCACATTTGGATGCGTAATCTCCTATACGAGAATTGGCTGAAACGTTTGGGAATATTCAGTGGACGGTATCTCGATTACGAGACGACTTGATTGTGGGCTACTTGATTCTGCACAACCCACATTATGTGTGTCGCTTTTTACTGCAACAGCAGTAATACAAACCTGAGAGGTCACTCCTTGATACTGGCAGAATAGTACAGCCGTTTTGTATGCAGCAGCAATTTCTTTGTATAAGGAGTATGCCTTCCGTGTAACGCTCTCACCGAATCGGTTGTTTTTGCACGACTGCTGCGAATAAGTGGTAGTGTAATTTTCTGTTCTGTGTTAATTTTGTGGTAGAACGTTAGAAATACGACTAATCGATTTGGATCGTTGCATTCTATCCAGTGAGATCTATCTTTACGGAGTAAGCCCGAGCATACGCTGGTACTCCGCAAACGACTTCTTCAGCAATTCGTCCGCTATGACCAACGAATAAAACCTTGCATTTGGCTTTCCTCGGTGTATTTGGGCTACCATTCGACGGAGCTTTATTAAGGCTAGTAAATCATCATTGTACACCTAGCTATAGGTTAGTTTGTCGTCCTACATTGACCGTTACAAATGTCTGCGTCCTACCGCACAAGACCTGCGTGGTTTTATCCATTGATGCGTCGAGTGCCGAACCACTACCAGACCCGTTAGCACAGCGGCTGTCCCCGCTGACTGGGGTAATCAGCTGGCGCAGCTCAAAACGGTGTAAGCAGCATGACCTAAACATGCCTACATACTACTGAGCTGTGGGTCTAAGTTGTTGGTTGGCGGGACTTCTATACTTATTCCCCGCGAGTTTCATCCATAACGCTATCAAAATCCTTCCTAAGGAAATCATGTTTCTCCATAAATCTCTCAAAATGGTCTTAAACGCTATCAAATAGCACCCAGCGAGCGCCCCCCTCACCCGACTGCTACTCTTCATTAAGCGGCCGGTCCAGAATAAAACAATGACATCCCACTCTTTGTACTCATCTGTCATACTCTCCGCTTATTCGGGAATGCTCAGTCAATGAACAGTATGCACTTTAGAAGCGTTTGCGCCTACTATAAGCAATAGGATAGTATTAGTGACCATCTTGTGAGATATATGGAAGAACGTAACTACCATAAGAAGAAGTTTGGTAGAGCTATAGATGCAATTCGCTGAGAAAAGGTATGGTGAACAACAAACCCAAGATCAATCGTAGCTCAAACAAGCGGATGGCAGGAGTCATTCCAGGGATTACGTGCTCGCACTGCCCCCATTCTTATGACGGAATGGACATGAAATTACAACCTAACGTTAAAGCACAGCGTATCGACACATTGCTTGTGCTTCCGTGACGTAAGTTCAGGTAGTCCTATGGAAATATTTAAACCCTTACGGAGAGGTGTGAACCGTTAGCTGTAGCGTCGGCAGAGCAAAAGGAACTGGTAGGGGTCTTGGGAGTGAAAATCGCTGAACTCGAGTTGCAGATTGGTGTGTTACGTTACTCCTATCCAAAACCTGTCAAAATCCAAAACCATCTAGTACGAATATTACATTGTCCGACGAAAAATCAACATTATTCGTAGCAAACAGCGGTGACAACCGACTGCTTAAACGGTCTCCCAAGTCGCAATGAGTGCCGCAAGGCCAGGAGAGTTACGCATAAATTCTGCAACCAGCACCACCACCACCACCACAGTGTTCGACATTAACTAGGAAACAACACTTGACCTACAGATAGTGTGACCAACTGCGTTATACATAGACAGTCTTGCCGTAACTTTGGTTTGTCTTCCAGGTAAGCCAAGACAAGCGCTCTCACACAACAAATCTCTGCTCACAATAAATAGCGGAACAAGCAGTGACTACGCAACCAAAACGCGATGACCGTAATGTGTTCAAACGTTCCAGAACATATTAGCGAATCGTTAAAAGGTAAACAAGCCGAGGAGCAAGGCCGCAGGGCTGAGACAAGCTGCATGCTCGAATTGTATGTTCTTCCAACTAGTCTTACACACCTTTCACGTAAGCCATCATTGCGCGTAGGGGAACTTCGGTTACTGGGAGTAACAGTTGGTACCACGTGGGACCAGGAAGCTGTCCTCTTAGCAAGTCATACTCTATTGATCTCTTCTGTCAGTGTCTGCATTTTTCCGGACAAACCTTAGGCAGAAAGACACAAACGGGAATCCAACCCGAGCGCGTCACATCAAACTGAGATTAAAAATAGTGGTACTGGTTCATGGTGTGCCAGAATTAAAGCCTAACGATAACAGTGAGTAACAAAAATAACGTCGTTGAAGAATGTGGGTTTATCGTGCAGCTCTACGGAGAGTCGGGACTTTTAACGTCACTCGTCTAACCGCAAAATTGATGAAAGTGTCTTGGCTACTCCCGAGATGGTATCCATGGCAATCAAGGCATGACATGACAACAAAATCGTGGGCCACCAGAAGCCCCGTTAAGACCATTCCTTCCTGTAATACAAAACACAGGTACAGATGAACCAGACCCGGTTGTTTCTACCTCAGATCAGCCAAGTGTGCAAACAACGTCAGCAAACCGGTACTATTGATGCCGGTCACACACAGAGAACCAACTCTTGATACGTCTACGAATACACACTAAAGCCCCAAGGCTGTTCTCTCAGCTGCCAGAACTGCACCATCTACATGAAATCACAACTTGGGATACCACCCCGGTGCCTAAAGTTGGGCTATTAAACTACCTACTATGTCCGAAATTTGAACACAACGAAATGGCAATCATTCGGAACCATAGGTCATCCTGCGGTGGTGGTGTTGCTGTCCACTACCGGGGTTACCTGAAATGTGAGGCCCTTACAGCACGTTGCCATGTTATTCCCGATGCCTTATCTTGCTAGAAGCAACCAGCAGGTCAAGATGTTATATCGCAGAAAAAGACGGGTAGTGCTTGCCTCTTAGCAGTTGTCTATAGTCCACCTAACTCCTCCCAATACAGTGATGACAAACCGTCAAACGCTGTCCACTATGTGGTTTCACAAAAATTACTTGCACTACCTTATGTTGAGTGACTTCAAAGTATCTACAATAATACCAGCGTCCTCCAATGAGCCATAATTCAAATCAAATCTTCATGAGTTCATCGTTAAGGTAGGTTGGTATAACCATATGAATCGACCAAACAGACACCAAGGTTTAAATAAGTCATCAGTATTGGACTTACTCCTGCCTAATGCAGACTTATTTGTTAAGTCAGTTTCATACGACCCACAACTGGTTGCTAGCGACCACTCAGTCGTAACATTTGGCTGTGCGTGTTATGGCAGTACTGGGGATAACGAATGAGAAACCCGACAAAAGCCTTGACCTTTCCAGGCATCACAACCTAGCGGCAACCGTTGAGTGGGATCTTTGGCTACATAGTTCGCCAAAGGACGCATGAAATGAAGTAAATGGTAGCATTCATCAGGTCATACAACAGCCTCAAAAGTTGTATCATTACGAGGATCACGCCGAACTAAAACCTGGATATGAGGCGAAACGCCTAAACGGATCAATAGAAGTGAAGATATTTGGAATCAAATTGCTCTACGCCTATGTGGTACCCCATGAAATAGTTAGGAAACAATAACAAAATACCGTGAATCACTCATTGGAGGCTACAAGTACGGCTAGCAGGAAACCATAGTACTCAAGTCTCTGTGCAACACCAAAATGTCTTACAGGTATGTGAATGGCAAAAGAAAGGTTAAGACTGGAATACCACCACTCAAAAAGGCCAGTGGCCAAATAACTATTGCTGTGGAAACCGCGAACGCTCTACTCCTGCAGTTCTGCTTAGTGGACACAAACACCATGGTACCTTTACTCCATCATCTCCTAACAAATGTTGTCAGCTTACGCAGCATCATCTTTACTCCTTCAGCTGTAGTGAATGAATTACGTTCTCTCCGGGAAAATAGTGCCATGGGAATTCACAAGAGCTGCCAAAAGATGCTTAAAACCCTTGCTTCCACCATAACAGTACATAATGCACTTTTTCCCAGGGTCCGCTTGATTCCCATACACTCCCGTCTGAGTGGAACTGTGGAATCGTCACTCTGCTATACAAAGGAGGTAAGCAATCGAATCTTACCAACTACCGACCAATTACTTTCCTCCTTGTTAAAGGCACTGATGAGACAATACGAAAGACGTGCATTTGCCAGTCTTCGTATTCTTACTGCGCTTTTCAAAAGTGATGGACTCGGTAATCGCAGATGAACTGACGCTATATTTTGAACGTCTGCAAATAATTTCTAGTGTTCAACATGGTTCAGACACAGACGATCGTATCTCACCAATATGCTGCTTGCTCGGAACTCAGGGACCAGGGCGGCTGATTAAAGATCCCCTCTAGATGTGATTTACTTACAGCTTTCCAAGGTTTTCGACTTAGTTCTCTTTCAAAGCTTGCTGCGTATGGTATTAACTGTTGCATGCTCATGTGGTCGGGAATTTACCTACACGACATTCACTCTGATAGTCGGTGCGTATCCAATTGTATGTCGCAAGGATCCGTCCCCAGTGCACTATTGCTTTTAGTCTATATCAATGAGCTTAAAACAAATATTTAGTCTCCAGCGCGATATTTGCAGATGACGATAAGATCTGGAGAGCTATTCGCATATCATTAAAGTCTAGCTCCCAAGCCCTGCAAAATTCTAACTATTGACTCTGCATAGCAGCTACAACAGCACATATATTTTAAAACGGTACGTTTTGCAGCACGTGACTAGTGAACCAAACTTGGGTATCATCGTCCAGGGAAGTCTGGGCAATCCGCTGTAATTGCCGAGGAAATCAGAGATGACGAACTCGAAAAAGAATATTGAGGTGAACACAGTGCTTTTGATTGAGGGCTACTACCTCTACTAATTAACTCGTATGTTCGTCCCCACGTTGACTATGTGGTTAAGCCGCAGCGCCTATGGGTTACTGAGACATTCGTCTCTTGGAACAGCCCCAAAGAAGCGTCACCAGAGCAGCACGTGGACTATCAAGGAACGATGACGAACTATGTCTTCGATTACTAGGTGTGTTCTCCTCAGAATCCCGACGGCTTCGAGACGATCTCTTTCTCACCTCATCATCCTCATCAGTCTACAAATAAGGAACTAAAAATATTCAACAGGTGCATGCCAGCTGAGCTACGAGTAACGGATGGACATCGTGCCGGAAAGCTATCAGCCGACTACTATGCAGCAAAAATGATTTATCATGCAAAATTATATTAGGCTAAGAATTGATAACGTGGTTGGAGGCGGAGTTTAAGTAGAATGGGGAAGGACAAAGAAACACAGCACGAACGCTATTAAGGGCAGCTCCTAGTCATATCGGCGAATGTATCCAGTCAAACGTGTTCCTCGTCTTTCGGACCACAACAAGCGAGCTGAGGCACTCCAACCGAGTATCCCATACTAGACACTAACAGAATAAGGGCATCCATGTAAATAGCTAATGGTGCTAGCCCATTATAAACAATACCCAGGCCATCACCTGAAATTAGTAACTCCACATTGCTATTTGGACTACAGTAAACTTTTTAATCTCTCAGAGTCTGTTCACACTGGAATGCACTGCCAGCTCATGTGGTGCACGCATCAAACATCATGACACCCGAAAGACTATGACTTTAATCTGTGGTAAACCCTGCCCCAAAGCACGCCAAAGCGCAACGTTTGGACTACTGTTATTTCACGTCCTACGTCGGAACTAGTAATTTTACTTTTCCTTGGCATTTGTCACCCTTTGGGTCTTGTAAATCTATGCTTCTACTCCATCATACACTATTAAACGCCATGTATATTTGAAAGTCGGTTGAATGAGGCACTCAACCACTTACAATTTGTTACTTAGCACTAGCTCTCTGCTCTACCCTTGGAATATACTTCGGACTTATTAGCTGTCACCTGTTGATTCTTTGAAACTATGCAGAGTGCACGACCACAGCGTTAGAACGATAAGTGTCCTTTCCGATAGTAAAAGTACCAACAGTTTTATTAACTTTATGATAACCCCACCAGACCACCCAACGGGACATGTATAGCAGTGATTCATAATCAGTAGAATGTCATTGTCCACTGTTCATTGTCGGAGAGCAGCTCATAGAAGACCTGCAATAGTTCAACATAAGCATTCTAATATGCAATTATGACATCATGTTGCGCTGCTCGCACAGCTCAGCAAATCTGGTACCGAGGTCACTTGTTCTCTCCTTAGCAATATCGTCAGCGTGCGGTGACTCAAACCGCGCAAACAACAGCTGAATGCTCCGCATTGAAATTGTTGTTGTGTCAACGCAAACTGCGCAGTCCATACAAAATGTTCTCCTAATTGACGTCGCTCTATCTGCTGTCTCAAGCCACACCGACCTCAACCGAGTTAAACTCTGGACATCGACACTAGGTACAACTTATGTACCTTGCCAAAATGCACATTCTGCTAGTTTACTCATTACGCTACTATGATGTTGAGTTATAAATAAAAGGCGTATCACACGTCCGCCTTCGTCTGATCCCAACTCTTTCTATCGACCGGTCTTTCTTTTCCGGGTCTCGGTGCACTCGTGCGAAACTACGCGTTTCGTTTCCATTCTCAGCTCGCGTGCATACATACATGGAGACTGAATCTCTTAGGCTGTACCGATCCGAATGCAATTAGCTGCTCTGCTCATGACGTACTACCAATGAAGGCGGTTAGTCCGTTTCGAATAGGAGAGTAGAAACAAACGCGACGTGTAAAATACTTCATTGGATTACTGATGAATTCACCCTGAGGTGCTTTTCACAGTTTTATTGCAGTGAATCCAAGCGTCAAAATGGTCATCAGCTTGTCTGTCTTGGTAATTACATATGAGCGCAGTGTCTAATGGTGCCTTCTATTTAGTACTAAATCTGGTAGGAAAGGTAACCAATCAAATAGCTACCAAGTGTTAATAAGTACTGTTAGCAAGACTGATACAAGCAAGTCACCTGTTTTGAAACCTAATTCAATCGTTTAAATCGGTGACCCAACTCATCGTTCTAGTTGGTATATCTTATGTTATACTATCTTCGATACTGAATAATAAAGAACGCGAATTTTAGAAATACCTTTAGGTCCTACTTCCTGTACTTCGAAGCTAGCTTTAACGGGAGTCCAGTGTTATTCCATATTCCGTAATTACTAAATAGGTCGTCACGATTAGAACTAAGTTATCTATGATTCCCAATTTTGAGTTTCTCGGCATAATTCATCCTGGCAAGACTTTGAGGATTAGCTGAAGCGATTCGTATTGTGATGGATCACAAAACTTGAAGTTCGGGAAGAACGGAAGCTTGCCTCTTTCGTGAACGGACTTGGTTGTAATACAAACTCAACTTTGAAATTTGGGCATATCTTATTTCGCTATCGAAACTTTCGTATGAGTAAAGAGGTCTCTAATTCCTTACCATTCAGTAGCGACAAACTTTATGATAGCGGAAAGTGACAGCTTCCATGTTCTGCAACGTCAACCGCATATAACTGTGTGATTTTGCCACTCAGCTGCATACATAAGAATTGCAGTGTTCTTACGGTGATAGACTGGATGAGAATCTCAGAGACCGTTTGATTGCCGGAATCGATATTGAAAAGTATCGTCAGTTGATTCCACTTTCTACTCCGACATGGCTGACGTAATGCGGTTCCGGATTAGCTTGTCATTGCGGCCTCCATAGAACAGCCACTGGACGCCTACACCTACAGAGCGACTATGGGTGACTTGCGCTACACCACCCACCGCTCCATCCACAAACCACATATACAGCGTAAGCCCGAAGGAATAAAACCTGGAGGCATGTGGATGGGAACCAAGTTTCATTAACGGAGCCGGCCTACACTCCTTCAGCAAACAGATCAGAAGCATGACTGCTTAATTGGGGAATCATACGTGCCAGCCGTACACAAGGTGGTGACTGGACCGTAGTCCACTCCACACTGGATGCATTGCACCACGCTTTGAGCCTAGCAGGGCCAGGAGGAGCGGGCACCCCGCCCCCCCCCCCAGCAACGATTCACAGTCTCCTGGAACCGGTAATCGAGGTGCATGATTTTAGACAGGTAGTCCCTTTGTGGACATTTGCATCAAGCACAGCCACACCGGGAATGTCATGTGACAGCCAAACATTAGAAATGACAATATCAGATAAAGCAAATCGAATAATGCATATGCATATGCCTACATAACTCCTTGTTAAATTAACCTATTCAATAGATAGATTTTCAACAGATCCGTGGTAAATGCAAGGTGCCAGGAAAAGAGATCAAAAACGAAAAAACGCGAAAAAATAACGTAGTTAACAAGCATTCCTTTGTGTCCCGGGTGCAAGTAAATAGAAGATAAGTCAGATAGATATTAAAATGCGGTAACAAAATAAACATTAAGACGGTACGGCAACACTCAGCTAAAATAAAGCGAAAGCATGCAGATAGTAAATCGAATGGAAACGCATGCAGCGTACTCACCAAAACTGCGTCGGTTCTGTTTACGTTCTCGGCCGGTCCCGCCGACCTTTGTGGGGCCACGCTGGTGTTTCGCTAGGTCTGTATGACTCAGGTACTCGCAACCGCAAGTGCTAAAGCGCCATGCCCTCTACGTCGATGGAGTACAGCACATCGGCGCCTGTCGCTTCCGCATCTGCCGCATCTTCTCAGCAAAGCCTTGGGTTTCTCCCCAACCGCAGCAACTGCCTTCGTGATCAGATCGCACTATGCACGCTGAACAACCACCTTCGATTCCCAACATCTGAAATCAACATTACAACGTGATAGACTCACTATGATCATGTACTGGTAATGAAAGTTCGGTTTCCCCACATGCCGCTTCCCTGCACTCAGTTGTTCATACAGTTGCTGTTGTGGTATCCGCGTCGAATAAATACAACATGCATGACCGAGCCACCTCAGGTGTCTCAGCAATAGTATGCAGTCAATTGGATACACACCATTCGGTGCGGTACCGTGCCTGCAACTTTGTCGCACCAACTGATGCGCAGAATCCGTCGCAGACCCTGTTGACGGAATCGCTCGTGGTATCGCACATCTCATCGGTACATCTTAAACGTAGCACTGCCATATACAAGCTACAGCATCATGGACTTGTCGATCATCAGTTTCGTGTCAGCCGCAACTTGGTGGTTGTTCCACACTCAGTACTCTAGCTTCCCGAATGCTACCGCTGTCTTCAAGATGCGGATACGAAGCTCAGTGTGTATTTGCTTGTCAGTCAAAACCACAATCTCAAGGTAGCAAAAGCAGGAGGTGGCTTCCAGTACGTCATCACCAATGCTGATTTGCGACACTTCTGCAGTTGCACTTTGGGTGTAGACTGAGGGGAGAAACCGTTTTGCTTGTGTTGCTGGTGAGCCCAAATTTGGCCGCTGTCGAGGCCAGTGCACTAGTCATGTGCTGCAACTCATCCACGCGGTCTTCAAACACACACAGTCATCAGCGAACAGCAACATAGGGATAGCCGTCATAGAGACTAGGGTTCTCGCAACGGAACGAAGGATGCTCAGCAAATCAACATCAATACGGTGCTCCACATTAACACCGCAAGCACAGGCATTATCATGCATACACGACATCATGTCAGGAAGATAAATAGCAGAGAGGGCAGGAGCTAAGACACAGTCTTGATTCACACCAGAGACAAATGCAAAGTCATCAGAGGTCTCTTCACTCAGCTGCACCCTCGCCCGTATGCCCCTGTGCAAACTTTCAATTGGACCTACAAACTTACTTGGACAACCAAACGTACCCAAAACCAGGAACAATGCCTCGTGGTTCACCGTATCAAATGCTTTGGTTGAATCAAAAAACAGCGAGTACAACGACTGGTCTCACCGTCTGCACTTCTCGTGCAAATGAGGGGCCGCAACCACCATATCGATGGTGCTGCAACCCGAACAGAATACGCATTGCTCTTCAGCCACGTTCGGTTCCACAACTTGACTGACCAGGCGGTTGAGCAGAATTCGGACAGTCAGATTGCGCACAACGCACGACAAGTTGATATCACGATAATTTGTGGCAAATTGTTTGCTTCATTTGCTCTTGTCAAGTGGGAGCACAATGGCACACTTCAGCTAAGGGGACAGCTCCTCCTCAATTCACACGCGTTGTGACAATTGGTGAAACGCAGTCACCAACGCGGATCCGCCTTGTATCAATACTTCAGGCGGAATCCCGTCGGCACCGGTACACTTGCCGTTTCGCAGCTGAGCAAGGGCTCTCTGCGTCTCATCCAGTTTTGCCGTGTCTGCCAGACTCATCTTCAACTCCTGCTGTTTCAGGCCATTCACTGTAGGCCAGTCAATCTCCGAAGTGTTGTTTGAGAGACGATCAAAGGATTTCGTCGGATCTGCATTATGTCTGTAGTCTGTTTGCAGGCAGCGCCTCAGCTACCATCGAGCAGCGTCCTCAGCGGCTCCAACTTCGGTCCATATATTGACTTCAAGGAATCAAACAATTCCTTGTGTTGGCAGCGTTCGTCGTAGCATTCTATCTGCTTTGCCTTCTCCGTCCACCATGCACTTTTATTCGACGGTGCACCCGAGTCCGCCGACGTTGAATGTTTTGAAACTGACCCTTCTTCCCCAAGGCACTTGGGTCTGCCACATGTGCAGCAAATGCTACATTCTTTTCTGACACCAATGCGCCAATCAGCGTATTGTTCTCATCAAGTCAATCGCAACGCTTACGGTTTGCTCGTCCGATAGTCGTCTCGGCAGCAGCTGTCACGCGGTCGTGAATGTGGTGCTACAGGTCGCTCACTGTGGCTATGCATTCCACATCACACAGGCGTGCAGTCATTGCCTTCTCCTGTCCAGTACTATTCTCCAAGGTACCGAGGGAAAAAATTTTAAATTTGCACCGCTTCACGGCAGTAAGGTAGTACGTACTTTTACGCACTAGGGATATACTTTAGACGGCACCCCTATGTGGTCGGTGCCACACACAACTCCACACAATACACGTGTCGTGTACACTTCACACATACCACGCTGAATACCACTACATAGTCACCGTGCACCACATGTATGGCGGTCTCCGATTCTGGATTTACTTGTAACTGCAGGTTCCAGAGCACGCCCACATGATGCCTGCAGCAATAGCGGGACCATGGGTGGCTTGCGGTGCGCCACCCAAAGCTCTACCTACTTACCCCATATCCCGCATAAACCCAAAGGAATAAGACGGAGACATGTGGATGGGAACCAAGTTTCATCAACGGAGCCAGCATACACTCCTTCAACATGTACAGCAGCAGCATTCTAGTCTGTCAATGTAGGGATGCATGTGTACCAGACCTACACAAGACGGTTGCTGAGCTGAAGTCCACTCCACACTAGATGGGTATGGCACGTCCACGAGGAGTATGCATCCCGTTACTTCCAGCAACGACCAACTATTTACTAGCACCAGTATAGACGAGGTGGAGGTAGTTGGACAAGTAAGCACTAGCCACACCGGGTCACCAAACAGCAAACACATAATAGGAGAGAAAAGTAACATGAAAATCGAACGGTACATGTGCGGCAGAATGACAGAACAGAGCAAATCAAAATAAATATGTAATAAGTCTGATCTAGTGTAAGGGAGCAACTGCAATTGTACGTCGGAGGGCACCAACCCAAGGTCAAAATACGACAGAAAAAAGCGAAAACTAAACCGGAAATACGCCGATAATGAAAAGAACTGAGCAGATAAAAGTTACGGTTTAAGACAGAATAGATGGACTAAGCAGCATGCGTAAGTCAATCCAGTCAAACTGCAGTTAAAATACACAACGAGAACATCAGCAACCTCAGTTAGGTGAAAAATAGCAGGTTATGTATGGAAATTTGGAGAGAACAAATCAATACCTAGCTGTAAACCTTCAATAGGACGAGCAAAAATTATGTTTACGATAAGAAGTATAAAGACTGAGAACAAACTTCTAAAAGTTAGGTAAAGAACATCGTCCACACTTGAGAAAATAACCTAACCGGCCGCGCCTCAAAACATTTGATCAGCTCCCTCAATTAGTGAGTGAAATTCCAGTCATCTTTTCTCTCCCCAAAATTCAGTGTTTCCATTGCAGCAAATTTGGGCATAAACGTAAGGCTCGTGCTTCAAGTGAACCGGAGCGAATATGCGTGCAAATCGCTCACCTGTGCACTCGTGGTTTTTTCACTGTAGCTCAGCGACATTTTGTCGCACACCTTTGGAGCTATACTTATCCATCGTGCATCTAAAAGCTTCACCTGTTGATACCAATTTCCCGAGTACAATCCAGCGCAAACTACATTTATCCTGAATTCTATCTTCCGGGCAGTGTTTCGCCGATTTCCAAGCGCCAAAAGTTGCGTAACTCCAACCATCGGAGACAATGCTTGATCTCACTCGATGGACCATTTCAACTTCTTTCGAACGAACTGTCACTCGTTCAAACCCATCATGACTTAGAACAGCTACAGGTTTCAAGGCACATTCACCCGGCGCGATCCATATGCTTAATCACAAAAATTCTCCATCGCACCTTCGCGTAATCTGCCCACATTCACGCCGACTCATTCGACTGGCACGCTAGAAAGGAGAGTCTGCAAGCACACAACTGCAACGTGAACATTGTGCCCTTACCGACAACGTCAGTAACAGAACAACCGTTTATCATAGAGGGTGAGTCATTCAAATGGTTCGTAACATTTCCTCAACAAGCGCGATGCCCAGAGTGCCACAGTCCAAAGACCTATGTGAATCATTTCCAAAGCTGTTAAGGGGCATTCAGTGCCATAATTGTTGCAAGATTTTCCATGCGAGATGTTTCCGAGTTAAACCAAGTCAGGCCAAGTTAGTAAACAAGCCAGATTCTCTATGGTACTGCGTGGAATGTACATCGACCCCACTAAAAAAAGCGTGCTCCTATTATCTCTGAAGTATGACCAGTTACTAGCCAACTTTGGGGCAATTGTAACCACCAAAATCACCACGGTTGGGGTGATAGCGGACTGTGCAACCCAAGCAGCCGAAGTAAGTGCTGCTCCTATCTCGCGAAGGACTGCTAGTAACACCGTAAGCATGACGACACCAATAGCCCAGAAAATCAACCGCCGTCCCAATACCACACTTGGCTCACATTTGAATAATGCGGTTCCCAGTCCGATCAGAGTAACTACAAATAAGGTTACTTTCAAACTTCCGACGGATTGCATAGAAAAAGAGCAAGCCGATACTAGCGAAAGCTGGGTTACGGTTGCTTCAAAGAAGAGCCGTCATTTAAAAATAACATCCCCCAAATGAAACAGAAACTGAGGAGCGGAGCGGAGTTTTCCTAGTGCAAGCACCACCGGTTTTCTGCGGCACATCTCCTAGTACTCCAATCACTAACTTCGACATGTCAAAATTTGCAAAGAACCAACTACCTGTAATGAGCGTACTGTGCTCCAATATAACAGAATCAAAGCCGACATCAATAAGAGGCATGCAGTTGGATGACCTCAACCAGTGGGACATTATTAGTAACGTAATCGGAGTTGTACTGAAAACTGTACACTTAGTGCGTATTACGCGGCACTCCAACTAAGCATTTCGAAGAGCCAAGACTTCTGCGCGTTGGGCTGTACTTCCTCACTGAAGTAGGATCAGTACTACTGTCCACAGCTGGACTCAGAAATGAAGACTACTACATCCGTATCTTTCCAGACCTCCCATATGGCGAGCGTTAACGAATTAACCGCAACTTAGAGCATTACCAGAAGGAAACTTTAGCCAGAAAGATACTTCTTCACGGGGTTCCTGAAAATAAAGTATGTGATGCACAAGAAATTATAACTTATGATATAGCATAATGATGTTATATTCGATGATGTGATAGCGAACTTGGTGTCACGGCTGCGTAACTCACCGAACTACAAAGGAAGTGGACCGTGAGTGTTGTAAGTGATCTTTAGTCAAAACACATGGTATCACAGCTGTTAAAAAGCTGGTACATGTTCCGTTGCAGGCTACCATCTGAGCCCCGGTTGAAGACAGTCAGCGATATGTTTCCTTGAGATGATATATCACTCAAAGAAACAAACGCGATGGGAGCTATGGAAGAAAAATGCACCAGTAGTGTGTCGAGTGAGCCCATAAAACCTGTTGAAGATGATATTGACCAGACATCTTACACTGTATGTAGAAGATTAGACACGGAGCAAACAACACAGATGATGAATAAGACGTTAAACCCTTCACCAAGTACACATCGACAAAACCATCAGTCGCTGGTCACCCACTAGTCAGCGAAACTTCACGTATGAATCGAACAACCCCCGAAACATTGCTTAAATCTGAGAAAATTTCATATATGTACACTAACGTCCAACGGCTCTTCAGTAAAATTACCGAAGTTCGGCTACGTCAGGTTGCAAATGCTTGAGACATAATTGCCATTACTAAAACTTGGTTACACCGACAAGTAGGTAATGCTGAGTTTGAGATAGCCGAAATGTCACTCATTCGGAACGACCGCAACAGCAGAGAAGGTGGGGTCCTACTCTACTACCGCAGCGATCTACAATGTGCAATACTTGATGATCTGGAAACACACGTTACCGACTCACTCCGTTGCCGTCTCCGAATAAGATACAAAGACGCATATCTCGTAGCGGTCGTTTACCGCCCCCCAACGTCCACTCTGGAAATGGATTCCCGCCTGATACTTGCCTTGAACAGCGTGACACATACTAGGTACAGTCACATTCTCATCTCCGGGGTCGTCAATCTACACGATCTGGAAGTATTAGCATCACCCAATGGCCAGTTTGAAGCAGAGATGCATGTAATTAAGGATAATATTCCTTTGTACAATCATGTCAATGCACCCACTGGATTCAGAACAGCAAACAAACTGTTCATATTAGACCTAGTGCTCACGAATGAAGAGCTCATGGTTGACAAGCTATTGATGAATAATCTATTAGGCCTCAGCAACCATGTAGTAATAACGTTCACCTATGTTCGTTATGCGTCCACCTGAACACTCAGAACTAACTCATACAAGCACACGCTACCAATTCTTGACAGAACTCGTTGACGCATCTGCTTTGGAGTTCTCAAACAGAAGTCCCCTTGACAACGGTTGGACAGAGTTCGTTGATAGACTCAACGAGATCGTCAACAGAGCATCAAATATCAAGTCCCTTCGTCCAGCAAAAATGAATTAAATTCAAGGGAGCAGGACTCGAAAATGAATGGCGATTAGGGATGCAGCGTGGCATGCGTACAAGCTTAACCCCGACTCAGAGACTTGGGGCCATTTCCTGACCCATCGCAACCACTGCACTGCACTTGTCCGTGAGGACAAAGTAACTTATCAACAGCGCCTAGCTAAAAATTCCTGGCAAATAACAAACTGCTATATAGGCATGTCAATAAGCTTCGTAAAGTGAAGCATGGAATACCCCCACTTATCACGACAGGCGGTAGAGTACAAAGCGCCGAAGGAGCAGCTAATGCACTGCGGCTGCAATACGCACCAATCTTCGAACTCGCAACTTCTACCTGTCCCATAATATCAAGCTCATTACCGACACCTCTGTTTACAAATGTTATTTTCAACCCATCAATTGTGCTAAGGAAGTTACTCTCACTGCGCGAACATAGTTCTCCAGGAGCAGACAACATCCGCCCGAAGGCACTGAAGGCTGTGGCTAATAAGCTAGCTGAACCACTGTCACAGTCCTTAAAAAGGTGCTTTGATGAACAACGAGTCCCCAATATGTGGAAGTGTGGCATTATAACCCCTATTTTTAAAGGCGGTAGCCGTTCCGATCCTGCAAACTATCGTCCAGTGACTCTCCTCCCTGTGCTCGCGAAGGTGATGGAAGCAGTCGTTGCTGAGGCTTTGATGGACTATCTGGAAAAATGCAACATCTTGGTGGTGGAACAGCATGGCTTCCGTCAACACCGGTCATGCACCACCAACCTACTTATTGCTCGAGGTAGTTGGACGGAAGTGGCCGATGATGGGGTCGGAGTCGATGTCATCTATCTGGACTTCTCCAAAGCTTTCGACCGCCTTGATCACCGCATCCTACTTCAAAGACTACAAAGTTACGGAATCGGAGATCCTGTACTTGGTTGGATTGGCAACTTCCTTTACCAACGAAAGCTCCAAGTACGTGTTAGGGGATCACTTTCTAACCCAATTGACGTGGAATGTGGTGTCCCGCAAGGCTCAGTGCTGGGACCGCGTTTATTCCTGGTGTTTATCAACGACCTGGCAAGAGTCATCTCCTCAAACTTCCTGCTTTTCGCCGATGATGTCAAGATATGGCGGGCGATTAGTAACAAGCCAGATCAGGATCTGCTCCAACATGACCTAGATTGCATTTATGAATGGTCAAAGAGGAACAAGCTTCAATTGAACATAGCTAAGTGCAAAGTGATGCATCTGCGTCACCAGCTGGTGAGCGCCTACAAGATTGGAGACCACACCTTGGCAAAGGTTTCTCATGAGCGGGACCTGGGTGTATTGGTACAGGAAGATCTCGGGTGTTCCAAACAAGCAGAGAAGGCGAGGAAAACCGGAAATCAACACCTCGGCCTTCTTCGCAGAGCCTTCGGTCGGTTTGAACCATCAATATTTCCCCAAATGCTTAACGCCTACGTGCGCCCCCATGTGGAATATGCTATTCAGGCGTGGCAGCCGTGGCAGAAACAGGATCTCATTGCTCTCGAGACTCCTCAACGACGGGCAACCAAGAATGTCAGGGGCCTCTTTCATCTGCCCTATCAGCTTAGACTGAAATCACTAAGAATCTACAGCAGTCGATATCGGCTTTTGCGGGGGGATCTCATAATGGTTTACCAGATCCTGAAGAACCCAAACCACATTTGCCGTCCGCTGCTGGAATTGAACCCCAACATTAAACTAAGAGGTCACCCTCTGAAACTGACAATTCATTACAGCCGGCTTGAATGCCGTAGAAATTTCTTTTCTTTCCGCGTGTGTGAGCCTTGGAATGCCCTCCCTAATTATGTCGTCTCTGCTCCCAATCTGGCGATATTTAAAAAACGTGTTGACGATGCGTTGTCTCACTTACATTTCCTTTTATGACTTGTTAGCCAGGGGCTACAAAACGCAATCAAACGGTTTCTTGCCAAACGCTCAACCATTGGATTTATGGATTTTTATGTTTAATACGCGAACATCTCCGCTATTTCACATAAGTCTATGGTGAGTCCACCACAACGCTTTTCACTTTATTATGCAATTTATTTTCGCAATAATTTCCATCCCACGGGACTTGTTAAGCAATGCTTTTTTACCCGTAATAAACCATTGTCCATTGGATCCTTAAGGGAGACCCAGTAAGTATGGGCTGGCAACAAAGAAACTCGTCTTCATTTTCACGCGCACGGTGCGGAGAGCAATCTTCCGTCTGGCACGATTCATTATTACAATGCAGTAGATTTTACTCACCTTATTTTTGTTAGAGCAAAGTGTATTGTTTGCGGCCGCGGAAACACAAGGTTTTCGAAAGATCGCTGCTTACTTATGGCAGAAAAGAGGTAAGAGTAAACCTAAATGCTCTTGAAAGTATCGTCGTATACGTTTCGCTGATTTCCATTAAGAAAAAATGTAAAGCACGCTAAATTTGAAGGCCGCGACAGAATTCGACTATAGTTGCATAGGAGCTCAAAGATTATGCTTATGCGCTTTTGCTGAATTATCCATAACTATATCTTCAGAGGTGAGCCAGTTACAGGTGGACTAACTGATTCTGACTGACTAGTTTCGACATCGACCAAAACTGCACATCCACCTTTATTGGATTTTTACAAACGCATCTCTTAAGAGAACAATTTACTCATGCTGTGCAGTAGGGCGGCGACCTAAACCTCTGCTCTTAAGTATCCCATTTGATGGCAACACACCAGTGCGTTGAGACTTTGAGTGGGTGCCATACCTCCATACTTATACAAACTCCGGTTTTGATACTTCACTATGTTCACTAATTCGAATCCTCCTAACGGAAGGTGAACTTTTGTCAGAGACGCATGATGTGCTTGGCGTTGTGCTACTCTGAGTACGTAAATTCCGTTTGCTTTGAGAATTTTCCTGCGTGAAAGATATTCACAAGCGTGCAGACGTGGACTATGATCGTCTTCGAAACCAACTTATTAACTGTTAGCTTTGTGTCAATGGGTGTGTTAATGTGGATAGACGCCAGGAAAAGCTGTGCTTTTGATACATGCAAGTGGGAGGTTGTCTCCACCAACGTCACCAACAAAACACACGCAGGCTTCAGAAATGCTGCGTGTGAAACTCCACATTCGACATAAATCGGCTCGGACAGCGCACTTCGAACTGACCTGCAGTTGCTGATCCTGCAGGAAGTTCCTGATCCACCCAAGGACAGGATCCCCAACTCCTTAGCTTTCGAGCCTGTGAAGCAGAATGCGGTGGTTCAGTCGGTCGAAGGTTTTGGAGAAATCGAGGTAAATGACGTCTGTGCCTCTGCCTTCCACGGCCGCTCCCGTCTAACTACTGCGTGTAATCAGTAGGTTAGCAATGTACGAACGGTGCTGGTGGAAACCGTGTTGCTAGGGTGCTACGATTTTGTGGCTTTCTAGTTGATCCACTAAAGCCTCAGCGATGATTGGCTTTATCACCTACGAGAGCCCAGGGAGGAGGATCATTAGGCGATATTTGGCGGGTTCCGAGCAAGTACCGCTTTTGAAAATTGGCGTGATTAAGCCATGTTTTCACGTGGTAGGCACAGTTTGCTTATTCAGACACGCTTGAAAGAAATGCGATAATGGCCGTGCCAGCTCTGGTGCTGCTACTTTCAGCGTTCTTGGGTGAATATGATCAATTCCGGGAAATCTGTTGGTTCATAGTGAGAGCAGATATTTTCAACACAGCTGTGGCAGTACAATCGATGTTAGTGAGTGTTGCAATTGGGGCTAGTGATGTAGGTATGTAATAGTGACGGACGTCTCTTTGTAAAATTGGGGCCTACTGCATTCATAGGGCGTTGGCTGCCTCTTCGGCACTCTGTGCCACTGACTGGCTTGTTAAGTGGGGCGACACCAAACGTCTCTTTCCGGATGGCGTTAACATGTTTGTATAGGAGCATTTTGTTTTTGGCAAATTTACAGGCCAAATGTTCTTGGTGATGAGATCTCAAACTCTTGTTTCCTGGCCCCACCGAAGCCCGGCCACTTTGCTTAGGAGGCTTTGGGCATTCGTGTACTTGCAGGAACGTGTTACGGTTCTGAACAACGATCCGAGACAACTGTGGCTAGGATGAGAGGTTGTGTACACCGTCGTATGGTTGGCCGCTAGCCACTTTTCGTAGTATTATCGGCCAGTTGCTTGGAGTTGCGGTTCAGTGGCATCGTGATTAGCCCCTATGACAACATATTTTGCACAATGCATGGGGAGTAACTGCAGGATTACGCAGTAAGGTCCCCACCTCCTTCAGACTTGCTTCCGGTGTGAACTTCGGATAAGATCACTACTTCTTTTGCCTGCTTTGATGGTGCTTTAAGTCAGACGACCGTTTTCCTCGTCGCTTTGAACGGAGCTCGGTTGGCAGTCTGTTCCGAACTGAATGCCAGCGTCCCAGCAGTATAAGTGTCATCTGCCTAGTTGGTAGCACAACCTTAATCATCTTGAGCCACACCATTTGTAGCTTTCTGAACTTGGCAGCCTCGAGAGAAAAGTAGCAATAACACCATTCAAGGGCAGGGTCTCACGCATATAGCGCCACTGCTCCTAGTCGTGTGTCTTTGACTCGCATACATCGTGCCCTTGAGACTGCAGGACGCCGGGGACACAAACGGTTCTGTCTGCCGTGTTCACCCTGAGCACTTCCAAGCTCTGTCTGGATCGCTTACGCTCTTCCCAGGGAACGTCAAGAAACAAGCGGATCAAACCGCTTTCTTCCTGGAAACGAGCAGTCGAAAGCAACGCTGCTTTCTCCTCATCGACAGAGTTTAGCACAACCTGAAGAAGCCTGGTTTCGTCTTGAGGCTTGAAATTGGGGTGGTGGGTCATTCTCGTCAAATTGTAGGGTTTAGTCAGCATACCAAGGAGGTTACTTATGGCATTCCACTGGTTCAGGTCACCTACCTGTTTCCCCTTCAAAGGACTTGCTTTTGACTCAGGAACATTGTTACATATTATAAATGGGGCATCCAATTGCTTCTGCGAGTCTTTCTTAGGAGAATGGACCGTAGTTGGCAGACCCAGTGCTTTGCTGTGCATCCGTGCGCCGTTGCCTTCCACATTAGTTATGGGTGCGGTAATAGAAATAACAGCTTCCGATTTTGTGATTTACTGTGACTCAACAACGGCCTAGCTGCCACTGGTATGTGCACGTTTCCTAGGTTGCGGCGAACTTTGGTGGGAGGAATTGGATTTGTGGGAAATTGCTGTAAACAGGCTGTTAGTGAAGTGTGCGGAATGCTTGGGCGATTTGAATTATTGGCAGTATTTGCAGGAACAAATTTATTAGTGTAGCATTCGGCTTCGTTGAGTTGGCTTGCAGTGGAGTTCGATGGAATGACCTGTGTCAAACATTCTGCCATGTTTGTTCCTATCGAAGCTATCTTTGCTCCCAGCATTTCTCAACTAAGTCTGCAAGCCTTTCATACGTCTGAGACAGTGCAATTACGGTCTTAACTAGTGGGACAGTATTACTCTTCGCACAGAACCAAAATGAGTCAGACCTGCTGCTGATCAGCCTGCACGCGCTTGTTGTGATTTTCTCGAATTTCGCATGAAAATAGGTTTGGCAATTTCCACAGAACGCCCCGATTTTGTCCATCTTAGTGCACGTTTCACAGGCGTTTTTAGACACAACGGATCAGTTATTTGCACTCATCAGGGCAGGTGAAGGTGTGAAGGTTAGCCCTACACGGGACCCTGGATGGGTTGGCCCGGCTTCAAGGTCAGCCCACCGAGACAGGTTTCTCAATGTCTCACTCTCTCTTGCGTCCGAGCACAGATAGTGGGATTCAGCGGTGCGCACAAATCACGCGAAGGCGCAGCGTGTATTAATGGGGTCGCGTTATACGAGGAGGCAGGCGGAGCGTTGGTAAACTACCCCAAATGTCATGGACGCGATGTTTAGTAGGTGAACGACACAAAATATATCGTAATTTTTTTATGTTGTCTCCTGTAGGGATTGTTACAAGATCGTTTGAACGTTATCAGCTTCTGCTACCGAATCAGATCAAAAATATTCTCGGAAAGCACCGGCTTAACGTGATTTCATAAGTAGAAATCGATGAAGCATGTGCTGAAACCTGAGTAACAGTAAGATCAACATATTAGATCCAAAAGATGGAAGGCACTGAGTAACACTCACCGAAATGGTTCGAGAGAGCGCACCCACAACAATGTGTGTCGAGAAGCGGAATGACCACAGCGAGGGAAGAAAAAGATAAGGTAAAGTGTGGCCATACGACAACTTGTTAGCATTATGGAAATGAATTAAGCAGGCACGTCCTTCATGGATAGGCAGTGGCACAAGCTGGTGCGGATCAATAGAGTCGAAGGCAGCTTTCTAGTCAAGGAATACCACCATAACCAGTCTTCCGTATGCGCGTCTCTACTCTAACACTTAGCGAAGAGTAAAAATATCTTTGATACAACCGCGAAAAGGGCGGAATCCAGCCTAGCTTACAGTGATCAGGTTCTCACGGACATCAATAAGTCGTCGGCGAATGATACCTATGAGGATTTTGGAGGTAACGGAAACAAGGCCATTGCCTTGATGATTTACCTACAAAGTACTCTGATCCTTCTTGAAAACGGGCTTGACAGTTGACCGGCTTAATAATGTGGATGTGGACAGCCTCAATGCCTAATTTTGTTCTTTCCCACAGGGTTGTGTTCCATGTCCTCTTTTCCCTACACACTGGTCTCACAGTCACCTTTGATCACTTGGATGTTTCCAGGAAACACAAATAATTGAAGATTACTAAGGTCGCTGGACTTGCTACTTTATTCCCACTCGTTCTACAAGAGTGCGCGGACTCTCTCGCGGTACGCTTAACCACTCTATTCAACCATTAGCTTATTAGAGGCATAAACCCTGACATTTTAAGACATGTAAGGATAACGCCTGTGCTCAAGAAAGAATCGCAAAGCTATCGTCCGATTACATGTACATCAGTGATGTTGAGTTTTTAAGCAACTACTTGTACTTCGAACCTTCACGCACAATAAGGCAGACGATGTATACCAGTTCGCCCATAAACTCAACCGCTCCACACTGGATGCTGTATCGTACCTTGTACATTGGGTCTCATCTACAGTGTGCAGTGCGACTACAGTTTCTCCCGTGTTCAAATGCTTGTGGGAGCGTCAACAGATCTACCCTACTCAACCGGTTGCTCACGAGTGGCGTTCATACAACTGTCTGCAGTATGTTCACAGACTGCTTTACAAACCGTACCCATTTCACCCAGCTTAACGGAGCGAAATGTTCTACAGTTTGCTCCGATCGTGGTGTCATACAAGGAGCGATTCTATCCTCCACTGTTCTCTTTATATATCAAAGACCTTTCTATACCGTCCAAATTCACTGGATGCATGTATGCAGAGAATATCATTATGGGATATATATCTCCAAACATCGAGACATCTACTCTTCACAGTGGTCTGGATGAGTTTGCGCTGTGGTTCTATCCTACCGTACTTGTTAAGGTTACTTATGCATGCAACGAAACTCGTTAGCGAGACGCGCAGTTAGTTGCTTGAGTGATACACAAACATATTGCATTAAATAATTTATTTGTGTTTATCCATCAATCTCATGTATTTCTCCATCCGCACTGATAGTGTACAATGCTGAAAATGTATCTACCAAGGTGCATAAAGTCTATTTTAACTTGCCCTGAATTGAAGGGCTTGGTTCGGTGTTCTAATTCGTGTTAAACAGAGAATGGAGTCCAGTCAATAAAGGGTCGCTTCCATTTTCAGCAAAGATGGAGGAATGTCGTCGCGTCCGGAATCCATCTATCGTTCCAACACGGAAAGTTCATGTCGAATCTCTTCCAAACTGGGAAGTGTGGCATTTAGTTCTCAAATCGCTTCAGGTTATTCGACAAGCGACATTGTCGCTTCAAACCTGCTCCTCCAAACAGGCTATCCGACAAGGATGAGAATGGATCAACTGTCCGACTTTTTCAGCCATTTCTCGCTAACTGATGGCTTTCTCGAACCCGTGTTCCGGATGAGTTGACTAGCATTTGGCATTTTCCAAAAGCACTACCTTTCTCCATCTCCATCCACCAACATTCCCGGTAGACTCGAAGACTTCCGGTCAGACGTCGTTTCGGAGATCTACGGACAAGCTGAAACTCTGTGCGTATATGAAATACAGGATTCCCAACAGGTTTAACATCCTTTGGCCGTTTTCAGACCACCAGATTTTACGGTGCAATCGTAAAAGAAAGAGTGAATCTGACTCGCATTATGGGATTTGGATAAAAGGACATCAATTTTAGCGTCTACCCAATGTTCAGCCCAAGAACAGGTGGATATCAACTTGTGAAAATACACTTACAACGGACTACGTCGCAGTCTTTGTCTAGTACAGTCGAAATACGACGTCCTAAAACAGGAGGTGTATGACCGGTATTGCCTCGGGTTGTAATGGATGCCGGAAGCAGTTGAACACCCGGATAAATGCAATGGAGTCAAGATTTAGCAGCTCGTGACTCAACACTGTTTGAACATTAACTTCATATTTTTTAACCGGTCCAAACTGGTTGTCGTGTAATTATGCATTACCATTATTTGTAACCGTTGGAGACTTGATGTCTTTGGATCGTATGATTATGCTTTCTTTAGCTTAACTCATAATATCCTACGGCTTCGTAACCTAACGAAAATTCAGAATGTGCCCACTCATGATGCGATGGAAATGCTTCGAATTATGGTGCGAGAAATTATGGCGAGAATGTAACGCTCTAATTGAGGGGCGCTGACCAATGGTTCGGAGGCTTGGCCAGGTTAGTTAAATCTCATACCGCAACTATGTTCTCTACCAAATTAGAGGGTTACCTTTGGGCTGACGTCACTACGCAAATCGACTTTGCCATGTTATAATTGCTTGTGATTTCAATGGATTCAATACTATATGCTCTACCACCTTCGGGATAATTATAACATAAAATCTCTCACCTGGTTGTAGACAAAGCTGGTTCTATTGGAAGCTAACCATTTGAAGATATTTTCAATCTGTGATCGGTCACCGCTTGGTAGCTCCGATCATTCTATGGTCAAGTGGTCCTCTGTTTTATACTGTAAGACAAACCAGAAGGATGTCGTTCTCCTTACTGAGCATAGGTTGTAATAGAGACAATCCAGTCCTCCAAATATGGCATCATTGTTGTAAATGGTAGTTATTCCTGGCTCTGTTTTGTTCGTCAGCACAGATATATCTGCTTCTTGGGACCAGATAATAAATTATTTAAACCTTGGTTTAATCTCTGCTGTCAGGTGACAACTAGTCTCATCAGTCCTGACCGGTTTGCTTCAACACACCACAAACAGCTACGTCAACTTAAGTAAAGATCGTTCGAAGTAAAGACCATGCCGCGATGAGGTCGCTTTTTGCTCGTAGCAGGAAAGAATTGCACCATCCCAGTCATGCCTATATACAGACGATTCTAAGAAACTGTTGCAGTACGGTATGACGGATAGTGAAGCAATTGAGCGGAGTCACTCACCCTGTTGCGAATGTTGTTGTGGACATGGAAGAATTTAATAGTGACTTCTATTGATCCAGCAGCGGCTCTCTCTCACTCTGAGTCATCATTCACATGGTTTCGGTGGCTTACAAACACACCATACGTGAATGTTGCACTAGCAGCTGCACTCGGGCAGGTCAAGCGGAACTGACAGGTTGTCTGCGTTGTCCTCAAGTCATGTGCGGATTTCGTAGCCCAAGATCTTATTGTTTGCACGATGTGATTAACACAAGGCAAAATCATATTGTTGGTGAACTACTTCCTCGCGTGAGGTATAACGTTAGTGATGAACGAAGGAATGGTTAAATATCTGCCTGTTGCGTGCAGTTCAGTGACTTTGAATAGCTTCGAGAAACCCATTTGTTAAAAGAAACCTGACCCAGTCCTGTTTTGATGACCCATATCAGCCTGTATGTAAATGTGCGAAGTTCACACAACGCAGTTGTTTATCTGGTACACTCGGTGTTATCGTTGTTAGAGTGTAACAACAAATCAATATGCGTTTGTTTCCTTACCACAACAACGCTTTCAGCTGTGTTAACTGAGTTGTTTTTGTGAAAGTGGCTCCCTTCTTATATTCCATACTCCATAGCTTTCTCGCTTAAGGATTAGTTTACCAAACATACTAACTTCCTTAGGTTTCAAGATAAAACCCCTTCGTCACTTACCACAAATTCCGGAGTCCCTCAAGGAGCTATTCTGTTATAATCCTTATTACCTACATATGCGCCGATGATATAACTTCCGGTACGAACCATCTAATAAGAGCCGCCTCTACCAAGCAAGGGATTTGTTCGGTTAAACTAATGTAATAACCAAAATCTCTCCGTTCAACGCTGAATGCGTCTAAGGCCAATGACGTTCGCTTTGCACTGAGTCAAACAAACCATTGCCAGAAACTTAGCACCCGCCGTCCCCAACTTTACGTCGATGGTGAGAACCCGAGCTTATCCAGCTCAGTAAAACGTCTTGGGAACATAATTAGCCATACTTTATCGGCGTCACTTTAGGCGAATAAAAGATGCACCCGATTTCGGAGATTGACTTTTTACGATTACTGTCTAAAGTCATCTTTCGTTTCTTACAATTTGATCCGGGGGTTTCATCCCTGTGTGTACTCCGACCAATGAAATTATTACTCTCCTGCAAGTTTTACAAGCCCAGTTGGTAAACATTTCGAATACACCACAGGTTGTTGAAACACTTGTCTTGCTCTGGTGATATTTTAATACCGACCTTGATTCAGACTACTGTGTCTATTCATGTTAAGTCCTGCATACAAGTTGCCTCGGAAATGTTCACAGGTATCAAGCGCTCTCTGCGTAGTGTACTGTCCATTTGCTTGGCAGATTCACGGATGAGACAAACGTTCAGGGCAATATACGCCGGCCCACATGCCTACGGCCAGTAGTGTGGCAGAGCGATGAGGCAATGAAGCGAAATTTTAAGTGACTTGGTAACCGTCTGCCGGACAACTCATGCAGACGCTGTTGTAACGCCACCAGCTGCTCGAAATTCACGACCTCAGTGGGAATACGAAATACGAGAAGGGTCATAATTTATACATGGGAATACTGTTTCCTTTATATAAGTCCCCAATGTTGGCACAGGCAAAGCTACTGAAACACATCGGAGCCAACCAACACTGAATGACACAATCGAATGAGAGACGAAAAAAAAGAAAACCAATCAAATTTATCCCAAAAAACGGTAGTAACGGAAATCGGATCCGTAAGAACGACATCTGCCTGCCTGAGTTATTAAATCAACGACCCGTTTAAATAAATACCAAGATATTTTAGATGGCAAAAATGATACCCGGCAACTAGAAATTGTCACAAGAAATGTATGGAATAAGACATCCCCCTAACAGGTGCACATGCATGACACAATTTTCTTCCCACGGCTTCTCATGTTGGGAGTTCGTCAATGACACCATTACGCGCATACGCGGGCTGCGCCGTTTAGTAATTCCTGCATGCTTCACTCCATATATCCGCTTCTGAGTGTCCCATTCTGATGGGACAAGATTCGTTATATTTGCTTAATAGGGCCTGCATCACTGTGCTTGTGGTCAGTTCTGGAGATTCCAATAGTGGCATGTTTGTCTGATTTATGGCGCTTTCGACGTATACCTTCTCCGTTCATCTCCGACCTGTCACGCCATCGGTTACCACTCGCGATCCGCTCTCGGCTCGTCTTTTCTCACTCGTTGTGCTGTTTCTCTTGCCAAACACCAGAGTTTTGGTGGTCTTCCGGTCCTCCGGGTAACGATTTCCCTCCTCCACATTTGCAGCACATCATCCTATATCCTGGTAAATTTCTGTTTAAGCCGAACATTGTCAACAACGAAATACATTTTAAATTTTACTACAGAAGTTATGACACATGTTAAACTTTGGTTTTTGCTGCTGTCGTGTGGCAGCCATCATGTCGATGGCATATACAAGGTGCGTCTGGAAGTTCGGTCGATGATACCATTTGTTAAAAACTGCGCTGATTAGCATGAGGTGCCTGCGCATAAGCATTGAGAGACCTGTCAGCAAGTTCCCGTATCGTGAAGTGGTGGTGAACGCGGCAACCAAGCTGACGGTGTTAGTTTGTGAACCCATGTCATTGGTAAATGCAATGCAAAATAGAGCAACGGGTTAACATAAAGTTTTGCTTCGAATCAGGCAAAAAGTCCACGGCACCTCATGGAACGTTTGTGCTAAAGTACGGTGTTGAAGTGCTGAGTAAGAAGTGTGTGTTTGAGTGGTTTAACTACTTTAGGGACGGGAAGAAAGGTGATGATGAGAGCCGTGTTCAGGTCGACAGACAAAGGGCGTAATCTCAGACACCCTCGAACGAGTGCGATAGATGCTTGCGGATGATCGGCGTCGTTGAAAATGATGGCAGAATAGTTGAAGATAAGCGACAACTGTGAAAGCAGTTTTGAATCGGCTACTGCAAGGCTTCCGGTGGGTTTGTGTTAGAGTGGACAGGGGGATTTCTTCCAAGATCACGCCTGTCCGGACACTACGATCAGTGTAATCAAGTTTCTCGCGCGACTTAAAGTGACTGTCTCTCAAACTTTACTTATTTTCCAGAATCGGTGCCGGTAATCTTCCTTTTGTTTACCCGCCTTAGCCCTAGACGGCCTACGCTCCACTGAGGTTGCAGTTACCCAACAATGCGTGACCACGGGGCTTCTAGCGATCCCACAAGAAGCGTTTACCGACAGCTTCCAACACATTTACAACCGATAGCAGAAGTGAACTGTAACTAATGACGGCCACATTGAAGGCCAGTATGGGTCTATTATTTGTAGCTCCCATTTTCTTTATTTTCTGATATCATGTATCGCACTTTATAGAATTTCCTTGTATGTTACAGCTGAAGATGTGTCATTCCTCGGTGCATGAAGAACATTTTCAACTTGATTTTACTTGATACCGAATTGTCAAACTATGTGGCAGGATTGTATAGGTATCACAAATTCACAGTGTTTATAGCTTGAAGCAAGCAGGTATGCTGGTGGAGTTCGGCGGAAGGGGTTTTCACACTTATGCAATTTCTTTCATGCATATGGGTGACCGCTTGATTTTCATAGGCATGTTTCCGTTAGTTACCAGTTGTGGATGCTCCACACTTGCCTTCGGTGACACTTGTCTCCTAAACTGCAGGCGTATTTTAACGGAACGCGAAAGTACCGTCAGTTGCTCATATACGTTAATAAATAAATAAATATACGGTATGTTTCTCGACATGTGAGACATAGACAAAATACGAGCTTGATCAACTGGTACAACAAAGTAACATAGTGGAGAGATTTTGCAAGATCAGTTGTGCTCTCCGTGTAATATTTGAGGTACGCTATCATTTAAAAGTAGGAAAATATGGAGTTGAGAGTAGGAAAAATAGATATAGCCGTCAGTTCAAGTAATGTAATGCGATCCTTCATGGAACCGTCTCCCGGATACTTGCTTCTACACCTCACTTACACATCTCATCTGCCCACGTGCTTTGTTGGCCTAAAGCAAGTAGGCAAGAATTTTCGAATCCTTTTGCTTTTGGATGCTGTCATGAAGGTTTGTTATCACGGTGACGCATTACACAAAAATATCTATATATTTAAGTGGGGGGCTGTGCTAAATGTTAAGCTCTCCCCATCATACAATCATCATTTAGCTGATTCAAGTCTAGCACTTTTGATATTCGCCAATGCGGTCATGACAACTCGCAATGCATGAGTGCACGGCATTTTTTGGAAGATTTCCCCAGCATCTCGCGAGATCAGCTCAGTTGTGGCCAACTGTGGTATGAGAGAAATAAACAGATAGAAAAGGGTTGAACGAACAGTAAGGAGAAACAATGGGTCGTTGCCCGACGTTGTCCGATTCAGATTGTACAACTTAGCACTGGAAATATAGACCCACAGCAATGTACATGTTTAAAAAGAATCTTCAGAAGAACGATTGAGGTGGCTCCAACAGTTGTAGGAGATCAAAATGGGGAGATCGGTGATGCCAAATCAATTTGTATAGCCCTACGAAATGTAGATACGCAAGCCATTTTCTTCAGAGCGAGAAAGAAAACTGTACGCGGTGTAAAGCATGTTTACTGTGGTTCCAACAGTTTAGCTGCGTTCGGTAAGGGTTGATTTTGAAAATGATAAGCATTCTGAGTGATCATAGGCATGGATGATCCTGATAGGTTTTCAGATAATGCCATCAAGTGAATCCAGTCAAAAGTAGAGATAATATCTATATTTATTCCGGGAAGCAGGAAGAACTACAGCACGTGCCTATGGGTACGCTCTAGGAAAAAATAACAGAAAAGGATTAGTATTGCTGAATGAATGTGAAGGGGTTTGCTAGAGAGCAATTCTAGGAAAGATTTCCTCTTTGCTAAGCTTGGACTTCATGGTACTCGGCATATATGTTTCTTTAGAAAACAGATTTTATCTACTGCTAAACATGGGGAAGGCAGCAAGGTCTGGTAACCACAGAAAGAAAAAGTACCCAGGTATTGAGACTGTATTCATCTTGCACCTATATCGTACGGGGATGCATTTGTCATGGTTGGTGTCGTAGTATACTAATCACGGTTTCAACGTTTAAAAATGAATGTATAGGGTATCGAAACATTATTCCCGAGTGGATTTCACGTATCTCAGATGGAAGTCTGTTGCATAATACGCAGTATCGGTGGACGGAAAAGTTGTCGGACAGTTTTGTTTGTGATCTTTTCACTCTTACTTTGTTGTTGCTGCTGTTATTTCGAGTGCGATAAATTGACAATTTTGTTCGATGTGAAGAGTGTATTTGTTTGGGTAATTGTAGCAACGAAGACGAAAAGGTTACTTTTCATTCTTTGCAGCCACAGTGAATCAAGTTTTAAGGCAATGCAACTGTCCATATAATAAAGGGTGGTGGAATAGACTAGAAGATGTTTAGTAAATGGTCATTGTACGCATTCCAATACCATACGATCCCTCGATCTAGAACTACAGCAGATGATGGAGTCATAATAGAGCAATGGACTTGTTTTTATTTTATACGTAGGGTTAATTGATTTTTTCAAGATGAATGTTTTGAACAGAAGCCCAATGCTCCGACAGGCTAAAGCTGCCGTATGTCCGGCGTGTTCGGCAAAGTTTAGGGTGTTTGGATGGTAGATCCCTAGGTCACGAATAGTGTGGTAGTGAGAGCTCCGCGGAGTGGTGTGTACGGGTGCCATTTTGTCACTCTGTGTGCAGCAAACTGTAAGTCATCCAGTTGCTTTTCCACTATACTCGTCTGCGCAAGTTTCGTGATGCAGTATGCAAGTGCGTTAGAAGCTCACTGTCCAAGCCGATTAACGTATAATGAGGTATTCCGTCTGATTCATTGCGGAGGCCATAATTGTTCCTAATGTTAATCAATAGCGTTGCTAAAAATATTTTCTCGAATTTCCCGCTTCACACCGGTGATGTATAGTCATGGCGAGGGATTAGTAGTAACCAAATGTACCTATACTAGTTAGCATGCAAAGATCTTTGTGAAAGTAACAATTGACGCGCCATTTTATTGATACACCCCTCATTTAATTTTTCCGTCTTCATCACGGCCATCCCACATGACATGTTTAGCGTCATATATCAAACCGGTTTATATAATTGCACTGCTAGCTGCAAGTGTAAACTATGCGTTCACAGGGCGTTATCGATCTCGAGGAACCATGGACATGCAGCTACAACTACTGTAGACAGAAACAAGGCGTTGTTCTGTGTATGCTGTGTTAGCCAACTAAATGCCTTCGGAACGAAGTGGTTTGGATCTTCGGATCAAGTACCATTGTGGGAGAAGGGGCGGCGAAATAGACAGTCAAAATTACCGGACAGCGATGGAGTGCTTCCCACTGTTGGGATAGTTACATCTTTGACAGGTACGGTCAGTCGATGTGCATCGACTTGCGTGTCAGCTGCCCTTACGTTGCGTCTGCACCAGTCCGCAGTGTGCAAAGCGCCAGTCATTTGATGTCCAGCCACCCATGCATGTGTGTACGGATCAATCGATGCAAACTGCCGATACACCGCCACAGTTTCTCAGTTGATTCAGGACGCATCAGGTCAGTGTATGGCAGCCACATTAACAGCATATAAGGACTTGTAACAAAGCCGTGCCTGCTCGCCTTGGAACAAAGTTGCCGCAGTCGTATTTCGGTATTAGCCCACTCAGCAGGGCGCCGCTCAAGACGCCTCTCTCTTATCCAAGGCGGCCACCCCCAACTGTTAATTTGCGCAGGCCCTTTTTGCCGCTTTACTCACAAGCCCATCTCATAACATTGTGACACCAGAGGCCCCGGTCAACCACAGTACCAAGCATGCCTTAAGGTCGTTACTCCGGTGTCGCATTGTTATTTTAGCCGTCACTCACCCCACTGGGGCTGTGTCCAAAGCATGTTTTCGTGTATATGATGCAACGCTTGCGGATAGAAGAGGAAATGCTATCCGAGTTTAAGGACGCCCTTGTGCTACCACTGTAAAAGAGTAAAGGGAGCATGCAATGTTACATGAATTATCGTGTTATCAACCAACTGAGTTGTGTGGGGAAGGTGGTCGCATGGTTCCTGCTCAATCGACTCGTCAGTCAGCTTGTTGAAGCGAAGGTGGCGGGAGAGCAATGTGGATTTAGTGTTCGCGGCTTGTCAGTTGCAGTAGAAATGCACGGAGCGACACCAGCCATTGTACACGCAGTTTATTGACTACAAAGGCATTTGATACGGTCAACATCGAGATACTGACAGTGTCAGTGCTGGCAGGAGCAACACCGAAACACCCCCATTTCGTGTGCGGTCACAAGTGAGGTCACAAGAGAGATTGCGTTTCGCAATCCAACCACACGGCGAATACTCCTACTCCAACTTGGAAACCACTAAGTAAAGACAAATAGGAAAATTGATAGAATGTGTAAGAGGACCATTAAATCTGCGCTGCGCGATTAAGTCTCCGACCAGTGATGTGACCTCAGAGGCGTTGTATAGGGGGCGGTGGTGGTCTGCTCCCGGCGGCATGTGATAGGGAGGGCATTTTGTGTAAATGATATTTCATACCTAGCGTAAATTCATCAAATTACTCTCATGGTTGAAGTGTCAAAATGGAGGGTTATAACCAAGCTGAAACCGAAGATGAAACTGGTGCTCCAAACGTTGATACCTGAGCAACAGAAAGCAACATTGGCATAATGGGTGCAGAGGGAGGTGTTTGTAAAGCGGATGCAGAAGATGCACGCGGAATTGAAGAGTTGGAAATGAATCTAAACTTTGGCGTGATGACACGTACATCAACCGATTTTATGGAAGTCTAACATTGATCTGTTAATGTTGGCCATAAAATTCGCACCTCGATCATGCACTCAATAAGTGGCGCTACCTGGCATTAATACAAGTGCTGAGGCTAAGAAGCTGCCAACGAATTGTGGTTTTTTCGGAATTTACGAAACATTAAGCAAAGATTGCTGACAGGGATGGTGCAGTCACCTACGAAATAGGCCCTGCTTTGTTTCTGCGACACAGGATTTCTTAGACTGATGAGGGTTTACGAAACTGGTAGGAATTAAATCCAAAAGCAGGTGAACACCAATCAAGCAAATCGCGTGCTCAGACATTTCCCAAACGTAAGGTGTGATCCGGCTAGTTGAAGGAAAGTTAAGTGACAAAATGGAGCTGTCACTATAGAAAAGGGAAAAAAGAAGTGGCGCAATATTTTAGCTAGACTACTTGATGCCATCAGGTTCCTCACCAAGCAAAATATGATACTGTGTGGTTAACAAAAAGATATTCAGGATAAGAAGAAGCGAGGAAAACAGAGGGACTTATTAAGAATTTTATATTTGTCGGCTGAGTGTCAATCCGTTTTTCGTGAACATTTGATGACGATTCAGCTGGGAAGGAAAATCCGCACTACTTACTTGTCATCACATATGCGCAAATTGGTAAAACAGATGAGAAAGAAAATCATAGCTCACGTCAAGGAAAACAACTAAGTGTGCATAATGATTAATGACCCTCCTGATGTACCTCACAAAATTTAGCCCAGTGAGGTGGTCTACCAAGTGCAATTTCATACAATTAAAGTAACAACAGAGGAGTGGTTTTTCAGCTATATTGAGATTAAGTGTAATAGAGCAGAGGAAATTTCTGTATTGGTTTTGAAAGAACTAGAGAAAGATGGAATTCCGATTGATGACAGCGATGTCTAGACATTTGACATTGCTGCTGTTACGGCAGGCCACCTATCGGGAATGCAGCGACATTCGGGAAATTATAACTGTGAGAAACAAGGAAACATCCCACATTCAATGTAAATATAAATGCACCACCACCAATCAAAGAAATCACTATAAATTCTAGAATGGCTCTCCATCAACACGACATGATAACATACAACGCACAACGTCACTGTCACAACATATTCCAGAGCGTCGGTATGACTCACTAAACCATTCCCGAGGCAAACGATTTCGTGAGTCAAATAATGACTCTAAACCTGGCTGCAGGATCAATAGTAGAAACTCTGCTGAACACCCTCACATCCCAGGGCTATCTCCGAACCTAAATTGGCAGCACAATAACACAAGTGGAACTGCGGCCAGTGACCGAAATCCGGAAATTCCTAGGACATTGCCTAGTCCGCACAATAGCATCCCTCAGTCCATCCCACAACAACTAGTCTATGCCCCGCCGCCATTCCCTATCATGGAAATCCCTCAAAATCCTTTTTTAGGACAACATACCCAACAACATTATCCTCCCACCACTGGGATTACCAACCCTTGGCCCCATGAATCAACAGATGACCTCCGTAATAGAACATCATCTTCGTTAGAGTCAATACAACCTAGAGATTTCCAAATCATGAATGCCTCATTGTGTCACACCAACAATAACAATACTAGCAAACAGTCCCTTTTAACCCTCCCTGTACCACCTCTTTCCGTAGATTCTCTAGATTCCGCTGTCATAAACATTCGTTCCCTACTACCTAAATTGCAGCTTCTTACAACTTTCGTTTGTCTTAAAACTCCCCATTTTGTTTACATCACTGAAACATGGTGTAACTCAGACATAAGTGACGCTTAGCTTTAAGTCATTGGCCAGCACCTGATCTGAAGAGATCGTTTGTGCAAACGAGGAGCATGCGCCATCTACATCCGGAATGATATCACAGTGATGCATGTTAATCTTCTGACACCCAATGACTTAGAAGATCCGTTGTGGTTAGCAATCCCATTCAGTGACCTACTACGGGGTTGCATCTACAGATCACCTAGTGCTACCAATCACCATAATGAACAAAAGTTGATGCTATCAACGCTGCCTCAAATATTTCTCACAAACATAAGTTTGTATATGGAGATGTCAGCTTACTGCATATTGACTGGATGACGCCCACACTTAAATTGTCAGGGAGCCTCATGGGAATAATCCATAGCATTCAGATCAATGGTTGGACTCGACAAGTTAATCAACCTACAAGAACAGCCAACAGATTACATCTCGTATTCACCGTGGGCATTCCGTTAGTGCTCGTCACTATTTACAGTCCACTAATAGGCTGCGACTACAATACTGTGCCATGCAGCAGGAATATTAAAATAGCAAACCACCTATGAGTGACTGGCAAGCCTACTCGTTACATCCATCTCATTGACTGGATCATATCTGACAATCTCCTCAGTAACTTGAGTTGGGACAAATTCTTCCTCACACAGGATACAACCTTAGCCAAGAACGAATTTATAAACAATCTTATCACCTGTGCCGACCTATTAACACCCATAACAGTAGTAGTCAACGCAAACCATGCTTCACAATTACCACAAAATTCAAGAAACTCAAGTCCCAATATTGCAAAAACAATAACTTTACGACATGACTACAAATTCATGAAACTCTACCGAAAGTAAAACTCCAAGCACCGCAAGCAAAAAGCACCGAACAAAGTGCTAAAATATCCACAAAATATACAAAGCTTGATGAAACTTATCAACAGGAGGAATCCAAAGCAGAACCATCAAATCCAAAGTCTGACATTAGACGATGGCTCAACAACTGACGACGTTAGCCAAATGTGTGAAGCATTGTACTCTTACTACGCGGCCTCATTCAATACAGATATCAGTATGTCCCAGCCTATTCTACAACGGAAGACAGATGAAGAACTCTCGAGTATTCCCGTGAGCCTGAGTGATGTTCAAATGGGTACACTCTCCATAAAACCGTCATTTTAAACAGGACCCGATGGCATTCCTCCAGCTGTCATCAAGTATGGAGGCAAAAACATTCCTCAGCTGATGTTAAACATCTTCACATTATCCGTAAACAGTGGATATTTCCCTCCACGGTGGAACCACTCGATAATAACACCAAAACACAGTAGTGGCTCCCGATCTGCAATGACAAATTACCGTCCAATTAATCATCCCGCGGCACCCTCAAACGCACTCGAGCAAATTGTCAATAATTGTCTTCTTCAATTCTTAACAAGATTAGACCTGATAAACAACGCACAACACGGCTTTCTCACAAAGCGATTCTGTGGAACCTGTCAAATACAATCTTCGACTTCGTAACATCGGTTACTGGCAGTGGCATGGCAGTTATTGTCATTCTACTGGACATGCACAAGGCTTTCGACGGTGTGTCACATAAATTTTTGCTGTCCGTCCTGCATTCTTACGGAGTCAGCAACCCATTGCTAAGCTGGTTTAAATCCTACCTAGAACATCGGACACAGAGCGTTAACATAGGCAAGCAACTCTCCTCCTCGAGATAACTTACAAGCGAAGTTGTCCAAGGCAGTGTCCTTGGACCACAACTCTCTTCCTAATGTATATGAATATCATCTATGATGCCATCAAACATGGACGATCATACCTCTTTGCGGACGATATTAAACTCGTCTACTCATTTCCACCCGATCACCTTGAGTCGGGCCTTAAGAACATACATGAACACTTACCTGCGCTAGATTCTTAGAATGAAAATTGGTGCATGAAATTCTCCACCGGAAAATCGCAAGTGCCTGGGTATGGATGCTGCATACCTGATGCCTCCATCCCCTAGCAAGTACAAACATCCCAAACTCCTCTTCAGTTGGTGACCTTGGAGTAGTATATTCCGCATCACTGAACTTTTCCGAGCATGTCCCATATCAGATAGCAAAGGCAAGGCAATTGAAAACCCACGTCACTAAATCCTTTGTTCTACCTGACACGAGACTAGAAATGTTTAAGATTGTCGTGAAACCTATGCTGGAGTACTGCACAATTATCCATAGCCACCCGCATAGAACGGATCGAATAGCTTTAGAAAACATTCAGTGTTCTTTCACGAAACTCTTTATTGGCCGGTCCACCAATCTGAACTGTGAAGACCGCTATCGCAGCCTTAAGCTAGACCCTCTTTGGCTGCGCCGCCTGAGAAGTAATCTAGTTCTCTTCTACAACATTATACATTGCCGGGTGTACACAACCGGAATAGATATTAACTTGCAAAATTCGTCAACCTATCCCACAAGAAATAGGGGTTACTCACTACCCGTAAAAAAGGGGAACTTAAAGATCCGCTCCAACTTCATCCTAGTAAGGTATAATTACATATGGAACAAGTACGGACAAGTGAGAACGTAACTAAATTTAACATGAACCTGGGAGCTTTTCTCACCATGCAGAACATAATGAAAACATTCGGTCTTCAAGTGTCTATAGATGTGTTAATTTCAACAGGTCCAAACAATATATGGGCAATAATGCGAGTCCACCTCTCTCCATCATACATTAATGTTATGCTCGAAAATGTCACCCTTGAAGTCCCAGTTGTAGGTGGAGAAACAAAAAATGTGTATCACTCGTTTTATCTCTTCTTCGCGTAGTATAAATATTCTACTGTCCTATGGCATCCGGATACTTTGCATCACCTAGTGCGTATTGAAAGGAGAAACCAACTCATTAATAACGTTACCTGTTATTCTAAACTTCTGCACTATTTTATCACACTCAATCATATGGCATCCCACAATGTCGCGAGACATGCTATTTGGCTACTTATTTCGTTGATATTTCTACCCCCTAAGTGAACTATTTCATCTTATTCTCCTGATATTCTGTTGGTCACGAGTGGGCGGGTATCCTGAGGAGATGGTTCGAAGCTTCTAAGCAACATGTATACCCATCCAAAAGACCCACTGGTGAATATAAAAAGTGTGCAAACATTTAAAAAGCAGGCTTTTCTGAACTGCTGACCTTACACTTAAGGAATATGACGCCAACCGGTGATCCCGGTCATCATGCACACAAAAAGCTCTGAATGACGAAACGGCTGATTGGCTTGAGCAACTAACTTACAAAAGGAAAACAATTGCCCAAATGATGAATAAAATCGGTAGTCGCCAGCGCGCTTTCAACTCACACCGATACATGAACAGATGGAGCGTGGAGGTGCGGGTGAAACCACTTGAAGGACTACCCCGCATAGAAACAGGACCTCGGGAGACGGTTCCACAAATGACCGTATTACTTCACTTGTTTTTCTTACCCTACATCATGCTACATTGAATCTGTTGTGCTCCTGGTTCCTGGTTACTTCAACTCTACCGTCCTACTGTCTTACCGATATTGCCCATTACATTATTCCTTAGACCATAGCCTCAATCTTAGTTGTGGTGCATTTCCTCTCTATCTCTACACCAAAAATCGGATAACTACTGCACACTTTCCTAATCGCCCCGTCTTTGGCATCTTCTACAAGACTACGATGCACTGAAGAAGTCCTGACTTTGCAGTGAATGGGCGTTTATTTCTTTGTCTATTTATCTGTTTAATTCTCCCTTTTCAACATTACATTTTCCATGCATAGTCACGTACGCCATAAATATCCACCTACAAGTGAAGGCTGAAAGGAATGCAACTGATCTCACCCAGCATCTCAACCATCTGGAAGCCCAAAACACAACTTGGTTAGTGCAATTTCATAATTGGACCAAGGAATGTCTAGACACTATGCTATGTGTTAAATCCCTACGGTGTGAATACTGCCCATATTATTCTGATAAAGCAACTTGAGTTTCTCAGTTGTTGTGGAGTTCTCCGAGCTGGGCAACTTGGTTGCAACTTAAGTTTGTTGACTCACTGGAGTTTTCTTATTTGCGCAACTCCCTAACTTGATACTCACTAATACCTCCAAGTTTATTACTACAGTATATTAAGTAAGATTGTGCATTACGCATCTGATTTTAATTGGTGACTTTAACTGTTTCATGCTTTTCATATTCCCTCCCCCCATCAATCCGCCGCCATCATGGCACTACCAAGCTGCACCGAAAACAACCAAATGAGAATGCCCGCGAACTGGTAGCATACGGCAACAAAAGTCAAAATGAAAATATTCGCAAAAGCATCTTTATTATAACTCTGTAAAATCCCAAACAATTGACAGCCTCGCATGCCTGAGCATGTTGCAATGTAAATATGATCCGTCCCTTTGTGGGCTCGGTTGCTCGGTACCAAGAGAAAATATACAGATTATTTTTAATTATATTAGTATTATGATTATCATTATTATAACTCGATGCAAGGCTTCATTTGTGCCATACGCAATTATTTCCCGACTGTGGCTGATGTTCATGCAGCTTCTGTAACGGTTCATTAGGTTACACATTTGGGTGTGATGGACCGGATATTTTCATCCTATTTTACCTAAACGTTACTGGAATGTCTAAGTATCATGTCGCTGTAAAATTTAAGTTGAGTAGTCAAACAAACGCTGTAAATGTTGTGGTGTGGTAATACTCATAACTCATCACTTCCCTGGCATTCCACCGAATAAGAAGATCAAATGCACTAATTCTCACCTCGCTATTTTCGTTACCGTGTATTTTGTTTCTGAGCCTTTGGCGATCTTTTCGCACTGAAAGTATAGATGCATAGGTATGTCTTCAAGCAAAAGGGCTTGATCTGCAGCAAAGTTATGTCCAGCTTACAACCTGAAGAGTTTGTCTTCTTCAAAATAGAGAAAAAATGGTGGATATTGAAAATGATGACACTAAAAGCGCTGCGGTGAATTGGGGATAAGCATGAATTGTCGAATTCGCCAAAAGAAACGAATGGACAATGAAGAATTGTTTGATCTAGCGATGGGATTTGATGCTGGGTTAAGACGGGAGATGCTGTCATAGAGAGTATGAAAGATGAAATGCCATAGCTTTCAGCAAACAACTCTATGCTTTTCTTACGTCGGCAAATTTGCTTGATGATAAATACGATTGTCCGCTTATTGAAATTAAGGAATACACAGAAAATAGGAATTCGTTGCTGAAAGGAGAAGAGCGCAGTATTTGTGAAAGCTTCACGAAACTGCAAAGTTGATGGCCTTTTTGAACTTCGAGCTTCATGCAGTAGTATTATCCTGGGGGAATCTGCTGCGCATCTTTCGTACAAGAAACATTAGCATTACAAACTTTGAGAGCGCATTCTCAAAACGCAAGTTAATAACGAACTACCTTCAGTTTTCAATGAACCAGACAAGGTTCACTGCTTGGTAATTCTTCCCATAGAGTGGAAACTTGCCAACGGTCTGATTTTTGATAGGGCAACACTACGTTTGTTTCAACTAATACACGAGCATTGTAACAAGACAAATACCTGCATTTACAGAGGCATTCTAAAGTTAGATCTTTGCTTGCTGTTACATGAAACGAAATAGTAAAGGGCTGCTCGCAAGTTAGCAGGCTTACGTTTATACAACTGCCCGATCGATCAGACCTCTTCAACTTCATGCCCTTTACCTGGGACATCAGGCTGCCAAACCATCGACTTCACGTAGTTGAATGCGCCACAGCGGATGCTGAAATAAAAATGAAATAAATAACTAATTAATAAATAAATAGTGGAATAAAATGGGCGTAGTAGACCAAGCGACGTGTGAAGGGTGTCATAGTGAAAGAACAACGGCCATGTGAGACTCATCCGTACCATCCATAGCAGATAGCGGTGCCGTGTACCCGAGTTCGTTCGTTGATCGCCACATGACGCAGTGAGCATCTCCATGAGATGGAAGGTGGCGTAGCGCACACAGCTGAACAGACCAATTGCCGCTAACAATTGAATGAGCATGGATTCTAAAACGGTCTCCCAGGTGCTGTTCGCTCTCCAACTACCGACCCCCTCTTAAGACCAAATCACGAAATGGTCATACCGTCTATGTATTTAACCTCAAGGGTGAAACTTACGGGTGTAACTCGTTTTTGAAGGCTTTTATTTGCAAAACAAGTAGTGCAACTTTTGCCGCTATCCCTGATGGACGGACTAATAGGAATGGAATGTCAACTGCTGATGGAAGACTCCAGGGAAAGGTGACCTTGCGAATTGCAACTGCGTCATCAGCATCATCATCATTATCATCATCCTCATCAACGGCAGTACATCAGCCATTTGAACTGATGCTTTGCTGCCATACAACCGTGAAGACCTATGAAATAGAGAATAAGAAAGAGAGAAGAGGGACTTACCTGAAAACCTTAATGACCTAAGCAAACATTCTGGGTCAAGGCGCCTACACCTTGCGTAGACAACACACCGTCACAAACAGCTGGCTATCGTGCAAACATAACGCAACATCGGCGAGACAGCTTCCTTGCGGCTTTCACTTCCCCAAGTCATAATCAGCCATTACCCCGCACATAACTCAGCACCAAACACAATTTAAACAGGCAATCCGATTAGGAGACGGGAGCACACGCGCTACTGGTGTCTACTGTGAGCCATGTCCTGTAAAGTTTCGAGCCAAGCACAAGGCAAGTCACGTGGACTCCAACCCGGAAGGCGAAACGGACCAACGGCACCCAGTTTGGTCGTCAGTGACTTCATTTCCCGCTGCCAAGTCAACTTCTGTCCACCTAGAGCCTTGCGCCACCCTCCACCTGGCAAACTAAACAAGGCCCTCCTAGGTAAGCGGTGACCAGGCATCCGTAGCACGTGCCTGAGCCAACGCAACTTATTCAGTGCTATCTGTTGTTCTAGGGAGCTAGCATGATTATCACCACCTAGTACTCGCCTACGCACATCATCGTTGCGGACACGCTGGTGCCATCGGACACCAGCAATGCTGCGCAGACAACGATGGTCAAAGACTTGAAGGCGCTTTAGATCTTCAGATCGAAGGGGCCAAGTCTCACTACCATACAGCAGAACGGCCCTCACTGTGGCCTTGTATACACGGCCTTTCAGACGAAGGGAAACTCCCTTCTGTCGCCAAAGGTGCCGCAGGTTCAAGAAGGCAGCTCTAGCCTTTGAAATGCGTGAGCTGACGTCAGTTTCTACGCGCCCATCATTGTTGATGCAGCTGCCAAGATAAGTGAAATGATCAACCACCTCGAGTTCCTCGTTGGCAAGCGTCAAGGGATCATCAAGTGGCTGGTGGTACTGCAGCGATAATTTACACTTTAAAGTTGTGAAATGCATACCAAATAATGAGACCACTCTGGACAGGCTATTCAGGGTTGGTAGTGCCGCCCCAACATCGTCGAAAAGCAAGACGATATCGTCTGCATAATCTAGATCAACTAAATTTTCATCAGGCAGCATTTCAACGCCTACATCGTGAGATTCCGCAAGGAAACACTCCAAGATAGAATCCACGATGAAATTAAAGCGAAATGGTGAAATCAGACAACCCTGACAAACGTCACTTGTAGTCGGAAAGCTATCCGATAGGCCGCCATAGACCCTGACGCGGCCTGTAGTGTTCGAGTATAGAGCACGAAGGATGTTCACATATTTCGTGGGAACACCTTTCTGCGCAAGTATTTCGAACAGAATCGATCGATCAACTTAATCGAATGCACTCTTGAAATCGAGGAACACAGCTATTGTCGGTCTGCGGTACGCGTGGCGCTGCTCTAGCACCTGCCGCAAAGTGAATATATGGTCTATACAGCCATGTCCTGGGCGGAAATCGGCCTGCTCTTCCCTAATCCGAGATTCCCGTTCTGCAGTGAGGCGACGAACGAGAATCGACGCCAATAATTTTGTCACAGTTGGCGTTAGGCTAATACCCCTGTGGTTCGCACAGTCTGTGCGATTGCCCTTTTTGTATATTGCCACTATAATCAATTCGCCCCAATTAGCCGGCGCACTCACTTCCTTCCAGATACATTCGAATGAAGAGGTCAGTGCTTTGCAGAGGACCTCACCTCCATCCTTAAATAGTGCAGGTGGGAGGGAATCCGAGCCAGCGGCTCGAAAACGATTAAGGGCTGTGATCGCGTTTCGGACCTCCGCCTCTGACGGAGTCTCTAAACTAACCGTCCATGGCTCGTCCTGCATCACTTGAGTTGGAAGAGGTCCGGGAGCAGGGGGCCAGCTGAACTGATCTTGAAAGTGTTCCGCCCAACGAGCCATACGGCGCTCCTTATTGTGAATCAGCGCACCCGCGCTGTCTCTGATTGTCTCACTGACACCTGGTTTCCTGGGACCAGTAGTGCGGATTAGCTGGAAGAACTTGCGGTAATTGCCTACTGCTCCTGCCTCCTCCGTTTCTTGAGCCCGACTGGTTCACCAGGCTTCCTTTTCAGCACCTACGCTCTGCTTTAGTTTACGCCTAATAGGCCGTCTGGTCACATTGTGTTCAGAGCCAGCCGGGAGGTGTCTTCTAGATTCCAACAGGTTCACCGACCTCTCGGATATCCAGTGACTGGTGCGGTGACGACTGATGGTGCCACAAGCAGATGTTCCTGCGTCGTGCACAGCGGCCGAGATCCTATTCCACTGAAGCTCAGTGTCATTAGGACAGCGGAAGTTCGATACGCAGCGCCTCTTGATAGGCTTGCCTGACCGAGGACTGAGACAATTTCTCCGTTGCCAATCGTAGGGGACGCTTGGTGCGCCTCCCGGTAAAGTTCATGGAGAAACGACAGCGTACTAAGGCATGATCAGAGTCGACACAGGTACTCCAGTATGAGCGGCAATCCAGGATGGAACAACGCCATCTGTAACTTATGGCTATGTGGTCAATTTGGGTCCATCGCTGGCCAGCTACAAAAGGACGCCAAGTGGCACTTCGACGCCCAATGTGTCTGAAAGCAGTGCTAGTAAGAAACAACTGGTGCTCCGCACACAGTTGCAGCAGACGCTCGCCGTTGTCAGTCCGTTCGGAGTTAAGCCCATAATTACCACCCAGCTGAGCTTCTGAAGAGCTCATACGCCCTACTTATGCGTTCATATCCCCTGCAATACTATAATATCTGACCTAGTAGCACTGCGTAGTAGCGCGTTCAGTTCATGATAGAATGTGTCCTTGTGAACATCTGAACTGCAGTCGGTGGGAGCATAAGCGGAAATCACAAACGGACAGCGTGTTGTACTACTTCGTGAATCAACCTTAGCTGATGTCGTCAAACGGGCTGCACATAAACGGCTGTTCACCGGAATCCAATCAATCAACGAGGACTCAGCCTTGCAGTTGAGAATGATACCTACACCAGCTTGACCCGTGAGTGCTGCATCGGCGTCTCCGGATGCGTGCAACCAATAACGAGAGGATAAGCTGTGTGCAGTTAATTCAACAACTCCATTAGCTTCATTGATCCTACTTTTGGACACGCAACACACATCAATACCCAGTGTGTCTAAGGTGCGTGCGAGTGCAGCCTGGTGACCTGTTTGTCTTAGAGTGCGAACGTTGAACGTTGCCATGGAAACGGGATAGCGTGGCCTTGTAAGGGATTTGTGCCTACAGGCGTCCGATAGATGCAGTGGAATGGTGGCTGCAGATGGTTCTACTCCATTGGCATTTCGCTTGCTGTCAATTAAGCTGGGAATTATAGAAGGAAGGTTAGTTATGGGGGCTGGGATTGGAGTAAGAGAAAAAGGTGGAAAAGAAAGAAGGGAGGTGCCAGCAGTAGCATGTTTTCGCTTATCCGCCCTGCTGTATGCAAGAGATAAGGCGACCTTTGATAATCTGCGTGACGGCCGATGCAGGATGAAGTTTATATTTGAAGAAAATGTCACGGTTGTATGTGGGCTGGGATACTGCCAGGGCGCCCAGACCTAGACAGGAGGACGATTAGGGTCCTCATCCAAAGCCTTTGGCTCAAAAGCCTGTCTGCAAGGCAGCGGGGTGGCAGTGATTTCGTTTTACTGAGATGGACGCCATCCTATTTCAAACCCCCAACCTGGAGGACCAGGAGGCTGAGTTTTCTGACCTCTCACCATTGACCAACCTGGTAGGAGTAGCTCTCAAGATGCCCGGAGGCATCACCCAGTATAGCTCAATGGGTCAATGAGGTACGCAAACCGTCGCACCACGTTAAGGTCCAGTCTCGTTGCTGTAAGCATAGAATACAAGCGTTGCTTCTTAACGCTAGAGCCTTCGGTGTAAACGCAGCCGAGAAACCGGGTCTTCTGGTTAGATGTTCACAAGCAATGAGTCGCACTTTGCTTTCGAACAGCGAAAAAGTACCCCTACAGATCGTTAGCTAGGTAGGAACAGTACACATGCTCTGGCACCAAAGAACAGAGATAGTACACTTACTTACACTTAGCGTGTTGACAGCCAACTTGTGGGTTTTCCAAGCATCCATTAAGTTATGCTCCACAAGATAATCGATTTTGACAAGTGACAATGTGACCATGGTGAAATCGAGAAGATCGACTTAAATAAACTCCAACGTGAACATGGTGCCAAGAGGGAGACAGTCAGGAAAGTCTAAAAACATTCCCGTAATCCTCCGATGAGAAATATTGAAAGGTCAGTGCAGCACTCATAAACCCTTTCACGCTCGGTTGTCCTTGGGTACACGGGATTTAAGAATAAGAGGGTAAGCACAGATATCCGAGTAGCTATACCAGTCGGAAAGCGAATTCATACGGGCAGAAAACAAGGGAGTCAAGCGTCTAGGTGCGAAGGAGGTTTCAAATTCTTATAAGCAAGAATCGACATACTGCAGAAAATCACTAGGCGGTGACTAACGCTGATGTAACGCGGATTGTGGCATTTTCAGACAGGGTGGATGTGCTAATATCAACGGATATCCGATAACACGAACTCACGCGGATAGCGCCAAGGTAATAAGGATTAGATTGATGCAAACCAGATCGAAGAGGAATGAACAGGAACAACGCGCGCTAGCTGGAGGAGTCAAACGATGTGGCGGAAACGGGGTCCCCATTGCTAGAAATACAATTCTCTGGTACCTCATCTATAGACGCAGGAACTGTTGACACATGGGAAGAGAATGAAGAGGGTTCGGCTAGTCCGGCGGAAGGCAGATCAAAGGTAGGAGGGAGAACAATTTCGAGAAAGTCCTCGTCAAAGTGGCAACCAACTGGACCGCGGATTTGTGGTAGGGGCTACGGAGTGGATGGGACCAGAAGGAACTTGGTGATAAGTGGATTAGTATAAGGGACTTGGAGTGAGAATCTAAAGCGCTAGTTATTTCAGCTCACGGACAGGACTTAAGCGACCGGTCCATTATTTCAAGTACGAAGCGGATGAGGCACGAGAGCAGATTCGTAAGTTAGATATCGCGTAGTGCAGGTATGTCAAATGGAGGACTTCCAGAAGTCTGAATGAGCCACAGTTGTGTTGCTATTCAAGCCGCACTAGATAACAATTCAAACTTTAATAAATAGATGTATCATTACTACTGCACAATATTCCTATAAATTCGGCTTAGTAACAAACAATATGCACACAAATGGTTAATCGATAAATTAGTGGAGCAGGAAGAAAGTGCGAAATTTTGTGCAGCAGCTTAGACCTGTATGCAACAGTTACAAGGACATTGCACAAATAAAACAACATTTTAAAGTGATCACATATTTGACAGTATGCAAAACCTTTGGTGCTTTATATCGTGACTTAACGCGGCTTTCTTAATAACAATTGTTAATATTTCTAGATGCAAAATCAGTGCAGTTCTGAGTTTGACCAGAGATGACGACATATACAGCTCACGTCAGTTGGGTGACGAAAGTGACTACTATGTAAATTTCGAAAATGCGCATATTAAATGCGATTGCACCCCAGTAAGTACCGTTGAACCACGTATGTTAGTGACTTGTTTCTTCGCAACTACTTGCTCTCAACTTCCTAACTGATACTGCAATTGTCGCCTTCAGTGAGTTCTGATGCGGTGTTGTGGACAGATTCATGGTCCTGAGGCTATGTTTTCCCAGTATTTTCTGGTGCACACTCCGCGAATTTAGGAGATAAAATGAATCACTCTGCTATGCAACCGCATCGATTTTGCACTCGGTTATTGTGAAGTTCTCCTCTTCATCTTTCGACAGCATATTCAGCATCTCACTAAGTTGCTCTGTAGTCGAAGCTATCTTGCACAAAAGTATTTCCATCGGATCACAATTTTAGCAATGCTAACTGTTTTACTACTCTCGTGATCAAAGTCTCGCGTACAACTCTATTGCATTTTGGTTACTTAGCCAACTGTTTTACTGCGTTTGATAGAGCAAGTTCTGACACGTTCAGTAAGCCCTGATACGCCAATATATGGTGGTTTCCTAGGCAGTTACGGAACATCGTGTAGCACATTCATTGCCTGTCATTCGCGTACAGGTATGCTCACACCCAACTTGTTTTCCAATTTCATCGGCAAGCTGCTGCCACCGATTGACCAGCTGACCAGTCTAACCAACCAGTCATATGGCCATCTTGTGACCGACATTGTTTCAGTGCTGACCCCGGAATTTCCAGCTACCCTCACAATGTGCACATGACCAGAAAAGTAGAACCAGCATTCCAGGCATGATACAAGGCGCCGTGAGCTCATTAGAGGTGAGGTAAAGCCATTAGATGGGGATACCATGTTCAAATTGCATTAAATGGTTTTATCCTAAATGTATAGGAAAGCCCACCCAAGAAGTGAGGCAGCTAAACAAAACAGCCGATGCCGTTTGGTTTTGTTCAACATCTCGAGTCTTGCTATTTGTCAAAGGTTTGAGTGCTCATGAAGATACAATAGGTCGTCTGAGTCAATCGTGCATTTGAGGAATACCAGCATCACCACCTCGGAAGTGAATGTTGCCACGCTTGTGCCTCAATCAGGCAAATCAAGCTCCGCCTCTAGGCTGAAGAAGGGAGCTAGACGCTCTAACAGCACTGCGGCCTCTGTGTTTCCATTCCTCTGGTTCACCTCACTCCCATTAGCGGTCAAGCACTGAAGGTGCCTGCCTCCGCTCCTTTCAGCGGTACAGTCCACATCAAGACGGGGAAGATGATGGCTGCTCCGGACCAGAATCCGTTCATCATATAGCAAGATTGGGCATCGAACGCATCGGTTGCATCCATGAAAACCCCGGGCAGAACGCTCTGGACCAGAGCAACAGCACCGGAAATATTAGGGTGACGCAGCCTCCATAACCACGCAAACCGCTTAAGACGGTATCATTTAATACACTCAAACCTACAACCAGTAGAAGAAATCACGGTGCCTTAGCTGTTGTTGTACATAAATATGCCAACATCGCAGTCCAGTGCCATAAAAGGGAAGCTGTCGGACGGCTCAAACCATCAGACGTTCAGTTGTGGTTCGACTGGCGTTTCGGTTGAGCCTAAGACGTTGAGACGAGTCACATGTCACAAAACTTCAGTGATTTACGGTGAAGCTCGACTTCCGCATCCAAACCCCGATCCACCATGCTCGATGCAGCAGATAGGGCACCGTTGCTTATCCTCTGCGGTGGCCAGAGCATCAAGAAATTGTTTGAGGAAAGATTCATTGTATTGCGTGTGCAGGATTCGGGATTTTATCTAGGCTGATATTTAAAGGGACTTGAAGAACAAATTGCCCTACCATGAAAATGACTTATCAAACAGATTACTAGCCGCTAGACAACATACCGACCAAATGTGCAGATGTTCCACCAAAGGAAACCAGCATTACGCTGTATTGCTGCATTCTTTTTCCAGGCTGTTGCTAACCATGTAGGCTCAAATAGACGACGTATTGTGATGTAAGGACAACTTACTATTACACCCATGTCGCTTACTTTCAACCCATTCTTTTGACCGTCGCAAAAAGATAGTGGACTGCTGCCAGGAGTACAGTAGAAGCTTTGTAAGTTGCGCGCAAAGAAATGGACCAAAGTGGTCGACATACGGAGGTTCTATGCTAACACAACGTAACCTGCTTTCTTGTTGTGAGTAGTATAATATGAAAGTTTTCACATAAATCCGTTTCAAACACACTGATGATCTCACGTAACGTTAAACGCAGTTCAATCATACAGTGTTATGATAACTCAAAGGGCAGTCTGCATTTCTAAGGTGATTCTTTGTTTAAGAGAAGTCGCTTTTGATCTGTTTCTATTTTTAGCACAAAAATAACTGAAGATGCGCCCTTAGCACAAGTTGCACTACTCAACATGCTAAACATTTTCCACAGCAAATGATTTCAGCTGCATTAAGAGATCTCGATGTCAGTCTCTTTTTTTAGGTTTCTGTGATTCCCATAGCATCTTCAGTTAGTTCTACCACATCATCAGGCCCTTCTGGATGTTCCCGTAGCGGTGTACAGCAGTTCGTATCCCTTAGAAAATGGCATCTGGGTCTGGTTCATTGCAAATTGAGAAGTCATCATCCATTTCAACAAACTTGAAAAGCTATTACCTCAAATCTGTAATGGGCGATGGAATGTCTATCAAACCAGCAGCGTCCTGCTCAAGAGTTTGAACGAATCCAGCTTTCTTGAAGCACTTCTGTATTGTTCCTGGCTGAACTATGTGTCAAGCGTAACATTTACAAAACACACCATTCAGAGCATTAACTGAAGCATTAGATGAAGTTCTTGCCGCATGCAGATCTTTGAGATTCCTTTTCGCTAAAACCCATTGCATGAGCTGGACTTGGTAATGCGTTTTGATGATCTTGATGATTCCATGGTTCAACGGTTCAATAGTTGTGCTCATATTTCGAGGCAAACATTTTAGTGTAAGGTACCTGATATTATCAACCTAAATATGACTGTGACAATTCTACACTGTCTGTAGAAGGAATCGCTTCTTCCTCATCATTACTCGGTCGATTTTTCTCCTTCCCTCATTAAATACGGCAGCAGTCATCAATGCAGATTTGTTTGATCTCCAGGAGACTGGAAAGTTTCCAGCAATCAGCATTTTGAAAACACGTGGTCTGGTTTTAGATTCTCTCCGCTTGAGCTAGAGCACAGTATAACTGTAAGCCATCCTTTAAAAGGCTTTCCGCTGTTACAATTGTTAGCCTTTATGACAAGGATCCTGCCAGGTACCGCTTGGTGTAAGAGACCGCATTCGTCAGAGTTAGAATTGTCACTTTCGTTAAAACCTTTGCTGAAGTCGGGAACTTCATTGAATTCGCAACACAAGACTCTTTGGTGTAGGTTATATCGCAGACTCAATTTTTCTAACCAACCATTGGATGGTTGAAAATCTTCAACCCGACATTCTGGTGGCAAATTATTTACCAATTTCTTGAATTCTCGACCCGACGATTCGAACATTAAATGCTCTCTTTTGTTTGAACTAGCGCAGCGTAGCTTCAGTGACTTTAGCGTGTGGATTTTTGCCACTTGCATTGCAGATCGCCTCTTTCACTATCGTATCTCTCCTAGTACTCCTGCTTGTGCTGTTTCATCTTCCTAACTGTTGTCTTGCGAACACTAAACTGTTCTGCCGTCCCTCTTCGGATGCTGCTATGCAGAACATTTAGAAGAATAAACTTGTGCGTCAGCATAAACTGAGGTCTTTTCTGTGGACCATAATGATTCCATAGGAATAATAGCCGATACCGAATTGTTCAAAGCACGGGGTGGATCCAAGATCCAGTGTGCTATCTACAGAAAGTCAATTACATACAGCAACAAATCTTAATTGTTTGCTCTCTCAGTCAGACAATGAATATTGCGGAATAACGTTTAACGATCAGCGAAAATAAACCTCAATGTCACTACGATACAAGAAGCTAACGAACAGGTTTTAAACTGGTTAGCTTAGAAACCGGTTAATCGAGGTACATTTATTTTCGGAAAAGGCATGTATGGCTCGAGAACTGAGCACTACGGACATTTGATATGCAAATGACTCCATAAAAGCTTGGGGAACGTCGTCAAGGACTGCACACCCAATAGGTGTCAGTAGTTGTATTTTTATAGTAATTGTGTTTAGTAGACTGTACATCGCGTATAAACATCATGCACATGTATGATTCCTCGGATGATGGAAATGCATAGATAGGAACTAACCAAGGTCAAGAGTCCCAATGACAGTAGGTGTTGCACTAACGCGGTATATATATATATATATATATATATATATATATATCGCCTATTATTTAAGATGAGCGGATAATGTACTATAGAGGAGATTGCTAAGAGTGCAGTTTGTGTGTAGTTTCTGATGACCGCTACCTGATCACCGACACCATATTTATCCATTCTGTTTTGGTAAGCTTGGGTCATCCGGTGTGCGTCACAGACAGCAATATCCATCACAATGATGGAACCATGACGATGTCCAGGCATGACACATTCATTGCGGCTGTGGTGCCTGGCTAAGGTCATTTCTCACAGCCGAACTGCTCGGTGTGCACTGCGATGGTAGACACACATGTCGAACCTCTGCGCCTCATCTCACTCTTGCCGGCAAAGCAATTTGCTCCGTTAGACAGTGGACGTTACCACCGGAATGCAGGCGCTCCTAGCTTCGGACATGATGAAGGTAACACCCTGTAGGTGAATTCGTACCTTCCGGAACCCTGAGATCGCCGAAGAATAGTAGGAATACAAGTAATCAATAGAAATGTTATGGGCTCCGAAAGTAGGTACAGCTCTAATTAGGGAACCGCTGGAGATGGAATCAAAATCCTTTGAAATGTTTACAGACTGGCCTACAAACTCCTGCTTGCGACCTGTGCAGTGCTAGGGCACAGATTCCAAACTAGGCTTGATGCATGCTTGTAGTTGGAAAGATTTCACACCAAAACGGTCAAGGTCCATTTGTGCACTCGGAGCCGTGGGGACACATTGTACAAGATAAATACCGACTCGCGTGAACACTGCGGGGTGGGTCAGAAGCAGGTGCGCAAATGCACACACAGAGAACATGTTGTATGTTTCAACGGCTACAAAACCGTCAAGCGCATTGCTTTTGGATCGGAAGAATTTCACACATTTCAAAATCCAGCTACACACTTTGTTGCGTGAACAAATGATCGGCGATCATTGCACAGTAAACCTTCACATGGTCAACTTATAGAGGTTATACTAGTAGTGATTGTTATGGCCCAAGTGGTCAACTTACAACTTACAGAGGTTGTGAGTACACAGAGGTCTGGTTCCATAAGGTTTACATGGTAAAGTTTCAATCCATTAAAAACGGTCAACTTATGGAGGTGGTCAACATATAGTGGTAAACTTGCGTGAACTGCAGTAAGGCATATCGATCACAGACGTAAACACGCTTAATTTTAAGATAGATAATCTTAATACAGCAGTATTACGGATTTCAGACTTGGTAGCAGCTGGTCAGTACTGCTTGCCTTGTTTCCAGTCCAAAAACACACAATCACCATGGTCCTCTTCCATGACTGGAAGGCTGCCGTGTTTTATTTGTACTTTAAAGTTACATACGTACAGCTTAATTAAAATAGTGACAAGTTCGCTTGAATTGGGTCTGGTACGAGTGTGTGGTACTACTGCTGACATTTAACGTCAAAATTTATACACGGGCTCTCAATTGACTTCGGAAGACAGATTCTACTACTGATGCCGCGTCTTTTCAATTAGACATATCTCGATTCATTGCTGACATTCACTAAGGCTGGAACAATTGGGTTCAGCCATTTCGATACTGGATAAATACTCTACTTACCGCCCATCGGGAGCTATTCACTCTGTTTTGACCGTTCACTTGAACGTGTCTGCCTGTATTTTCGAACAATTTTATAACGCCCCGGGAGGACCTCCGATTTGTTATTCGGGATAATCTGCTGTACTTCAGGGCACTTGGCGGAGCTGTATTCTATCGGGCGCGTCCCCAGGTTGCGGATCGGGGAATGCGTTCCTTGTGGAGGTAACTGCGAATAAGTCTCGTTTGCCTTGCAGACGAGATGAATAAGCCGTCGCAGACAATCAGCTGCAGTGTCTCAGAGCTTGGAGAATTTTGTGCTGGTCGACTGGTTCTCCATCAAATACTACAAGAGCTCGTACGGCGCTGTGTCAAAGTCAATGTGACCTGATATAGGGTCATTGACCACTCACTTCTGTAACTGAAGGTGAGTATTTAACGGAGGGCGAATGAAAAACCTGGTTGGCCACCGGCTTCTCTGTGGACTGCTACTGAACGCAAAGAAGGCGAATGAGGTACCCGGATATCAACGGTCTCCATACATAGTCCCGCTGCCTTGCGGGTCAGGTCTTTATGACCAAAGCCTCTGAGTGGGGTCCCTTAAGTCAAACCACTTCATCGGCCTGGGCGACCGGGAAGATCTCTGCCCGCATAACCCATTAATCTCTTCAAGATTCTAAACCTGTACACTGTTTATCTGCTTTCCCTTGGTGTCGTTGATGACGATGCTGTTGTTGTTGTTGGTGGTGTTATTTTTGTCGTTGCTAACTATGTGTTGTGGCATTGTCAATTCTATATTGGTCAGGTGTTGAATACTACTATAGAATACTACTTCAGGGACTGAACAGTTGGGTGCAAACTTTTCCTCGCTTTAAAAATACTTCAAGATGATATTTTGTTGAATATCCTCCGGAGACTTTACGCAGCTCTACAGGCGACCAAGATATCACACAAAAAGGTTCAATTCATGACTTACCTACCAAACGGGCCGAGCCATTCGGTCAGGGCAGGACGGGACACAGGGACGAAACAGGCACCCATCTAACACGCGTCAGCCAAAGGAAAGATTGGGCGCAACTTGACTGCGAATAAGCGAGCAAATGTCGCTCAGCAAGAAGCAAAGCCAGTTACTCCTTGCCATTCTAACGGATCGACGGCAGTGTTCCAGGACGTGGTGGGTTGTCTCCCGTTAAGCGTTTTCCCTATAAAAAACCATAAATGTCCCTTTCCAATACTGCAACGTGGCGGATCTGACTCGCCACCGAATAAAGTCACAGCCCATGACTTCACACTGGCAAAGCAACAATCGCCACATTTCATTATTCGTTAACCGCCCGTTACACTGACACTTCTATCTCTGCGTATTCCGTCGTCACTATTCTTCCTACGATGTCACCATTGATCCTTATCGTACCTTCACATGAACCCATTGTATCGTCAAATCACTGTTGATCTTGCTCTTCACCTGTTCTTATCTAATTGATCACCCGTAATTCTTGATCTCTTCGTGATTGATGTATTACTGCAATCTGTGGAAAACTGCTTATGTCCACACAAACGTATCCCAATATCACGACAATGAAATCCATTATTCTTTTACATTCGTACCAATTGTACAGTTTAAATCATGAACGTCTGAACAACTTTTCATTATCACCGTTGCAACTGCCATGTAATGTGTGTACAGTTGCACCTATGTGATCATGCGTCCGTGAGCGTGCATTGCATAGCAGAGCATCAGCATTTGTTTATTTATTTATTTGCTTACGTACATTAAACTTAACACCGCGTACTTGTTGGTGGTTAGGTCATGTGAGTTGCTTGCGAACGAAACTTGCCACTTATCATAGGACTAGCTATTCATGTAGGAAGAGCACCAAAAAACCAAGGTGAAAAACTGTTTGATATGATATCACAATAGGGATAGTGCAGAAGACTGTCTCCGCCTCACCCCATTGGGTTTTTGAGGGTCTTTTGCCAATTCCGATCACGACGCCTTGGTACAGAACAATAGCGTCGCACAATTTCTGTTTCCACTTTAAACAACTACCATGCAGCACTAGGATACATAGTATCTAGTACACTGAAAGCGAAATCAACTGCGTGTACAGGGAAGTAAAAGGATATAGGAGGGCGGGGTACTCCTACATCCGCCACTAGGATCATCTGTTAGGCTTCACGTGTAGGAGGACCGACAACGTTTCTAGGCAGACATTAGAAAAAAGAAACTAGTGATGAACGGAAGATTTCTACTCGCAAAATTAGCAGCGAATTACGAACTGTGCAATAGGTGCTGACCTAAATATCTACCGCGTGCTAGCGGGCAGATTACTACCCTATGCCAAATGCTACCAACACACACGTGTTCTGTTGCAGTGGTCCCCAACCTTTTTATCGCCGAGGACCGGTAAACGTTTGACAAATTTACCGCGGCCCCCTGAGGAGGGGCTTGATTGTTTATATGTTAGGTTGCGTTGATTTTTTAACTTAAGTTAATTGCATTTCAACCTGCCTTTAAAATAAAACAGTTACGCCAAAAAATGACAACGTGATTTAACATGTAAACTCACTAGAAAGCTAAACCAATGAGAACCCTGGGCTTGTTTCTCTGCAACGATTCTGTTCCATCTGGGGACAATAGGAGACAATGACACCCGAAGTGTGTTGTTTATGTCCAGTTTATTCCGTTGTTTTGTTTTGGTTGCTGTCACTGCAGATAACCCCGTTTCACACAGATAGGATGTCGAACATGGCAATAGGGATGTAAGTGTTGTGGTGGCAAAGTGAGGGTAATCCGCCATGGTTATAATCCAGAACACCGGCAGAATTGTTGTCTCGAACGCAGTTTTAAGGCCGCTGTTAGTTGCAGCCTCCAGCAGTTGATCTTCCTCTTGCACATCCATGCTAGGTTCGCTTGGCTTCTTAACAAATGAGTCACAGATCCATTCCTTAGCAGTTCGTGGGTCTATTGTGGTTGGGAACTAGCGCTTGAACTCGTTATTAAACAGACAAGGTATCGTGCACTAACTGGGAAGATGAACTCTCAGGGTCAGTCTCGCTTAAAATCCCCGCTAATGTTTGAAATATGCCCTAAATGCTTGTGTTTAAGCGGCGTCCCCACAACTCCGGTTTGGCTTTAAATGCAGTTATTTTTTCTGCCAACTTGAAAACTGTATTCATTTTCCCCTGGAAGGATAGACTGAGTTCGTTGAGCAGGCTGAATGTCACCCGGGTAAGCCAGTTTGGCAACGCATACCTTGTCCCAGAAATGTGCTGCCAGAGGTGAGTTCTTTTCTGAAAACAATCTTTGTACTGGCTCTCGTAATTTAAATACTCTAGTTAGTCACTTTGCTCTTAATAACCATCTTATTTCTGCGTACAAGACACCAGTGCTCCGCGTCCATCTCCTCACAAAGTTGGTCAAACAGGCGCGAGTTAAGGACGTGTGCTTTGATGTGCTTAGTAACTTCAACGAAATCTATCAATACCCTGTTAAATTCCGGTGACATTTTTTGGCTTGCCAGCATTTCCTTGTGAATAATTCAATGCATAGATTCACTCTCAGGTACAACCTCCTTAATCCAAACAGTTAAACAAGACAGTTGTCCGCTCATGACAGCAGCTCCGTCTGTGCATATGCAGACACAAAAGGACCATCTTAATTGTCCTGATGCATAACCATCTAGTGACCTGAACAGTTCTGCCCCTCGCGTGGTGTTGGTTGGCAAAGATAGTGCACATAACACATTCTCATGCACATCCTCCTGATATAGATATGGCACATAAACAAATAGTAGTGCCTTGTTGTCAACATCTGTTGATTCATCAACCTAGAGTGCGTACCACGTTAGTGTATTAATTCTCTCCAAAAATTGTGTCTCAATGTCTTCGGATATTTCCTCAATTCTCTTAGTCACAGTGTTAGCCAACATAGGCATATGTAATATCATTTTAACAGCAGCCTCTCCTAGAAGTTCACGACAAATGTCTTTAGTGGAGGGCAACATCAATTCTTCACCGATTGTGAATGACTTTTTGGTCTTAGCAATATGGTTAGCCACCAGATGTGATGCACTCAGTGTAATCTCTTCCATTGATGTGGTGGCCCTTAGAAATTTCTACCGTTATTTTCCTTCAAAACACTCCAGGGGCTTATCTTTTAATCCACGGTTCTTGAGATTCAGGTGACGGAGCAGTTTTGAAGGTTTCATTGCCTCATTACAGAGCCGGTCGCCGCAAACCACGCAGGGCGGGTTTGATGTGTGGGATTCGCCTGTACCGATAAATATATGTCCCAGGTAGGACTCATGGTATTGCCTAGTAAAACTTTTGTTTTTGATGCTGAAGTCTCTTCTTCTGTCTCTTCACTAGGCCTTTGCTTTTTCCCAACTAATTTTTTTAATGACGTTTGTTTCGTACTCATTTTGATAATTAGTGTATTAAATTTGAGCACTAAAGTAAACGAGATGTAAGCTAAAAAATCAGACATCAGTATACTCAGGAAATGTGGACGAAGAAAGAGTAATAATAACACAATATACACGTAGATCACGCACTGCTGAACATGAGAATGTATCGGTGAACAGAGAGCAGAACGGTACGCATCTTCTCTCCACCCAAGCTACAACGCTACTGATGCTCGCAGCCGCTCAGCTTCCAAGTAACCTCTCGTCCATGGAAAGTCGCACAATCCCAATAGAAATACATTACAGTAAATAAAATGAAAATAGTTTGTTGTTTCTTGGGCGGCCCGCTGATTGGGGACCACGGTTCTAGTGCATAACGGCGACTTGAGAGTTGTGAATTTTCTTGGCAACAAACTCTGGAAGGCATCATCACCAATCTGTTGAATTGTTTAGAGCCGCATGGATTGCTGAAGGAAACTTGTCTGTCATTCTAGTAACCTTGACCCTAATACAGTGTGTTCGGTTGATTCGGCATGCGCATTTCTTCGGCCAATGCTGTGCATTACGTAAACGGTAGTTTTATCACTCAAGTAGGTATGTTATAACTACAAAAATTTGACAGACCTTAAGTTTAGTGAAACACATTTATGGGAACACTATGAAGGAAACTGTTCTTCGTAGGGATTCTGTATATCAGGAATACTGTTTTCATCATGCCACTACCCCAGCGATACCCTTGCTATAGAGATCTTTCCCTACAGTGATCGTACAATCGGCAAACAAAATAACCTAACGCATGCGTACATGGAATTATGTTCTACACTTCTGCCACTGAGATGCTTGTCTCGATCACTGTGATCACAAGCATATTCGATGAGTGATCGGTTTGGTGCGAGTCTTCGGCTGTGGAAATATTGCTTTGTAAAATACCCAAAAACGAGCAACATGTGCCCCTACGAATGTGAGTTTCTAACCCCTCTCCACACTGCAGATTACCTGAGAACACTAGTAAAGTTGACGAATCTTGCTCATCTTCAAAAGTAAGCCAACACCCAAAGGAGTTCCAGAAAAATGAGCAAGTACGCGCTCATCTATGTGAATGTTGCCCAATGATGAATAATGACCCGAACAACTGCTACTGTAACTTGTCCTCCATATTTTAATAGCACATCAATTCAACGGATCCACTACTCTCCCATGGGTGCGCCAATGAGTGGTTCAACGCCAACACGAGTCAGAAGCATTTCGCTTAAGTTTTCTTGTCATTCATCCCTAGCCCTGTGACGGTGAATTAGAGAAGACCATACGCGAAGATTTGGGTGGTCTACTTTAATCCTAGCCGTGGTTTCCTTAGGAATGTGTTTATCACGCCGTTATGTTTTTTTCGTTTGACCACCCGGTACTAAGTGCTTGCTTGGTCGTTTCATTACTGTCTGCAGACAGGTAAGCTGACTGACTTGAGGGAATTATGCCTCTCATTTGCCCATTTCGATTCTAATGCAGCACCGCGTATAGAACAATGGATTTATCAGGGATAAAAACGCAAGTGCTTCACGACTTACAGACATACCCACAGGTTGTTTATGTGGTATCTCTTCCCAGTCAATTGGTATTACGTCATATACTGCAGGTGCTAAGACGCGTCATCATTTTACGTCTTAAATTACACCAACGTAGGAAAAGTGATGACAGAATTCGGAAGCAATTTCCGTGACTGGGCTACGCGGATGGAGAAAATGTTCCGGCGGCATTCTAAACGATTATACCATATGGCTAACTCCAAATCGTGGCTTCTCAGTGCGATGTTTTCGCTGAGCCAGCATGAGTGGTTTGTATCTTTGAGGAGATGATGCATCAACATATGAGCACCACGCTGACAACGAGCTTGACTACTGAAAACTCTTTTGACCCCCTCCTTTGACCAGCCTTCTTCAAACTGTACATTAAGGATCTTCCAGTGACACTGCAAAACGACTGTCTAGTCTACGATGTTTACCTCAAACTATAGTCAGGAATATCTTGCCCCGAAGATGCCGACAGATTCCAAGCTTCGCTTGCTCAGCTACAAAACTGGTCCGTCGAGTAGCGACTCCCAGTAAACTGTGACGAATATGTCGTTCTCCAAACTGGTAGCCCGCAACCGTTCGATGTTTACCTTAAAAACAATGGATCAACTGTTGTACTCCCTAACGAACTTTCAATGCCACCCGACCACCAACAGCCGCACATGGGCCGCGTATACCGTGAGGATGCCTACTCCTATGTGCAGCAAATCTCCTCAAGACGGTGGCACATGTGAAAGATCTGGGAATCGTGGTCTCGCACAATCACAAGATATACTCTGACGCGCAGAAGATGGTCGCGACCGCCAACATTTTGCTTTGGGCTTTGCGTAGGTTGTCCTGCAAAATTACGCCGGCACTTGTTAGAACCTTATTTGCTCTGCATGTTCGTCTGATTCTACAACATGATCTCCCGGCCGCCTATCCCCTAAGGAAATTTGTTCATGCTCTGATAAAGAAAATGAACGGGTGCGGTGCAGAATCTGTATCGGAGCTTCGAGACCTTCCTTACACTCTCCGACTTAAAACGTTGAATCTGTTCTCTTTGGTATACCTTCGCGGTCGCACAGATCTCCTCCACACCAGACGCACCCTAGAGAAGAGCTTGGAAGTGAGCTGCAGCAGTTTTTCAATCTCAATCTGGGCAGCTCGACAGGTGACCACCGTTGCAGAACTCAGTCCTTCAGGGACAAGCGTTTATTTGACAAAGACAGCGCAGCGAAAATTACCGAATGTTTAACAAGCCAAACGCCTCGATATAAATTGCAGGTTCAAGTCCATAACTAACGACCGTTCTGAGTCGATGAGGTTCCTCCTCTGCTTCAGTTAAGCAAACGGTGAATCACTCACACCAGTCCGAGTCCAGTAGTCGAATCCGTCACGTCCGCCTCCCATTGGCTGTCTGGCTCGCTCGGTTAGTCCATCTGTGCACTCTGACCTGATACTGCTATCATATCCTCCCTTTGTTCGTCTTTTTCCGCTTCCATATTGCTATCCACCCTGTACGCCTTGTCACAGCGTCGTCTTCGCTGTACCTGCGGCCTTGGCCTCTTTACACCGAGTCATCTGCCACTCCACTCCTAATCCACATTGTTTTCTCCGGTGTCGTCTCAAATGCACTCGATTTTTTCTGAACGTTTTCCCTCCAACCTTGAATTCCTATGACCTGGCATTGACCATCGCAATCACCACACCTTTCTTCCACCATTCTTGACTATCGGGTAATGCTTTAACCCACACTTCCTTCCCACTGATAGCTCAGGTACTACCCGTGCACACCGGTCATAGTACCGTTTCTGAGGGGTCATTCGTCGTCTCAGAGTGTTCTGTATTCATTCGTGCTGTGGCGAAACGGCGCGAAATTGTGACACGTGCCGGTGTCACAGTTCTACTCTTCGGCTGTTGAGGCGCTGCACTGGGCTCAAACCGATATTCTTTCAAGGAGTGTTGCGATTCTCCAGTAGCGTGAGGTACGGGTCTTGGCCAGTTGTTCTAGCCTTGGATAACAGTCGCTTGGCCCACTTCACTGCCGACACCGCCTTTCCATTCGATTAACTGTGATATGGGCTGGTTTGCTGGTGCACGAATTCCCACTTGGTTGCAAATGCCTGGAAAGCATTGCTGGTAAACTGCGGCCCATTGTCGGTGACCAGCTCCTCCGGTATACCGTGCAGGGCGAACTGACATATGAGCATGTTGATTACTGCCTCTATCGTCTTACTGGTGAGTAGCTCGATTTCAAAATAGTCACTATAGTTATTCCGTTCTAAGCGAGTGGTAAGTAAATAAGTCAGAGATTTAAAACCTAGATTCTGAACTCTCCTTTTCTATCTAATCCCTTTTGAAATGGGTGCAAGTCACAATGACAAAGTGCATGCCCCAAATAAATATGGCCCATTCGAAAGTCAGTTGTGACCTATGTGCAAAAACCGTTTAGTCTGTTCCAGTTTGCTTTAACTGTCAAAAAGCTTACCATTCGAAGTGGTTAGGGATGAGTGCATTCGAAACTAGACAATACAACAGCAAAACCGAAGCATTTTGGTTCTGTCAGGTGTGTCAACCCATCCCTGTTGTTAGTTGTGTAATTTTCTTAATGAAAATATGTAAAAAGTTGCCGGAAACAGTTGAGCAACTGGTGAACGCTAGCAATGCATCTGTGAAAGTAAACAATGCTACACTTGCATCTGAACGAACACCTACAAACTCCCCGTTTAGGCCGAAGAAGAGGGCCAGGCGTCCCAACCTCACTATGGCGTCTCAGTCTCCAACGGCTCCTAGCCACATGACTCCACTAAGTAAAAAAGTGGTTTACAACCCACCCGCTTCTACGTTCTCCAGGCGTGTAATAACTAGTAATTCAGCTGACATACTGGAAGCACAAAACTCCAGCAAGCCAACCGTAAAGAATAACTGGACATCCTCCATAACGGTTGATTCTAGAAAAACGCCGTCAAAGACACCTGGGACTTCACTTACCGGAGAGCGCAAAACCGTGCCTCAACATTGATCGCTATCACCAGTGCGGTCCACAAATCCAAAAAATAAAAGAACCTAGTGCTCTTAAGTCGTGAACCACAATGCGCAATCATGGTGCCTAAAGTTTGTGTGCATTAATTTTCCTGAATCCAAATCCAACACAATAAAGGGTAAACTGATATACGATCGTAGTCAGTGGGATCCCATCTGTAGTGCTATCAGCATGCGCGCTGAACCTACTTCGCTGAGACGCATCGCACGACACTCAACCTCCTTACACTATGGTGAGCCTCGACTACTTCCAGTAACACTACATTCCCGTACGAAACGGAATCCATTCTGCTCGCCACAAATCGACACAGAGCATCAAACGGAGCATGTATCTTACAGGATATTCCGTGGAAAGGACGTTCAAAGGATGTGAACAATCAACAGGATGGTAGAAAACACGAACTGAAAACCATCATTATTCATGGCGTCCCGGAGCCTAAAGCTTCATCTTCTGAATAAGCTCAGGCACATGACCTGGAGCAATGGCGATACCTTCGTGAGGAGCTGTCTTTAGAACATGTCGTTGCTACCTCCCTGACAAGTATTCCCGTGTTACCAAGTTAAAAAGGGTGTGGTCCTAGGTTGCTGAAGTTGGTTTTTCCGTCTGCGCTAACTTTACAGACAGTTCTAGAGAACTGAGGTAACTTCCGGAACATGCTATCAACAGAAATTCGACTAAAAGCAGCAGGTTTAAGACCAGAGGCTACTGGCTGCTCAATGGAGAAAACCAACACAGTGGGAACACCCGTTATTGCAGAGTCCACCACACAGACTGATCTGACAGCTGTCATAGCATCCGGCGAGACACTGCAGGAGGTGAGTGACCATCAGGATCATCATGAACCCGATTGCATGGTGCAGAGTGTTATTCCAAGTCATTCTCGAGAGCAGAAGACTATTCAATAAACGAGCAACAGCAGACCTCAAGAGGGTCGGCCAAGTCTCAAACCTGTTGTCTACATCCACAAACAACCTTCTAACATATGAATCATTCTCCTGTTTCTATACCAATGCATAATGTCTTTTAAGCAAACTGACGGAGCTTCGCCTGCATCAGGCCTCGATGTCAAGGGACCTCGTTATGATAACCTAGACCTGGTTGAGTGAAGCGATCACTGATGCAGAAATCGCACTACCTGGGATGTCTATTCTACGCAACGATCGACCAAGTAGAGGAGGTGGAGTACTACTTTATTATCGCAGCGAACTACACCTTGATCTCATCGATGACCCAGAGGTTCAGATTGTCGATGCGCTTTGGTGCCGTCTTCACCTAAGCCGCGCGTACGCATGTTTGTTGGGTGTGGTGTATCGCCCTCCGTCGGCTACTTTGAAAATGGACAACCGCCTAGCCTCCACAATGAAGACCATTCTCTCACAGTCGTACAGCCACATTCTCCTGGTTGGTGACTTCAATATTCACACCATAGAAACCCCAGCCTGTATCAACGAACACTTCAAAATGGAAGTACGGGAGATAATTAGTGGACTACCACTCTACAATCACATCACATCTCCCACAAGATTCAGGACGGGAAACAAACCGGGTGTCCTGGATCTCGTATTCACCAACGAAGAGCTTATGATCGAAACGGTATCGATGGAGAGTCCGTGGGGCGGTAGTGACCATGTAACACTCATGTTCAATTACATCTGTTATGCAGAGTATTCCTCAGAAAACACAGAGGAATGTCAGCTCATTACGGATTACGGCGCTCTAATCAAACTTATAAATGCTACAAACTGGGCATTTCTAGCAGAATGATGCCACGATATCGCCTGGTTTATTTGACGCAACAATGCAACACGTTAGTAACTAGTGATGCTAGGAAAAGGCCTTCGCGAGACAAGTCAGTAAAAGCATTCATACGCAGCAGGACACGCAAGTGTATCGTCACGAAGAAGTTAGTCTGGCGAACATACAAGGAGTCACTGAATGCCGAAACATGGGAAGCGTACACTATCCAAAGGAATCGCTGTGTAAACCTGGTACGCGAAGGCAAAAATACAGCACCAACAGAATCTAGCTGGGAAATTCCTTTCTAACCCCAAGCTCCTGTACAGACACGTCAACAAGCTCCACAAAGTGCAGCGAGGAATTCCTACCTTACACACGTTATGTGGACTCGCACAAATCGCAACCGAGGCGGCCAACGCCCTATGTCAACAATTCGCCCCGAACTTCCAAAGCACGACATCGCCGCATACACTGTTCCCAATCGTTGTACCACCACCCGGACTTAGCCACATCAGGTTTACGACTGCGGATGTTATGAAAAGGCTAATTGCCCTGCGTGAGCATACCTCTCCCGGCGTTGATAATATTCGTCTAAAGGCGTTGAAATTGGCTGCAGTAAACATGGCGGACCCACTCTGCAAGTTCTTCCAACGATGTCTCAATGAGATACGGGTGCCATCAATGTGGAAGCTGGGCATCGTCACTCCCATCCATAAGGGAGGAAGTAGTACAGATTCGGCCAACTTTCGCCCGATACCACTACTTCCGGTGCTCTCCAAAATCATGGGGGTGATTGTTGCCGAATCGCTCATGAACTACTTGGAAGAACGCAATATCATAGCACAAGAACAACATGGATTTCGCAAAAACCGATCTTGCACGTCAAAATTGATACTTGCTAGATCCAGTTGGACTGAGACCGTCGACAGCGGCGTAGGTGTTGGTGCAATATATTTGGATTTCTCAAAGGCTTTCGACCATCTGAACCACCGTATCTTCTTTCACAATCTGCAGTGTTGTGGAATTGGTGACCCAAACCTCGGTTGGATAGGTAACTTCTTGCTTCAACGACATCTGAATGTAAGAGTTCGCGGCGTCATCTCTGACCCAATCGACGTTAAGGGCGGAGTGCCTCAGGGCTCAGTACTTGGTCCACGACTATTCTTGATTTACATAAACGAGCTCGCGACAGTAAGCACCTCCAACTCCTTACTCTTCGCTGATGATCTCAAGATATGGCGAGCCATTAGAACAACCAGCGACAATGCAGCAGATCAGGATAATCTTGACAGGGTCTACGAATGGTCGACTCAGAACCTGCCTCAGTTCAACGCTACTAACTACAAGGTGTTGAGCATACGCCATTAAGTCACTTGCGAATACAGACTGGGGGATCAAATATTGTAGCGCACTTCAACGGAATGCGGTCTAGGCGTGATAGTGCAGGAAGATCTGGGATGTTCCCGTCAGGCCGAGAAAGCCTCCAAAAAAGCTAACCAACTCCTTGGCATTTTGCGGAGGACATTCAGGCGCTTTGATCCTTCCATCTTTTCTCAGATGCTCAACGCCTACATTCGGCCTCATTCTGAGTACGCAATCCACGCCTGCTAGCCATGGCAAAAGCAAGCCCTTACCGCTCTTGAACTACCACAACGAAGGGCGACCAAGAACCTGAGGGGCCTGTTTCATCTCCCTTACCGATTGAGGCTGAAAACCCTCGGGGTATACAGTGGACAATCTCGACGCCTGCGTGAAGACTTGATTATGAGTTATATCATCCTGAGGAATCCAAACCATACTTGTCGTCACCTACTAAAGATGAATCGCAATACCACACTCACAGGACATCAGCTAAAGCTGGTCGCACAATACAGCCGGTTGGAATGCACCGGAATTTCTTTTCCCTTTGTATGTGCCAACACTGGAACGCTCTTCCCACATACCTTGTTTCTTCCCCCACGCTAACGGTATTCAAAAGGCGTCTGGATGATTCGCTTATCCACTTACATTACGCTATATATAATCAGTGATGTCAACGTCAACCAAAGCGAACAAACGGTGGTCATTCTCATCTGTTGTGCTTTACTACTACGTGCTATGGCTCATGACCACCATCTGCTGGCACTAATGCACAACAGACAGGGGATAGTGCCATAACCCTACTCGAGAATGAGTCATTCCAAAGCCCTTGCACAACATTTGATAAATGCTACTACTATAGAAACTGGATTTCTGTATCCTGTGGACTCAAGATAGTTGCACACGAGTAAGCGTTGTCCTTGCTATCTTTTTTATTTTTCTGGCCTATGATGTGGACAACAACCACTCCCTTGTTGCTTTGTGTGCGTACATTCTCATTTCATACTCCCTTTATACGACAGTGCAGTTACATCTGTAAGCGCCTCAACTGACGACTCCATTATCCCTTTGCTACCTTTTTTTGTCATGCTAAACATCCTACGGGACATGTCAAGCACCTGCTTTTTTACCCGTTATAAATCATTGTTCATTGTACTTACATACTGCTGTTGTGGAATATTATTCGCATATACTACAACTGCATTCATCAATTACATCAGTCAAAGAACGCGGAGCACGAGTAGGCGTTGTCGTTTCTTTTATTCTTAAGACATACCTTCCCCACATTACTCTGCGGTAACAATTAAATACGCATTCGAAAATACTTCAATGAAACAGGGTATCTGAATCGCTGGACGCTTAAATTGACGATTTGTCCTTATGTTTGCTTTTACTTCAATCATCCTATGGGACCTGTAAAGCAAACGCCTTTTTTACCTGTATTATGTCATTGTTCATTGTGCCCGTTATCACCGAATTTATCCACCACCACCTTCTGCCACGGTCAGTCGGAGACGTCATGCAGCATCATTGGTTCCGTCGCTTGCCGAATTTCGTGTGAACGGCTTGCCTCACAATTCGATACATGCTCTTTTAGTTGACCAAAAGATCAATTCTCTTGCTCGGTTAATCGTATAGTTGGCACCCAGGTATGCGTGATGAACGTATTTCAGCATTTCTCCACTGAGCGATGACGGAATCAGAATACGGCTTCCTTTAAACAGAAAACCATCATAGACAGAGAGTTCATCACGAAAATGGAAGTAGGGTGTTAGTTCCTTCGGCAGCTGCTTCTTTATCTTTGGCCACCCATTTATGCTAACGTCTCACAAAGCTGCAAACGTTGCACCTTCCTCTGTATGGCGCGTTATTTCCTTTAGGCGATCATCTGTCCCTGCCAGGTGCTGTACTAAGTGTACCGCATCGACCTCTTCCGGGTTATGGTCAAGTACCGGCAAATGAGCTCTTGACAGCGTATCCGCGATTACCATCTGTGCACCAGGCATATACACAATATCCACGTCGTATTTTTGAAGCCAGATAAACATAGGCTAAAGGTGAGGATGAACGACGTGCAGCGGTTTGCTGGCTATTGACACAAGCGGCTTGTGATCGGTATTAAAACTTCTCTTTCTTCCGAAATTATAATCGTTGAAATGCTCCACGGCATAGACTACCGCAAGCAACTCCTACTGAATCTGCGCATAGCACTGCTCGGTCACGGTGAGTGCTCAACTGCGGAAATCCAAAGGTTTTTCATTATGTAAGAGAACAGCACCTATTGCGTCTTGCATACTGTCACACTGTACCTCCAAAAGCTGCGCTGAATCGTAATACCAGAGTACAGGCGCGTTGCTGATGAGGTGCTTGATAGTTTAGAATGCGGTTTCCTGTTCTTTCCCACTTCCACTTTACTCCTTTGTGAATTGACTTCCTGATCGGCGTCATGATATCAGCGAGTCTTGGCATAAAACGGCTCAAGTAATTCACCATACCGTTTAAGCGATGGATGCCGTTCACGTCATTAGAAGGCGGCATCTCTCGAATGGCCTTACTTTGTCCTGGATCGACCCTGAGCCCTTGTGTTGTTACCAAATGCCCATGGAAAATCACCTCGTCCTTCCGGACTTCCTGTTTTTGACAGTTGAGCTTGAAGTTCTTTTGCACACAAGGCTGTAATAAACGGTGAGGATTAGCGTCATGCTGTTCTTCCGTTCAGCCATAGATCAAAACATCGTCTGTCACGCATGTTACACTATCTAAATCGTCCACCCCTTACACCAATCGCTGTGAAAAATTGCACTCGGCACCTTCAAGCCAAACGGTAAACGTAGCCAACGATAACGCCCGAACGGTGTTGCAAACGTAGTAAGGAAACTGGATTCATCACCTAGAACCGTCTGCCAGTATGCCGAAGAGAAGCCTACCTTTGTGAAAGACTCAGCTTTGGCTGAGTCTTCAAGGGTAGGTAGCGCGTAATGCTCTCTAGGCAAGATCTCATTCAACGGCTTTGGGTTAGTACACACATGCAGTTCTCCCGTCCTCTTCGTCATGATTGCAACTTGATTAACCCAGTCGGTTGACGCGTCAACTTTGGCAATCACACCCTCTCTCACTAATTTGCTCAAGTCAGCGGAGAACCTGTCACACAGTGCAAATGAAACTTTCCTAGCAGGTAGCACTATCAGTTGTATCAAAGGATCTAAGGAAAAGTGAGCGGTTCCCTCAAACTTTCCAAAACCTGGACTAAACACAGACGGATACTGGTCACTAATATCGGTTTCTCCCTGGCGAACATGCACAAAATGACCATGAATACAAACAACAAAACCGAGAGACTGGATCGAATCAATGCCGAGAATCGGCGTGAACTCCTCCACCACGATCACATACACCGTCGATGTGAGGCTCCCTCTCTTGGATTCATCACTTCTGTTGTATCTGAGCCCTTCGCATGAAGTCTTCGACCATTCTACATAAGTAGGAAATCTTGATCGGATCGACTGCACACTCCGGAACAGTGCTTCCTAGGTAGAATGTTGGCTGTAACACCTGTGTCTAACTGGAATCGTACGGCTTTGCCTTCGATCAAAAGACTTGCGTAGACACATTTTTACGGTATCCTCCGAGGCACGTTGCCTATTGAACGTTCTGCATCTGCGGGGGACTTGTCACGAACGACCGCACTCGCGTTGGTTGATTGGCAGCAACAAGCAAAGTGATTCCTTTTTCCATATCTGGGGCCTTTCCGTCCCCACGCCGGTCACTGTGTGCGGGTGCTCGGATGTCGCGTGGCGCAAAATTTGAACATCTCCTGTCTCACGTTAGCAGCCTTCGCTGGTTCACCTCCGGAAACAGCACACAGTTATGCATCTGTTGCGAGTTTCATTTGTTGCTATTGCTAAATGACCGGGGACTTAAGGTTGCAGATATCAATGCACTGCTGGAGCGATAACTTGCGTCGAAGCAAAAGCCGCTTTGTCGTACTTTCACCATTGATTCCCAGAACGATCCGATCGTGTATGAGACTGTCGCCAAAGCACTTACAGAAATTACAAGATCGGGCTAAGATCTTCAATTCAGTGATGTACGCGTCGACTGATTCTCTCGGGCCTTTGTTGAGCAAAAAGAAGGGAGAGCGCTGGTAAATCTCATTGGCTTGACCTTAACGAAAATAACTGAACTTTTCAATGACCGTCTCCAAATTATTGGGATCTTCGCCTTTGTCATAATTCCATGTCTATAGAACACGGCGCGCGTCATCCGCGGCTGCATGTCGAAACATGGCCAAGCGATACGCCATCGGTTGTTCGTCTAAACGTACTAAGGTGCAGAAATCCTCCCAGTTGCTCTTTTATAGACGCCAATTACTCGCCAAGTTCCTTTCATCCAGGTTCTGTGGGGCATGCGTCTGAATAGACGCTGTGATCCAAACAGCATCCGCGTCCCGCCGGTGGGGTTCATCTTTGTCTTCTCTGACACCATGTTGCAGAACTCAATCCTTCAGGGACAAGCGTTTATTTGACAAAGACAGCGCAGCGAAAATTACCGAATGTTTAACAAGCCAAACGCCTCGATATAAATTGCAGGTTCAAGTCCATAACTAACGACCGTTCTGAGTCGATGAGGTTCCTCCTCTGCTTCAGTTAAGCAAACGGTGAATCACTCACACCAGTCCGAGTCCAGTAGTCGAATCCGTCACGTCCGCCTCCCATTGGCTGTCTGGCTCGCTCGGTTGGTGCATCTGTGCACTCTGATCTGATACGACCATCACAGCCACAAGTAGAAATTATCTAATTCGGGGACACCTCGTGCCCTCCGCAAGCTGTTCTCTCTTCCGGGGTAACAAATAACTGGAACAGTCTGCCGGAAAGCAGTACTGAATTGCAGACAGAGACAATTTTCAAGCACTTGCTAGGCTCTCACCTAATGAACATGACAGGGTCCTGCTGCTTTTAGTCTAAAGGCAACGATATCGAAAGGAGTGACGACTCCCGACAGCATGCACCCACCTTGTAATGAACCGGAACCGATGGTGCGGACAACGGCCCTCCCTCATGCGCTTAATGTCCCAATCATTGGGGGTCATCAGTATACGTTGGTAAAATAGACTGAGTAACTACCCAAACAACTTTTTGCCCTTCATTGTTTAATAGTTATTATTACAGTCTCCAGAGCAGTGAAGTCAAACTAGTGCCAAAAGAGACAGAGCTAGATGACGTGTTTCACATTTGGCCTCACTTACGTGATGAGAATTCCTGGTTAAACACCCTACTCAAAAGGCCTAGGTGCCGACTCGCGGTTCTCGTTACCTTTTCGGTCTATCTTGAGTGAAAAAGCATCCAGCAAGAGCACCGAAAGTCCACTTTCCTGGAAAGCGCGTCAGAAAACATGCTGATGGGCTTGTGAATGACCGTTACATAAAAGTTCCAGTCCTGCTGCAAAAGGTAATCTTAGGCAAAAATACTCTCAGTAGAGGAGCGACCATGCACACTTGCGTCATAACCCTTCCTTCGAGTAATGTCTGTTAGATGCCGACTAGCGATTCCAAAGCATACATCCGACCACTGGAAAGTCGTGGCGGCAACACAAGCGCAGGCCGCAGCAAACAAAACCAGCACGACGCGAGCGCATTGAAGATGTGTATACAAAATTTGTGAATTTAAACAAACAGTACAAAATAATCGCTAACGGAAGTGGTTACAGCAGATGCAATATGGTGTAATCACAACCGCTACATAACTTCCCCTAGAGTGTGCTCTGATAAGCACCGCTCAATACGGCGTTCATGGAACATATGGTGTTACTTTGGAGGGAAATGAAACAACATGACCTGAACGCGCATGGATAGGATAGTTTGTTGGAGGGCACAGGGGTTCTGAGCTTTGGGAATCGGTCAGGCGTTTGTCAGTGGGCAAAAGCCCAGGAAAAGTGAGAGTGCATCTCTCATGCGGTTCTGGCGAGCCACTCTGCGAGAACATCAGCATACAGATACGATTCTGTATGCTACAGATAGAGGTCAAAGACAGCTCTCAGGTCCGCGTGGATCGGAGCACACTCGAGCTCTCTGCGCGAGTGACCTTTCTACATATCCACGATGAAACACACTAGGCGTCTTTACCTTTCACACCCACGCTCGCAGAGGCATCGAGTTAGATGCAGATGTTCTATAGCGAGAGCACACGTCTCTACACAGAGAATGTGCACGGTGCGCGAGCTACCGTCACTAGGCGCGCTGACATACATCTTCTAGCAGCCCAGTTCAACTGCACTATGTACTCAGCGATAGTTTCTCCGACTATCATGAATCTGCGCATTTCTAGGCCTCTACTCACTCGCGCACACACGTCAGCACGAGTCATATGTCATTCTCGCACACGCGCACACTAAAGCGTGATGACAGATCGAAAATGCGTAGACAACTGTGCTATACAGTCCCAGACACTACACTGCGCGCTGAGACTCGTGCGACACTCACGTGCTTAGTCGAGGAGTGCGTCGCGGTCTCAAATGGCAACACAATACGCCCGATCATCTACCTCTGAGCACCACACACAAGGCATAGTAGACACTGAGCGTAGCGCATCAGATTCACCCGCGATGACTACGTAAAAGACCAAGCACATCTCGCTAGACGAGAGTCTGACAGGATTACGCCAAAGTCACAGTTATAGATCTAGATTTCACTATGCGAGCCCAGCCTCCGGTACTTGAGAGACGTTTCACTGTAGATCGTGCACGCATACCCAAGAAGTGAGCGCATCACGCGAACAGATAACACAACACAGACTACCAGGCGAACGCTCATACTGTCTAATTGCGTTCTTATTCATTGGATCTCTGAAGATGCGACAGCCGTTCGACACAAGTGCCATTCTACCAGCAGTTCAACTCTAAGATCGATCCGCGTCTTGCCCTGCATGATCAGTCATAGTATGGTACCACCAAAGGTTCAGTGCGCTAACCAGAGATACGACACTCTGCCACTTGACTAACCGTATCTAGTCATTCCTCACGAAACATCAATCCTAGTACTAACTAGTAGACTAAGTGGACTAGACAGCAGAACACCCGAAAATCCACGATTCCACAAAAACACGAACAACAGTTCAGCGGAACATCCGGTAAAGGAAGCGCATGGGAAAAGGAGTATAACGATCAACATAAGTCCAACAGATAATGAAGTCATTCGGAGAGAGTAACGACGAATTTGTTTCAACCGGGCTTCAGGGAGTAAAATCGTACCAGGAGTCGTGACCGTGTGTTTGTGAACTTACGGGTTTTGACAACTAAGGTTATATCTCACGAGCGCACCAGAGGCGAAATGTCGGATTAGTCTCAGAGCGAGCGACAGTCTCTCTCGCCGAGCGCACTGAGCGCATAATGCGTCAACCCTGTGACAACTCATGAGTCATCCTACCGAGACTATTTCATGCGCTCTCACATGCGGAGGGGTAGGCATTAGTGAAACCGACAACGATACAGAACGTACTGACTGACAACGCAGCGACTCAGCGCACGCATACTTATGCGTACGCACGTGCTGTGATGAACGCGGAAATGCGACTCTAACACTGAGTATATAGCAAGCCGAGAGACCGGATCGTATCAGGTGAGTGAGCTCTCCTCTAGAGCTGCGAGGCGTGCACCTCTCTCGCAACCACTATCGCACAAATAGCAGCGCTATAATGCGAGCAGGAAGAGTATATAACGTACGCTCTGTCGACACATGAAGCACAGCGAGTTCAATTACCAGTCTCTTCTCAGCGAGGCTCATCAGCAACGCGTACTCTATCGCCTAGATCACGAGCAGACTGATGAAGGCGCACTCGTGCATAGCATGCGACCATGCTAGTAGTCGAGATCTCTCTAGTGGAGTAATGTACCGCTGGTGCAGAGAGAGACGGCTCAGTCAGCAGACGAGAAGCCACTCCCAAGTTCGGAGGGTTTTACACTAGTAGGTATCTACTCACAGAACACATCTGATCAGCGACTAGTAGCGACCTGTTGATCTCATTCGGATGTGATAAGAACTGAGCGTGCTTCATGCGAGCCAGCGCACTCATCAGTCTCACACACGCGACTAGGGAGACAGCTGCCTGCGTCCCACTAGACGGCGAGGCGAGTGTAACTGGTCAGATAGCCCTTCTGCGGAGTTCAACGTAATAGCGAGTTCGATATGCTGTAGCATTTCCCAACAAGCTTGCGACACACCACAATCTTTCACGCGACATCAAGTCGATTGCGATCTCAGCGACAAAATCACTGCGAGAGGACATAGCTCCATCATGGAGCAAAGATGAGAGGACATGCTGCCTAGCTTGGGGGAAAGCGCAGACAGGCTGAGGATCGAATCACATCACGATGTTCGTGGACAAGTGATCTGGACTGAGCCGGTCTCTTCTGGTTTCGAACACAACTTAGACCTCGCACAGCCTACTCGCTGAGTTCTCGAAGCGCGACTGCTCCGACGAGCACTAACATTCTGGGACATCACCCGCAAGCTGCACGATCGACTATACACTCACGACAACAGCGAGATCGCATAAAGAGAGAGCTGATGCTGCCTGGATCGCTGATTGAGTGGAGCTCGTGAGCAGGCGACTGACGGCCAGGTGTGAGTGGGACAACGTGTGCGTGAGTGAATGGGATGCAGGTGATCAAGCGGATGGGAAGCTCTCCGCATGAACGACTGTTGGGTGCACGCGTATGCAGAGAGACAATTAAGTGCACTAGGCCCGCGGTAGCTGAGCAGAGAATGAGAAAAATGCGTGGAGAGCGTGTGAGACTGTTTATCTCTGGTATATATCAGCGCGATGGATAGAAGATGGAAATGATCTTATACGTGTCAACAGAGGGACAGAGCACTCTATGACGCACGGAGAGCGGTATGCTTGTTGAGATAGGTCAATGCGATAGACATGAGGATGTATATCTCTCTTCACACGCTAACAAATACACAGCAGGAGTTGGAGACATGAAGCGTGGTGCGAGGTACGAGAAAGTGATGATAGATCGGAACAGAGATCATATGTGACACGGTGACATGGATATACATGTGCACACTACTAGAGTCAAGGGAGCACTCAGTAGAAATCGAGGCGTGAGGTTTTTACGGAGTGATCGTGCGTGTTAGCGATGTGCAATACAGTCAGAGGAACGATCTATCGTACACAGATCTAGATTGGTCAGATAAGCATACGGGCGCGGTTGATGTGAGAGTGTGCGGCGACTTCGTGCACGGTCGTGGGGCGCGGCAGCTAACAATAACATTAGCAACTCAAACTGCTAGTGTCTATGAGGGACACTCGCGAGCCCTGGATGTACGGTTAGCATCTGACATGGTGCGTGTCGTTGTAACGAGAGCAAGCAAAGAGTAAATGTACACATGAGTATGAGAAAGCTCAAGATTCCGATGAGTGGTCTCACACAAGAGTGTGGCAAATTTATGAGTGAGCGTGTGGAGCGTGATGGCTCTGCGACGGCGATAGCGTCGATGGCAGTGTTTTCGTCTAGTCTGTGAGTCTGTGAGTGTGTTCGTGTCTGCGTGGCACATTGTTATCGAGTGACAGTCAATAGTGCATCACGCTATGTAGCGCACAGACTTTGACGGGATGGTGGCAGCGGTGATCAGCTCTTGTGTTGCAGCTGTCACCAGCAGCAGCGGTAGAATGTTAATGCACTTTGCACAGTAAGGAGTGGTGAGTAGCGCGCTGTGGAATGGAGTGCTACAATAGTACTGTCTCGTGCAGTGGCATAGAGAGTGAGTGACAGATTCATATGAGTCTCTCTATCATGAAGATGGCGCGTGTCTCTGTTGCATTAATAGTATCACACATGTACTAAGACTGGAGCTCGACTCGCGCTGGCGCCAGTATCTCAGTACGGAGGGTGGTGTACACAGAAATGGTGCGGACGTTGCACATTACGCCTTTACATTGGACGGGTGTGTTCTGAGAGAAGATATTCTGTGACATCTCGAGCGCTGATCAATAGGTATGCAGTTGCGTAGCGTTAGTGTCTGAGACTCTATGTGACAGTATTATAATCTACATACGGCGGTCTAATGCCTGAGCATTACACGGGAGCTCGATGGCGAGACGTTAGCTATACAGAGAGAAGTGTGGCTCATGTAGGCTCTGGTGATGATTCAGACGTTATCTACATGCAGAGCGGCACGAGCTCGAGGGTGGAAGCATTGGATATGAGAGAGCGTTGCAGATTCACGCAGCAGAGGACGGGGCAAATTGAACAATAATGTATCTGCGAAATTGTTCGCGAGCTGGTGTCTGGCAGGACATCTGATGCGATTATGTAATACTGTGACGTCTGCGAATTGCAATGTATCCTAGTATGCTCAGGACGATGCTATAGATCTATACGGTACAGTGGACATATGTCGCACACACTTGCGGAGGAGTGCAGAAACACACTGATGAGTGACGAGTTAGGGGGAAAGAGTAGAATATCGGCTCTTCAGAGGCACAGTGGCGTTGCGGCGAGCACTTAGCACTGATGTGCTAGATGAGGGTTAGATCTAACGGCAGCTCGGGCTGTTGAATGGGGCTTATGAGTCAAACTTTGATTGGAACAAATTTAAGATTCTATAGGTACATAGTTATATGTATAGTGATATTATTGACGTTGGGGGTTAGGGCGTCACGACAATCACACAACTATTAGCGCGTGACTCAGTAGAGTGCATAACTAATACACGAAGATACGCGTACAACTCGCTCTCGGAAGGAGCCTAGATCTAGCGCGCATGTTGTACCTCGTCATGGCGAGCTCACACATATAGAGGCGCGAATCGCGCCATGTGTGCTGTGGCAGAATCGCGAGGATAGGGAGTCATGCTCATAACACGAGCGATCGACAGAGCACGAGATCTACGATGCAGAGAGTCACACTAGCTATAGTGAGCGACTCTCAACTCACAGGACAGTATGGACACAGCCAGGCAGTTCGTGAGCGAGAGTATCGAATGCTTGCATACCAGTCGATGACTTCACTAGAGATGCGCTGTGAAGGAGGTGTATTAGAGGACTGTGCAGGGATCACTCTGCACGCTGTAGACATCATGTAGACAGACACACAGCGGCTTCGTGTTGTTGGCACAATGGTGAGCGGGTTAATGTGGCGTCACACGTGGGGGTAGTAGTAGTAGCACTGAGTGGGTGTGAGAGTAGGCCTGTGCTTTGTAATAGCACTGTGTGGGTCGCAAATCTTCGCATATGCATCTGTCACGACATCTAGGTTTATAGGGTGTTGTTTGAGACTTGCACCAACCATACGTGTGTGCGGACTGCGGGGGAGTCCTATCACTCACGAGTACACGGACTGAGTGCGATGAGTATAGGCATCGTTGGTTGGTGCGTCTCTCTCAACGTAATGCTAGACACTGACGCTCAGAGTGCAGTGATGGTGGCTACATAGAACATACGGAGCGAGCGCATGATAGATGAGGCGGACAAAGTATGTATGTCACATACGGCTACTCTTAGTGAAGATCTGAATGACAGTTATCATAATAGATGAGTGGCGCGGACAGAGTGATAGCATAGCACCGAGGAGATGGGGGGGCAGTTGAGAGGATCATTGACACAGAATGCGATGTGCTATGACATTGAGACAGCTGGTAGCGATTGTGACATGTGTACACATGTATTTACACAACAGTTAGATGACACGCAAGTAGACGAGAGTCGGTGGCAAGGGAGCACATGAGATGAGCACGGTACTGTATCTGACAGAATAGGACGTGTATGAGTGATACAGGTCAATGTATTACTCATATTGTGAGACACGCGATATGCTAGTCTGCACGCTTAGGGTCGACCTTAGGGTGCGCAGTTCATACAAAGGCTTGGCAGGTGTGCTGTAAATAGGCTTCAACACTACTGAGATGCATATCATCATGATATCTCTTCCTCTAGGGTAGAGAGGTGGGGTAGAATGACATATAATCTATGATCATATAGGGTCCATGGGTGATTAACGGAAGCAGCAACAGCGGTATCACACAATAGCACGTGTGAATGAAGCACCAGGATCTATGTAGAATGTAGCTAATAATTGTGGCGCAGTTTGAGCGGGAGGATGAACGAGTACGAGGCGGTTCAGAAAGATTGCAGGGTGGTGGGGACGATTTCGATTGAAGGTATGCCTTGCAAGGGTAGATGAGGAGGTAACAGATGGTTGTGCGTGAGGGATAAGATATATTGGAAGCACATTTGTCGGATGTAAGCATGGGATAGGAGTAACCAATAAAGCGAGACTACTCTATCGTGGTAGGTGCAGATGGATAACTCGACCTGCATCGCACATACA
>OX104066.1:83848655-83889838 GCA_944474145.2 Dicrocoelium dendriticum | reverse complement strand
GGAACCCCCTATACATACAGACTGTGAGTCGTGGCGAACTGGCCAGGTCTCTGATCCATACAATAAGCCCGGCCTTACCGCAGCGTTATACACTCTGCGGTCCCCTGACAGGCTGGTATCCCGCCGTCTCCATAGATGGTTAGGTCTCAGCAGGTTGATGGTACACGACCAGTGTTGACGAAAGACATGCTGTTTCGGTGCCAAGACGTTGCATTTTTCCAGTTATTTCATTAGTGCTTCAGCTACGACCGCTTCCATCACCTTCGCGAGCCCATGGAGGAGACTCAGTGGGCGATATTTTGCAAGATCTGAATGGCTACCGCCTTTAAAAATTGTGCTTATAATGCCATGCTTTCTCACAGTGGGGACTTGCTGTTCATCGAAGCATCTTTGGAAGAACTGTGACAGTGGTTCAGCTAGCTTGGTGGCCGCAGCCTTCAGTGCTTTCGGGTGAATGTTGTCATCTCCCGGAGAGCCATGATCTCGCAATGTTGGTAATTTCCTTAACACAGTTGCTGGGTGTAAAACTACTGGTACAATGGTTGTGGGTATGTGACAGGGACAGACTGCGAGTTCGAAGATCGGGGCGTATTGTAGCCGGCAGCACTTAACCCTACCATCTGATTTGAAAAGGAGAGGGGTGCCATGCTGTACTTCGCGAACGCTGTTGACTTGTCTATACAGTAGTTAGTTGTTTGCCAGAAACTGTTTGGCTAGGCACTGTTGAGAAGTTACTTTGTCCCTACGGACAACTGCAGTGCAATGGTTGCAATGGGTCAGGAAATTGCCCCAAGTTTTTGAGTCGGGTTAACTTTGTAGACACGCCGTGCTGAATCCATTATCGCCATGCATTTTCGTGTCCTGCTCCTTAGGAGTATCAGCGTTTTTGCGGAGCGAAGCGGCTTGGTCTCTGATGCTCTGTTAACCGTCTCACTAATTCTTTCAACGGAATCTGTCCAAACGTTGTTAGGAGGACTGTTGTTTCGGAACTCCCAAGTGAATGCCTCGACGAGTTCTTTCAAGACGGGGTAGCGTGTGCTTGTATGAGTTAGTTCCGAGTGTTCATGTGGATGCATAAGGAACATAATTGAACGTTATTACTACATGGTCGCTGAGACCCAATGGGCTATCCATCAATAACTTGTCAACCATGAGCTCTTCATTCGTGAGCACAAGGTTCAATATGGACGGTTTGTTTGCTGTTCTGAATTCATTGGGTGTGTTGACATGATGGCACAAGAGAATATTAACGTTAAGTTCATGCAAGTTTGCTGTAACTGTTCATTGGGTGATGCCCATACCTCTAGGTCGTGTAGATTGCAGTCCATGGAGATGTGAATGTGGCTGTACCTAGTATATGTTACGCTGTTCAAGGCACGTGTCAAGCGTTGGACCTTTGGAGGCGGTAAACGACAGCTACAATAGATGCGTAGCTGTGTCTTAGTCGTATACGGCAACAGAGTGTGTCGGTAACGTGAGTTCCCAGACCATCAACTATTGCACATTGCAGGTCACTGCGGTAGTAGAGAAGGTCCCTACCTCCTCTGATGGGGCGGTTGTTTCGGATGAGCGACATTCCTGCTATCTCAACCTCAGGATTAGCCACTTGTTGGTGCAACCAAGTTTTAGTAATGGAAATTAGCTCCCAAGCATTTACAACTGACGTAATTGAAGTTCGGTAAGTTTACTGAGGATCCATTGGGCGTTAGTGTACATACATGAAAGTTTCTCAAATTTCAGCAGCGTTTCGGAGATTATGCAATTCATAGGTGAGGTTTCATCGACCATTGAGTGGCCGGTGGGTACTTGGCGACTGGTTCGACGTCATATTCATCAGTTGCGTACTTCATCTCAAATCTGAACTTCCAAGTACAGCCTCAGTTGCCTGGTCCGTCACTTCATCGACAAATTCTATGGGCTTAGCAGACACTCCTGGTACATTGTTCTATTATACTTTCCATTATGTTTGGTTCTTTGGGTAACATAAATCACTGTAGGGCATAGCGCTCGTTGCCTTCAACCGAAGCTCAGATGGCAGCCTGCAACAAAACGAGCACCAAGTTTTCAGTAGCTTTACTACCATATGTTTTGACTTTAGGACCACCTTTACCACGTCTGGGCCACATCCTTTGTAGTTCGGCGAGATGCGCAGCCGTGACATCGATTTCGCTAACAAGTCATCCAATGGAGAGTTTCACGAATATACCACTCTTGTTCCTTAGCATGAACGTTATTTCATGCTCATCGCATGCTTCAGTTTCAGAAACGCCGTAGATAAGAAAGGTTCTAGTTAGAGTTTCCCTTCGGGAGTCTTCTGGGGTGCGGTTAATTCTATAACGCTCGTCTCATGGAATGTCTGAAAAGACAGGGATGGAGAAGGGTTCATATCTGAGTCAATCTGTTAACATCAGAACTACTTCCACTTCGGTGATGAACTTCAGCATAACCCGCAGATGTCTTAGCTCCACATAATGCCGTGTGATTCCCACTACATACACAGGTTTGAACACAAAGAGTAGGTTACTACAGACGTCCCACTGGTTGAAGTCGTCCAACTGCCTGACTCGAATTGATGTCAACTTTGATTCTGGGACATTGGAGCACCATGCCCTTGGTATAGGTTGTTGTTGTTGCTAAGCATCGTTCGACATGTCACGGGTAGTGACTGCACAACTAGCCGAACAACCTCCACGTGGTTCCAGCTGGGTGGTCCGGGTTAATCCTGTGCCAGCGAATGGGTCGGCGGCAGTGTTCCAGGACCTGATAGGTTTTTGCCTGGCAAGCGTTCTCCCTATAAAAAGCCACAAATATCTGTTTAACAACATTGTGACGTGACGGATATGACTCGCCACTAAATAAAGTCACTGCTTCCTACCTTTCTGTTATATCTTGAGGGACGCCTCCGTTATGATTACGTAACAGCCTGACAAGATTGTCCCTGGCACGGTTGGGGCACGCCTACGGTAACGGCCTGGACCGTTGACCAATCGAGCAGATTTACGCTGACCTGATGGGGTTAGCTTAGCCCGGGGTACGCGCTGGTGAGACGGAAATTGAGCGAGCGTGAGAACGATCCTAGCCGCAGGTATTCGGGTAGGCGCTGGGCCCTCGGGACGGACGCACACGAGAGGGGGTTACGATAGACGCGCGCTAGTGACTTAGACGCGAACGCCGCCCGGCTAACGACGCACACAAAATCACGTGACCGACCGACTTCCAACTTAGGTGAAGAGGAAGAAAGACAAGTGGTCCTCTGAAGACTCTTTTACGACCAACAAAGGGCAAATCACAGTTAATGCTATGGGTCATTAAGTTAGGGAAAATTGCTACCACGACGAGGTGGTAGTTTGCAAAAGAGCATTGTCAAAAGGTGCGCAGTTGGGCCTCATCTCGGAGTGACTGAACACTGCTACGTTGTGGGGAGGAATTGGACCACCTTCACACAGCCATTCTGCCGGAGTTCCTTGTGCGTTTTTGCTGGGATATTTGACGGACCCGCAACACTTTCCGGAGGATTTTCCTCCACTCACGAACGTCAGCCAATTCAAACATATTATTTGATTCCTTCCCAGGTTGACGAATTCACCGAAGACAACCACAAATTCAACACAAATGTAACACCTTCACTCAACATGAGTACTAACCCACGCACTTACAAGTACACGGAAGACAACTCCAGTATGTACTAGTTACATAGTAACACTTGTGACAATTGCTGAGTATACGCTCTGTATTACTATGGGCTTGTCTTTGTAGACGTGTCCCGCTCTGTCAGGAATAAAACAGTTTATTTTTATTTTTATGTATCGCAGGAAACCGGTGGTGCTTGCACCAGAAGAATTCCACTTCGCTCTTCAGTTTCCACTCCAGTGGAGGGTCCCGCCGTTTTTAAACGTTGGCTCTTCTTGGAGGCAACCGTAACCCAACTTTCACTAGGACCGGCTTACTCTTTTGCTATGCACTCAACCAGGAGCTCGGAGAAAGGCTTGCGAGTAGTTACTCCGGCTGAACTGAGAACCGCATTAGTAGAATGTGAGCTGCTTGTGGTATTAGAAGAGCAATTGATTTTCTGGGTTTTTGCTGTTGTTTGGTTATGGTGTTACAAGCCGTTAGCCTCATGATTGGAGCAGCCTGGGTTGCACCGCCCGCTATGTTTACCCCAACTGGTGGTTTCGGAAGCCACTATTTTCTCCAACTTGGCTACTAGTTTATCATACTTCTGAGATAATAAGAGCACGCTTTTTAGCAGTGGGATAGACGTGCATTCACTGCGGCACCAGAGCGAATCTGGTTTGTTTAATAACGGCCTGGCTAGCTTTCACTAGGACGCATTTCGCATGGAAAAGCTTTCGGCAGTTGGCACATGGAATACCTACTTTGAAAATTTTGATACTTGATCCACATATGGCTTTAGCTTGAGATGCGCTAGCCATCGCGCCAATGTTAAGAACTACTAGCATGATTCACCCTTGATGGTTAACAGTTGTTTTCGTGTTTCTGACGTTGTTATCATGATCACACTTGTGTGACAACAAACCGTCCTGTCTGGTGTGCCTGTGATGCAGATAATATGGCGGTTCGATAGACCAGTTTCTTGGTTGGGCCTATAAATCGAAAGAGAAAGGTTCGCTTCAGAGAAGTGTTACTTCCCTTGTAGCCGCTCCACTTAGTGTTAGACCTGGACGAGCGAGAGTTTGTTCTAACGGCGTTAAAATGTTCTCCCCAACAAGACCAAGCAATGTCTCCGACGATTGGAATTGCGCAACCATTGTGCTTGGATATCAGTAAAACACTGCCCGGAATTCACAATTCAGTGTTAATGTAGGTTGCACTTGCAGTGTTCTTGAGAAAAAAATATCCCGAGGTAAAACTTGCCAAAGCAAGACGATTAAGTTTATATCTAGTGGTGCGCGCAAAGTGCGGCTGAAAAGCTAAAAATACCAAGAGTAAAGAACAAAAGAGCGAAGGTAAACAATTGTTTTCGATGATTCATCTTCAGATCCGTACAATCATATGAGTGAAATAGCAATGGGCGTAAAAGTGGATTCGATCAGTTCAAATGAGATGCGATCACGTGCCGACCAAGGGCATGAACCAGTAACAAACGGTAAACTAAGACAAAGGTGTAGTTGCACCATTACGGTTGCCCTCAGAAGGATCCGTTTTGTCTGGCCAAGGTAGCTTAACAGCTTCGATCAGTTTCTTTTGTGCACACAAAAGCGGTTGCTACAACCGAATGCTGATCGCCTCGACAGTAGCAAGCGTGCGGAGGCGCAGGCCTTTCGACTGGAGTGGAGGGACCCTGTATAGTATCCGAAATGCACGGATTTGGTCAACTTCATTCCCACTATCAATAAATGATCAATAACAGAGCTAGGTATAGCCCCAGTACCGCCTCGACGCAACCAGCGTGGTAGGTGCTCCTTAATGCGCTTCGCCAGTTGCCGCGCCGTTCGACCGATGTGAGTAGCGCCACAGGCGCACTCGAACTGATAACTGACTATAGAAGCGGTCAGCGTCGGCAACTTGTCTTTGTTGTGAATACGAATGAGTGGCTCCGTTGTAAAGGTACATCTAAGCTTGCCTGTTGGGAAAGTTGAGTTGACAGCCGTTGAAAGGCTTCTAGTTACATGCTCAGCAGCGGCGTCTCCTTTGAAGGGTAGTCGTATGAAAAGTACTTTTCTATCTGCTGTTTGAACTTGCAACAGGTCGGACCTATCTTGCATGTTCCTAGTAATGAAACGGTCAGGATATCCGTTTTGGTGCAACAAATTATGCATAGACGTTAACACATTATCTAACGTATCTACAGAACGGATCCTGCGGGCCCTCGTGGTAAGACAGCGAATGTTACCACCGCTATATGGACAACATATTTGTCGTGGCCGATCAGTCAGTTGACCTTGACGCTGTTATTGACTGTTTTAATTGAGCCCACGCAGCATTGCAGCTTACCTATGAGAAGGCATTGAACGATTAGTTGCCGTTTTTTGATCTCCTATTAACTAGAAGGGCAGGCGGCTCGATCTAACAGCAGATCTACAGGAAGAAAACCTAGAACGGTCAGTATACGAACTTCCGCAGTTTCGTTCCGTTGAGATATAAGCGAAACCTAATTCGCTGTCTAACCACAAGGGCCCGCAGGATCTGTTCTGTAGACACGTTAGATAATGAGTTAACGTCCAATCAGAATGTGTTGCACGAAAACGGATATCCTGACCGTTTCATTACTAGGAACATGCAAGATAGGTCCGACCTGTTGCAAGTTCAAACAGCAGATAGAAAAGTACTTTTCATACGACTACCCTTCAAAGGAGACGCCGCTGCTGAGCGTGTAACTAGAAGCCTTTCAACGGCTGTCAACTCAACTTTCCCAACAGGCAAGCTTAGATGTACCTTTACAACGGAGCCACTCATTCGTATTCACAACAAAGACAAGTTGCCGACGCTGACCGCTTCTATGGTCAGTTATCAGTTCGACTGCGCCTGTGGCGCTATGTACATCGCTCGAACGGCGCGGCAACTGGCGAAGCGCATTAAGGAGCACCTATCACGCTGGTTGCGTCGAGGCGGTACTGGGGCTATACCTAGCTCTGTTATTGATCATTTATTGATAGTGGGAATGAAGTTGACCCAATCCGTGCATTTCGGATACTACACAGGGTCCCTCCACTTCAGTAGAAAGGCCTGTGCCTCCGCACCCATGCTACTGCCGAGGCGATCAGCATTCGGTTGTAGCGACCGCTTTTGTGTGCACAAAAGAAGCTGATCGAAGCTGTTAAGCTACCTAGGCCAGACAAAACGGATCCTTCTGAGGGCAACCGTAATGGTGCAACTACACCTTAGTCTACCGTTTGTTACTGGTTCATGCCCTTGGTCGGCACGTGATCGCATCTCATTTGAACCGATCGAATCCACTTTTACGCCCATTGCTATTTCACTCATATGATTGTACGGATCTGAAGATGAATCATCGAAAACCATTGTTTACCTTCGATCTTTTATTCTTGATAAGGAAATGGGAATTTTCCAGATACCAAGAGTGCACAGATGTGCGAGTAGCACGTCCGTTGGTGTGTTATCTGGAAAATTGTTACCTTGTTGTTCCCGAGCAACATGGCTTGCATCGACAGTGATCGTGCACCACGAATTCAATATTCACACGGAGTACTTGGACCGAGTCGGCTGAGGATGGTGAGGACGTTGATATGACCTACTTGGATCTTTCCAAAGCATTCGGTTGTTTAGGTCACCGGATTCTCTTTGCCAAGCTCCATTATTACGGCATGAGTGCTCCTTTCTTGAGTTGGACCACCAATTTTCTCATGCAGCAACAACGAGTGGTTAGAGTCCGGAGTTTCTTATCTGACCCCGTACAAGTCTAGTCTGGTATGCCTCAGGGCTCAGTTCTAGAGCCACGGTTAATTTTGGTATTTTCAATGACCGCACAGACCATCGCTTCAAACCTATTGCTGTTCACCGGCAGCATCAAGATTTGGCGAAGAATGCGGGCGGATGCCGATCAGCATTTGTCTCAGTGTAAACAAGATAGAATACATCAGTGGTCAACCAAAAATCTGTTGCAGCTCAAAAAGAGCAAATGCAGAGTACTTTCCACACGACACCAGAGTAACTACGTCTACAGGCTAGGAACACAAGTACTGCAGCGATCATCCGTCGAACGGAGCTTGGGCGTGCTGCTTCAGGATAACTTATGTTGCTCCCAGTAATACGTAAAGACATCTAAAACTGGTAACCAACATGTCGGCCTGTTACGACGGTTGTTCGGACAAATAGATATCTTTATGTTCCGACAGATGCTCAGTGCGTATGTTCGTCTCATGTAGAATACGTAATTCGAGCCTGTCAGCCATGGTTGAAGCACGACCTCACTGCACTGGACTAACCCCAACGTCAAGATTCCAAATACCTCATTGGAATATGCCACCTTCCATACGAGTAGAGGCTGAACGGTTTGGGAGTATTCGGCGGATGGTATCGCCGACTACGAGATGACCTGATGATGAGATACTTGATTGTACCCAATCTAGACTACGTGTGCTACTCTTTACTGGAACTCCGCAGTAACACAAACTTGAGAGGTCACTCATTGAAATTAGCAAACCAGTACAGCCGTCTGGAGCGTCGTAGAACTTTCCTTTTCGCGTGTGTCACTCGTCGAATGCTCTCCACAAATCGGTCGTTTCTGCACCAGCACTAGCCAAGTCGGTTCTATGATGCACTCAGCCATTTACATTTTAGTACTTGGCACTATTTCTCCACTCTGCTCCCGTGAAATACTTTGGATTAATTGTGAAAATTTGCGGAGCGCAGGGGTACTGCATTCTTTCGATAGCAAAAGTACTAATTGCATTTTGGAAGTAACGTTTTTCGATAACCACCAGACCACCCAACGAGACGAAGCATTGTATTCCCGCAACTTTGTGCTGTAATTCTAGGGAGCATTGGGCCCCTGTTTGACAAAGGAACAAACGAAAAGCGTATGAACTGAGCGATCAGTCACCGGCTCCCAACTGGTGCGATTCCCTGAATTCGCTCCGCTGCCTTGCGGGCAGGCCATTCAGCCAAAGACTCGGGGTGATGTCCCCCTAAGTCAACACCCTACTTCCGCTTGGGCAAATGGGTAGTATCTCGCCCTGTGCCGAAACCATGAATTTTAATGTGTTGTGTTTTCTTTTACAATTTCTGTACCTTCTTTTGTGTTCCATGGTTTCTGATGACTCTGTGTCTATTCATAGACTGATGAAAAATATATATACCCAACGGCGCTTGTTAGGCTGTGTTTCTTAACACGTACAAAGTTATTATTTATTGTTCATTTGTCATCGTGTGCCTATGTTCAGGTTCCAAATTTTGACAGTCCTTTAAACGTTCAACATCCCGGGAACTTTCACGCTTAAATGCGCATAGGTCTTAACGTGTTGCTGAAGGCCCCTTTCCTTCCCCTAATCGTTCAGTTTATATATATATATATATATATATATATATATATATATATATATATATATATATATATAACATCTGGTTACAGACCATGTGCTGTCAGACCCATGGCAGCAAATAGATAAAGGCGAAATACGATAGCATAAAAGGTAGTTTTTGGGCCTTGTGCACGTCATTTTGAGTTTTTTGTCATGTAGATTTTTGTGTTTGATTAATATTTGGTTGATAGATGATGCGGCAACAACAACACTAGTGCCACTGATGGCTGTTGCGTATCATAGTATCCAACGTTTCCAACCACTGGGAGTCAAAGTTACGTGGTCCCAAGTTTGGTAGGTGAGTTAGTCCTACATGTTCGTTCCATACATTCAAGAATGCACTCTCTTCAAGCGTCTGCATCTACTTTCAGTCCAGATGTCATGATTATAACTTATTTGTGGTATACTGATGACATCACAGATGGACACTTCTCCATTGATGAGTACGAATGCTACAGGAGAAATAGACAGGTTCACAGTGAAGGCGAGTACGCGATCTAACTACAACTCTCTTTTCCTGTAGTTCATATTGGCCATGCATCACCGCGAAGCGTGGGGGTTCAGTATGTCTTACTATTTCTGTACGTCAGCAACCTATAAATCACCACTGGGGTGAACTAGCACATCTGGTACAAGACTTTAAATGTGCAACGGAATTATCCTTGCAACACAAGTTAGTTGCTGATGACTTTAACCTTCCAGCCATAAACTGTTCTGACGGTATTACACCACCCAAAAACTAAAATCCTCACTGTTGCATTCAAGTATATTTGGCAACAGCAAGTGATTTTGACCAACCGTTGCTGCAACATAATTGAGCTAGTTTTTACTTGTGGTATACCTAATGCTAACGCGATTATTCTCAATGAACTTTCAGGTGCAGTGCAACTTTGAAATACAAATGATAAAAACAGAAGCTGCAACCTCCCCGTGCGTTCCGTCCTATAAATTGGGATTCCTTTCTTCATACCATTCGCTCGATAAATTGGTACGGTTTTTCTCAGCTTATACACAACAAGCGGCGGACCTGTTTTATGATAAGATGATCGAAGCTTTTGCACCATTGCGTCATAAACATCTCCGCAATAAGCAACATAGTCGTCCTTCATTGAAATTAAGGCGTATGCATAATCAAATTCTGCGTAAGTCTCGGCGCACGCCAGCTTACTATCTACTTTCGCAGCAATATGTGATCACAATGTGAATTAGAGCTCTAAATGAGCAACTACCTTTGGATGAAGACCAAAATGCCCTGAATGGCACGAGCAAAATCGCCTGTTTATCAAGCCTCTTCCGTGATCTTGAGTCTGACCGAATCACTCGTCTAAACTGTGTAGCTCTGCAGGAGGGATCATGCATTGACTACCCGTTAGCTATGTACAAACCATTCAATGCGTACTATGCTGAATCTTGTGTACATGAGCTTGTACCCTTTTTAACCATGCCTACGCTGTGGAATAGCGCATGATTTTGCTATGTAGAGTTCACCGCTTTTAAGAAGATATCTAATCCATACACGATTTTTGTGACAATTCTTAGCTACCAGCTTTTCGTTTCGTTATCGTTTGTTTCTCGACATTTGTTTAAGCACATCATTTCTTCATTTTGATTAGTTGGCACACGTTGTTCATAGTGTATATTATCTCAATGCCCCATTTCCGCTAATACCGTTCTCTCAGACACCTCTGATTGGTTCTTGCTTTTTCCACTTCTCATTCGCCGGTGTAGCTCGGTGTCTCCTATGTTGTTGGTTGGCTCCTAGGTGTTTTAGTAGCTTTGCTTCATTCACTACCCTGTTTATTAAGTGAAACAGATTTCTCATGTGTACAATTCTTTTCTGGCTCGTCTTCTGGCTTCTTATTACGGTCGTGGGGGGCGAACAGTCGACGGCAATACAACAATCACTGTGAAAAGTAGGGAACAGATTTTGCGACTGAATCCATACTTCCACCAGGGACGTGATGGCATGACCCCAGGCTTGCTTAAATAGGCTGCCACTGACTCCCATTTTATACTACTTAGCTTGTTTACGTTATCACTAACTAATGGGGTGTACCCAACGCAATTGAAAACGTCGCTTTTCATTCTACGACACAAAAGTGGGTCGACCCCTTACATCGCTAACTACCGACCGATAAACCACACGCCCATCATATCGTTAATAGTGGAGCGGATGGTTACGAACGAGATGATCAGTTTCTTCTTCCCGGAAAATCTCATCAAAAAGGCATAACCTGGTTTTTTACAGGCCAGCTAGACTCTCTTAATCATACAACCATGGTTGTTGATGATGGAATGTTAGCTGTAGCTATATATCTCGATATGCGTAAAACGTTCGACGGAGTTCCACACCTGAGGTTGCTCAACAAGTTAATCTGATGGTATCGGGGTACCACTACCTGGCCCTCATCATACCTCACGGCTAGGAAGCAAGTGGTACAAAGGGACAACCGTTTTTCATTTCCTAAAGCAGTCACTAGTAATACCCTTAATCCGTTACGTTTCTCTTTACGTTAATGATCCTTGTTGTGTCGCCGCCGATTGTTTGCGACCCCACGATCGCAAAGAGAGTACGAAGACGAGCTAGGACCGAGTTGCATGCATGAGAACACTGCTTCCTTATATAGGGTACAATAGTGGGTGAAGCAAAGCTACTAAAACATCGGGATCAACCAACAACACAGGAGGCGCTGAATGACACAGGCGAATAAGAAGTGCTGAAAGAAAAGATCAATCACGCGAGTTCGTGTAAACGATATTGGCGAAAGTGGGCCTCTAAGATGACATCCATTACGAAGGCCGTAGATGGGCCAATCACAGCAAAGAAATGATGCATTTAAACAAACGGTAGCAAAAGGAAGGCAAGCATTTGCGAATTGTCACAAAAAATATGTCCAGTACGCATCCTACTAACAATCCCTTTAGCATCATTACGCATGGCACTGTTTGTGTTCAGACGACCTAAAAGTCCTGTATTCCCACAGAGATACGGACACACTGGGGTATTACGATCTAGTTAAGGCGATCTTGAAACTGTGTCACTTGCGGCAAATGTCATTTGTCGCAGATAAATGTACTAGCATATCGTGTAAGTGTCACTTTACCCGAAACCGACCATATATAGTGTGAACAGCTCTCAACGCAAATCAGTTTGTGACCTTGGTCTGCGATGCTCCCACATGTTTAACTTTTCAGAGCACTGTGATTTCTAAATATCAAAGGCACTAAAGACTTTTGGTTATATTTGCCGTTCCTTCTCGCTCCTTGAATCCCGACTCTAAATATATCAAGCATACGTACTGCCTACCATGTTCTATTGCTCATGGGTCTGCACAAACATGCGAAATCCAACAAAATGGCTGTTGCGCGAATTCGACGCTCATTTGCCAACAGGATAATTGGATACTTCACAAAACTGCCTTACAGCGAGCGCTGCACTTTCCTTTGGCTACAACCCATATGACTGCGAATGATGATATCAACCTGCGTTTTCTATTCAGAACCATACGTAACTGTGCTCACATTGCAGGAGTGAAGCTGAGTATGATGCAGAATAGCGGATATCCCATATCTGGTGTGAGTTACAAGCTCACAATCTTTCTTATTGCCTACTCCAAGCTTTGGAACAAAGTATCCCAAAATATCTGGAAGTACGGTAAAGTACATGAGTTCAAAATATCTGCTAAGCTACCTCTCACTGTGCAAAACATTATATTCTGGCTACGGATAGCCTTGGAAAACGGTACTCGAAAATGGCGTCGATATCATATAGGAGCATATTGGCTGTGTATCGCATCTGGTTACTGCCTGTAAAAGCGACTTGGTCCAATTTGTACAGGATTGAACAGTTACACCATAGTTTTACCTTGCAGAAAATTGTGATGGAATCCCACTTTGGAATGCGCTTATGTTCATCAAAGGGATCAAAGCGAAAGTGGCGAGTGACGAAAGCGGACCTCTAGATGTATTTACATGAGTATGTGGGACCCCTCCGCCAGCACTTCTCCCAAGCATACTCAATTAATCCCATCAGTCACTCCAGTAAATTTGTGACGTTGGCATAAACTTACGACCTAGTTCAACAGTGATATGCTTGGCGGCATTTGGTTTCGGATTTGCCTGTCATTGTCACCAGCCACAGAGCGCCATGTGTGGCTTGCGCTGCACCACCCACAGCTCTAACTACACACCTCAAATCCAGTGTAAACCCGAAGGAATAAGACCAGGAGGCATGTGGATGGGAGCCAAGATTCAGCAGCGGAGCCGGTCCACTATCCTTTACAGGCAACCACACGCACGGCGTAGTTGGGAATCTAGTGCACACAAGGCGGTGGCTGTGCCGTAGTCCGCTTAACACTGAGTGTATAGAACCACTCTTCGAGCCTAGCACGGCCACAAGGACCGTGCACCCCGTCCCCTCCAGCAACGACCAGCTGTCTCCTGGAGCCAGTATGGACGAGGTAGTGGGTAATAGACAGATAGGCACCTTGTCAACATGCGCATCAAACGCAGCCACACCGGGGATATCAAACAACAGTCAATCACTTGAAACGACGATATCAAATAAAAGAGACCGATTACTGCGTAGAGATAAGGTGACAATTCTTCACTACATGAGCATTTGAAATAGTTTGCTTACGCAGAAATCCGCGATAAGTTCAAGACGTCAGAAAATATATTTTAAGAAATGCCACAGACACGAAAATGTTATCTAAGTTAACTACAACTATCTTAATCGAGGTGCAGGTTTATAGAAGCTAGTTCAGGTAGACATTAATATGAGATAAAAATGCGTTAGGACAATGTACCAAACCCACCACCTGAAATAAAGAGACTCAGCATGCAAACACACGGTTAGTAAATCGAATGCAGGATACTTAATGATACGATGGTTCTGCCTACGCTCTCAGCAGGACTTGTCCTCGTTTCGACGTTGACCCCGAGTGGTCTCGCCCATGGCTCACTAGGTTTGCATGACTCAGGCCCTCGCGATCGCATGTGCTACAGCACCATACGCTTGCAGTCGATGGGGTACAACTCATCGCCGACTGTCGCTTCCGCAACTGCCACTTCTTCTCTGCATGCACGAAGGATTCCTCTTGCACCTCGGCAACGACCTTCGTGCTCAGATCATACCATGCAGGCCGACCAATCGCCTTCGATTCCATGACCTGCAATTAAGATTAGAACGTGAGAGGCTCGCTTTGATCATGTCCTAGTAACGTAACTTTGATTTCCCCACATACTGCTTCCCAGCACTCAGTTGACCAGATAATAATTGTTTCGGTATCCGCGTCGATTCCATACGGCACACATGACAGAGCCACCACAGGTGTCTCAGCAAAACTATGCAGTCCAATGCACACATTCCACTTCGGCGTAACACTTCCGTGTCCGCAACTCTGTCGCACCAATCGATATGCAGAATCCGTCGCAGACACTGTTGATGGAATCGCTCGTGATATCGCACATCCCGCCGGTACGTCGTCCACGTTTTACTTCCATATGGACGAACGGACAGCACCATGGATTTACAGACCATCAGCTTCATGCCAATAGTAAGTTGATGGTTGCTCCACACTCGATACTCTAGCTTCCCTAATGCCGCCGTTGCCTTCGATACGCGAATACGAAGCTCACTGTGTAGCTGCTGGTCAGTCGACATCACACTCCCAAGATAGCAGAAGCGGGAGGTGGCTTCCAATAATTCAGCACCAATGGCGATTCGCGGCATCTTTGTAGATTGCACCTCTGGTGAAGTCTGAAAGAGGCAGACAATTTTGCTTGTGTTGGTGGTGAGCCCGAATTTGGCCGCTGTCGAAGCCAGAGCACTAGTCATGTGCTGCAACTCATCCGCGCTGTGTGAAAACAACGCACACTCGTCAGCGAACAGTGGCATACTGATTTCATCATAAAAATTAGCGTTCTCGCACCGAAACGACGGAAGTTCATAACCCACCATCAATACGGTGCTCCATACGAACACCGTAAACACAAGTGGCATCAAAAGCACAAAACATCATGGCATGAAGATACATATTAAACAGAGCAGGAGCTAAGACACAGCCTTGGTTCGCACCAGAGATAACTGCAGTTATCCGTAGTCTGTCCACTCAGCTGATAGCCTCGTTGCATACCACTGTGCAGACATTCAAGTAAACTTACAAGTTTACTCGAACAACCAAACTTACCCAACACCAGCCACAATGCCTTGCGGTCCACCTTATCAAATGCCTTGGTGAAATCAACAAACAGCGAGTACAACGGCTGGTTTCATTCTCTGCACTTCTCCAGCAACTGACGAGCTGCGAACACCATATCGATGGTGCTGCCACCTGAACGGAATCCACCTTGCTCTGCCGCCACGTTCAGTTCCATAACCTGACTAACGAGGCGGTTGTGCAGAATTCGGGCAATCACCTTCCCCACACAACTCAGCAAGTGGATGCCACGATACTTCGTGCAACATTGCTTGCTTCCTTTGCCTTTGTACAGTGGTAGCACAAGCGCATCCTTCAGCTGAGGTGGCAGCTCCTAATCAATCCACACGAGTTGCGGCAAATGGTGCGACGCAGTCACCAACACGGGTTTGCTGTGTTTCAATACTTCAGACAGGATCCCGTCGGCACCGGCCCACTTGCCGTTTCGCAGCTGATCAAGTGCTCTCTGCTTCTCATCCACTCTCGGTGTGTCCGCCAGACTCGTCTTCACATCGTGCTGTCTCAGGCCGTTCAAAGTAGGCCAGTCAATCTCTAAGCGGTTGGTCAAGAGACAAAGTGTTTTTGCCGGATTTGCATTAAGTGTACAGGCTGTGTGCAGGTAGCGCCTGAACTACGATCGATCAGCATCCTCAGCGCATCCAACCTCGGTACATACACCGCCTTCAAAGAGTCAAAAAATTCCTTGTGTTGGCGGCGTTCGGCGTAGCATTCCATCTGCTTTGCTTTCTCTGTCCACCATCCATTTTTAATGCGACGGAACTCTTGAGTTAGTCCTCGTCGAATTCCGCGAAACTGACTCTTCTTCCCCAAGTCACTGGGGTTTGTCACATGTGCATCAAAGGTTGCATTCTATTCCGACACCAATGCGCTACCCGTCGCATTGTTCTCATCAAACCAATCAGGCCGAATATAGTTTGCACGCCCAATGGTTTCCTCGGCAGCAGCTGTCACCTAGTCGCGAATGTGGTGCCACAGGTTGCTCACTGTGGCTATGCATTCTACATCACACAGGCGTGAAGCCATCGCCTTCTCCAGCTCATTACATTTCGTCACAGTACCGAAGGATAGAATGTTAAATTTTCCGCCGATTCACTGCAGGAGTACACTATATATAGTTTCGAAAATATAGGTACAGTTTGATCCCAACCAATTTGTGATCAGTGCCACACTCAGCTCCACGCAGTACACGTGTCATGCGCACTTCACGCAAGTCCCGCTGACGTACGGTGACATAGTCGAGCAGGTGAGCGTGACCACTCCGTGGGTGCGTCCAGGTTGCTATATCACTCGCACTCAGTGCAAACCGAGTGTACGTACTCGTCATGCAGTGAGTGGCACAGTGAGAGCAGCCTGTCACCGTTCGCATTCGCTGAGGCAGTGCAATGCGTACTGATAACATCTGTCCACACGGATGCACCACGCGCAACGCCCGCGTTGAAATCACCTAGTAAGAATAGTCGGTCGCTCCTCGGCACAGACCGTATCACGGAGGATACCTGAGTGTAGAATTGATCACGCGTGTCATCAGGATAACACATGGTCGGATCGTACGTACTTATAAAAGTGGCGAACAATCATCAGTCGCGCGTTGATGCCAGTCAGCTCACCCATCAGGTGGCCATTTAGGCGATCGGATATTGCAAATCCGACCCCATGTACACATGGTGCTGAGGTGACGTTGCCCACTCAGTAGAACGTATAGCCAGCACCCGCTTCATGCAACTTACCTTGCTCAGCGATCCTGGTCACACTGAGCGCCGCAATATCGTTGTTGTAGACCGCCAGTTTCATCGCGACCAGTACAATACGTCGCTTGGGGCGCTCACTGGACTTCCGGTTCAGTAGTGTGCGCACGTTCCAGCATCCGATGCTGAGTGTTTTGCGCACAGACATACGATTGCATTGGTGGGCATTCGCACGCGAGATGGCTGTTGTGCTTTGGAGCTTTGCTTAAGGGACTCCGCCCGGAGCCTTTGGCTCAATAGCCTGACCCACAAGGCAGTGGGTTATTTGGAGGTTTGCTTGTGGGATTCCGCCCGGAGCCTTTTGCTCAATAGCCTGACCCAAAATGCAGTGGGGAGCAGATCCAGCTCGGGAATGTGATTGCAGAGACAGATTGGAATCTGCTTGAGGTCCGTCACACGCAGTCTTTAAGCTACTGGAAGGATACATATATGTTTTCCGACTGTTTTAGGATACGCACCTGCGACGACGACCAGACGCAGGTGGATTTTGGCGGGTTTGCACCAATTTGACCAGGGGCTGCCTGGCTTGAGGCGGGCAGTAGCAAACCATTGAACACCCGGAGGTGCCCTCCCACCGTCAGAGACAATGCGTGGCGCTCTTGCTCTACGCCAATCGAGCTGTGAGCTTATAACCCGTAACCTGTTGTCTCCCATGGCTAGGTATTACGGGAAGAGGGACCATCGACCACTTCCTAACCTCCGAAGAGGATGGACTAGGATACTGGCAGGGCGCCCACACCTGACAGAAGAACGACTCGGGTCCTCAGCCAAAGCCTTGGATTAAATGTACACCGGAAAGGCAGCGGGTCTAGCACATGGTCATTGCACTGACTCATGCGGATTGGACTTCTTGGTGAGCTATAGACATGTTACTCATTTCTTGGACAATCCTCCAAATTGGAGTCTTACCACAATTCACAATTCCGCTAAGTTCAATGTGGCATGCGTCGAGTTTACGAACCGTGCGACCAGTGGGTCCTGGTACCCTTTGCACGGTTGTCCGCACACACGCACATTTTTTGATGTGTAATGCAAGACAAGGGCTTCCCCGAGGTTTAAATGGCTGTTGCCAATTTACCGGAACATCGCTCTGCTGCGGTTTTACCTTTGTTCACTGTTGCACTGTGTTGAACTGTTGCACTACTTACAAGATCATTGATGCTGTCCCTCAGAGATTTTTTAATGATTGACTGAGACTGCGCGAACGTAACAGGTGCTTTGTAATTTGTGAAATCTACCGGAACGATAAACTGGGCTTCGACACTTTACCATTAACTTGCTGCATATTCACGACCGTTGGTTTCAGTGACACTTGTACTCCCAATGCCGTATTCCTAGTTGTAAATTTTTCATTTTTAATGATCTTTTAGAATATTCGCAGTGAATGTTGGGAAATGCTGAAAAGGTACCTACTCGGATACACGAAGATAATATTGACTTGATTCAAACAAATGGGCTTAAACAGGAGTCACTTGGCAACCGCAATGCTTTCGTCTCTTGAACAGTATGTTCACGGAGCTCCACGCTAAATCGGGAACACCCTCAGCCAAACACCCACGAAAATCCTCGTGCTCATATTCATAGTTCACACGTCAGGGCATTTACTTGTCCTTGACTGACCCATTTACACACCGTTCCAGAGGCCGGAGGGTTGTCTGGGCCGGTTGGCAAAGGGGCTGGATGCTTCGGCTCAGTTGGGGAAACATCCTATTCGTTACACGTACACGCACGCACACGAGTCAGCACATGTATGTGGGCAGTAGCTCTGTCAGCCTAGAATGTCGTGGAGCCAAGTCCTGGCAATTTCGCATGAGAGTAAATAAAAACCAGGGGAAAAGAATTAGTGACATTGGTGCCATGGTTTGTGCAACCAACTTTCACAGATAAGGCCAGCGACTGCAATCCACTATATCGAAATAGCGCAAATCGCTCTATTTATTAGTGAGTTGTAGTGGGGTTTATTGGGATTTTAAGCAAATTCGCCACAGCTAGACTCAGGCAGGCAGCCACTACAAATCCAGGAAAGTGCTAGACGGCCGTTTCGTCCTAGTGGGACTCGTTAGTAGCGCGAACCGCCGAATCCTACCGGATTCGAACCCATGACCTCACTGTTACGATTCAGCGATTGATGCTACTAAGCCATGGGTGCCACCAATTTGTTTGACAGGACACCGGTATCGAATGAGACCGCGGCTACTTGAGTGCCTCTTTATCTCACGAGTCAGTGGGTCGAGGTACGCTGTCCGGACAGCAAAATGATCGCAGGTTGAGTGGCTACTCACTCGACTACTCCTTGTGTTTTTCTAAACACTCTATCAACACTCCATAATTTACTGTCACCTATGCTGGATAAGGGAGACATCACCATGATGTAAACTTTAAGCCTACTCGTTTTACTTGCTCGACGAATCGACCATCAATGGCGATCCAATTACCCGCAAACTGTATCAAGGCCCGTTCACTTCTGCGCCTCACCAAATGCAATAATTTGTCATGATTGCCAGTTACCTCAAGTTACTTATGTTACAGTGCTTCTCCGTTCCAGGATTAAGTGCGTATTTGAAAACGCTTCTGGCCGGCAGATCGATGCAAAATGTCATGACTGCCTCGAGTGTAACACAACCATCGAATGAGATTTCGACGCAGTTGGTAGGTGATTTCGCTTTTGACTCCTAAATGTCTCGTAAAGTAGCGTGTAACTCTCCTGTTTTAAGTCGACAACTTCATTAGCTGTAGCCCCTAGGTTGGATGCCGATTTTATGACCGCGCATGGTCGAACTCGCAACTTCTTCACGTGGTAGTGCATCACAGAGATGTTCCCTTGAGACTTCTGATCTTCGTTCATCTGCCCACTTCGGTCACCTCCCCCTGTATGTTCACGCGATTCCTTTTGCTTTGATGTCGAGGTTGCCTGCAAATGTGATACTCATTCACACCATCTGAAACCCAGCCGTCAAAACACACACTCGCTGGCTTGCTAGCCTGGATTGGAACGCTTTCATGTTCTCCACCTCTACCTGATGGATTATGACCAGGACATTTTGGTCAATGGTTGTACGGGAGCTGTAGCTGGGGATTCATTCAAGATCCATCGGATACTCCGGGTCGTCAGACATTAACGTTTAGTCACCTATGACTGTCGCCATATTGGATCCCTGTTCGGTCTAGTGTTCTTGCATTTACTTGTCAGCATTCTGTGCATTTTCCTCGCCACTTTCTGTCTGCGTTACACATAGTTGACATTGGTTCGTGTTGTCGTTTTATCTGTCGAACCGGCTGACGTTTCGATCCACTTTAACGATGCCTTATCCGGGATAAGTGCGAAGTTTGCCAGACATGTAGCTCCCGACACTCACGTTTCCCGGGCTAGTGGTCCACGCATTCCTTGATTCACACGTGAAGTGCGATTTTTGACGACACATGCAGTCTTTTCACAGAGACACTGCAACGCGTCAGATAGTTTTCCCATCTTTTCCCAACCATCTTACGAATGCGAATAGCAAATAAATCAGGAATCTTGCGCAGTCAGAAAGCATGCCACCGTATTCGAAAAGCTGCGATGTCACCATCTTTAGGTATTGCTCTGTGACTCTGCCTAGCTTGTTATGCTGAGTCGGTCTACGCTCATTTATGATAATCTGTTGTGTCGTCCTTTAAAGCGAGTCACTCAGAATAGTCATTTGGGTCTTATTTAACATATTGAAAGCCGCTGGCCCTCGAGTTTGGCAACCGATTGATCATTAGTCTCAGATTGTACGGGTTTGCCATAATCAAGCATTTTGGATGCTTAGAGTTATCTTAAGTGATGTTCGCTTTTGCCCGATTTTTTCATTTTCCTTAACGTGTTCCATTCACAAGAAAAATGCTACTCGCCGTACATAGATGATTGGCGCGATCCGTTCAAAGCTTTACTTGCACGTTTACGTTCCTTGCAGCCTCTCATTCAGTCCCTGTTATTGTGTTTTTCTCTCAGTTCACTGCTGTGACCCGAAACCATGCTGCCCAGTGACAGCCGAACCGGTTCGACGGTGGTCTACACTCCCTTTGCAGCATACTCCGTGTCCACCGCGTCCACCATGGCCAGCGGAGCCGACAACCAAGGAACGGGTTGCCAGAGCGGCCCAACGACAAGCGTCTCTCCGGCCACTTCTGCAGCGGTGGCAGCGCTAACTGCAGCCGCTGCAGCCTCTGCAGGGATCTCCCCAAGCGCAAAAGATTCCCGATGGCTAACCCTTGAGGTATGTCGTCAGTATCAGCGGAATCAGTGCTCACGAGACGAGAACGAATGCAAGTTCGCGCACCCACCGACTCACGTGGACGTGCAAAACGGACGAGTGGTCTGTTGCTACGATTCCATCAAGGTGAGTCACTCATGCGGTCCCCTTGTGTGCATGCGATCAGTGCATGCTGGGGTCGGTCAGTGACTGTCTTGCAGTTCGAATTAGTCCAGTTGCATTAAGCAGTGCTCCACGGATCTGCCGCGCAAAAATGAAACTAAGAAGATTATCGCACTGTCGGCAGAAAACCGAACCGAACTACACATGAATAAATAAATAAATAAATAAATAACTGTTTTATTCCCGGCAGTGCGGGACACGCCTGCGAAGGCATGATCATGGTAATACAAACAGGTATGCTTGGTAATTGTATAAAGAAGATAGCCAGTTAACCTGTATCATGCTATATTTATTTGTCTGTATGTATGTAAGTCTATGTGTTAGTGGGCATGGGGAGTGAACTTGTGACGTGTGACTGAATGCGTGAGTTTGTTTGCTGTGTTCGCCATCACATGAAGGGATCAAAGATACTCTTCGAACTGGATGATTTTTTTGAAGTGGGGATCCTCCGGAAGGGGAAGTGGCAGTGACTTTATTTAGTGGCGAGTCACATGCGCCGCGTCGCAGTGTTGTTAAACGGACCTTTGTGGTTTTTGTAGGGAGGACACTTGCCAAGCGAAAAGCCACCACGTCCTGGAACACTGCCGCGTAACTATTCGCTGGAACGTGATTAACCCGAACCACCCAGTTGGCATCACGTGGATGTTATTCGGCTAGCCAGCCGAATTCATGATTTCAGAAAGGTTTGAAAACAACCGGTTTGCATAGTGTGTGGGCAACATTTCGCTTTTGACACAAAAGTTTTGTCAGACCGTATGAACCAGTCGATAGTTAGTATGGCACTTATAACGAACGGGGAAGTTACTCGCGACGAATGGAAGTAGCTAGGTCAATCGGGTAACAGGTCAAAGTGTCACTCCGAGTAGTGCATGGAACGATCACAAGTAGTCCGCGTTACAATGTCACACATGTAAGCCCTGTTAACGACGGGTGCGGGGATGATGTGGTGTTCATTCTCTGCCCTGGACCCATCCGCTGGCGCTCCTCAGACTGGTCGGGTTAAGGCAACCCGCCACATCTTCGAAAGCTCTGGCCTGTCCATTCTGTTCACACAGCTGTGCACCTTGCTAATCTCGACCGCCTCAGCAGTCAGCCTTTGGGGCGTTGACCTTAACCCCCTTTTAACGACTTCGACGTTATCCAAGTCGATCTCATGACCTGTATCTATCACATGTATCGCTACTGCCGAATCCCTTAGTAGAGCCCTATATTCAAGCTTGTTCATCGGTGGTCGTGTTATGCGTCTGTCGTGTTCTGCTACTCTTGTGCGTGGCTCTCCCGCGGTTTGCCCGATGTACACGTGTGCGTAGTCTTTGCAACTGATTTTGTAGACGCAATTAGTTGTCCTATCTGGGGGAAGTGGGTCTTTCAAGTGCACCAGTGTAGGGCAGAACGTTTGGTCTTCCTGGACAATTACCCTTATCTTTCTTTGTTTAGGACCCCCTGATGGCCTCTGAAGTTCCATCTTTATAAGGAATTCCCACCGTCCCAATCCACTCCGTAGTATGCCGTGGTTGTGGATTTAAAATCCGCTCCAACTGATGTTTCCCTAACCGCCTCTGGTATCCACTACCAAGTAATTGGTCCATTTCTTCCTTCTGGGCGACCTTTTTATGCTCTTCTTATGTGCATAGGGTCTGGGCTCTGTGAAACAGAGATGAGGCGATTCCACCATACACATGCTTTGGGTGACCTGAACTGTAGTGGAGTACACCATCTATGTCCCTCGGCTTACGAAATATCCTTGTTTTCAGACTACCTGTGAACTACGCAGTCAAGAAATGGCAATTGTCACCGTAATATTCCAGTTTCATAGTGACATTTATAGTCTGTACACGAGTGTGCAAATGGTTTAGGAACTCGTTTATCTTATCCAGTTTTATCATCACAAAAGTATCATCCACGTAACGCCACCAAATTTTCAATGAGCTACTAGAGTCAACTAGCGCTCTCTTTTCACATTTTTTCATCGACAAACTTGCCAATCAAAGAGATAATGACGATCTCATGTCAACTTGCTGTTTCTGAGTGTATACTCTAGATTGGAACGTGAAATAATACATCTTAAGGTGTAATGACATTCCCTCAGATATTCGATTTACCGTAACCTTCATCCTGTCTCCCAAGTTATTGTTCCTAGTTAATCAGTGTCTCCCTACCTCCAAAGTCTCGCATATTGGCACGCTGATAAAGAGCGAGATAACGTTGAAATTGACCATTATTCCATCCGACACAATCTTACGACACGACACTTTTCGCGCCAACTCATAATATGTCTTTACGAATGTATCCGTTCGCCCACTCTATGGTTGCAATAGGCTAGCCAAATATCTAGCTAGTATATGCATCGGGGATCCTGTGCCATCTACAATAGTTTGAATCGGTAGATCAGGCTCACGTAGCTTCGGTAAATCATATACTATCGGTGGAAAAATGGATTTCGGGCATAAGTTATACCATTTTCTCAGTCCTAGGTACTCTTTTAGGCTTTTTAAGTAATCACTAACGTCTGCCTTATTTCTTCATGACTAATGTGACAGTCTCATTGTCGATAACATTATATGGTCCTGTCAGCAGGGCTTCCTCTAATTTTCTAACTAATCGATTTGTTCATTATCACTGTGGTCTTGCCTTTATCGGCTTTTGTGATAAAATATTTGGATCTTCTCTTAGGTCAGTTAATGCGATGCGTTCCTCTGACGCAAGAGTTGGCAACAACAGTCTCTGAAATTCGATAAAATTTACAACTTCTGCACAGATGTGCTCAACCGTTGAAGTGGGTAACTTCGTTAAAGCGGCCTTAATACTAAGAATAGCATGTGCTCTTCTCTTCGATTTACTAATGCCTAGTGGGGTTTTGGTAGAATTCAGATAATTCGTCATGGCCATTCTCAGGTTGAAACACCGGTGTCTGGTGCTTTTCCAGACTTGCCAATGCCTGATGACTGAGAGTGGCCATGATGAATTGTCTTGGATTTATTGTTTGGATTACAAAACCCGCGCATGATTGTAGCACTCCTGGTATGGGGTGTTGGAATCTGTTTCTTTGATATAGTCTATATATATATATATATACATATATATATATATATATATATATATATATATATATATATATATATATATATAAGGATGCCACTTGCTGGAATGCTGGTAAGTGGAGACAGTCACTTCCTCAATACCGCACAGGCTTCAGTTTCTTTTTGGACACATACATATCAACATACAGTGACCAAGTGACAAGTCGCCTGAACTTCTACTTTGATCTACTTTTACCATGATCTCTGCTGTCCGATGGAAACCATTATCATATTTTGTGATTGGTTTTCTTCACCACACCTCGATCAGCTTCCTAGACTTAAGGAAAGTGCTTTGAAAGCAACAATCATGTTTTGTGGAAGTCCCCTTCTGCTCGTATTAAGGAAGAAGTGTACCACCGTAAGCATGTCTATGTACAGACAACTCTTGGAAATACTAGTTGACATGAGGATTGGTGAGTGATGAAACAGCTCTGCAGAGTTACCCATCAAAGCACAAGTTCTGACCTGGACGTGGAAGAATGAATTCTTAACCTGCTGCACTAGAAGGGACTCATTCTCGGACTCAACATTTGCATCGTTTCAGTGGTTTACGGATTCATTGCCCCCTGTCGATGTCGCTTCACTGCACAAGAAGCTATCCTAGCTGCGCTCGGGCAAGGCATTCGGACCTGACAGGTTTTGTCCCGTCGTCCTCTAACAGTATGCCTATTCCTTATCCCAGACATTACCTGAGTTATACACAGGCTGCGTAAGCAGGGAAATATCGCGGTTGTTTGAGGGATTGTTAGCCTAACGGTAGTACCGAAAAGAGGGACGAATAAATATCAGACTGTTGCATCCACCTCGGTGGCTTTGAAGCTTTTTGAGAAAAACATTCTTGAAAACAATGCCGACGCAATCCGTTTGGATGACCCATATCAGATTGCGTATAGAAGTTCAAGATCCACACAAGATGCAGGGGTTTGTCTAGTGCATTCAGTGTTGTGATCGCTAGACAGTAAGAGCAAATCCACACGTGTCTGCCTCCTCGACTATAACAACACTTCCGGCGATGTTGACCGTAAACCGCTGTCACAAGACCTACAGTTTCCTGGTGTTCAATTTTGTGTCGGAACCACGCGACTGCTTCCAACAAGTAACGGTAGCGAGAACAGGAAACACCAAGCACAATGACTCAAAGATTCTCCTACATGGGGAAACCACTTCGTCACATACCATGACGCACAAGCATGAACGCCAACCAGGGTACGGAAAACGTGCGGACAAGTGAAGCCAATAAAGACTGCACAACTAAGGAACCAATCAGTCGCACACAAAGAACGGAAAGTGCGAATGTTAGTCTCAGAGTAGGACTACGCTCTGAAGGAAAAAATAACGACTCCAAATAGCCAATAGGGATAGCGAAATGAAACGTTAAAACAAACATCAGTGCACCACCAGAGCTAAACGGAAGTATGCGGTCATGAGCATACATGCATACCCGTATTTTTATTGTTCATCTAACACCCTCTTCTTCAGAAATAACTTCACCTCTGATCCACATGGCTCTTCTGACTGGGAATCCATCTGGGTCCACTTGGATCCGCGACCATAGCGGTTCGGGCTTCTACCAAGACAGCAATGCCTTCCGTACAGGTAACTTGCAACCACGCTAACGTGTAGAGCAGGTACGGTCAATATTGCGAACGATAAAAATCATATCCAAACTCACATGACTCAGTGGCTCTTTGAGTAAATTTAACTTCCTGATCCAATCGGTTCCGGGCAGATTAATATCGGTGCAGAAGGCTGAGTGGATAGTCCCATAGAACTGTGGATCCCTGAGCCTGAGTTTGCAATTGAATCTTCCTTTCAGCTGCAAAGATTCTTCTAAAATATTTTGCACCGTTAGAATTATACGTCTGAATGATGAAATACAAAGTCTTGCCCTCGTCGATCGGGAAAGGGTCTTAGTAGCATGCACCGTTTCTGGTCGCAGCGATACCGGAACATTGTTGTTTTTCCCTGTAGGGTATATTTTCTTCCCTGAAAAGTCTGTGCGAAATACTACCGAAATCGACTCCCACGTTGCTCCGCGAAACCTGTTTCTTTTGAATTTGGAGCTTGCTTGTAGCCTTGCAGCATGCACGCCTCTGCATTTGTTCGCTATTTGACAATGATGAATTTTGTAAGCACAATCTCCCACAGAATGCCTCTCACCACCGTTCCGAGATGCAATCGGAGGCTTCTGATCTGACACATCTCGATTCACATTTTGGCCATGAATGCCTCCATGCCGGGACTAGGGTTCTTCTCTGGGATCTAAAGCTACAACCATTTTGGGTCATTGTTCAAACTGAGTAGTCTGTGAGATTCCGCTGCAATTTCCTGTGAGGTCAGACTTGATTTCTGTTCCCATTCCGCTTGGATGTTCCGTTTTTGTGACAGCAACTCAATTAACTGCAACTGAGACTTTTCAAACTTAAAATGCTGCTGCTGCAGGAGGGACTGCATCTACTCGAATGAAATAGCCATGATTCTCCAATACCTCCGTCGCAACAAACGTTATGTCGACACTCCGCGACTATTTCCACCCACTAGCGGTAGCGAGAACACCAACGATCAAGCATGAGGATTCAAAGATTCTTCTAAATGGGGAAAGCACTTCGTCATATACCATGACGCACAAGCATGAACTTCAACCAGGGTACGGAAAACCTGCGGACAAGTGAACCCAATAAAGACTGCACAACTAAGAAACCAATCAGGTGCACGCAACGAACGGAACGTGAGTGTTAGCGTCAGAGTAGGGTTACGATCTGAAGGAACTATAATGACTCAAAATAGCCAATAGGGTTAGCGAAATGAAACGTTAAAACAAACATCAGTGCACCACCAGAGCTAAACGAAAGTATGCGTTCATGAACCGTCGCGCAAGCATACCTGAGTTTTTATTGTTCCTCTAACATACACCATTTCCTAGTATTGTTGCTAATTGATTATTTTGCCAAACATACTCAGGTCACCAGGTTTGGCGGCAAACGCTCCTTACCACTTACCACAACTTCCGGTGTCCTTCAGGGAGGTATTCTGTCACCATTCTTGTTCTCTACATATGTTAGCTCTATAAATGTCACGGAAGGAACCATACCGCTAAAATATGTAGTTGACTTTGTCCTCAGCTTGAATCATCAAACTTCCTCCTCTGCCATGCCGTACAGTTGTTCAGACGATTTAATGCAATGGTCAAACTCCCGCTGCTTGACAGTGCACGCGTTCAAGTGAAAGGGTATTCCGTTTTCACATCAGAAAGCAACTCCTTACCAGAAACTTATCACGGAATCTCCCAAACATCAACTTGGTGACAGTTTTAACTTCTCTACGTCAGTGAAATATCTTTGAGTTGCACTAAGCCATCATTTATCGTGGTCACCCGACGAGAATCAGATAGTCATCAAAGTCAGACGACTTTCGTTTTCCGTCGCTCGATTGCGATCGTCGTGCACAGCATACAGTTTGATTCTGCATGCATTCTAACACACTGGACTTGTTGCTCTCCTGTGATCTTTTCAGGCGTGCAGTGTAAACAGTACTAGTTGCTTGACAGGTCACCAAAGCAATTGCCTCGCTGCAATGGCATTCCAAAGCCAACATTCGCTCAAACAACTGTAGCAAGAAGATACGGATTAAAAGAATGTAGTATATTTAGCAACTTCCCGTGTTCTCTTCGGCTGTTCACATACTATTAGTGGAATAAACAGGTTACTTAATAAAGACAATCAGAGTGCGATGTTAACAGCGGAAATTCAAAGCGCCCGAAGGCACTTAATCTCACATTACCCGTTCCGGGGAAAATATACGCACTAGCCTCAACAGGAGAAGACGAGAGTGGTCACGAAGTCCGTTTGTTTGCACAAAGTTGGTTTCAGCTGCCGAATCACCAACGTCTCCACAAACTAGAGTAGGCGAGGAGTAGTTTGTTTGCTAACTAACTGCCACGTAGGTTTTGGCATTCAGGACAGTCAAGTAGGTGGTGCGCAACAGAACTAGTTGGTAGCTCTGAGCCATTGGCAATCATGTTTCGCGGGATATGCTCTGCAATCCTAGCTGACAGCCTTCTCTCAGTTCGACCTATGCACTTGCTACCGCAAATAAAGTTAAAGAGATAGATGCACGAAACGGTAACTTGAGAGCGAGGTCCGCCCAGGTTGGATATGCACAGCAGCAGTCTGAATTGGTGCAACTCCAATAGCTCAGCTGTATAACAACACTTAATAAATTGACGTACAATAAACAATGAACAGTGCCAATGCCAGTGACCGTTTTGGCAGAGGCTGACTTCCAAGTCAACCGCCGCCACTAATGAGATTGCGTGTCGCAATCCAAGACACACGGCGGGTGCTCCAAAAAACCCGAAAATCTACTTCTAACCTCTGTGTCAAACACTGCTCGCGGAACTCAATGGCCTAGTGATCATGGCGATAGTCGCCAAGCACTATGCCTCGGGTTCCACTCCTAGCTCAGCTATCTCTACCTGATGAGTCTAAACCAAGACGAAACCGTCGGTCGTGGAGTGCAGGGATAGGAGAGAGCCACACCGAAATGAACAAGGAAGTTATACCGGTTAAGAAGCGCTGCTTTACAAGTCTTGTTAAATAGTTGGTGGAGATATCGAAGTAATCATAACAATAATAATAGTAATAGCAAAACAGTTAATACTTTAAATATGAAAATAAGAACTTATCGTTTGCTTCGGTGTAATTCTACAATCCGTATAGATTCACAACACCCATAGTTAACAACAGATAAATTCATGGTAAACTCCAAGTGTAGGACGGAGACGTAGCGCTAAGTGACAAAGTGAAGTGAAGGAGTGCGTCATTCAACCGTCTTTTAAATAATGTTACTATCGGTGCAGAGACGACCGATTCTGGGAGAGCATTCCGCGGATGGCAGACAGGAATGGGAAAGAAATTTCTGCGACACTCTAGGCGGCCATACTGTTCTGAGAGTTTCAATGAGTTGCCCTTCAGGTTTGTATCGCGTCTGAGTTGCATTAATGAGCGGCACATATGATGTGGGTCTTGCAGAATCGAGTGTGCCATAATCAGGTCGCGTTGTAATTTGCGATGGCTTCCGCTGAATACCCCCAATTGTTGCAGCCACTGTTCGTATGAAAAACTGGGCATTCTAATTGCGTTCTTAGATGCCCGACGTTGAGGCTGCTCCAGTGCGCTGAGGTCGTGTTTCAACCATGGATGCTAGTCTTGAATTGCATATTGCGCCATATTCTTCAACTTCATTTGCACTTTGCTGCTGAAAATGCATTCCAATACTGGTAAGTACCTAATGAGTTCCATGTCAACGGAATGTTTCAGCGATCAGATGCCGTTAGAAACTGAGAAGTATGTGCTAAATCTATCAACCATCCCTTTACGTCCCCATCAACTTAAAGCGATATCGATGGGTCTCCATTTCTCACTTCCACCAAACAGATGTGAGCGCATGGGGATTGAAGCTCAGTTTGAACATTTGTACGAAAAATTGTCCAGTTTAACACCGGCCCGCCGACCGAATTTTGGATATCCCCGGTCTATGCTGACAAGCCTTCTAGTATCGCAATGGGTGGACTTTGCACTTACATAGTCTGCACTGGTTGCGTCATTGCATTTCATCTGACAGACTACCTCGGGATGTCTTGTCTTCTTGCATGTTACCTGATTAGGTGAAGCTCCGACCTGACCAGTCGAGGAGGACTGCTGCTCAACGCCTGTTGCTGATGTCAAGCGAATATGGTTCTACACTTTCAACTGAGGATTTCTTGGCTTTCCCACAATCATTTTTTATTAGTTTAAGTGAACCGACTTTAAGGTCAACAATGTTGTCTTACCCTGTTGACCGCTTGATTTGGTTCCCGGAAGTCTCCTCTACTCGAATACGGTCATAAAATTAATTCAAATGACAGTAGTAAAGAAACATTTATAAAAGAGCAAATAGCACCGTGCTGGCTATTACCAAGGCACAAATTCCGCTTGTCTTGTCCAGTGATGCACGATCGCTTCTCGGGAAAATTGTTGATCTCAGAAACAGATTACAATGGAGATGATTGACGAATGTAGGTACAGCGATGTTACAGTAAAGTTGGTTACAATCGGATATTGAAGGTATCCCACTATGTCCAATCGTCACGATGGTAGTAGACACGCCATAGCAAAAATTAGTGCGATGCTTAGAGAAAGTTATCGAGCCCATCCGGATGGAGCTGATCAGCTACAGCATAAAAGACACGCTTGAATTTGTCAACAAGATACGGACTTTAAACCTACAGGGAAAGCACATGGTTTCGTCCGATGTATGCTCATTGTTCAGAAACGTCCTTTTGTAGAAAAGGTTGGGTACTATAGCTAGACACGCTGACAACTTCGGGTTCCTAGCGCTCCAGCTCAAGTCATTACTGCGCTTATGCATAAAAGACATTCAGTTCCGGTTCAATGGAACTCTATATCGACAAATCGAGGGCGTGGTCGTGGGCACTTCATTGGGCCCAATTTTGGCTAATATCGGCGTACGTCACCTGAAAAAGACTGAATTATCTGCTTACATACAAAGTATACACTTTTATGCCCGGTACATGTACATTCATCGTCCTTGACACACCACAACAGGCGGTGTACGTGTTAGAACTAAGTACTGATTACTGGTTAGAAGCAGCGAGTAGAGCTTGCTCTGTGTAGATGCATGCATTGTCATTCATGGACAAATACCCGTTACATTGTGTTCCCCTCAATATATTTTACGTCGGCAAATTGTTTGTCGAGGAAATTCTTAAATTCCGACACTGACTTTGCCTCTACTACGTGCTGCGGCAGGTCGTTCCATACATTCACCACTCTGCGTTCGAAACAGAGTTGGTGAGCGACCCGTTTCAAATCCGGTACTACAAGCTTATACCGGTGTCCTCGTGTGCTGCTTGGTGTGCGCAGATGAAGCAATGGTCTCAACATAGGGTACTCACCCAGATGTAATATCCGGTGAGTCATGATGAGGTTAACCCTCAATCGATGATAAGCTAGGGTGTACAGCCCTAGTTGCTTACACCGGTCTTCGTACGGTACACCTCGTAAGTTGGGAATCAGCCTGGTGGCTACATGCTGCACTCACTCAAGCTTTTCTACCTCGCCCCGGGTGATAGGACAATACGCGGGAGAGCCATACTCCAGCATTGATCGTATTATTGAGACGAAGAGGCGGGTGGCAATTTCTTCGGACCAATTGCTGAAAATGCGCCTCAGCGCCCAAAGCATACGAAGGCTGTTTCGGTACAGCCTATTCGTGTTGTCCAAGAAGTTTAGGTCGCAACGTGAGAGTACACCGAGGTCGCGCACAAAAGGCGCGGGATACAACTGTTGACCAGCCATCGTGTAAGTTCGACTGTGCTCATGTTTACCCAGCCTTATGAATTGCGACTTGACCGCGTTGATCGAAAGGTTGACCTCTGCAGACCACATGGAGAGGCGGTCGAGGTCCTGCTGAAGCAAATCACAAGCATTGGGTGTGCGGATTACTCTCCACACCTTCAAGTCATCTATGAACAACGTACAAGGTGACTGCAGTAGCTGAGGCACATCGTTTACAAGGATCAGAAACAAAATCGGCCCCTTTACAGTGCCTTAGGGCATGCCGCTGCTCGATGGATACCGGTCGGTTAAATGGTTGTCAACCTGGACCCTCCACTTTTGAGCAAGAAGGAAATTCCTGATCCATTGGTGCAGCGAACCACCAACACCGCACGTCTTCAGCCTGTCGAGGAGCACTGCATGATTTACCTTGTCAAAAGCCTTACTGAAGTCAATGTAAATGACGTCGACTGATGTGTCTTGGTTCAGCGCTTGTAACCATTCGTGCCTCGTCAACAGTAGGTTGGTGATGCACGAGCGACTTTTCACGAAACCATGCTGTGCGGGCGTCAAGATGCTTTTCGACTCGAGAAGCTGCAGAAGGTTCTTTTTCACGATCTTCTCGAGCGCCTTTGCCAAAACAGCGGTCAGGCAGATCGGCCATCCAGCTATCAAGTTTACAATGGAAAACGAATCCAATGGATCTTTCCATTTCCTAGACGTTAACTTACGGAGGAGGCCAGACGATGCACTCACTCGAACCGTGTACAGAAAACCAACATGGACGGGACAATACTTGTAGCTTAACAGCTTCTGCCAAGTGAACTACAAACGAGCTTTAGTCCGTACCATTTTTGTTAGAGCTCGTCAGATTTGTTCTTCGGACACAATCGGACGTGAACTGGAAAGAGTCACCTCGACACTACAAGAGAAGGCTTGTCCCACGCAATTCATAGCATGGCACGCGAAACTGCAATCCAGAGATAAAGTGCCAACAGATGTCCCCAAGGAAAAGATATTCATTACACTTCCGTTCAAAAGGGACCACGTTGACAGAAGATGCCGGTATCGCCTATGTCAATCTATGAAGAAGTGATATTATACAGCTGAGCTATTGGAGTTGCACCAATTCAGACTGCTGCTGTGCATATCCAACCTGGGCGGACCTCGCTCTCAAGTTACCATTTCGTGCATCTATCTCTTTAACTTTGTTTGCAGTAGCAAGTGCATAGGTCGAACTGAGAGAAGGCTGTCAGCTATGATTGCAGAGCATGTCCCGCGAAACATGATTGCCAATGGCCCAAAGCTACCAACTAGCTCTGTTGTGCACCACCTACTTGACTGTCCTGAATGCCAAAACCTACGTGGCAGTTTCAGGTTAGTTAGCAAACAAACTACTCCTCGCCTACTCTAGTTTGTTGAGACGTTGGTGATTCGGCAGCTGAAACCAACTTTGTGCAAACAAACGGACTTCGTGACCACTCTCGTCTTCTCCTGTTGAGGCTAGTGCGTATATTTTCCCCGGAACGGGTAATGTGAGATTAAGTGCCTTCGGGCGCTTTGAATTTCCGCTGTTAACATCGCACTCTGATTGTCTTTATTAAGTAACCTGTTTATTCCACTAATAGTATGTGAACAGCCGAAGAGAACACGGGAAGTTGCTAAATATAGTACATTCTGTTAAAATATTACTTCCTGTTCTAATCAGTCTATTGTACACGCTGGTGGATTCATCCGCTAAACTTGCTTTCGGCTTGCTCACCGATAGTAGCCGCCCTCTTCGCACAACACTTTCCAGTGGTATATCTACGTTATCCACAAGTCTATGGTATGGAGGTATATATGCCCCCCCACGGCTTTATGTTCGTCTTTTATTCCGTATCTAACTAGATTTCTGCTTGAGAAAAGCGCTGTTACCAAGTGTTAACCGGTAAATTTTACCAGTGTGTTTGTGCTGTTTATTGGACCTTTTCATTCGTTGTCGTTTCACGACTATTTCGTTAATCTTAGCACGTGAATGACAATTATGTCACGGTTGAAAATTTGCCCTTCACTAGTGACTAAGGCGCATTCTTGCCTAGACTTGAACCTGCCGGTCGCGTTAGCTGTGATTCTGTTTACCCTATTTCGGTATTCTGTCTCATTCACCTATCAACAGAACGAAGTGAACCTATCTCTTTCCGTAGGACTTAGTCACTGGTCCGAAGACTCTAAATCTACCTGGGGTACTCTACCTGCAGATCTAATCGAGCAGCAGGACACACGGGTCACTTAGTTAATGCCTACTTCTGATAACGTCCCAGTGATAGTACTGTGTCATCCGCGTGGCCGCTGCTTACTCGAAGGCTGGTTTTCCGCATCTGCGCATGTGAGTGTCTGTCTACCACTCAACAGCCATTAATTGAATTTATTTGAGTTATATGCTCGTACAACCTGTTGCCATCAGTTACAATAAGTTCCACTCCGTCCGGCCGAACCATTTTTCATGCGCCGCACCGGCTACGAGCTCTGGCTTCGTTCGCACTGCCAGCGGTGGTTTCGCACGCACTCGACTGTAGCATTTACTATGGCGATCAAAATTGGAATTTGTTGTCTTGGCCTATTTTATCCCACTTGCGCCTTTTTGTGAGGGCACGTGTTCAGCAGTTTAGAATCGTTGTGGTGAAGCTTTCGTGACTACATTGGACTTTTCATTTCAAAGTAGATTGGATTCTATGTCTCAGTGAATTCGCACAACAGGTACCCGAATACAGAACTACTTCCTGCGTATTGTGACTGACATTCTCCACGCAGCTCAGTGGCCTGTTGTGCTAGCATATGCGATCATTCGACACGTCCCGACTTCCACTCCCAGTTGCTACCATCTGTATGTTAAGAGCAAGAACAAAGATGAAACCGCTGATCAGGCGCATTGTTGCCAATGTGTGACCCATGTATCTACCTACCTACCTATCTACCTATCTATCTACCTGGTGATAAAAATATTCGAGGTTCACTACGAAGCGAATCAAAATCTGGACAGAGACTGCGTCCCGTAATGCGCACGCACACTGCTTACAGTCCAGAATTATGACCTTGACCCTCGAACCGCTGCATAACTGAGCGCCGCTCACTTATCATTTTCGTGACCAGGTGCATATTTGTTGGGGCGCCACTTTACTGTTGTGGCATGTCGTTCGCATCGCACCAACATTTTTAAAGCACCTGGATTCCACTCCCTTTACTAGTGGGTACTCTTCGAAACGACTGAGGTATTACCAGCCTCAACCATTAATTACATTTTGGCAATTGATGGGTAACGTTTCCTTTCCATGCTGCTTCGACCTCTGGACGATTGCACTCGCGTTCAGCCCTGCCCTGCCCTGCCCCCTACGATTTTCTTCCGGTGACTAAGCTTATCTCCGAGCAGAAAAGGCTATTGCGCTACTTTCGGGATCATTCTGTTCTTTTGGTCCATGTGCTCCTGTAATGCCGTAGACAGCTGTCTTGGTAACCCGAGATGAGGTTCTTGCTTGTTGCTAGTGCACACACTTGGAAAGATTAGATTTGTGCTTTTGACTACTTGGTTTCGTATTTCAAATTTTTATTACAAAGCACTATAAACGATGGGCTTCTTTTTACCTGCGTAACGGGCGCAACATTGATGAGAGTGCTCACCGCTTTGATGGAGTGATGTTAGTCGAACGAGCCATGTTGACCTGGCAACTTGCTTTGTGCGGCAAATTCGGGTCCTTCATTGCTTCACTTTAGTGAGGCTCCCCCATTTTTGTCTTTTATGCCATTTGCGTTGTGTTTTTGCCTCATTTATAACACTGTACTAATTATCTTCCTGGGGAATATCGTTGTTGGTGTACAAACTTTTAAGTGGGGCACGCCATTCATAGACCAGTGGATTGACCTAATAGGAATCAGTGGCGACGTAACACATCACCGGTGTGTGTGTGCCCAGTGTCCATAGAAAGTCAGTTACAGTAACTCCTGTAAGACGAGTGTTCATTGCAGTTAACGATCGCCACGATATCACTCAATGTAAAGTGAAGTGGGACCTAACTCAGTCGAGGAAAAAGCTAGTAGGAAGATTGTACTGAAGCATACATTGCTCTTACTAAAATTCCCTCAATGGTCATTAGATTTGGATGCACGACATAATCGATTATATGCAAAAATACAAGCATGGATCAAACATTGAGGAGTAAATAGGCCGTTCACTAATTACTGATGCCGCACGCTGTCATAAGGCACTCGGCTAGTTGATGTCGGAACGGGTCCCCCTAAGAGTGATATCGGCCAATTCTACCTTAGCCACCAGTTTTCCCTACGCCATCGCCTCGCACAACACATGCTGCTTGCCCACCTGATATTAAACATCCGAACACACACGGTAGTCAGTCGACAGTGACTACTTTTCGGGTGGATCGCGCATCTGGAGCATTTGTCAGCCGGCACCAGTAAAGGTGGCATTTAAGCTGAGTAACCATGACATGGTCCACGATAATGCTGCATAAAATGTTGGTTCTGGTGAGCGAAGCTAGGTATGGGCTATAAAACTGCGCGAAAAGTACAGGTAATCCTTTCAACGTTGGGTATCTGCCGTTTGTCTGGATTATAAGACACAATCTCGATTGAGGCCACAGTTTACTTTGGAGCAAACCTTTTCAACCTTCACGTACTTTGCGTTCCACTGTTTTGCGCTGAATCGATTTTCATGATTCCATGATTCACTTTTCGCTTAATTAATCATGGAGAAATCGTTTAGATGCTTGGTGGGGTGGATTGGAGATATTAGGTCATCATCTCAATTCCAACCTGCTATTCGATTCTTGCATTGGAAACAATTGGATTTGCCTGTTGCATATTTCGAGTCGGAACTAACGCCTGGCACTAGCTCTTATTCGATACTTGTGCGTGCCAAATGCGCCTACAGATCAATAGCCCTTCATGGCTGCGAGCTGCCGATTCGGAAACAGTCGAATTGTCCTTGATTTATGACCCCAGCAACGGTATTACTGCTTTGATGCTGTGCTTGACTGATGTTTGTGTACCTTTGCGTGTGTGTATATCTGTGTCTGTGTAGTTCTTCGGGTAACTTGTCCGTTGAGATGGCACCAACCCAATCCGAGACGCCGCAATCGCAAGGTCGCGTGCGCGCGTTCCCAGCCATACATGCGCAACACACGTACACGACAGACATTTTTTGTGAAAAGTCAGCCATGTTTGTGCTGTTAAGCCTCTTGTACTTATACTGACATCGTGCATAATTCCACGGAAGCGTAAAGGATGAACAACGGTGATTCAGCCCACGATTTTGTCTGTTTGCTATGTTCATATGCCTATGGACGTCCCGCATGCAGTTATGCGGCCGGCGCGTTGTGGTCACACTGCGACCGATACCATACTTGTCCAACTTGTATACCGAACAGACTGGTCCCTTTTGAGGATTGATCGAGTTTCACCACTGGCCCAAAGGAGTAGTCAGCAACGTATGCACCCATTTCTCGATTTTTACTGTGGTCATGTTAAATGGGCTTCTCAGTCTCACATATTGATGTAGGACACGCCGACGAACAGACGAATGCTCTCCTCTGATGGGCAGTAGGTGATCGCCCCACGTGCTCTATTGATTATGAGAAAAAAACCTACGGAACGACCGGAGCCTGTGACAAACCGATAGAATGTAATTCGCGACATAGATACCGCCAGAGGCTCAACCAGTGGTCTACCTATTCATCACTCTTGCCTAGGTGACAAAGTGGGGAGATTATCGACACCAGTGCGGTTGAGCTATGGACCTCAGCAACCACTCGGGGCAATGAAGTTAGGAGAACCGGGGCGTTTGCACGCTTCAACCAACTGAAATGTAACCGGCTTGTCTCTTCTACTGAAAGTCATTATCCGTTGAGTTCATCAATGTGTACGTCGCGAGCTAAACATTCACACTAGAAATTGCAACCTTTGCATTTACCTTAGGGACACCTCAAACATTGTCTGCTCGTGATGGTCGACTCCTTCACTAAGCGCCCCGATGTGATCCAGATCCCTTTGCCCAGCGCACAATCAATGAGCTGAATGAACTGTCCCAGTATCTCGGTAGACCAGAGATGCTGGTTACGAACAGCGGAGCAAAGTTCACCTTAATCATCTTAGGAGGATTCTACAGACAAAGCGGAATCCAGTAGCAACGTTCGTCGCTTTACTATCCACAACCGAACGGACAGACGAAACGGATCGTAGATACCTTCAAACATGCTCTTCACAAAGCGACAGGAACTGGAGTGCCACGTACCGCTATTCAGATCTTTCTGAAAATGTATCGACACACTCCGAGCTCAAACATCCCTGATGTGAAATACCCTGCGGAATGTTTGTTGGGGCGAAAAATCAGTACAACCTTTGACAACCTTACACCCAGAAACGAGGAAGGACACGATAATAGACAGGCAAAAGAGCAACTAAGCAAGTTTCGTCATTCACGGTCGTTGACCTAGTTTATGCACGGAACTTCCATACTCCGGTAGATGGCCTAGTGGATGGTTGGGAGTAAAAGTGGATCAGGCAGGTCAATCGATTGCGACCGTACCACTTAAAAATTAGAAGCCATCAAGCACCAACCTCAGTGCAGTGGGACGGGCTGATAGCTACATCTGCTTCTGAAGGTGGAGACGATTGCCCAATTGGATCAATACAGATGACACAGGCCTCACGAAACTCGAGCCTACAGGGCAACCCAACAAAAACAACCGAAATAGCTACGACACAAAACTGGTTTCGGAGGCTACATTAGCCCGACCGATTCGAATATGTAGGCATTAGGCCGCCAGGTAACGCGCAACAATGCGGGGCCGAACCGACTATATGGACGGGGCTGCGACATGTCAGCTGATAAAATCAGCGAGGCATAAACTAGCGTGCGATCGAGTGCATGTTCGCTGGCTATATGCAGTCCCCGTGAACAAAGTGGGCAGGTACGGTGAACAATGAATAAGGAAGTTACACGGGTTAAGAAGCGCTGCTTTACAAGTCCTGTTAAATAGTTGGTGGAGATATCGAAATAATCATAACGAGAATAATAGTAAAACAGTTAATACTTTAAATATGAAAATAAGAACTTATCGTTTGCTTCGTTGTAGTTCTACAATCCGTGTAGATTCACAGCACCCATAGTTAACAACAGATAAATCCATAGTAAACTCCAGGTGTAGGACGGAGACGTAGCGCTAAGTGACAAAGTGAAGTGGAGGAGTGCGTCATTCAACCGTCTTTTAAATAGTGTTACTATCGATGCAGAGACGACCGATTCTGGGAGAGCATTCCGCGGGTGGCAGACACGAATGGGAAAGACATTTCTGCAGCACTCCAGGCGACCATACTGTTCTGCGAGTTTCAATGAGTTGCCCTTCAGGTTTGTATCGCGGCTGAGTTGCAGTAATGAGCGGCACACATGATGTGGGTCTTGCAGAATCAAGTATGCCATAATTAGGTCGCGTCGTAATTTGCGATGGCTTCCGCTGAATACCCCCAATTGTTGCAGCCACTGTTCGGATGAAAAATTGTGCATTCTAATTACGTTCTTAGATGCCCGACGTTGAGGCTGCTCCAGTGCGCTGAGGTCGTGTTCCAACCATGGATTCCAGGCTTGAATTGCATATTCGACATGGGGGCGAACATACGCACTGAACATTTGTCGAAATATGGGGCTGTTTATTTGTCCAAACGTCCTTCGCAAGAGCCCGTGTTGGTTTCCAGCCCTCGAGGCTTTTTCGAATTGCCTGGAGCAACACAAGTCATCTTGAACCAGCACACCCAAGTCACCTTCGACAGTTGCTTGTTGCAGTACATTCGTTCTCAGCAGGTATGAGTAGCTGCTCTGAAGTCGGATGGAGAGTACTTTGTAGTTACACACGTTGAAATGCAGTAAATTTTGAGTTGACCATTGATATACCGTGTCTAGGTCACTCTGAAGCAGAAGCTGGTCGGCATTCACCTGAATCCTGCACCAAATCTTAACGTCATCGGCAATCGATTGGCCGTGCGAGGTCATTAATAAACAACAAAAAACCGACGTGTATCTAGAACTGAGCCTTGCAGCACACAACGCACTCGACTTCGTTGTGTACGTTAAAGAGCTCCGAACTCTGACCACTAATTGCGGTTGAAGTAGAAATTTGGCAATCTAGCTTAGAGAGGGTCACCGATCCCGCAATGCTGGAGCTTGAAAAGGAGTACCCGATTGTTTAGACGATTGAAAGCCTCCGAAAAATCCAGGTAGATCACATCAACACCTTCTCCAGCGTCACCTGACTCGGTCCAACTACTGCGTGCGATTAGTAACTTCGTTGTGCACGATCGCTGTCTACGGAAGCCGTGATGAGGTTGCAGTTTTCCAGATAACACACCAGTGTATCGGCCACAATGGATTCCATGACCATAGAGAGTATCGGAAGTAGGGATACTGGACTGTAGTCGTAGAGTTTAGTTCTGCATCCATCTTGGTGAATCGGGGATATTACTCCAAGCTTGCACATAGCGGGAACTTGGTTGTGGTCTAAACAGCGATGGAAAAACTGAACTAAAGGTCCTGCCAGTTGGCTCGCTGCTGCTCCCAGTGCCTCTGGACAAATGGTATCGACGCACGGCGAGCTGTGTTTTCGTATAGACGTCAGCGTTTGCAATACAGCCTCCGGGGTAAAAGTGATGTGGGTTAGTCCCGGTGGAGAGATGACAAAAGCCGGAAGATCGTTTGATGGCAAGACCATCCGAAACGTGGGGGTATATTGCATCCACAGCACGTTTGCTGCTTCCACAGCCGTTCTTGTTGGGCCTTCCATCGTGTTGCTTGGAAGATATCCTTGCTTCACCTTTCGTGGGCGATTGACGTGCTTGCACAGCAGTTTGTGGCTAGCACTGAAGCTTTCTGCGATGTTCTGCTGATATGCGGCTTTGTCTTCTTGGAGCAATTGAGTGCAGTGATTACGTTGGGCTACGTAGTTCTCCCAAGTTTCCGGCGTTGGAGTTTCTCTGTACACTCGCCATGCTGCGTTGCGTACTGTCATCCATTTTCGAGTTCTGCTCCTAACGAAAGGAAGCGATGTAGACCCATTGGAAACTCGTGTATCTGAAGCATCTGTAACCAGCCGACAGAATTTATTGACGAATTCGAGCCAGGCGACCTCCGGGGCTGTTCGGCCATGAACGACCAGTTTGGGGCGCTGACGAGCTGGGCTAATCGATCATAGCTTGTGATGGTTCGCACAGTCACATAGCTCGCATTCCGTTATACTGCATATCAGACGAAGTTGAAACCGATGACTGCGTGACCACTGCGACTCAACGGACAGTTTACAGCCAACAAATCAGTCATATGCTCCTCAGTAGAAAACACAAGCTCCTGCACAAATGGCCTG